>OY288281.1:84415584-85097496 GCA_958450335.1 Hibiscus tridactylites
CGTAAAATAAACCCTTAAACTATAAACCTTAAACTAAATATTTAACTATAAAATTAGTGCGCTTGTGAAAACAAAACATTTTTACTGTTAGTGCATGGTATAATTACCCTTTAAAAATTGTAGGGGAAAGTAAAAAAAATCCAGTCTCAATTGAATTGTCATACTCAAATAGATTTTTAATATATATTTGCAATAGTTTATTGATAAAAATAATATGAATTCATATTATACAAAAAAAATTATTTTTAATACAAAAATAAACCTTGAAAAGAATCTTGGTAATAACTGAATTATAAGAAATAAATTGGAAATCTTTACATTAATATAAAATTTCAAAAGTATATTATACATAAATCTTATTATACGTTTTTCCAAAAAAATCTATTATACGTAAAAAAAATAAGTTATTAAATATATTTTAATGTTAAATTTTTTTTGAATCGAAAGAGGGGGAACAAACTCAGGATGGTGGCGCAGCACCCGTCCTGTCCCTAATAAGACAAGAAAGTAAAAACGAAGGTGGCTGATCAAGCACGGTAAGGCCTCGAGTTGAACAATCCTGGGATTTTGCTAGCTTATCTGCCGTTATATTCTGTTCGCGGGGAACCCATATCACCTCTGTGAACCAGCTACGCTCTCGCCAAGCTGCGATCGCCCTGACCAGCGGCGTAGGGCTTGAGGATGCATGTCCATCCATCACCATGTCTACTGTAGTGCGACAATCCGATTGAAGCTGTACCTTTTCGAAACCATTCTCCCAAGCCAAAAGAAGACCTGTCCAGATTGCCCAAAGCTCAGTCGTGAATGCAGTGGCAATGCCCAACATCTGCTGGAAACCTAACAACTAGTTGCCGCTGTCGTCTCTAAAGATGCCTCCAATCAAACCCAGGCCAGTCGGAGCACGAATGCTGTCGTCGACATTGACGCATATAAAACCTGATGGGGGCTTGGTCTACCCCTGAGCAGTCGATGACTTCCGCACCATCTTAATGTTGAGACTACGAGAGAGACATGAGGCTTTAGCATAGTAACGGGCCCACAAAATGCTTCGGTGCAAGATGGACGAAGGCTAGCTTGTGGTGCCTTGGAAAACCAGCTCGTTCCGATGCTTCCATAAATTCCACGCCATTGCAGCAAAAACAACTCCCCATGGTACGTTCTCAATGAGCGACATAGCCCTTAAATTATGGTAAACCCATTCAGAGATATCAAACGTTGTGAAGAAATCTGTTTGTGAATCAGCAGGCAGAATCGACTTCCATGCAATCGAAGCAGACGAGCAATCGCGGAGAACATGCAAAATAGACTCGGGGTGCAAACTACAGCACGGACACAGATTCGAGAAGCTAATAAACCGCCTACAACGTTCCACGTTGGTCATCAGTTTTCCTTGGATGGCACACCAAAGGAATAAGCGGACACGCTGAGGAACCTGTAATCTCCAGATAGCATCCCAGGCCGGGCTTTTCTCCGACCATGATGCGCTTGTAATACAACTGTAAGCAGAAGACACCTCAAATTTGTTTGTTGGGCTCCATCGCCAAACAATTGCATCGCTTACATCGTCAGGAGAAGGGCACTTAGTGCCAAGAATATGCGATACAACAGGCTCCATGAACGTGCAAGAAAGCTTGGACTCATCCCAATTCCCATCTGGCAAAACGAAATCATTGATCGAGGAGGGCTCACTATCACAGACAAAGGAATCTCGCAAGGGGCCAAGTTGTGGCAGCCATATATCATCCAGAAGACGAACTGTATTTCCATTTCTGACTGTCCAAGAGATGTTATTGAGGAGAATCGGTCACACTGAGACTAAGGCTCGCCACAGGGGCGTGCAAGAGTTGCGTGCGATCGTTGTCGGACAAAGACTAGTTAGGCTATATTTCTCAAGCAGCAGCTGGACAAACCATACATTGGGCATATGAATAACTTGAAACCCAATCTTCAAGATGAAAGCAATGTTAAAATTGTGGAGGCGTCGGAAACCTAGGCCACCCCTATCAACTGGTTGGCACAAGGATTCCCAGTTTATCAGAGAAACCTTAGGTGTATTCGCCGTCGAACCCCAAATGAATTAACGTATTAAACGTTCAATCTTTTCGCAAACCCCCTTAGGCAACATGGCCGTTTGCATGAAGTAGATAGGGATGGCCCCTAAAACTGATTTTGCCAGAGTAATTCGCACTGCCATCGAGAGCGATCGAGCAGCCCAGCCGGAAAGCTTCGCCCTGACCTTGTCAATGATGAACTCATAGTCAGCGCACCGGATTCGTTGGTGTAAGACCGGTACCCCCAGATATTTCCCCAGGGAAGTTACGTGTTGGAAACCCAGGGAGGAGGTAATATCTTCCTGAAGATGCACGGGAGTATTGGGCGAAAAATAAAGGTGGGTTTTTCACCTATTCACACGGTGGCCAGAATAAGAACCAAACACCGAAAGGATGTCGTTGATTACTGTAGCTTGTGTCTCGCTCGCCTGAGAATACAAGATCAGATCATCAGCGAAAAAGAGGTGCGAGACCGGTGAGCCGTTCCGTCGAAAGCGGAAAGGATGCCAAGTGCCTTGATTTACGGCGTCGGAGATGAGGCGTCCCAGGCATTCCATGGCCAGAACGAAAATATATAGGAAGAGAGGGTCCTCTGACTACCCCACGCTCGGGATTAAAGGGTCGTGAGAGCCGACCATTCCATTGCACTTGGAGCTGAGCGGAAGTAACATTTGCCATGATTATCCGTCGGATACCTGCCGGGAAGCCAGCAGCAATAAGCGAGTCAGAGATAAAATCCCAACTGAGCCTATCGAAGGCTTTTTCTAAATCGACCTTAACCGCCATCCACCCTTGTTTTCCTTTACGAGTATGCATGGCATGAAACACTTCCTGATTGATGATGATATTTTCAGCAATAGAGCGCCCGACAATGAAACTGGTTTGGCAAGGGGAGATGATATCAGGAAAAATGGGTTTCAGTCGTCGAACAATCACCTTACTTAGCAGTTTATAGACCACGGTGTAGAGGCTGATTGGCCTGAAATTAGCAAAAGTCTCCGGTGAGTCCTTTTTGGGGAGGAGAACTAACATAGTACGGTTAAGATCACGTTCCAACTTTTCCCCCCTGAAAATCCCTTTGATCATAGAGCAGATTGTGGGGCCAACAGTGGGCCAATTATGCTGAAAATCTGTGCATGAAGGTCGTCCCAACCGGGGGACTTGAGCGGAGCCATATCACTGAGAGCCTCATAGATTTCGGTTGACGATGGCACATCATCCAAGTGCTGCATGAGATCTTGTGGTCCCTCAGGGTAACTAGAAAACGCCGGGAAAGGGTCAGTAGGGAACGGATCAGCAGTAAATAAAGCAGAAAAAAAACTTAACTGCCTCCTCTTATAAAATCGAGTCATCCTCACACCAAGATCCATCAGAAATCCTTAAAGATGTAATGCGATTTTTCTGTTTCCGTCTAACTGCTTTGCGGTGGAAATAGGACGTATTTCTATCGCCATGAATTACCCAGTCCGTCCTCGATTTTTGCTTCCAAAAAAGCTCTTCTTGGTCTAGAAGATGCTCAAGCTCCAACAATAGATCAGATTCAAGGTGCCTTAGAAAAGATGAAGGACGCGTGCTGAGAGCACGCTGGATGCCACAAAAGCGAGCCATGATTTGTTTCTTCCTCACTCCAATATAACCGAAAATAGATTTGTTCCACTTGTCAGCTGCCTCTATAAAGTGAGAAATAGTGGAAGTCATCGAGTCACTATGCTTCCAATTATCTTGGACCATGCGTGGGAAATCAGGATGTAACTGCCAGCCAGAAAAATATCTGAAAGCAGCTTGACGTGGTCTTCGACAGGTGGCTCCAACGGACAGCAATATAGGTCTGTGGCCAGAGCGGAGACGGAACAGGTGCTGGACGCTGGATTCCGGAAAGGAAGAGTCCCAGTAACTGTTGCACAAGAAACGGTCCAGACGGACCGACGCATTGCCCCTTGTCCAGGTGAACGCCGGACCCGAAAACCCCATATCACGAAGGTGCCCATAGCATCCACATTCGAAGCAGATTATTGGGAGGGCCTCGTATTCGACTAGTTGCACATTGCCATTGATTAAAAGCTTTGAGATGAGAGGTTTCCGGAGGTCTATTTAGACGGCCATGCGTGCAAATCGACCTCTCTGGCCATGCTCAGTTTGATAATCGATCCGTTTAACCGGCCCTATGCACTCACCAATTGCCGTGATGAGGCTGCGCTTATACAGGGTCGCGGGCAGTCCATGCAACCTGATCCACGACCATATCGTGAAGGGGTGGGGTTGCGATGTGCAGAAGTCAGCCGACCAGGTTCGACAGTTAGGTAATGCCCGAAAACAACCCAAGGGCCAGCGGTAAGAACATGAAGAAAGTTAGAATTCAGCCGGAATGTCGCAAGGAAATAATCGTTGTCAATATCCATGAGTTTGAAGGATTGTTTCGGCTTCCACAATTCATAGAGTTTGTTTCGCAGGGTTGTGTATCCAATCCGACGCCCTAGAAGCTTCAGAACAACTGTGTGGGCAAAACTTTTCTCTGTTAATTCTTGTATGCGGTCAGAGAAGTCAATGGCAATAAGGCCGTCGACCACGGTGCGGGTAACATCACCCTCCTCTAGGTCAAAATCCTCATCATCAAGAATTTCCTCTTCTTCAGTTGGGGCCTCAGGCACCCTATGCATCAACGAGTCTTTGTAGGAGGGTATCTCAAAACCATCCGATCTGGCACCCGGGTTGCCTTCGTCCGGTGGTTTCTCCTCAAGGCAGCGATGCTTACGTGGGTTTGGGGGGCGGCGGCGGGCGAGTCAAACACACCTATCATACTAGGTCTATTTTAATGTTAAATTTAATAAATTATAAGCATCGCATAAATAAAAAAACTAATATAATCTTACCAAAACACCTCTAAACCATCCATAAATAGGGATGAGCACGGGTCGGGTAGGGTCGGATCTTTAGCCCACCCAAACTCGAAAATAAACACCCTAAACTCGCACCCAACTTGACCCGAACATATTTGTAAAACTAATGAATTGATTTTGATATAACAAAGGAATTAAGGACTAAATTAAAAAAGAGAAAATGAATTTTTAAGTCCTCAAAACCTCTCTATGTGCTTAAAGAAAAATGTCCAAGTCAAAACTTGAACTTATCAAAAAAAATTCTAAGTGTTCACCAAGTTAAAACAATGATTTTCGAGTCACCGTTTTGGAACGACCTTTAGGCGTTTCGGAACGTTTTGAAACTGTTAACCTCTGTTTCGGAACCAGCTTTCCCGTTTCGATACGGGTGTATCGAAACAGGTCTTTGTGTTTCGAAACAGATGAAGAACAACGAAATGGTTTGAACCGTTTCGATACGGCTGTATCGAAACGACCTCAAACGTTTCGAAACGAATTTCAAACTTGGTTTCAAAATATGGTCGTTGAACTTTTAACTAATTTTTTAAGATATAGTTAAAACGTATCGAAACGCTTCTAAGCCGTATTGATACAGGTTTTGATAGTGGCAAATCGTTTCAAAACGGGCTTCAACACGTTTCGAAACAGGCTCTTAGCGTATCGAAACATTCGTGTCCGTTTCGGTACGGCCTATTTATTACACCCCAACGACTATTTCTATTTTGGTCTGTTTTGAAATAGGGTCGGGCGTTTCGGAACGGGTAGTTGCAGACTGCATTTATGGAGAGAAGATAACATTCCAACGACTACAATAATGAAGGCAACAACCCCAACGACTAGAATTCAATAAGAAGGTATAAAAGGGACTTCTAAAAGCACCAGCAACAACTATTGACCCTAGAAGAAATATTCAAACATCAAATTCAAGTTATTGTGCTAAAATCTCGTATTTTCTTGTAAACCCCAATTGTAGAATCTTGTAATTTCAATCTTATTTGTTCAATTGGATTGAGTGCTTGTAAAAATGGCTACATTTGTATTGAGAGATACTAGATTTTAGCCTTAAACTTCTTTGTAATCTTTGAGTGAGGATTGGGTCAATTTTTGAGTAGAAAAATTGACCACTTTGTAAAGGTTTCCTCCTAAGCCTAGAAAAGGGGAAGATCAACTAGTGGAGTTGTTGAAAAATTCTTAGTGAAGCTAAGGTAGTGAATGTAGAGTTCAATTAAAACTTGAACCACTCTAAATCTCTTGTCTAGCAATTTTTTATTTTCCACTCCACCACCAAAATTTCTAAAAATCCAATTAACCCCATCTTGGCTTAAATCGATTCTACGATCCACTCATCAATATTATTTAAAAAACCCAACCCAACCCAACCCGAAAATAAATATACTAAATTTGACCCGACCCGACCTATATAAAATAAAGTAATTTTAGGGACCTGATTATAAAAATACTAATTTTAAGGGACTTAATTGTAAAAAATTATAATTTAAAGAACTAAATTATAAAAAAATTAATTTTAAGGACTTAATTATAAAAATATATACAGATAGGGATATTATTATAAATATTCTTAAAAAATCAAGGGAAAACTACATTATTAGTCCCAAGTCGGGTTGAATATTTGGCACCCTAAACTTAAACCCAACCGAATTTACCCTTAACAAAAACCCGACACGAACCCAATTTTTCATTGAAAAATTCGACCCGAACGGATCAGGTCGAGATGAAACCCGTCGGGTCTTGATAAAATGCCCATCACTATCCATAAACTTAAAATGTTTTCTTTCATTACCTCCTACAGTAAGAGTTCTTTTATTATTATTTTCTTTGATTAGCAGATGATATTAGTTTTTGTGTTGGTTGTCAACTGTTGGTGTTCATTATTTTCTTTATTTTTTTAATTTATTTCTTTGAATTTTTTAATTTTTAATAAGAATATATGCTATTATGATACGCTTTTCATTGGCTTTTGTGGTTTGTCATATGTCATCTGACACGATTTCAGCATACCTTAGTAGTCTTATAGTGCTCGTATAGAGATTCTCATTGCAATAGTTTTCTGATTTGATTCTGTCGATGGTCATAGAAAAGACAGATCCCACTCGTTTGATGGTTTGTTAACCGATGTAATTAAAACTGTGTAGTGGAACAATATGTCTGATAGTTTGGTTCACTTATCATTCCTTTATTATCCCTTAAAGCGTTTCTTTTGACTAAAGACAAAAAAATTATAAAGGTTTAAGAGTTTTGATGGTATGCTAATCTCTATAGAAATATTTACTTTTCTTTGTATATTATATGAGATTTTTAGTGGACTAGTATTTTTTTCTTACTTTTTGATGTATTATATTTATAATATTTTTCGTTTTATTTAATAAAATTTAAATACCATTGTTAAAAAGAAATTAATATATTTTGGTCGTCGAAACTACGACAACCATCATTAATAGTGGTGATAGGGATGGCAGACAAGTACAGTTTCGCGGATTCCGCACCGCACCCGCCCGAGTTGGGGTGGGGATGGGTTTGAGTTTGGTGGGTAGTGGGCGGGTGTGGATGTAAAAAGTCATACTCGTCGCGGGTAGTGGGTAGGTGGTGGATTTACGACCTTACCCGCCCCGCATCCGCCCGCCCCGCATCCGCCCGCCCCGCACCCGTCTTTCCCGTATGTTACCCGCCATATTACGTGACTTTGAAGATATTTGATTCAATATAATATTTGTTTTCTATATTCAAATTTCAAGCTCATTGTTTTAGTTCTTTGCACTGTCTTACCCTCAGATTTCTCACATAATAACTAACTTACACTGGTGTAAATTAGTCATAGTTAGTTAGCTATAGTTCAGTAGAACTTACACCGGTGTAAGTAAGTTATACCACATCACAAGTTAACAGTGTTAGGGCCGGGGACGTTTTAAATGACGGAAGAAAACTTCAGGGGGCACATTAAACGCATCCAAAGTTCAGGCACCATATTAAACTTTCCGTCAAAGTACAGGGGGCATTGGTGCCATTATCCCTTCATGTTTTGTGTGATATGGTTGCTGCCAGGCGGGCGAGTAGGCGGGTACAGGCGGGTGTAGGTGGGTACAGGCGGGTACGAGATGGGTAATGGGTATCCAATTAGGTGGTGGGTGTGGGGATGGATTTAAGAATATACCCACGTGGGCGGGTGTGGATTTAAAAATTATACCCGCCGTGGGTGGTGGGTAGGTGGTGGATATAAAACTTTTAGGTGGGTATGGGGATGGGGGAGGGGGTATCCACACCCGCCCCGCCCATTTGCCATCCCTAAGTGGTGACTAAACTGCACAATATTATGTATTCTGTAAAATACAAACCACTTATAATTATAAATTTAGCATTGATGATATATTAAATACAGCCCATGAATTTGAGGGGCCGGGGAAACTCGTGATCGTCAAATATCGATAATGGATGCATTGTATGGACATCCATCTCCTTTGACTTTGGGTGGAGGATGATTGTTCGCGTAATTTAACATCAAAACGCGCCAAAATAAATAAATAAATATTATTTCTTTATTTTTCATTTAATTCAAAAGCTTACTTTCCGACCTTGTGATTTTAAATTTCCCAGTCTTTGGAAAGACGTGTTTAGTATGACATGTTTTTAATCTACATGACAATATAATCAATATGTTTGATAAGATAATACGATCCACGTAAAAGATAATCTTTATCAATCTTGTCTCTAGAAATTTGAAAAAATAAATAAATATTCAAGTGAAACCATGTGTTTAAAATAATAAACAATGTTTGATCAAAAAAATAAAATAATAAATAATGATGTTCAGGGATGGAGGTATAGTGTTGATGGGAGGTGTTGTTGCCCCCACGGCAAGGATTTTTTTTAACCTGTAGGGGCTGTTTGGATCATGAAAAAAATATTATTGGGAGGAAAATCATTTTTTGAAGTTTAATTCTTATGTTTAGAACGGATAAATTCTCAAAAAGGTAATATGCTATTGCCTACAATAACATTATTTTGAGTTTGTTCTGGAAATGCCAATCTCTTAGTTTTCTTAAGTATTTAATTATTCTCGACGTTTAGAACAAAAATACCCCTGTTAAAATAAATTTCTTTTATCTTTATTCCTTCTATTTCTTTCTTAAACCTTTCGTGAAATCTTTTTTTTTCTTCAACGATTTGAGATTACCAGAAAAAGAAAAAAATCAACTCATTATTTCTGGGTAAGTTATCAAAGTATTTTAAATTGTATTTAGCTTGAAAAAGTAAAATTTTGGTCAATTGTTAAAATTCCCCTTGAAAAAATTAAAATAATTATTAATTTGTTTCTTACGCTTTTAAAATTTATGTTTTACCCCATCCCTAAATCATAGCTTCGTCCTTGATAATTTTTGAATTATAAATATAATTTAAAACTTTAAAAGACTTGAGTATTCAATTAAAGTGATTTTCTAATTCATGTAAATCTACGCAGTACAAGATGGCGTCATCCCAAAAACTTTGTTTTGACAATTAGTATTAAATTTTTTATATTTATCAATAATTTTAATTCAATTGACTTCAAATTTTTTTTAATTTTTCGAACTTAAAATTTTGATTTTTTGTACAAAAATATCTTGTTATTTATAAAGATTTGGTACACGTAATTTTATTACTTTTTTAATTTTTTTTATTTTAGTCCCTTTTAATTTTAATCTCCTTTTAAATTTGTCATTGTGGTGAAAAAAATTGTTACGATTGACGAAACGCTTAAATCATAAATTTTATTAGAACCTACTAACTAGACTGTTTTTCACATGAAATGGTTGATAGAACGTATCTTTACCTATATATCTAGATAAGTATGCTCTCGAAAATTAATTTAAAAAATATAATTTCGATAAATAATTTTAAAAATGAAATATTTTCCATAAAAATGCTTAAATTTTCAATTGGTTTTTGAGATTTTAACAAAATGCAGAAGAAACTGGTCTCACGTGGCATGCGTCAGAGAATGACCCCACTCTCCAGTCCATATACGCACCCGACAGCCCGTCTTTTCAGCCGCAACTACCATGTCCCTCCTATTTAATCTTTATTTTTCCTATCATTTTATACTACAACTATTGGCAATTTTGAATGAATAATCTCTTTTAAATTATTAGGAAAATGACTCCTAAAAAATATTATTTGGTAAAATGATCTTCAAACTTGTCACGTCGGCGAACCTCGCGTTGTGTAGGACGCGAAAAATCCCACGACCTCGCGTTCTGTAGAATGCGATATCAAACCTCGCGTCCTACACAACGCGAGGTTCACCGGCGTGGCATGTTTGGGGTCATTTTGCCAAATAATATTTTTTAGGAGTCATTTTCTCAAATAATAATTTAAAAGAGGTTATTTTTTAAAAATTGCCACAACTATTATCTCAATTCGTTAAAACAAAGAATAATGTTCGTTCAAAAAAAAAAAATGTCAAGTCCTTCGTGGTCCACAAATTGGAGCATTGGCTATGAAGCGTAACACTCCACCTTATATCAGCAAATTTGGCAACATTTTACTTGATTTTTTCCCTCACATTTCATACTCGGCACTTCCTCTTCGCAAAATCTGGAAAAACCTTATCTCCCTTGTATTAATCAGGTTCAATACATTGGAATTGAAATATAGAATTTAGCGACTGTTAAAAGAAAACATACAACTTCATTCATATTCATATGTTACATTTGAAAACGGGATTCAAGACCAAACCACACGACAAACTAACCAAAAGCTAGTGAGCAACCGGCGGCTAGGTCCATCACTGCTCGGATGCAAACTGGTTAACCAAAGACAAAGCATTGCTGGTGACCTGAGCGACATTGATGACACGAGCTCTAATGGAGGCCTTAATCTTACCATCCAAAGCCTTGCCTGCAAACCCATCAAAGCAAGTGTTCTCATCGGTTAGTGCAGCACTAACCCACGTCTCCACATTGCTAACGTGCCACAAGAAATCTTGACCCTTGCCTTGCCCCATGTGCTTCATCTCTTGCACCGATTTGCTCAGCCTGTCCACGCCTTCACTCATCTCCTCCATGCAATCTTTGATTGCATCGTATTCCCTTTTCTTAAGCCCCCTGAATTTGTTCACTTTGGAGACGAATGCCTGGGTGTCCCGAGCCTTGTCCAGGCTCACCGACAGGGCTGTCTGAGCCAGTTGGCGCGGGCTTTGCTGGATGGAAGGGGCGAACGCCGCCAGAGACTGGATGCAAAGGGATGGGTATTTGGTGGAACTACATGAAGCCTTGATGAATTGGAGGCAGGGGATATGGCATCGCAACCAAGGTATAGAAGGGAAAGCAAGAGCAGAATCAGGGAGGATCTTGCCATTTTTGTTGAGGAGCTGGAGCTTTGGAAATTTCAGGGTTGGGTTACGAAAGGAGACTGACAATGTTTTACTATATTTATAGCGGATGAGAGTTGCATAAAATCGAGTGGCAACCGTGTTCCGTGTTCCGACACAGGCAATTTGACACGCGTTTAATTTGTATTTATTACATTGCAAATTGGCAAAAACCAATGACAATAGAAATCATTTACCCTTTTCAATGTTTTTCTCGGTATTATATTTTCAAAAAAAATTGTCTCGATATTAAGATTAAAGTTAGTGTTTAAGATTTATAGTTTAAAATATAGTGTGTAATCAATATTAAACGTAAGATTTTATGTTAGAGATCAACCTATAAAATTATAGGGTTGAAATTATAGAATTTTACAAGGTAAAAGTAAATTTTCAATAAAAAATACATAAAAATTTCTAAATCATATATGACAAATTTTCAGAGGACGACCGTTCCCTCTAACGCCGAAAGTGATAAAAATGGATCTCTAACATAAAATTAAATAGAGTTAGAGGAACATAAACTCTATTGGCAAACTTTTAGGGGACGACCGCCCATTTACCGTTCCCTCTAAATCAAATAGAGTTTAAGGTTTAAATTATGAAAATTAAAATTAAAATATTTTTTAAATTTTTTAGTGTTAGATAATAAAAACTAACAAAAAATGGATTTTTGTTCGACCCTACAGGCTATAGGGACCGGAAACTCTATTTGATTTAGGAATGTGATAAAAATGTGTAGTAGTATTTTTTGTCAATAAAAATCTAAAGCCAATTCTTTCACTCTCCTGTTCACATTGCAGATCTTTGGCCTAAAGCTACCGACTTTCAAAGAAAGAGAGTGGGAAACGGTTAATGGGCGGGGCTGCTGCTACTCTCGTATAATAGAGGTTAAAATACATGCCAAGCTACTTAATTATATATTTTTACAAATGAATCACTTTTATTAAATGTTATAATTTAGTCATTCAATTAAAATTTAATTTAAAAGAGTCACTTTTCCGTTAAAAATTATAATGAGAATTGTATAATAACAATTTTAGTCTCTAAAACTTATACATTCTATTTATTTAACCTTAATTAAAAATAACTCAATAAATATAACCCTTCATACTTAAAATTTATACCAATGAAGTAATTGTGTCTACTAAAAGAGATCGTTAGGGTCATAATGGATGTGTTTTATTAGTCAAACAATTGTTTAGTTGGGAAGTGGTTGTGCATGTTAAGCTATCACATATGTTGATTTTTGATTTGATGGATAGTAGCAGAGAGTATAGCAAGTGGCCAGAAGGTTCAGTGTTGAAATTTTTATATATGAATGGTTAGATCTATTGAATTATTTTTATTTAGTACTAATTTGATTGAATGTATTAATTGTCCAAACTAAATATATTAAACTAGGATATATTTTATTTATCCTAATAAAATGACATGTTTGTAATTAAATATTAAATTATATTTTTTTTAAAAAAAATCAATATACAATCAAACATATTATTGAGTGATCATAGGTGTGCTTTATACACATCAATATGAAACCAAATGAAAGCTAACTAAATTCTTTCGCAAGGGTTTTTATCTTATTTTCCCTGTTTTGGGAAGCCTGATTTCAAGGGCAGCACTGGCGGACAAAAGTCCTGATACACTTTCGATGCTTTTTTTTCTAAATACTAAAAATTAAATTTTATATTTAATTTTTAAAATTTAAATTTTACATCTTAAAAATACACTATACACCAACTCAAAACTCTAGTTCTAAGTCTTACTTTTAAACTTTAATCAAGTAGTAAGTAATTTAGTATTGTTTAAACAAGTTTCGAGTTCGAGGTTTTGCGTATGTAAAAAAAAATTGTTAGAAAACTTATCCGCCAAAACCCTATATACGACACGAATGGGTCTAGATTAATTTGTGTAAAACCTTAAGAAAGACAATATATATATATACCGATTTTGTGAGACAGCCCACTAGACCCAGTCACCACCATGGCGTTACGCAGCTCGTACTGCAGGCAGGGGAGGAAAATGGAAGAAAATAAGCGCAGTGTTACCAGGGCTGGGCTGCACCTTCAAGTTCAATGCTCTTAATATATACAGAGTGCTTCCTAAGTCTAATCAGACCCATAGCCCATGTCTTGATTGAATATTTGAATTGTTAGCTTCCCGAGGATGCTTTGTTAATGGTCAAAATAGCAAAATATGGCCCATAGCCTTAGCTAAAGGTGTACAATTGGTCGGTTTATTAATCGACCGAACTAAATTACTTAAATTTTATAAATTAAAATTTTTAATTAATTAAATTGAAACATTTTGACCAAATCGAAAAAATTCGATTAATTGAATCGATTTTCAGATTAACCGAAATTTGTTATAAAATTTTAGGTAAATTACATACATAGTCACTAAACTATGTTAAAATGATTTTTTAGTCAGTGAACTTTCAAAAGTTATAAAACAATCATTAAACTTAACGAACTACTACAAAATAATCATTGACTCATTGCACTTTATAAATTAATGATAAATACTGAAAAGTTTAATGATTGTTTTGAAATAATTTGATAAATTCAATGATCATTTTGTGCTAATTTGATAAAGTTTTATGACCATTTTATAATGTATCAAAAATTTTAATGATTATTTTATAAATTTTAAAAGTTCAGTGACCAAAAATAAATATATGTAATATATATAATTTTTAATATATAATAATTTCGGTTAATTCGGTTACTTAACCGAATTAACTGATAATCGAAGTTTGAAAAAAAAAAATAACCGATTATACCTAAAATTAATCAACAGATTAATTTAAAAAAAACTTCGGTTTGGTTGATTAAAATCGAAGTACTTGTGTTTTAGATGGATTGACTCAGCATTTTCCTTACCCTCAAGTATCTTTGCAAGGATATAATCTCATATCATGATGATCAGAGTTCTATATGTCGCATGATTCCCCTCTCCTGAGGCAGTGAAGCAGAATCAATAATCTCCCTCAAGAAAGTAGTGAATAAACAGAGAAATGTTAAAGAAGTTTAAATTTTCTTACAGTCCTCCCCGCAGTTACTTCAACCTCCAAGCTCAAACTCTCCTTGTTTTCCTATTCTGAAACAGCTCAAGTTTTCCCGGCGAGAGCTTACAATTTGTACCAACTCCTCACTGCTTCTTCTATTGGGTTCCCAGGCACTGGAAACACACTATCCCCTGTCCAAGGCAAAGGCTGAAGAAAATTCACTCGGCTCCAATCAACAGGAAGACAATGTTGCTGCTATATGGAGATGATGTTCCAGCCGTTGCTGCTTAGGGGTGTTCACAGGCTGTTAATATTACCGGAACAAAAATTTTAATATTTTGTAAATTGTTACCGTTCTGTTTAAACCGGTTACCGTCTAAATGGTTAATCGTTCTATTCAGTACGGTTACTTGATTAACCATAAATTGTTTTACATTTATTATTATAAATAAATAATAACATGGCCATAAACTCTAATAAAATCACTACATCAAATACTAAAAGCAATTGGAGGCGCGGTTCGGGATGGTCAAGGGTTTTGGCTCTTTGGTTTTGCTCGATTTGTCGGCCGTTGCAATGTGTTGTTGGCCGAGTTATAGGCGATACATGATGATCTTTTACATGCTTGGGCATTAGGGTATCGTCATGTGGAGTTGGAATCGGATTGTTTGGAGACAGTGCAAGTTGTCAATTGCATGTCGGCGACGATGAATGGAAGCGTGCTGGTTTCTTCGATATGGGGTTGGTTGAGGAGGAGATGGTGGAACCGTCGGGTTTGTCTGCTGCAAATATGCAAGGTCTTGGTGAGGTGCCGCATGATCCTGGGGGTTAAGTAGGTTGCTCGCTTTATGGCTTTAGTTTGTGGTTTTATTTGATGTAATTCGAACTAGTCCGATCGTTTGCCTGTTTTGTAAGGTATTCTATGGGAATTTTTTCCCAATTTAAATTTAAGAGTTTTTTTAACGAGGTTTGTAGTTTATTCCTTCCGTTATAAAAAAATACTAAAAGCAAAGCTTCCCATAAAAGCTTCATCATACGACATAAAGCAAGATCACCAGCAATATTATCGAGACAAAATCCATATTTTTATTTTTCAGCAAATATATAAAGCCTGCACTAACACTAAATTAAGTATAATACAAAATTAATTTTAAATTTCTTATCTATTTTTTCGGTTTACCGTTTAGCCAAAAATCATAATCTTTCTTGTCTTGTTTAACAGTTAATTTTATCGGTATAATTACCGTGCCGTTTTAACCAGTTTTTATCATTGCGATTACTTACTATTTAATTTGATTTTTTTTAAAATTTTTCGGTACAGTATATCAGGGTTTTTTTTATAACACCCCTGGACTGCTGCTAGGTTTAGCAGTATAGTAAGTGGAGCAGCCGGAATTAATTAGCTACAGACGGAAGGAGTTCATTTGGATTATGCCTAACTACGTGCAGCATGGTGGATTGAGCTGTTGATGCGGAGCTTGTTAAGAAAACTGAACGAATTGTGTTATCTATATTTGTTAAAAGTAATTATTTCATGTAAAATTGTTTGCTGAAATTTTGTTTATATAATTATTTAAGTTTTAATTTTTTAGAGTTTAGGGTTTAAAAATTAAAACATAAATCTCTAATCATATTACCCTAAAATTTAAACCATAAACCTTAAATTTTAACAATGAACTCTAAATTCTAAACACTTACACTAAAATGTCAAAACTCTAAACCACAAACTAAAACTCATTTCAGAATTTCTAATTCTAAAAATATATCTTGATTCATCTTCTTATACAAGCATAAGATTTTTTAAATCACTTAAAATTGGCGCGTGTAAAAATAAAAAAATTTCACCGCCCATATATGAGTAATAATTTTTTTTAATGAAAAAATATTTTATAAAAGCCATGCTATATTTGTCTATATGATTTAGTTTCGTTAGCATTACTATTATGGCTGATTAAAACTCGATTCGAAAAAATTGAATTTTTCAGCTCAAAAAATTCGATTTAAATCGTAATTTTATAAACTCGACTTAAATATTTTCAAATAAAATTTGAATAATAAAATAACTTAAATAACTTGAATTTTAACAATTAATATCTCAATTTTCAAATTAATATTGAGTATACGCCATAATAATTGTTACACTAATGCAAAGCTACCACAAATGAAGGAGATGTTAATCATTCCACTTGACAAAGAAAATCAGCCACAAATATAAACGTGGCAAGATGTGCCAAAAGGAAAAATCCAAAACAAAATAATTTTATTGGGAACTTAAAAAATGTAAAAAAGAAACCTGTATTGACAACCCACACAAAATTGATATCACCGAATTCAACGCTGATGGTAGAAAAAGAAAAACAATGATAAAACAGTTATATATTTGTTTATCTATCTATATATACTTTAAATATTTATATATTATATAAACCATTTTTCCAGATAGAAAATTTAAGGGTAAAATATATAAATATTCATTAAATGTTGTGTTCTATGGTGCTCGATTCCTTCAACCGTTTTTACATGCCAAGGTGGAGAAGTTGGATAATTGAGTATTTTAGTGGGAGGTGAAAATAGAACAATTAGACACAAGGATTTATAGTGGTTCGGCCTTCTAACAAGCACCTACATCTACTACCTTAGCTCCTCACTGAGGATTTCAATCAAATTTACTAAGAATTTCGTCCCATTTTCTAGGCTAAGGAAGCATCCTTTACGGCCCTCAAAGCTTTCTACCCAAAGCTTGAGTAAACCCTATTTACAAGAGAAATTCTAAGCAAACTTGAAATCACTCTAATAGGTATTTGTTTGCACTATAAAGCTCTCACCCAAAACCTAAACACTTGAGCAAATTTGACAATATTTAGCTCACTAGTGTTGTCTATACAAGAAATGGACAATTTAAGCTCTAAGACAATTTCTTGATCATAATGTTGTTGACAATTGAAACATTAGTTTTCTCTTGATGCTTGGAGGTCCCTTTTATACTCCTAATTGAGTTTGTAGCTGTTACTAGCCGTTATGGTTGAATTGGAGCCATTTGAGACTTTATTTTTCACATTTATTGCAGTTCTGGTGCCTATCGTATCGGTACACGGGGAACCGTATCGGTATGCCCTTCTTCAGAACTAGCTGTTGGGCTCTTGCCAGCCTAAGCGTATCGACACGCTAGGGAGCGTATCGGTACGGTCTGCACTTTAAAAGTCCGTTGGAAAATAGTCATTGGGGTTAGTTAAACAGGGATCGGTACGCTTTAAAGGTGTTTCGGTACGACCCCTATCTGTATCGGTACGGGAAAGCATGTATCGGTACGGTTTTTGGCAGAATCAAAACTGAGGAAAAAAGGTATCGATACGGGGTATACCATATCGATACGGTAGAGCTGAAAAGTCAGTTTTGAGTACTTTTAAACATTCCAAACTTTGCCAAAAACCTTTTTAAATACCTTAAACATATTTTCAAGTTGTTTGGACTTAAAGACTTGTTTTAAATTCTTTTCAAATTGGTCCAAAATATTTTTCAATTATTATATCAAAACACTTAGTTCTTCAATCTCCTCCTTTTTGATATAATAAAACCGTCTCTTCCCCTTTTTGTTATATCAAAAAAAAATTAAAATACTTTCGGGCTCAAAATAACAATGAAGGTTTAAAATTTTGAAACTATTAAAATGTTTGGTTTTAAATGTGGCTCCGCCTTACTCAAAGCATCATCAAAAGATGTTAGTCCAACACATGATAATCTAGTTGATTTAAAAAATAAATCAAATTTAAACAAATAAAAACAACTAGATTTTACCAACACTTGTACTCTAAGGGAGGATATGAAGCCTTCCTTCTTCAAGTGTTCTTCCTTGTGTGCATGGAGCTCCCCCTCATTGATTGGACTTGTTGGACACCTCCATCACACCTAATCAAGACAATCATACGAATTTTGGTATCCAAATTGCTTTGGATCCATAAACGTTAGTTGCACAAAATTTAGTCCCCTTAGGAATCTATTTTTCAATTTCACCCTTTTTAGTTGAAGTGGTTAGTCCTTTTGGGACCCAAACACTTCTAAAACATTTTCCATTTATGAATATAGGGGCACTAGATTATCTTACATAAAAATTTAATTTTCTAAAATCATTTTTCTTTTGAAGTTCATTAGAAATCAAATCTTTTTCCTTTTTAAGATCATCAATTTCTTGTTGATGATCATTTCCCATTGTTTGAAGCAAGTTTTGCAAATGTGAAACTTTTTTTTCAAAATCCTTCAATTTCGCTTTAAACTCAAGATTTGTTTTGGAAAGCAAATCATTCTCATTTTTCAATTTTGAAATCAACTTTTTGTTCTTAGAAAATGATGCCTTGAATTTCAAAAGCAGATCATCATAGGCATCTTGTAACTCGTCAAATGTATATGAATTTAAAATAGATGAGTTAGAAGTTACCTCTCCTTCATTGAGGGCCATCAAGCAAAGGTGGGCTACCACATCATCGGTGAAGTCTTCATCACTCTATATTGCCACATATGCTTGCTTTGAAGATGATCCATTCTTGTTGGACTTATGAGATTCCTTCATCTTCTTCCTCGATTTATGCTTAGATTTTTTTTCATTTTGCTCTTCATGAACCGGGCAAATTTGTTGAAGAGATAGGCAATCTCTTCATCTTCACTTTCCTCTTCACTTGAATCTACATGATGTCATGTGGAGGATATGAGAGCAATGACATTTGTGTTGATGCTAAGCCCTTTGAGCTTCTTATCCCCCATAGCTCTAATTTCTTTCTTTTTCTTCTCATCTTCTTTGTTTTTCTTCATTATTTGGTGAGTGAGAAGTGACCCCATGAGCTCATCAAGCTTCAAAGTCTTGAGATTCTTGGCTTCGATGATGACGGTCCTTTTTGAGTCCCATGACTCGGGAAGGGAGTAGATGAGCTTTTGGACAAACTTCTCTTCCGGGATGGCTTCTCCATAACCTTTGAGTTCATTGGTGATGGTGGAGAACCTATCGAACATCTTCTCAATGTCCTCTTCCGGATCCATCTTGAAGTTTTCATACTCGTAGTTGAGGAGTCCGATCTTGGTCTCATTTACTTCGTTGGTTCCTTCGTATGTGACTTCAAGCTTATCCCATACCTCATTGGCATCTTCACAAGAAGACATCTTCTCGTAGATGTTGGGGCTCAATGCACAAAAGATGATGTGCAAGGCTTTGCAATTGAGCTCGATCTTCTTGCGATCATCTGCGCTCCAATCTGTCTTCCTTCGTTGTGACACGAACGAACCGTCTTCTACTATGTCCCAAAGCTTGTAGTCCTTGGACTTTATGAAATACATCATTCTAGTCTTCCAATGGACATAGTGTGTTCCGTCGAAAAATGGTGGCTTGTCGATAGATTGCGTCATTTGATCGGTTGGTTGATATGTTGTATCGAGCTTTCCGGATCACCTCAATAGGATGTTAATCCTCTTCGATTGAGCCTCGTTCTGATACCAATTGTTGGGTTTTATGGTGCTTGATTCCTTCAACCGTTCTTGTTTGCCAAGGTGGAGAAGTTGGATAATTGAGTGTTTTAGTGGGAGGTGAAAATAGAACAATTAGACAAAAGAATTTACAGTGGTTCGACCTTCTAACAAGCACCTACATCCACTACCTTAACTCCCCACTAAGGTTTTCAACCAAATTCACTAAGAATTTCGTCCCCTTTTCTAGGCTAAGGAGGCAACATTTACAACCCTCAAAGCTTTCTACCCAAAGCTTGAGTAAACCCTATTTACAATAGAAATTCTAAGCAAACTTAAAATCCCTCTAATAGGTATTTGTTTGCACTATAAAGCTCTCACCCAAAACCTAAACAATTGAGCAAATTTGACAATATTTAGCTCACTAGTATTGTCTATACAAGAAATAGACAATTTCTTGATTATAGTGTTGTTGGCAATTGAAGCATTAGTCTTCTCTTGATGCTTGGAGGTAGGGTGGGCAAAAATACCCGACCCGGTTGATCCGACTCTAAAACCCGACGATCCGAACCTAAAATGTCGGGTAATTCTTGGAAAAAAAATTACCTGGCCGGGTCAGGTACCTGACCCGGCAAATTTCTCAGGACACGGGCCGAAAGTTTCTTCTTACCGGGTACCCGACCCCGCCCGATAAAATTTAATATATATATATATATATTTAAAATTATATTTTTATTTTATTTTTCTTAATATTTTCACTCTAAAATTAAGTTTAAATCCTTACATTTTTTCTATGTTTGTATTATATTCTTTTAAGTTTATTTTTTTTAAAAAAAATCTTTTTAACATGTGATTTTTTTAAATTTTAGAATTAAAAAAAATAGAAATTGGATACCCAAATTTTATGGGTACCCAGATATAATGGGCCGGGACATGGGCCGCTTAATGAGGTACCCGGATGAACTGGGTACCCAACAATGTCCACCCCTACTTGGAGGTCTTTTTTATACTCCTAATTGAGTTTGTAGCCGTTACTAGCCGTTAGGGTTGAATTAGAGCCGTTGGAGACTTTATTTCCCACATTTATTGCAGTTTTGGTGCCTATCGTATCGGTACACGGGGAACCGTATCGGTACGCCCTTTTTTAGAACTAGTCGTTGGGCTCTTGTCAGCCTAAGCGTATCAATACGCTAGGGAGCGTATCGGTATGGCCTGCACTTTAAAAGTTCGTTAGAAAATAGCCGTTGGGGTTAGTTAAAACATAGATCGATACGTTTTAAAGGCGTTTCGGTACGACCCCTGTCCGTATCGATACAGACAAACTTGTATTGGTACGGGTTTTGACAGAATCAAAACTAAGGAAAAAATATATCAATACGGGGTATACCGTATCAATACGGTAGAGCTGAAAAGACAATTTTGAGTACTTTTAAACATTCCAAACTTTTCCAAAAACCTTTTTAAATGCCTCAAAACATATTTTCAAGTTGTTTGGACTTAAAGACTTGTTTTAAATTCTTTTTAAATTAGTCCGTAACATTTTTCAATTATTATATCAAAACACTTAGTTATTCATTAAACTATCTTTAAAAATATAAAATGATCATCAAACTTTCAAAAGTTACATAATGAGTATTAAAATTTAATTTTTGTTACAAAATGGTCACTGTGTCATTAACTGTCGTTAAGTGGGTGACATGACAGTTACAGAAATTTGAATAATAGAACATTTAATCTTCTATATTGACACATTCAATCATTTTATTCCTAATTTAACCCTCATTATTGATGTCTAAATTGATTGAATGCGTAAATATTGATGATTAAATATGTTACTATACAAATTTTCGTAACTGCAACGCCTCCCAATTAACGATAGCTAACGGCTTAGTGACCGTTTTATCATAAAAAAATAAAATTTAATACATATTATGTAACTTTTAAAAAATTCAAAAATTATTTTATATTTTTAGAGATAATTTAGTGACCATTTGTATAATTTACCCAAAACATTTAATGATAAGGAAAGGGGGGAGTTTGTAGGCCACTAAAGCTGTAAGGGAAAGTTGAGAAGGTGAATGAGAGACGTGGCAGGATAAGGGGGTCTGGCTCCTCTGTAAACATCCATTGCTCCCTGCCTTGTCGTGGACCTATCGTCTCCTCTAATAACTTGCTTCGGTCAAAAGCACCATTACGGTTACGGATACAAATTAAATCATCAGATTAATTCTTACAAATTAATGTGTTAAATCTGTAATAATTAGACGTTATATTATGAGATTATATCGTGTCATCATTTAAAATTATATATATATATAATTTTAAGCGGATTACAATATAATATGTATTTATATTTTTTTATTTTTTAATAAAATATATATTGTAGATAAAATTAGTCGAATCGATCGCTTAGAATGGACATTTTTTAAGGGTAAACTACTGCATGAGTCACTTTCGTTTCCCGTTTGTACAGATTTAGTCACCACTTTTAAAAAGTGCCTGGTCATTTACGTTTTCGATGTGTAAAGACTTAGTCACTCCGACGTCATAGTCCGTTAATCCCCTAACGGATTGCTGATGTTCAACAGCTGATGTTGACTGAACTTGCCACGTATTAAGATTAGTTGATGGCACGTCAAATTTTTTTTTATAAGCTGTTGACCGTCAATTGATTGACAGTTTACATCCAACATGGACATATTTGGACTATGAATAAAACGTTGGGGGCATATTTGGACCAAAAGAAAGAATAGGGGGGCAAATGACAAAACAAACAAACGTTGGTCATATTTGGACCAAAAAAAAAGAATAAGGGGCCAAATAACAAAATATGCAAACGTTGGAGGATTCTTTTGTCATTTTGCCAAAATAAAACGAGAAGGAAATTTCAAAACTACCCCCAAGTGAGCAGTGGATAAAATAACAACTCTTATCGGCCGCTCTTTTAAGATAACAAACCCACCCAAATCCCTTCTCCTTCCCCAAAGCCAAAGGCCAATCCATTCCCTCCCGTTAGGAAGAAATGGCAATTTCATCACCAACGGCCGCCGCTGCCACCTCCTCTAAGCTTAGATACCCACAACCTTCCCCTTTCCCTACTCTCTCCCCAACCACCTCTGCCGTCTTCTCCCCAATTCCCTCTAAACTAAACCCCACCCACCTCTCCTCTTCCTTCCTCCCCCCTTTCATCACCACCGTCTCCACCACCTCCCTCTTCCCCTCCCGCCGTGCCTCCTTCTCCGTCAAAGCTGCCCGTGGCAAATTCGAACGCAAGAAGCCCCACGTCAACATCGGCACCATTGGTCATGTCGACCACGGTAAAACCACCCTGACCGCCGCTTTAACCATGGCCTTAGCTTCCATGGGTAATAGCGCCCCTAAGAAGTACGACGAAATCGACGCCGCCCCTGAAGAGCGTGCGCGTGGTATCACCATCAACACCGCCACCGTCGAGTATGAAACCGAGAACCGCCATTACGCCCACGTGGATTGCCCGGGGCACGCCGATTATGTCAAGAATATGATTACCGGAGCTGCCCAAATGGACGGTGCCATCTTGGTCGTTTCCGGAGCTGACGGACCCATGCCCCAGACTAAAGAACATATCTTGTTGGCTAAACAAGTTGGTGTCCCAAACATGGTCGTCTTCTTGAACAAACAAGACCAGGTAGACGATGAAGAGCTTCTGCAATTGGTCGAATTGGAGGTGCGTGAATTGCTTTCTAGTTACGAATTTCCTGGTGATGATGTGCCTATTGTTTCTGGCTCTGCACTCTTAGCTTTAGAAGCTTTAATGGCTAAGCCGAGTATTCCGAGAGGTGAAAACCAATGGGTTGATAAGATTTATGAACTTATGGATGCTGTTGATAGCTATATTCCTATTCCTCAAAGGCAAACAGATTTACCTTTCTTGTTAGCTATTGAGGATGTGTTTTCGATCACGGGTCGTGGTACCGTTGCCACCGGTCGAATTGAGAGAGGTACTATTAAGGTAGGAGAGACTGTTGAAATTGTTGGATTGAAGGAGACAAGGAACGTCACCGTTACCGGTGTCGAAATGTTTCAAAAGATATTAGATGATGCCATGGCTGGTGACAATGTTGGGTTGTTGCTTAGAGGTGTTCAAAAGGCTGATATTCAGAGAGGGATGGTTTTGGCTAAAGCAGGAACAATCACTCCCCATACCAAATTCAGTGCCATTGTCTATGTCTTGAAGAAGGAAGAGGGCGGTCGGCATTCTCCCTTCTTCGCAGGTTATAGGCCTCAGTTTTACATGAGGACCACCGATGTCACCGGGAAGGTATCTGCCATTATGAACGATAAGGATGAAGAGTCTAAAATGGTCATGCCCGGTGACCGTGTAAAGATGGTAGTTGAGCTTATTATGCCCGTGGCTTGTGAACAAGGGATGCGGTTTGCTATCCGAGAAGGAGGGAAGACGGTCGGCGCCGGTGTTATTCAGTCCATCATTGAGTGATTTTAGGATACCTGCTTTTGCAATGATGTCGAAAAACTTCACATGTCAAATGTCAAAAGTCATGCAATTAGTTTCAGTACAATATTCAGAACCTATTTGATTCCAACTTCCATGTTTTGGAGTTTTGTATTTCTTTTGCTTCAAGCTCCTTTTAATCTAGTTGGTTAATATTCATGTCATTGTTCTGTGATTTTATGCTTGTTGTTTGTTGATTCTTAGTTAGAGCTTTTACTTGCTTTACAACATTTGGCTGGCATGTCTTGCTTTATCTCCAGCTTAGGATCTTGCAGAAATCACATTCTGGTGAAGTTCCATTTGTTCGTAGAAAATTTTAATGGTCAAAATTCATTGTGTTTTAATGAGTTAAAATGGCCAAATTTCACTCCTTATAAACCTAGACCTCGTAGACAGAGATAAATCAGAGATGGAAAAGAATAAACTGAATTCTTCAAATCAAAGCGGTGTATTTAAATACCTTATGATTATTATCATTACATAATAATAATTACATGATATTAGTAAGATTAGGATTAGAATTAAAATTTATGAAAAGAAAGACTTTAATCATACTTTAAGCATGTATGCGTTTGTTGTATAGACAATTAAGATTTTGTGTTAAAAAATGTCATTAAACTTTAACATTTTTTTCTAAGCATGTCAAATCTAAACTATATATACACGTACACATTTAAAATTTAGTCCACATTTTAAATATATTTCAAATTGAGTTCAATCTAGCTTTTAATACCCTAGTTGATAATTAGACCGACAAAAAGACATAATTAATGTGACACTAATAATTTGAGGATTCAATTAAAATGTTTTTGAATTTGAGGACTGATTTAAAATCTAAGTCATAGTGAGATGCCTGGTACACTAAACCTTAAAATATAAAGCAAGATAGGAGATCCCTGTAAACAGTTATATTGCTGGAGACTGGGGATCCTAAATTGTACCTTTAATTTTCTTACTAATCAGTTACAATCTCAATACATGCGAAGAGTCAGATAGACAAGGCACCGGTGGCAGTGGACATTGCCAAAGATTTAACAGATTCAGCATTACAATACATCCATTTTACACCATTACAGAATTCCATTTACTTCAGTCGGGTAGTTCCGAACGCTCCCTCCGCGCTGTGACTATCATTGTGTTCAACAACTTGCTAGGGTCACAACAGTAAGGGTTGTCGAGAGCTGCATGCGCCAAAAATGGTAGTTTTCTTAATGCTCTTCCACTCAATCCCTGTAAACAAACATACCACAAGTACTTATTTATTTCACCGAAAGCCTTGCTAGATTCAATGTGCTCACAATCAGGGCTTCGGTTTCTAACCTCGCATGCTTCAGCAGCCTCTGCTAATTGTTTACACAGGTGAATAGTTGTTTGAACCTCCTGATTCTCATCCATATTCAATTTCTCTTTCAAAGTAACATAGTCCGGAAGGATGTATTGGCTTGAACCCTAAAGAGATTCGTATTTGACTTGGCACTAAGTAAAGAGATCAAAATATGGAGGCCTCAGGCATTGTTTTGCATTCTTACCTGGATATTTGATATGATTCCTGTCCGCATAAGTTCCTGCAAGCAGGATCTTAAAATTTCATAACGAGCTTGAAGAGTTGGAGGACCCACATAAGCTTTGATATCAGCTCGGTCAACAAATGCGATATCTGCAACACTAGAAGTAAATTTATACATTCCAAAAAGGTGGGTTCTTCTGCAGCTTAATATTTCAGGGAGTTGTGCAATTGATCAATATGAAAAATGTAAAATATCCTTCAATACGTTAAATAAGAGGACTATCTGATAAAAGTTTCTAACCGTTAGAAGATTCCAATATTGATCCACGAGATAATGACAAATGACCATGCAAACTTGCTTAGTTCAAGTAAATGTATGGATTATAGGCTTACCAATAGCAGCAGTTATATTGGATGTAGTCATAATTATAACATTGGGAGATGATTTGAGCTTGTCCATCTGAGTTAATAGCGCATTTACAACCTGAGGTTCATTTTCAAGTTGAATCCGGTATAAAGTTGAGGTATATATACTCGCATAAAGATGTGCATTTAAGAAAGAACTTATAAGGTAGTTTAATGCTGCACAAAACTATACCCGAATTGAATCTGAAGGCTCAGAACCAGACAAAGCAGCCTTTCTAGCAGCAGCAAGACTTTCAACTTCATCTGCAGCATTGGCATCATCATATATCTAAAGAATCATAAGCTAGAAAGACCAGAAATAATCAAACTCCTAACTTCAGTAATAAAAGACTCACCAATTAGAACAAATACCAGGTTGTGTTCTTCCTCCACCATTTCTTGAATTTTTTGGAAAAGCTTTGCAACCTAAAGTTTAAGACCAGAGTCAAGAATGTAAACTACATACCATTAACATCCAGGACTTCAAGATACTTCTGTCATAAGTTCAACAAATTGATACAGAAACATACCAATTTTCCACTCTCAGAGAACCATTTACTAAACAACGAATGGGCATTAACTTCGATTAATTGGCACTGCGGATACCTGAAAAAGGAATGGCAAACCGAAAACAAAATCAGGCTAGAACCAACCATCTCACAAGCTATGTATAAGGCCTTAAAGTGATACATGCATTAGGCAATGAAATGAACAAAAAACCTGGAGCTGAATCTGATGGATAATTTCTGTGCCAGTGCTTTGCATAAAGATGTCTTTCCTGTCCCCGGGGGCCCGTGTAAAAGAATAATGCTGCAGAAAAGAAAAATCATCAATCAGATTTTTGTGGTACTATTATCAATGCCTGTAATCAACTGAACCTTCCTATTATCTAGATGACAAAAGAGCAAATTAGAGAAAATATCAAAGAATAAGTCAAGAAACTAATATCATCCACTGCTAACAGTCTTGAACCACTGACCAATAGACCATATGAAGCGTTGCTTCATCTTATTTCTAGAAGCTTCCCTTAGGGCAGTATCATGCAACAGGATAACTGCCAAATGCCATGAAGAAAATTTTGAATGTTGAAAAGTAAGCATGTATTGTATATGCATATAGATGTATCTAAGCTCTCTCTCTCTCTCTCTACAAAGCTTTGCATTATCAAGAATACAGGACTACAACGAAGTGGTATTGTCAAACAATAAATATGAACAAGTATATATTCACGACGCTGAAAGATGGACAAGTTGATACATTCAAAAGCCAACATCCGGAATGTTCTATTTAAGTTTTAGTCTTACTAGATAAGGGTCAAACAATGACAGCCCCAACTGAAACAATCTAATCAGTTTGCTCATTACTAGATAGGAACCATGGTACTAGTTCTGAAAAAGAAAAGCGACCTTTTTTCTATTCTTTTTTGGGCACAAAAAGATACTACTTTATTGAAAGTCATGAGGAGGTTCCATACCGGTTCCATGACACAAGGAAAGGATCAACACCTTTTTCAGTAAAAAGTAACGCACTGGCTGCATAGCGCAATAACCGCTGCTTTAGGCCAGATTCATAGATTAAGCTGCAAAATCAAGTTCCAAAATCAAAATAAAAACTAATTCAAACATTCAAGAAAAATGGAAGTTGCAGGCAAACCTTTCCCACATGCCATCAAATTCCTTAGCTGGTAGGATCCATTCATTGAAGCTGGACAACTGGCCATCCGCAGCCAATTCCTCACATGGCCCCTCCTCACTAAGCTGACAAGTCAACAATCATATCCATTCAACTTTAAACAAACAACATCGAGCAAGTATAAACTGAAGATGCAATACATTTTTCAATTTCAGCAACCACGCAAATATTGTATCAACATCCTCTAATACAAACTCAAGTAGATGTTCATTAGAAATGTGATTCAAATTCAAACAAAATGTAGACAGACATGACTAAGTCAAGTTGTTGGAAAAATGAGCAAACAGTAATAACAAAAGGATATCAACCTTTTAATCTTAATAAAATCAGAGAAGCATGGTACCTGAAAGACATGAACAACAGGTTTCACTTGCCAGAACAAAAGAATATCATGGCTTTTAACCCATTCATCTGCACAACCAACAATGTGAACAATATCAGTACATTATAATTCCTCATCCTCTGTACGTAAATAATCGAACTCTTAAACTAAAATAAGATAATCAAGCTAGATGCCTCAGTTTTAACCGTTAAATCCATCAAAAAATTAAAACATACCTGTGTCACATATACGGATTCTGTGTACATTTTCCATGAGAAATGGATCATCGTTAGGCACTGGTATGGGACCATCAATATAGCTCATGCTTCTCTTTTCAAGCATTCTAATTGCAACACAGAAAAGTTTAATTTCACATTTCAGTTAAAAAAACCCAAATCTAACCCTAATTTATTTAAAACTAGCTTATTCTTACAACGTAAGCTGAAAACAACAGCTATCATCAGTCAATTTAAAAAAATAAATCAAAATCCTTTTAACATCTTACTGTTCAACGGCTTTTTGTACATCTTCAGGGCGAGCTGTGCTTGAAGGTTTTAAGCAAACTTCAACTGACAATAAAAGAAGAGATGCGTTACAAACATAAATCAAAGCAAAAAAGAATCACATTTGTGAAAAGAGTGAGACTGAGGAATCACCGGAAACGTGAAATTTGTCATGAGGCACAGTAGAAGGTGACGCCGGAGGTGGTGCTAAAGGGACGCCGTTTTGGTCGGAGATTTTGACGTCTTCGAGGTTTGGAACGGAAATCTCCATGGGAGCGCTCATCTTTTTTTGTTTCGGCGATTTGATGGACTACGGATTATAACGTGAATAGCATTGCAGAGAATCTGGAGAAGAAAAAAAAAAGTCGAATTTTTTAGGGTTTAAACTTTAATCCGAGACGCTAGATAGGTTGAAAAAGAAAATTGAAATGGGCGGGAAAAAAGTGACGGACCGAATAGGATGGAAACTCACTCAAATTTCCTTCTATTATCATATTAGTATGTGATTTTTATTGGGTTAACTAACCCAATGACCACTATACTATGATAAATGTATTAAGATGACCATATTAAAAAATCGACTCAATTGACTACTCAAATTATTAAAATTGGATTAATGTGGCTATCAGCCGTTAATGGGCTAACGGGAGGTGACGTGTCAGTTAAAAAATTAAAGGTATAATCACACATTTGGTCCTTATTATTTACACATTCTTTCAATTAAGTCTTAATTTTAAACTAATAAAATAAATTAATTAGGTGGTAACACGTGTCAACACCTATTTAGGGGAGAAAAATAAAATCCTCAAACTTACTTTAGGTGAGAATCGAACTTAAGTTTAGCAGGGACAAAGGCAACATCTTAACCACTACACCAAGCACATGTTTGTGCTAAAAATCACTAATTATATTATATGTCTTATTGTTTGTTACCATTCAAATTCATATTCTTCCTCATCACTTTTGTCCCGTTGCAATTCGGAAATCTAATTGCTGTCGAAAGAATGTACAAGTTGATTTATTACTGCTTTCATTATGTTTGATTAAATGTCTGAATCTTCTTCATTGTCTAGTTTATCTGTTTCTTCATAATTCATTGTTGTTATTGGTGTTTAGGCTTCCTAGCTCTACCAATTTTACTGGGGAAGTACCTGAAACATTTGCCAAGCTTACCAAATTGAAAGATTTGTAGGATTTTGTTTTTCTGATTTATCAAGCTTAAGTTCTAGTTCTATATTATCATTCGAGTTCTAATCATTTTAGATTTCTCGACAGTCGGATTAGTGATAATCACTTCACTGGACAGATTCCTAGCTTCATCCAGAATTGGCCAAAACTTCAAAAATTGTAAGCTGAGCCCTTTAGAACCGTAGTTTATTCATTAGGACCTTTCTCTATCATTTACTTATTACCTAAATGGAATGTTGGTAATGACAGAGTAATAGAGGCAAGTGGTCTGATGGGACCAATTCCATCAGGCATTGGTGATCTTGAAAAGTTAACCGACCTGTAAGTTGGATATCGATTTTAATATTCTTCAAACCTACAAACCAGAACAGCGCAGTTGTATTATGATTTATATATACTTATGAAAATTATTGATATACAGGAGAATCAGTGACTTGAGTGGAACTGATGCAACTTTTCCACCACTTAGTAGCATGAAGAAAATGAAGATACTGTAAGTAAAACTCCAAAATGAAGAAGATTCCATTAAACAAATATAGCAAAAAATCAAATAAAAGATGATAATGGTTGAATTACAGGATATTGAGGAGTTGCAATCTCGTCGGAAAGCTACCTGATTATCTTGGGGATATGACAACGTTGAAGACCTTGTGAGTCATAAATCTGATTTCCTTCTTTTCTGATATTATAGTTTGCACACTGTTCTTGTTAGATAACGTGTCCGACACTGGTATATTCAAACCTTTTATGTTTTCTCATATATGTGGCGGATCATACTTTCATTCCCATGTCCAAACATGTTCGGTAACAAAGATTTTCAACGTGCTTCTCAGAAATACTTAGGCCTTCTTTGTTTTCTTTTTGCAGAGATCTCAGCTTTAACAAATTTAGCGGAGACATTCCAAGCAGTTTTTCTGGCCTTATGGATGTGGATTACTTGTAAGTGATTGATATGATTGTTGATTTTCCTCACATTTCATATAATATCAAGTTGTTCTTGTTGATACCATGAATATAGTTACTTAATTGGGAGCTATAAATGGCTAATCACTCAATATCGATATTTAACGAAGAAGAAGAATTTGAATGGTAACAAACAATAAAACATATAATACAATTGGTGATTTATAGCACAAACATGTGCTTGGTGTAGTGGTTAAGGCGTTACTTCGGTTCTTGTTGAACCCAAGTTCGATTTAAATTTTCTCTTACTAATGTTTTGGGTAAACTACATAAATGACCATCATACTATTAGAAAAGTTATGGTTTGACCACTTTATTTTTTTCAAAGTAATTAAACCATCATACTATAAAATTGGGTGCAATTTGACCACCAGTCGTTAGATGTTAATGGCAGAGTGACGTGACAATTAAAAAAATAAGGATATAATTACACATTTGGTCATTAATATTAACATATTCTTTCAATTTAGTTTTAATTTTAATTTAATAAAATTAATTAATTATTTAATTAAGTGGTAACACGTGTCACTACCTTATTGGATGGATTTAATTATTTATATTTAAATTAAATAAATTTATTTTCATCCTTCAATTAGGTGATGACACGTGTGGTCTGATTAAAGGAAGAAAATGGAAAAAATAACAAATGCGCTCAAAAGAAGTCAAACTTGTGTCTCCCAACAGCAAGGAGCGATGGCTTACCACCACACCAAGTGATGTATTGTGATCAAATTCCTGCAATATATTATATGTACTTATTTATTGTTAATGACAAGAAAAAATAAATAAATCTAAATATTTAAAGTGACTCGAACATGACACACTTGAGATATATAAAAACATCTAAATCACCCAAATAAATCTAATAATTTCATATATATGATAATTAAATTAATCTTTTAATAAATATTAAAATGTTGTGAATAAAATAAAGAAGAACAAGAAGAACAAAGAGATAAGAGAAAGAGGTAGATTTGTATTATTCTCAAATATAGACTTGTATACAATGCCTTCAATGAATTATCTATTTATAAGCATAAGAAGTACATAATCCATTAAACTCTAATTCATAGAGATAATATTTCTAATAATAAATAAATTAAACTCCTTTGATAAAGTTCTAATCATGATAGACATCCACATAGATAAATATTCATAACACTCCCCCTTGGATGTCTATGAAGATAATGTGTCTCGTTAAAACCTTACTAAGATAAAAACCCAGTGGGAAAAAAATTCTTTAGTGAAGGAAAAAAAGTACACACATCTTTGATACGCATAACATGTTGCCTCATTAAAAACCTTACCAGGAAAACCCATTGGGACAAAACCTCGGTTAAGGGAAAAAGAGTGCAACGCGTATTTGCTCCCCCTCATACAAACATCACAGAAGATCTTTGAATCTTCATAATTTAATCTTGAATGTCATTTTTCTAAAGATCGTGAGGGATGAAAAATTTGGAGTAATATGTTCCATGATGTATCCACTTTCAAACTGTGATATACATCTTGCGTTATCTTCACACAAGATGGCTTTTATCATATCTTGTAAAAGTAAATCCACATATCTTCTGGATATGTTGGGTCAATAGTCTTAGCCAAACACATTTTTTTGGCTTGCCTCGTGCATAACAATTATTTCTACGACATTTGAGGATGCATCAATGAATGTTTGAAGATCTAAATGTAATGATCTTTGTATATTCATAGATATTTCTTGACCAACTAATATATAGTGCTTCAAGACCAAGAAAAGATATAATTATCTTTATTCACATCCAACAATCTTACAACTATTGGGATACTCAATAGATATGCTCTATTTATATTGATTCTTCTTTAAGATTCTTTCAGTTTATGTATATTCATAGACAAAAGAAATATATAAAAATTCTCGATCTTCAGGTCGAGATAAACTTGATGTCAAGATTCAAGTACTTGTATTGAAAGTACTTCACGAGTTTCCAATTTGAAGCTCTTTAGGAGTTCTAAAATTATCATAATGGATCTTGATCCAAACTCCTTTATAAAATACATAAGGAAATCTGATCATTCTTATAGTATTTTCTCAATTAGTATTCACTAAGGCGATTATACCAAATGCGCCAAAATATTCATGAGACATGTCTAAATAAATTTCCTCAAAAATTTTCAAATGCTTATAGCATTTTAGATCATTCAAGGATAAATATGGATCCACAAATAATTAGACGCATGTAAAATTTTCAAAACTGCCAAAGTAATTGCATCCACCATGAAGTAATTAAAACTTTTCATAAATCATAGTTCAAGTCGTATTTACGACTACTTATTTGTGCCTCACTTGCATTACACCTTTAGGTGTTTAGACTGCTGGTCCAAATACTTCTATTTTAGAAGTTCAAAGCGTCTTTCAACATTGGCCAATTCAATATATATACTTCTGGATAGATTTTTATACAAGATCCTCGATTTCTTTCTTTACTTATATAGAAGTATTTTATGTAAAATTATTTGTAAAATCGTTGTCGACAACTTTCCAATTTTCTGGTTCCATTCTCGTAATGACATAACTTATCGAGATCTCTTCAAGATTTCAATCTTTATTTCAGGTACCTGAAACTCTTATAGAGTTTTATTATTTGTTATGTCTTGGGTCTCTTCAGGAGCACCCGCCTCCAATATATGACCATCTCATATTACTTTATATTTACGATAATTTTGATCATTGGAACCATTTCAACTATCATGCTTCATGCATGATTTACATTCTCTCGCTCTAACATGTAATTTAAACTTAGAGCATTTCAGCTGGTATATGAGACTTAATTACTCTCATTGGGTCAGTAAATATGTCTGGCAGTTGACATGTAATAACATGAATTATCTTATGAACTTCTAGTTCGTATACGAGGATCTAGATAATGATAATTCATTTTCCTCTATCCAGCTGATTATTATCTCCCCCTGATGTTGAGAAAAATCATGTCATAAATGATTCTCCAATTAATGTTTAAGAATTTAAACATAAAAGGAGACTTATACTCAATATATATTCTCAACCCTTTTTATTTGCCCATTTTGTGCGTTGTGGTGGAGCAATTCATATCGCACATTCAAAAATCATAAAATGGGAAATGTATGGTTTCTGACCAAAAACCAATCATAACGGGGAGTTTATTATAACTCGTTGGCTTGATGCGTATAAGTGTTGCTATATGGAAACACCATATAAATAATAACTGTTTTGTTCTCATAGTTTAGCTATTAAATAGGAGGCATCCAATTGAAATTTTGCTAAACTATATTTTTCATAATCAATAGGCTTTATAACAACTGATATAGCCTAAAACATAAACCCACTAGCTTTTCAAGAAGAATAGTCTAACTGCATGATCTGAATCTTTTTAAAATCAATCTCACAAACTTTTGGTTGTAAGTCGATAAAACAATGTAGATGCATCTACTAAAATCATATAAAACTTTTCACATTTGTGGATATATGGGCCCATATTTCGTTCAGATATGCAAGACATACAGTCTTAACTTTAGTACAAGAACTTTAAGTTCTAATTCTTTTGGTAAGTGGGATCATCTATATTCTTTGAGAACAAACAACACAAGAACTTCATGTTCTTTTAGTAAGTGGAATTTAATCAATTCCTTTAAGCAACACAAGAACTTAACGTTCTTTAATAAGTGGAATTTAATCCATTCCTTTGAGAATAAGCATCACAAGAACTACAGGTTCTTTTAATACATGTGCATGTAAATCTCAATAATTTCTGCACCATTATTGATCAGGATGGTCTAACCGATCATGCCAACTATATATGTGTATATATCTCTGAATTTGTAAACTTCTTGTTTACCATAACATGTAATTCAATCTTACTCGTACATGTCTAGTACGACTATCAAAATTGTTCCTTTAAATAGGAATATATTTAGCTTTTTCGGAGCTTTCAATTGAAATGATCTTTTGGTAGCAATATAGAGCTCTTCTAGAGCTTTCAACTGACTTTTTGGCTACCAAAACTTATAAACATATTGACTTATTTCAAATGCCAATTGATAACATATGTTATCTATAATTCCCAAAGGGATAGTTTGCGAACTCATATTGCTCTCTTTATGACTTTGACGAGTATAACGCACTGTGAATATGGAATAAAGTTTCATTTGACAATAACATATTTGCTCAACCAGAGCCTTTTGTGATATTAGTACTTCCGGATATAGTACTCACATTATTCCCTTGCATTTTAATTGAGAAATGCATAATTGTGCACCTTTCAAAATGTGCTTTGTTTCATTTACTTCAGGTAATGAAAATATGTACTTTGTATCAATCACTTCGAGGAATGAAAAATATGAAATATAGCACATCATATCAAGTCGATTATCTATCAGAGATAAACTTTCAGGTGCTCTTCCGAAGTATTGATATTTTAGTACTTTGAGAAATACTACTCATATTTCCCCTTGCATTTAAATGGGAAAAATATTTCTTATGCTTAAGTACAATATGAGTACTTGCATTATCTGCTAGGCATAAATAGCCGCAATTCTAGGCATAAATAGCCACAATTCATTGTATATTTTATTCCGGAAGTAATCATATTCTTCAAATAATAAATTAACATAAATCGTAAATAAATAATATGTGAAATAAATAAACATAAAGCAAACCAACATAAATAAATAATAAATAAAACGAATTAACATAAGAAAAACCAATTATTCATGTTAGAGGTTATAAGGGAAATAAAACAAATGGTAAATTATTCCCTTCAAGGGTTATGAGAAAATTAACAATGTCCAATTGAGTTGGATCAATAACGCCATAATTATTTCGCCATAAACAAATTTTATTTATATTTTATTTCATTTATCATTCATGATTATGGATAAAGTCCATAATACTTTGGCGTTTGACAAGTACGAAACCAATGATTTATAACATCACGTTGGTAAAAGGATTTCACTTCCTTAGAATGATCTTTATCACTCTTGTCATCCTTATAACTTCGCTACCAGCGGGTAGAAGTATTCTTAAAACGACTATATTTTTCATGTGTATATTCATAGCCTCGACCACGATCACAACTTTTAATGTGATTTTTTATTCATTCCATAATATAATCTCACATTCACTTCAGGGAATGGAGTAGAGCCAGTGGGCCTTTAAAACCTTTTTCACATATCCTTATCACAGAGAACAAAGATTTAATCTTCGTACGCGACATTGTTAAACCTGTCCACAAGGTCCTTTAAAAACCTCCTTTGAGACCAGTAGCCTCGTAGAACGGGATGTCCAGCCAATTATACTTGGATTATATCGAAATTATGTCTCTAATTGAATAACGATTTACCATGTTTGCATTCACTTCAGGGAATGAAATAGATTCAATAATTGCATGGAATAAATATCATGCTTGCATTCACTTCAGGGAATGCCCCATCATTGATAATTGCATGGAATAAACATCATGCTTGCATTCACTTCAGGGAATGCCCCATCATTGATAATCGCATGGAATAAACATCATGCTTTGCATTCACTTCAAGGAATGCCTCTCATAAAACTTTTTGGATCAAGAAGAATTTTCGTAACTTGAAATTGGGAGAAGTCTATGGTCGAGTTTTTCGACAAAGAAGAAAAATTGCTTTCGAGCAAATATAGACTTTATAACAATCTTTTTTATAGATTGAAATTCACCATGATTTATTGCACATTAAAATCATAATTTAAAGAATAAAAATAAAATAAAAATTTACCGATATTAGTTTTCCTCTCGAGGAAAATGGAGACGTAGCAAATGACCAAAACATTTTCTCATAATGTCGTGTCTCTTTCCAAGTCATTTAAATACATGTAAAACTCAATACATGGTTAAAATATCAATATCATCAAATAAAATATTATAAACACATATTGATCTTAATACAAAGTTAATTCAATCATTGTGTAAAAAAATAAACATATATGAAACCATAATAATAAGATCTATATGTATGAGTTGAATTGAATATATTAGTGTCAAAAATAAAACCTTAAACTCAAATAAATAAGAATTAAAATAATATAGTGAGAGTAAGGGTCGATCCGCAGGGAATAGGAACTCTAACACCTTTCTTCTGATTTAGACCAAAAACCTGTAGGGAATAAAGGGGGATTTTAGAATAGTGATTTAAATGAGAAAAATAGTAAAAACGTAAAAATAAATGTTGAGAAAGAATTATGGATAGAAATAGCCTCAAGCCACGCTTTGCCACGACGTCTTCGATCACTGAAGTTGATTTTTCTTCGACTTTCCTGCAGGTTACAGTCTACAAGGCCCAACCCTTGTAACTTACTTCTCGTTGGTAGATTCGACTCCCAGGGCAATCCTTGAAGTCAAACTTTTGTGAATTAGCCACGGCAATCGATGCTAACCCAGATCTGAGTTAGTGCTGGAGAAGCCCGTGCTCGGATATTCGTCTCGATGAGAGTTGTTTCCGATTTCGATTCCCCTTAGTGGACCGCCACTAAGTTTGTTCTTAGGGAGTTGAATTGGCTACAAGCTTTTCCTCGTCCCCAACGGTGGATCTAAACCACTTCAAGCCGATGCGCGCTCTCGGAATGAAACAATTGCGATGCCTAAAGATTAGGCCGATTGCCTAATCAACTTTGCAGAGAATCTAAAAAGGAATTTTCGAAGGGTTGAAGTATTTCCTAATCTCACGAGATTCGTCGGGTTTGGCGTAGCTTTTGGCTAAAGGGAATTTAGTTAAGCATGGTTTGTGAAAAAACCATACTTAATAAAATAAACAAAAATGGAGAAAAGAAAATGGAGAACTTTATTACTCAAGGAAGAAGAGAACAATGGAAATTGATTGATGAATAATTCACCCCCAAAGTGGGGTATTTATAGTAGTTGAAAAACCCTAAAAACCTAAGATGATAAATCCTAAAATAAATTTAAATAAAATTACATAAGATAAATATCAAAGTTTTAAATTTAAAAGATAAAATTCGGATGATAGGCTATCTTGATAAGTGGACTGATAGGTTATCAAGCTTGCTGACGTCATCTTCTAGAAGGTGCTGATGTGGCGCCCAGTCAGCATTCATGCCCTGGTTCATGCCCATGAATCTGCCCACGAATTCAGTATTTTCTGCAGCACTTCAACTCGTTTCTGTTATTACGTATCCTGCACAAGAATAACACAAAAACGCCCAATTAAGTCCTTCAAACATATATATTCGATCAAAACAAGGACTAAAACCATAACCAAAATAAACACTTATCAAATTTTGACACGCGTCGTATAGTGTCAAAAATAAAACCTTAAACTCAAATAAATAAGAATTAAAATAATATAGTGAGAGTAAGGGTCGATCCGCAGGGAATAGGAACTCTAACACCTTTCTTCTGATTTAGACCAAAAACCTGTAGGGAATAAAGGGGGATTTTAGAATAGTGATTTAAATGAGAAAAATAGTAAAAACGTAAAAATAAATGTTGAGAAAGAATTATGGATAGAAATAGCCTCAAGCCACGCTTTGCCACGACGTCTTCGATCACTGAAGTTGATTTTTCTTCGACTTTCCTGCAGGTTACAGTCTACAAGGCCCAACCCTTGTAACTTACTTCTCGTTGGTAGATTCGACTCCCAGGGCAATCCTTGAAGTCAAACTTTTGTGAATTAGCCACGGCAATCGATGCTAACCCAGATCTGAGTTAGTGCTGGAGAAGCCCGTGCTCGGATATTCGTCTCGATGAGAGTTGTTTCCGATTTCGATTCCCCTTAGTGGACCGCCACTAAGTTTGTTCTTAGGGAGTTGAATTGGCTACAAGCTTTTCCTCGTCCCCAACGGTGGATCTAAACCACTTCAAGCCGATGCGCGCTCTCGGAATGAAACAATTGCGATGCCTAAAGATTAGGTCGATTGCCTAATCAACTTTGCAGAGAATCTAAAAAGGAATTTTCGAAGGGTTGAAGTATTTCCTAATCTCACGAGATTCGTCGGGTTTGGCGTAGCTTTTGGCTAAAGGGAATTTAGTTAAGCATGGTTTGTGAAAAAACCATACTTAATAAAATAAACAAAAATGGAGAAAAGAAAATGGAGAACTTTATTACTCAAGGAAGAAGAGAACAATGGAAATTGATTGATGAATAATTCACCCCCAAAGTGGGGTATTTATAGTAGTTGAAAAACCTTAAAAACCTAAGATGATAAATCCTAAAATAAATTTAAATAAAATTACATAAGATAAATATCAAAGTTTTAAATCTAAAAGATAAAATTCGGATGATAGGCTATCTTGATAAGTGAACTGATAGGTTATCAAGCTTGCTGACGTCATCTTCTAGAAGGTGCTGATGTGGCGCCCAGTCAGCATTCATGCCCTGGTTCATGCCCATGAATCTGCCCACGAATTCAGTATTTTCTGCAGCACTTCAACTCGTTTCTGTTATTACGTATCCTGCACAAGAATAACACAAAAACGCCCAATTAAGTCCTTCAAACATATATATTCGATCAAAACAAGGACTAAAACCATAACCAATATAAACACTTATCAAATTCCCCCTCACTTATCCGATGCTTGCCCTCAAGTATCTCAAAATTAAATAATCTTAAGTTCAAGTTTTCATCCTTAATTTCACGAAGTCTCAAAAATTCTCAATATGATTAAGCATCTAAATATGAGAGAAAACTAAGGAGCAAAAATAGATAAATGGCAAGACTAATAATTTAAAGCTAAGATGACATTCTAAAACTCTACTAACATCAATGATGCAAACCAAGTACCCTCACAAGGAATCGCTCATGTCACTCAAAGTGTTTAAGGGTAAGAAAAATCACTCGAGCCAAAGCTAATTAGAGCATAACCATAAGCTTGTGTTTAAATCTAATCTCCACTACTAACATGAATATGATGCAAAAATCAAGAGGTCTTAAATAAGGGTTGTAATGGGGCTAAGGTAAGGGTAGGATAAAGGCTGAAAATAAAGGCTAAAATTCAAGACAAAAAATCATCCCCAAAAAAAATATATATATATTCGAAACTGTTTTTTTTTTCATTCATTCGAACCAAAACTGCTCGACAGTGTACTTTTTTTTTTCGAACTGCACTGTGTTTTTTTTCTGGTTTTATTTTTCTGCAGACTCGAACAATTCCCTGCACTGTATATTCGAACCAATTCTGCACTGTATATTCGAACCAATTCTGCACCTTTTTTTTTGCACAGTGTAATACACTGCTGCACTGCATTGTTTCGAATTTGTTTTTTTTTTATTTTAAGATGAATTTTGTCTCGAAAAAAGGATCAAAAGTGATGGATTTGAGAAGAAATTGGATTAGTCTTAAAATGTGGTAATTTTCAAGAAAAAGGCTAAGGCTCAAAGATTGTTTCACTAGGGGAAATTAATTAAAGGGTAGGTGATTTATTTGGGAAGAGAAGTGGTTAAAACCTAGTGCCTCTATCATATTAAAGCATCATAATCAATCAATGTAATCTCAAAAAGAATTTAAAAACAAGTTCTAGAATGCAACTAATTTAGCTAGGCACACTCAAAGAAACAAAGAGCAAATATCATGCATGCTCATTAGGCTCAAAATCTCACAAATATGTCTTGTGTACTTAGGTAAGCATCATGTGGATTAATAGAGAAATAAAATGTCATAAAAAAATTAAAAATTAATCATGCCAAAAATTTACCATGCAACCTAGAGTTTTCTAACAAGATAGATTCAGAACCATGTGAAAACAGTGAGACAAGGCGAGATTAAAGATTTGAACAAAGAACTTAAATTAATAAATCCAAAATTTCAAGCAAACAATCAAGACAGATAAGCAAGATAAAAATTGATAAGCATATCTCCCTCCCCCTCACTTAAACCATTTTGCCTCAAAATGAACATAAAATAAAATTCAAAAGAGAGAATGAAAATACTCCCCTAATCAATTGCGGCCACCGATGACGAGTGGTGGCTGCTGTGGAAGCTGGCGGGCTTGATTTCTGGTGCGAGGCATAACGGAGGTTGATGGAGGGGTTAGTTTCGGGTGGCTGTTGTGGAAGAAAAAAAAAGAAATAAAAAGAGAAGAAGGGTGGTGCAAAGGGCTGCGGCTTGGGAAAAAAATAAAATAAAGAAAAAAGTTGAAATGGGTGATTTGGGGGGGGGTACGACTGGTAGGAGATAAATAATAAAAAGGTTTAATGGGTGGGGTCCATAGAATTTGTAATTGGTTGAGGGTTTGAAGTGGGGGGTTGACCGGGTAGATAAGCTTAGTTTGAATGAGTTTAAAATATAGGTGAGGTGATTGGGTGGAAAAAGGATAAAAAATCCGAATTTTAAATTAAAAAATTGGACCACAAAATTCAGATAGCTTCTCATCCTTTTATTCGATTTAAATTATCTGCAAATAAAATAAATAAGAGATCAGATAAAAATAAAATTCAAAATAAGAAGATAAAATAATTAAAATGGGATAATAAAAATAAATTCAAAAGAATAATTAAAATGAGATAAAAAAATAAATTCAAAAGTAGATAAGAAAATAAATTTAAAATAAATATGAAAAAAAAAATTGAAAAAAAATCAAAATTAAAAATCAAAAATCAAATTTAGATAAATCTGATTATCTCATTTTTCTTTTTTTTCTTTTTTTCTTTTTTGTTTATTTTAAAAAATAAAATTCAAATGACATTAAATTATGGTAGATTAAAATAGAATAAAATAAAATAAAGAAAGTAAAAAATAATTAAAGTAAAAAGAAGAAAAGAAATGGGTTGCCTCCCATTTAGCGCTTTATTTAACGTCGTTTAGCTCGACGACCTGATTCAGACTACAGGCATTGCGACAAATACTTCTTCCAGTTCTTGCGCTTTATCCAACTGAGTATTTCCCTACGAGAAATTTTGCGATTATAGAGTTTTTTTACTGGAAAAATTTCTCTTTCACTCTTCAATTTATTTGGAGGCAATTTTAACTTCAAATTCAATTCCTGCAAAATGAAAGAAAACATTTTAGATTTTAACGGAGTTAGGCGTAAATCAGAATGAACAGAAGAAACATTTTTCAACTCCTTAATTCCTTTGCCGTGATCCTTCAAGTCCCTGCACGAATCATCAACAGATTTAGATTCTATAAATTCTTCAACGGCGGGCTCAATAACATCTATAAAATTTATACTAGCAACATTATCAGGATGTCGCATTGCTTTGTAAACATCAAATTTTGCGACCTCGCCATCGAACTCCATTGTAAGGATCCCGCTTCTCACATCGATTTTCGTATTTGCAGTGCTAAAAAATGGGCGGCCAAGGAGGATCTCGGAAGAATTATTGGCCCGGTCGTTTTCCATGTCAATAACATAGAAATCCGCCGGAAAGATCAAATCGTTTACCTTTACCAAGACGTTCTCCAGTAATCCTTCCGGGTAGATTATGGATCTATCTGCCAGTTGTATGGTTACCTTCGTATCTTTCAAAGGCTCAGCAGAAAGTGAGTTATATAAAGATAAAGGCATAACATTAATTGAAGCACCTAAATTACACATGGCTCGTTTAATACCCACTTTACCGATTTTGCAGGGAATGGCAAACATACCTTGGTCCTTCAATTTTGGTGGCAACTTTCGCTGGAAGACCGCCGATACATGCTCTCCTAGATTAACCTTCTCAATTCCAATAAGTCGACGTTTATTAGTACATAAATCTTTAAGGAACTTAGCATACCTTGGGATTTTTCGGATTACGTCGAGGAGTGGAATATTGATCTCAACTTTTTGAAACACATCTAGGATTTCCTTTTCTTCAGCTTGTTTGTCTCTTTTCATTAATCTCGATGGGAAGGGTGGTGGTGTAGCGTAGGGAGAAGGTACATGGGTTGGATCGGGCATACCTTTTCTAGTAGGGGGTGATTGCTTTTCTTCTTCTTTTTGTACGCCATCTTCTTTAGCTTTAGGTTCGATGACTGTACCGCTTCGTAGAGTGATGGCGTTCACATTCTCTCTTGGATTAGGCTCCGTTTGAGAAGGTAATTTCCCTTTAGATTCTAAGCGACTTACCGCTAAGGTCAATTGACTTATCTGTTTGTCAATTGCTTCAAAGTGAGCTTCGGTTCTTAGTTGAAATTTTTCTTGGGCTAGTGCTAATTTTTCAACAATTGACTCTAACGATGGCTTTTGCGGTTGATATTGTTGTGGTGCAATTGGTTGATAAGCTTGATTTGGCCTCTGGTTTTGCGCGTACCCATAATTTGACTGGTTCCTCCATCCGGAATTATAAGCATTCCCTATGGCGTTGGCTTGGGCGACATCATCTTCTTGAATCATCGGACAACAGTCTGTCGGATGTTCTGGGCTGGTACAGATTCCACAAAGTCTAGCTGTTTTTCTCTTATCTGCAACAAGAGTTTGCACTATTTCAGCTAATTTATCGATTTTGTTTTCTAATGAAATTGTACTTACCTCGCGAACCCTTCGAGATGGTTCGCTAGACTGATTGAATCTTTGAGAGTTGGCGGCCATGGTTGATATCAGTGTTTTAGCCGCTGTTGGTGTCATGTTGACTAAAGCTCCGCCACTTGCCGCATCTATCACCTTCATGTCCATAGGCGTCAATCCTTCATAAAAATACTGGAGGAGGGTTTGTTCCGACAACCCATGTTGTGGACAATTTGCACACAACTTTTTAAACCTCTCCCAGTATTCATACAAGGATTCAACTTCTTTTTGTTGAATGCTTAGGATGCTGCGCCTGATTTCGCTGCAGGGAAGAACCTGTCAAGAAAAAGTTTAGCCATGTCAGTCCATGTTGTAACAGAATTAGGGGGTAAATCAAATAACCAATCTTTCGCTATATCAGCTAAGGAAAATGGAAAAGCTCTAAGTTTGATTTGGTCATCGGATACTCCCTGTGGCTTTGTAGTTAGACAAACCATGTGAAATTCCTTCAAATGTTTATGAGGATTTTCTGTCGGTAAGCCGTGAAAGGTAGGCAAGAGATGGATCAAACCCGTTTTTAGCACGAACGGTGTTTCGCCATTCGGGAAAGTTATGCACATAGGTTGTTGGCCATCGGGCGCCTCATTAAGTTGGCGAATGGTTTGATTTTGGTCTCCCATCGGATTGGGCTCGTAACTCGATTCTGCTTCGGATGTGATTTCTAAATCGCGTTCGAGTCTCTGTTGGCGTCTTTTGTTTTTCTTTTCCCGAAGTGTTTGTGCGTTCAACTTTCGGGCTAGTGCTTCGATTTTCGGGATGAGATCAAATTGTTCTCCCGGATTGCTCCTGGTCATAAATCAAATAAAACGATATTAGTAATTTGTCGTATTCCCCGGCAACGTCGCCAATTTTGACACGCGTCGTATAGTGTCAAAAATAAAACCTTAAACTCAAATAAATAAGAATTAAAATAATATAGTGAGAGTAAGGGTCGATCCGCAGGGAATAGGAACTCTAACACCTTTCTTCTGATTTAGACCAAAAACCTGTAGGGAATAAAGGGGGATTTTAGAATAGTGATTTAAATGAGAAAAATAGTAAAAACGTAAAAATAAATGTTGAGAAAGAATTATGGATAGAAATAGCCTCAAGTCACGCTTTGCCACGACGTCTTCGATCACTGAAGTTGATTTTTCTTCGACTTTCCTGCAGGTTACAGTCTACAAGGCCCAACCCTTGTAACTTACTTCTCGTTGGTAGATTCGACTCCCAGGGCAATCCTTGAAGTCAAACTTTTGTGAATTAGCCACGGCAATCGATGTTAACCCAGATCTGAGTTAGTGCTGGAGAAGCCCGTGCTCGGATATTCGTCTCGATGAGAGTTGTTTCCGATTTCGATTCCCCTTAGTGGACCGCCACTAAGTTTGTTCTTAGGGAGTTGAATTGGCTACAAGCTTTTCCTCGTCCCCAACGGTGGATCTAAACCACTTCAAGCCGATGCGCGCTCTCGGAATGAAACAATTGCGATGCCTAAAGATTAGGCCGATTGCCTAATCAACTTTGCAGAGAATCTAAAAAGGAATTTTCGAAGGGTTGAAGTATTTCCTAATCTCACGAGATTCGTCGGGTTTGGCGTAGCTTTTGGCTAAAGGGAATTTAGTTAAGCATGATTTGTGAAAAAACCATACTTAATAAAATAAACAAAAATGGAGAAAAGAAAATGGAGAACTTTATTACTCAAGGAAGAAGAGAACAATGGAAATTGATTGATGAATAATTCACCCCCAAAGTGGGGTATTTATAGTAGTTGAAAAACCCTAAAAACCTAAGATGATAAATCCTAAAATAAATTTAAATAAAATTACATAAGATAAATATCAAAGTTTTAAATTTAAAAGATAAAATTCGGATGATAGGCTATCTTGATAAGTGGACTGATAGGTTATCAAGCTTGATGACGTCATCTTCTAGAAGGTGCTGATGTGGCGCCCAGTCAGCATTCATGCCCTGGTTCATGCCCATGAATCTGCCCACGAATTCAGTATTTTCTGCAGCACTTCAACTCGTTTCTGTTATTACGTATCCTGCACAAGAATAACACAAAAACGCCCAATTAAGTCCTTCAAACATATATATTCGATCAAAACAAGGACTAAAACCATAACCAAAATAAACACTTATCAAATGGTGTTTCATTAATGTACAGATCTTTGTTACTAAAAAAAAAACCTTAAACCTAGAGTACGTATTTTAATGAATTTATATGAAAGACTGCCATAGTTCTACGTACATAACTTTTTTATTCATGATTACAAAGTATAGTCAGTAAATCGAACAAGCTTTACATGCACCATCATCAAACTTCATGAATTTACAAATATACAAACACAAATAATAATAATTAAGTATGAAAAGCATAAGCAGTTGAGTACCAAAAAATGAAAACCCACAAATACTTTCGCTCAACAAACCTTAATCGATTCCATCGTTCACTACTTTAAAAGCCGAGGAGGCAGGTAAGAAAAACATCGCGACATTATCGATTTTTTCCGCTAATTAACCCTTTTAGGAACAAGAGAAAACACACGTAATTTACACCAAACACAACATCTTCGTCTCTGTCGATTCGTCTTTTGGTTTGTGAGAAGCCACAAATTTATCTCTTTCCAATGTTCGAATAAAATCAAACATACTTCCAAAATTTTCAAAAATTAAAACAAAGCTAAAATATAAAGAGTAAGACAATCGGTAACTAAAAAAAATAAGGAGGAAAAAAAACTTATCTTTGATTTATTCTATAATCGAATTCTTCCCGGTAACTTCTTTTGAATTATAACGATGAAGACCTCAGTTGATTATAGTCTCGTGCTGATAACGTGTTGTGAATAAAATAAAGAAGAACAAGAATAAGAACAAGAAGAACAAAGAGATAAGAGAAAGAGGGAGATTTGTATTATTCTCAAATATAGACTTGTATACAATGTCTTCAATGAATCATCTATTTATAAGCATAAGAAGTACATAATACATTAAACTCTAATTCATAGAGATAATATTCCTAATAATAAATAAATTAAACTCCTTTGATAAAGTTCTAATCATGATAGACATCCACATAGATAAATATTCATAACATAAAATTATTAGTTGTATGCGAAATTATAAAAAAAATATTAAATTTATTTTTTAAATTAAAAAATCTCAAAACTATTTTTGTTTTAAATCAAGCATTAAATATAATTAAAAAACATATAATTTTATCAACTTTAATTTAATTATTAGATGTTTTTATATGTCTCGATTGTGTCTTGTTCGAGTTCTTTTAATCTAGATTTATTATTTTCCCTGCTATTAACAACAAATAAGTACATATACTATATTGCAGGAATTAGATCACAAAATAGCACTTGGCGTTGTGGTAAAAAGGAAAAACAAATTTATGTAGTTGATATGTTGTAAAATAATTATAATAACAATTTTATCCTTAAAAAGTCAATTTTTATTTTTATTAAAAATTTAAAAATGGTAAAAAGGAAGATATAGGTTTCAAAAGTTGTTGAATTTTTCAAGGAGATAATTTAAGTGGGACAATGGAGTATTAAAAGTCTTTTTTGGTAACTGAATTTTTAAAAATTATAAAATAGTCATTAAATTTTTAATACAACTATAAGAATTTCATTAGTTTTTTTTTTCAAATGTTAAAAATTTGTTATTTAAATCTATGGGTGTAAACGAACCAAGCTTGAACAAACAAGGCTCTGTTCGTATTCGTTTTATTCATTTTTAAAGTTGTTAATGTTCGGTTCATGTTCGTTTGTTTATTTTTTAAGGTGACTGTGTTCGTTTGTTTAGTGTTCGCAAACATGTTCTTTTATATGTTCACGAACATGTTCGTTTTTATGTTTGTGTAAACTGGTGAAATTACACCACTAGTCGTTAAGCTCCTTAGGCTTCACATTTTGAACTCTAAACTTTACCTTGTGCTCAATTTAGTCCATACCTTCACCAATATTATTTAAAATGTAAAAAATAAAAGGAAAATGGTAATTGGGTAAACGAGCTTATAAACAAATCGACAAACAAACTTATAAACGAGTTTGTTCGTGAACATAAACGAGCTGAACACATATTTGTTCATGTTCGTCTGCTTATTAAATGAATATAAACATTTTGTTCATACTCATTTATTTAAACTTAATAAACGAACGATATATGAACGGTTCATGGACAATTCATCGAACACTCTGTTCATTTATACCAATTTTCAAACCTATTGAATTGTTACAAATGGTCATTAAAGTTAACAAAAATTTATCACTAGTAGGGACCATTTTACAACCGAATAAAAAATTTAATAATCAATTTTATAACGTTTAAAATTTTGTTGCTAAAAAAGATTATTTCAATATAATTTAGTTAACAAAAATCCATTTTTTGCAATTTGTTTCTACCTTATATAATAGTATAATTAAATTTTAATACAATAAAGGTTAATGGTTGTATTTAACCGATGAACTCACCCCAAATAATCAATATACTCATTCTACGAAAATGCATTCAATTAGGTATTCAAATTCGTTAATTGCATCAATTTTGATCTTTTTTACTGTTATAATGATGATGTGACAATCTACGATGGTAATGTTTCTTGATGCTCTATGAAACAGACAATTACTGTCAAATCCTTTATTTATGTTGAGATTTTGGCCATCCACGAGGTTAATCATTAATGTGTGTGGCTAAAGTCTGTAATTCATCACATTCGAAAATATTATGATTTATACTTTAGAAGAATAGCTCCAACAATTTTATACGAAGATAATCTAACATACATTACCCAACTTAAGGAATGATACATAAATGATGAAAGAACAAAACACATCTCAAAAAAATATTTTTTACTCATAATCTACAAAAGAATGAAGACATTGATGTCCAGCATAGCCGTTCAAGTGAAGATTTGGTCGATCTATTTACTAAAGTGTTCCTTACTGCCCCATTTGGAAAGTTAATTTACAACATTGGACTGCGTCGTTTCAGAGATCTTATTTTATGTATTCACGAGAAAAGTAAATACGTGTAGTACTCTTTTTTCCTTATACATGGTTTTGTCCCATTGAATTTTCTTAAAATTTTTTTTAATGGCCACCAAAATCATTTGTCCCTTTAGAGCCCATTGAGGTGAATAAAAATCGTTTATCCTTTTAGAGCCTCTATTTATGTTCCATTAAAAAATAATTTTATGGTTTATGGTTTAAGGTTAAGGCTTATGTTTAGGGTTTACGAAGATGGGGTATTGTGTATTTTTTAAGGTTTATAATTTAATTTTTTGTGTTGTGCATAGAAATAGGTACCAAAAAAGGCAAAAATCACCTACTCTTTTCCATGCCCTTTTCTATACCCCAACACTAAAAATTAAATTCTAAGCTCTAACCCTAAATTCTAAATCATAAACCTAAAAAATACATCATACTCTAATTCCCTAAACCCTAGCTCTAAGTCATAACCTTAAACATTAACCCTAAATCATAAACGTAATTTTTTAATATGGTGGTATAAATATGGGCACCGAAAAAGGTAAAAAAATTTATTCCACCAAAAAGAGTATAAATTTTTTATTCACCTAAAAGGAAGTGTTATGAATGTTTATCTATATCTACTCCGAGTCTTTGTGCTTATAAATAAATGGTTTGAAAAAAAAGCACTATACGAATAAATATAAATTTCTCTCTTCTCTCGTCTATGTTATTCAATTTTAATTTTTTGAAATATTAATTGATGTTCATCACATAAATTCGGTAGCTAGCGTGGTCATCCAACAATATTCTATCGGCAACAGGTAGCGTGGGAGGCTGTAATTTGTCCCAAGGATGACACATGCAATATGGATTGGCCCCGTGAAGAAAAAGCATATCCCCCTTCTTCAACATGACAACACAAAAACCTTCAAATCATCAAGGCAGTAGCACAAGCCTGGCACTCTCACTCCGGCACCGCTAGCTCCGGCCACCAATATTCGATGCTTACCCACGCCGACATTTTAGAGCTAAGCCTTCGAGATTCAAGCTTCAAGCAACGAGCAACCCATCTGCCAAGCTCAAGAGCAAGGACACTGGTTTTACTGATGCTCCACATTGGGACCTTGGGCAATCACTGTGGGATCGATTCATGTCACTCTTGTCAAAAAGCTTGAAACTGCCCTTGTTTTCGATGTCCCTCTTTCAGCAGCTGGCTCAGAATTAGAAGACGATTCAAGTAAAGCACAAAAAAGGCGAAAGGAGAGTAAGAATAGCCTTAGAAATCTGTTGAAACGGGTGTCTTCCAGGAGATTCAATAAAGCTGATATTAAATCCCCGGAAGATAAGAATTTCCTTTTTTGTTGCCTCGGTTTGTGTTGACTGTACATTGGATTTGTCAGTTCAACGGTACTGCAATTTTCGTCCTGCAACTGTAAACATGGAGATGGTAGTTCCTTTCGGTTGTCTAAGATCAAACATAACCTATTTTGAAGTTACCGTCCTCTTTCAGCATAGTTTCTGGATTCGTATATAAGTATTCGCATATATATTTTTCAGTTAACAACAAATACATATCAGGGCATACCTAAGAGCAATTACTTTGCTATCAATCAAAGAGAAAGAAAACACAAGTTTTGGCAGCAGACCACCCCAACGGCAGGTCATTTATTTAAGCAACTAGTGTATCAGCAGCAACAATATATATATAGATTTAGGGTTTCACATGCTTGCTCCAAAAGTCCCAAAGTCTAGTGCATTTTGAAGGTCTTCCATTTGAACAGTTCGAACCCTTTGTGTTTCTGCTGGATGTAGGCATCAGCTTCAGCGTCCAAGGTGGGTTCATCAGCAGGATCAACCACCCGAACCTTCTTCTGGGACTTTGCCGATGAGGAGTGCTCGTCTTCTTCCGGAACCGCAGCCTTGCTGTTGAAGGCCCTGTGGACGTTGGGGTACTGAGATGCACCGGGGATGATGGTGGGCAATCTTTCCATTCGGGAAAGATGGGCTTGGTAATCTTGGGACGTGGTGTCCCAACCCGAGTTCTGTCTGGGAAAATAACCCACGCTCTTTCCCATTGTAGGCTGCATGCTATGACTGTGAGTATGCCTCTAATACCGGGACTGGGAGCTGCACATTTATAGCAACATCACTTTATTTATTCGCAAGTGATAAGAATGCATCCGGTTCGGTGCTTTATCATTTTGCAAGTTGGATTCAGTGAGGAATAGAGAATATTAGAGAAGAACCAACGATGGAAAGATCTGGTTAGAAATTAGAATGTGATGTCTCCTGCTGCATTATTAATAGGAATCCGAATTTCTTTATTATAGTGGGCTTCACAATTAGCTTTATGAGATTCTTGTTTTGTTAGAGCCTAAAAGATACCCTGAAAAGCAGATCCTCTCCAATTTTACTTGAAAAGAGTAGAAACCTATAATGGGAACCCAGATATCAAACAAACACTTTCTAGCTTTCAGCACTAGATGAACAAAAATATTATGCTTTTTTTTATATCCCAATACTAAAAAACTAAACACCATACTCTAACTCTAAATCTTAAACTTTAAATTCTAAACCCTACAAAATCAGTTCTACATCCTAAACTCTAAACCCGAATCAGTAATCACTAACTTTAAATTTCTAACCATAAATCCAATTTTTTTAACGTTGAAACATGCATAAGAAAAAAACACCAAAAAAGAGCAAAAGATTTCTATTCAGCCAAGATGGATTGGAAACATTAAACTATAGTTATTATTACCTTAGAAGCAGCACCATATGCTACCTGGCGATTCATTTTGGTGTCTATTGGAAAATCCATGCTAGCTCATCCTTCGATTATTTTGGATGCAAGTGATTTTTACTTGTATAAAACTATTGGGGCTTTTATAGTCTCTAACTCTAGACAACTGCATTGGGATTATATGAACCATATGCCCAGCTCCACACCTATGGTACTTAGACTCGGGTACAAGGGTTGAATATGGATATGCATCTGGAACAAGTACAGTTACTACAGCAAAAAAGTTTTTTTTGCGGCGTTTTTTTGTTCTATAGCGGTGTTTCTAAGCGCCGCTATAAACCCTCTCGTCGCTAGAAAAAGCGCCGTAAGAAGTGCCGCTATATCTTGCGCCGCAATAGTTAGCTCAAAAACGCCACAAAAGGTCGAGTTTTATAGTGATGTTTGAGTTTTAAAATGCTGCAAAAATATCCTATCTATAGTGGTGTTTGTATATCAAAACGATAGTGGCGTTTAAATTTTAAAACGCCACAAAAAATACCCTATTTTTAGTGGCGCTTGTATATATGAAAACGCCGCTAATATTTTGTCTTTAATGCGCTTGAGTTTCAAAACGCCACTAAAAATGCTATAAAATATATTTAGTGGCGTTTTTATTTTGAAACGCCACTAATATTGAGTTATAGTGGCGTTTTTCACCAAAACGTCGATAAATATGATTAAACATTACATTATTTAGTGGTGTTTTACCACAAACGCCACAATTTTGCTTTTCAAAATACGTGGTCAAAAATGAAATGTTGCAGCTTTATAAATCCACCGAATCTTATAAGATCTCCAAAAAAACCAATTCAACAATTAAAATGTAAGATAATCCTAACTAATTAAAATATAATTCGTTGAAATTGAATTACAATAATTTATGTGTCTCAAAGCACTGCCACTTTTAAAAGTTTTCCATCTCTTTTCCAACACAAAAGGAAGACTTTAAAAGTTTACTGTAAAAGCAATACAGAGGTAGACAACAAGACAAATTACCAGACAACATACACACATATCATATGTAATATATATAATATCTACGTCTACTTCAGTGCCGCTAGAAATTTTTGAAGATCATCCAACTTTGCATTCGAAAAGCCTGCATTTCAAATGAGAAAACTCCCGGAAAACTACATTACAAGACAAACAAGAAATACAAGGATCTAGTAAGTGTGCACATACTAAAATGGGATAAAAAAATTGTACCATTCTTTGGATTTCGATTCAAGGTGAAGTAATCTGTAAAGGAACTATATACACTCTCTGCTTGTTCGTGTTACATCTTTTCTATATGTCTGGTATTTAGTTCCAACATTTTAATATAAAGTTTGGTCGCAGTTTGCATCATTTTTGCATAAATAGTGAATACCATGATGAGCAGGATGATTAACTTGAAAACTAATACTTCAAAATATTAAACCTCCTATATGTGAAACTGATACGAGGAACAAAACCCTTCTTTGTTGCAAAAGTAGTTTTTAAGTCATTAGTTAAAAAACTTATGACAAAGTCTTCTTGATTAACTAAAGACTCACGCTGATTTTAGCTAGATTTAATCACTTACATATTAACATAATAAAGAAAGAAAAAGGAAGAGTCAAGCAAGATTAACCAATTAAATACTCACATTTCTATCACCCATTTGAGGAACGAGTATGCTCGGAATCAAAACTGTAATACCAAGAGTGAGTAGATAATGCTGAAAGTTGAAACCCCAGTACAATTGTTAAACTAGAGTTTGCATGTAGAAAAATAATTAGATATAAGACAGATTTAATATACTTTCGACTACCAGCTATATTAACATACTTGTGCATATAGCCACCGGCAAAACTTGCTGTTAAATATTGCTTTAAATGAAGATTTAATGAACAATGACTAATCTATAAAAGATAATATATCTTCCGGCTTCCACCACATTTTTCATCTGCGTATAACCGTATATACTTGGAGGTAATATCCGTATATACTTACATCCTCTTTTCACAAACATGAACTGCATAATCTTGTTGCATCCATTCATAGTACATAGAGATGAAAATTCTCAATAATGCCGCCATCAATCAAGAAACTAATTCCCTTAATCGATGTCCCCTCCAATTCAAAATTGTGGATGTAACATGAGAGGCAGATCCCATGAGAATTCAAGCATTCCATGGCACAAGCAATATCAAGTGCAAAACCAATAGCAACATGCATAGTACATTGTTAAAAAAAATATGATTTCCGCACGTAAATAATTTTTTATTATATTTTATTAAATAATTCAAAATATTACTCGAATAAATAAAACCTCATCAGCAATATACATCTCGTTAATCCATGTTACATTACACCTATAAAGAAAATGTTCGGATCGTGACGGGACGAAACTAAAAAATTTAGTTTGGGATGCCATAATTTAATTTTTTTATGAATCTTTTTTAAGTAAGTGGGAACAAACAATTGGCGTCAATTCCCTTTTAAAGGGTGTCCATATTCATTTAAAACTATTTTAGTTTTATTTTTAACATTATTTTTTTTAACAAACAATGGGTGTCATTCTTTCTCTAAAATGTTGAGGTGTAATGTGGCACTCATATCATAAGGATAGCTCCGTCTATTAGATCGTAAAATAATTCATTTTTAAATTTATATATTTGATACACATTAATAATGAATCACGCCATATTATTTATTAAAAAATTGAATTAATGTTTTTTTTTTCATAAAGAAGTCTAACCATAATGTTGGGATTAACTTCTTTAATGTTTGCATCAATACCAATAATTATGTATAAAAATATGCATCTTTCATGCATACGACCGAATGCAAATTGGTATTGACGTTATTCTGTAATAATAATAATAATAATAATAATAATAATAATAATAATAATAATAATAATAATAATAATAATAATAATAATAATAATAATAATAATAATAATAATAATAATAATAATAACAGAGTCGGTATTATAATATTATTTAAATTATTGAGTTATAGGAAGATATTAGGTAGGAGGAGTGCGCTGTGATTATAGCAAAACAAAGTCTAATATTAATTAAATGGATGGTTATCCATTTAGTGGATGCCCAATCGGCATTGATTGTTAAATTGAATAGTGTGGATTCAAGATCAAGTCTGGAAAATATTTGGATTAAAATATAAATTAAAAGGATTAAACTTGTCAATATAAAAGTATTTTCTTTTTATTTTGTCAATATAAAAAATTAAACTGGTCAAGATTAAATCTTGTCAACTCTTGGATTAATTCTAAAGAGAATACTATTAATTCAGTGATTAAGTCTCATATATTATTGGATCCATTTTCAAACAATTTTCAACCAAACTATTGTCTATATCCGTTTTCATAATTAAGCTTGGATGACACTTGAAGCAAAAATATCTATCAAAAATCAAAGTCTAAACCAATAATTCTTTATATTCTAAAATTTTTAAAAATTTACCAATTGGTTCAAGTGATAAGCAGCTTGATATTGCTTAAGCAAGTCTTGAGTCTGAGGATGTGTATATAGAAAATCCATGTTGATGGACTCACTCATCATAACCAGATGTGCGACACGAATCGATTTGAATTAATCATGACAAAGCTTGGAGAATCAGAAGAACAACAAAAAAAATATTTAGAAATTGTGATTTTCAAAACTATTTAGAATCTGTGGTTTATCAGTAAAATTTTGGTCAAAATTGATATTAAGTCTTATATTTCCTGTATTTCTTATCAAATATGTATATTTAGACTTTGTCACACTCACAATGTAAGTCTTGTATTCAATTTTTAAATAATGTAGCTCATTCCCTTGTGTCCTAGTGGCAAAGGTAGATGTTTATCATTTCCGGGACCTGGGTTCAAACACCAGTAATGCATGTTGTGTGTGTTGTCTTTGAGAAGACCTAGAAAGTTGAACAGATGCTACCCTTGTATCACACCAGCATATTCAAAAAAAATTAAATAATATATTTTTTATTTTATTTAAATTTATATAAAAGTAGACGAAAAATGGTTTTTATAATAATATTAATTATTTTAAAATAAAAAAGTTTTAATAACTTTTAACTGAATTAATATCGAATTGTATCTTATATTTACGATAATATATAACATAAATAGAAACATTGATATTATCGTGATAAGACAAATTGATTAATTGTTTCCGACTTTCCGTATTATTTCAAAACTCTTGAAAAAAAATAGATATGGATGAGTTCAACGATCAAAGTATATATATATATATATATAATGAATTATTATACTCCCTTCGTCCTATAATTTTTACACTTATTGATTTTTTTAGTCAATTTTTTTTTAACTTTGACTCATAATTATTTAAAATGTATCGTTGATTAAAATATAAAAAAATATATTTTAAAAACCTCTAATTGAGTAGTTTTCAAATATATATTTTATAAAAATTAATTATTTAAAATATTCAATATAATAATAGTCAAAGTTTAAAAATTTTAACTTTCAAAAAGTCAATAATAAACATTTTTTATGGGAAGGAGAGAGTATGAATTAAGGGTCAATAATATTTTTATACGTTCAAGATATGTTTGTCCGAACAATCATTTCAATTGAAGTTGATAATCAAAATAATTCAAATATAATAATATCTATAGATGTTGGATCTAACTCATCTTTATTTATTTTCTGAAAAAGAAGGTAAACTTTTTTATTGAAGGAAAACGCATAAATCGTTGTTTGCTTGTTTCCTGCTTATTAGCTGGGTTTTTGCATTAAAGAAAAATAATATTTGATATACAGATTATGTAAAGTATAGATATAATTTTATTTTTTTATGATATTTATTCTATGTAAGATTTAAAGTCATAAAATTATGTACTAGATGAAACAAACAAAATTAGATGTGCGAAAATAAAAAATTTAACATAAAATTATGTTTATTAAAAACTAAAAAAAAATCACTAATGATTAACAACCAATACAATACTAATGTCGTTGTTGTCTGAAACCTAAAAAAAAAATTAAGAGAAAACACAAGTAAAAAAAAATAACTTTTGTAATTTAATTAATGTATGTCTTCCATCCCATAAACATTATTTTTTCGAGGAAATAGATTTTCTATTTTTACCTTTTTTAAAGTAAAAAAAAAAGTAACAAATAATTTTGATAATAAAAAATGATCTTTGTAACAAAGGGTGACCTAGTCTATTTAAATGATAGGTTAAATCACAAAGGGTGACCTAGTCTATTTAAATAGTCTATTTTATCAGTTTTTTATTTTTATTTCAATAAAAAACACTGCTTCTGTAGCACGTTTTTTTTCTAGTGACACGTTTCTTGTTCTGTCTTTGTGACATGTTTTTGTTTTGTATTTTTAGTTTGGTTTATCTGTCTTTGTGGCATGTTTCAGCATACCCTAGCGTTCGATTGTTGTTCGCACAAAAATTCACTCGGCGCTAGCTTCTGATTAATGGTGTTGTCGGTGGTCACTTAGAATGTTTTATCCCCACTCGTTGATGGTTGTTTGCCGATAAAATCAGTCCTAGGTAGTGGTACCTTTTGCCTGACATAATGGATCGCGCACCACTCCTTCCTTCTTTATGTGTCTCGTTTGGACAGAGGCAAGGAGATTCAGGAAGCTTTTGAATTTTCGTTGGTATGCGTATTTCCATAGAAATTTTCGTTCTCATTATTTTTGAGTTGTAAGAATTTTTTGAGTTATTTTAACCCAAATTTTCTTCTTCTTGATTGCGTTGTAATTAAGTTTTTTATGATTTAATGAAAATTCAGTGGCTATTCAAAAAAAATCAAGATAATGACAAATTATATTATGAGTCATTCTCACCACGTCATCTATAAGACCAACTAATAATATGCGTCTATTTCATTAATTTTTTCATCTCATATTTTTATCAAGTGAATTTTCACTCATTTTTACTGTAAATCAAATTTAAAAACAATTTTTACCGAATGAAGATTCACTCAGTAAAAAATAATATGAAAAAGTTAATAAAATTAATGCATTTTATTTATTAATCAATTGGTCTCATAAATAACATGTGAGAATGACCTGTTATATATTTTCTGTCCTTATAAATAAATAAATAAATAAATAAATAAATAAATAAATAAGCGAAAGCTGCATGGGCTTATCAGAAGAGAGGACAAAGATCTATCCGTCCGTTGACGTATCACCCCAACTTATCTTCTTATTACCCGCAGTCGCACCCAAATCCTACAAAAAAATATGGAGTACACACCAAGTGGGGCCATTTCTTCTCTCATGGCCTATCTCCCCCATTTTTTTCTCTGATTTTTTAAAGTTTATGAATAGTTAAAGAGTTTATTGCACTATACGTTCTCTAACTATAATTTTTATCTTAAATTAGTTTTTATATTTTTAAATATTTTAATTTTATTCTTAAATTATGGTTCTTATTCTAAACTAGTTTCTAAACTTTTGAATGTTTCATTTTCGTCCTTAAATTATGATTCTCATTTTAAATTGGTTCTCCAAACTTTTTAAATGTTCTAATTTTATCCTCAAATTATCGTTTATATCACATCATATTATTACATAATATACATAAGTGTTTCATGGTAATTAAATTTTTATAATAGTTTTATTAACATAAGATATGATTAGCATATGTTGATAATTTGTGGATGAAATTAGAGCGTTCAAAAAGTTTAAGGACCAATTTAAATTGAGAGTCATAGTTTGAGGATGAAATTAGAATGCTCAAAAGTTTTGGGACCAATTTAAAATGAAGGTCATAGTTTAATTATAAAATTAAAATATTTAAACATTTAAAAATTAATTTAAAATAAAAATTATAGTTTAAAGACATGTAATGCAATTAACTTATAATTGAATGTTCTGGTGATATAATAAAATTGACATTTTAAATCTTGTCATTTCCTCTTGATTAGTTATTTAGTCTCAAATGCAAATAAACTTTATTAGTATGTCCGGAGACGCAACAATAATTCAACACATACCATACCATGCTAGACATTTGTTTCAAATTTAAATTTTTTATTAAGTTTTATTGATTTTTTTAACAATTTCTATTTAGGAGAGGGGGAGAGAGAGAGGTGAAAGTAGAAGGGAAAATTTGCTCCTATTAAATTTAGAATTCACAACTTAAGGAAGGAGAAGTGTCAACTGAGAGCTTTTAATCACTTGATGTACATGTTGTTGACAAGAAGCCTTAATTTTTACGGATTCTACTTATTCATGTTTTTACGGATTTTACATGTGTCATTTATTCATGTTTCATCCTTTTAAAAAGGGTCTAAACTTGATAATAGTCGTCGAGAACGAAAAGAAACATCGAACATGCAAGTGAGGAACATAAAAAATCATCAAAGGAAATGGAAAGAGAAAGTCGACCGAAAGTAAAAGAAAAAAACTATGGGAGAATAGACAAACTGATCCTTAGAGCAACAATTTTTTTTAAAAAAAAAAAGAGAAAAGACAGAGTGTTCAATTTTTAGTGACAATAAGTGTTTTTATTTTTATTTTTGAATAAAAGTCGCTACTTTATTAAGGAGAGAAAATATTTAAAATTATAATAAAGATTAACAACTATCATCGTAAACTAAAATACATAATTTGAACATTTTTTTATAAGATTAACACAAAAAACTAGTCACTTTAGATCATACAAGAAACATACATGTAAAAGGTTAAAAACCTAACTAAAAGACTCGAACAAAAAATAAATACGAACAAATCTGAATGCATCGACAAACGAACCACAAAAGAGGATTAAGATATTAAGAGACCACTGAGAACCGCAAATCAGAGCCGAGCATCACGAGAAATTATCTACGAACACAAACTGTATATCCAAATCCAACCCAAGGGTCCAGAGCAGGGAAGATCAGCAGAATTGCATATAAGTGCAATCTTGACCAATCGTGGTGTCATCAAATTCAACATTGAGAAAACATAAAATAAAAAAACGGCCAAACGACCGAAAAAGAAGAAGAAAAACGTGCTAAAATAAAGATAAACGTGGCACACACAAAAAAGAAAATGTGCTACAAAGACGTAATTATTTTTATTAAAAATTAAAAATAAAACAAAAAAAATTAACGGTCGACAACCAATATCAAAGTTGGTGTTACCGCGGACTAAACAAAATAAATAAAAAAAGCTTTGATGCTCTCTATAAAGAAAAAAAAGGGTGCGACGTGATAATGAGTATTTTTAATTTAGTGATAACCTTTAACATGTTATTTCGTTAAAAATTTTACTTTTTAGAGTTTTATTGTTAAGTTATTACGTTGAGTTTTTTTATTTAAAGAATTAGTGTGAGTTTATTTTTGTTTTTTGATTTATGGTAATTTTTTATTGCATAGATGAAATAATCAATGGATTAACTAAAATAACATGAGTACTAACCAGAAGTCGCCATGAATACATACCAACTTCCCTTTATTTTGCTTGAAGTTAACATATAACCCCAACTACTTTTATTTTAGGGTAAACTATACTAATGACCACTGAATTATGGGGTTGGTGTCAATTTGACCACTATATTTTTAAGGGTAAACTACTGCAGAAGTCACCTATGTTTATACTAAGTACAAAGTTGGTCACCAAATTTGAAAAACGACTAGTAAGGTCACTTACGTTTTCGGGGTGTAAAGAGTTTGTCACTTTACCGTTTAGAGCCGTTAAGAGTTAATGGCTAGCTGATGTGGATCTTGGCAAAATTTAAGTTAATTCCACTTGTATTTTCATGTGGATAAAGTATAAAAAAGTCTTTAAAAGCCCCCTTCACCCTTAATAGAAGCTTTATTTCTTTAACCCTAAAATTTTCTCTCTAAAAGAATAAAGTGAAGAAGAGGAAGAAAAAGAAGATGGAAGCAAAGGATGAAGTACCCAATTACTGTTGTAGACTACCAGTCGATCTGATCACTGCTTGGACAAATGAAAACCCATGTAGGAAATTTTTTTGTGTAAAAATTATGGGAATAGGAGGGGCTGTGAATTTTTTATTTGGTACGATGCTCCAGTCAATGCACGTGCAAAAATAATAATTTCTGAGCTCTTAAAAAAGTTGAAGAAAATGGAGAGGGCAAGGTTCTTTGAATGACTATGTTGGTTTTGTGTATTGGTGATGTCTGTGATGATTGTGTTGGTTTTGAAGTAATTTATGATGACTGGATTGATGTATTTTGGTTAGTGTGTGATGATTGTTTGAGTTTTGAGGTAATGTAATGTGCGGTGAAGTATTGGTAGGGTTCATGGAGGTAGGTTATTTTGTATTCTTATCTTGGTTTGTTTAATGTAAGTGAAGGCAATAGTTTGATGTAATGCAATATTTTTTTCTATGAAATTTAAAGTATTTTCTATTAAGTTGTGCAATAAAAGTTGTTATAAGAAAAGTGGAGCAAATAAGAAGACAATACTTTATTTTCCATTCCATTGTAATCAATGTGTAAACAAGTAATGTTTGTAAGCTGATAAACCATAAAATTAGCTACAAAAGTAATGTTTGTAAGCAGATAAACACTAAAATCAGCTACAAAAGAGTGACCTATATCAACAATGAGCTAGAGTATTCTATGCACATTCACAAAATCAGCTACAAAAAGACCTTCCTAACTAATTCACCACAATTCACAAAATAAATGCCATTGAAATGGACATCACAAAAAAGTCATAGGCCATTCACAAAATGCAGCGAGCTTCAGTTCTGCAGCTTTACTCCCTAGTTGAAGCTTGTGATTCTTGATTTGGAGTGTTAGAGACAGTTGATTGCTGACTTGAAGTCATATTAGGCATCCATCTAACTGTAGTTGGTGGAGCCAAATGTCTTCTTGTAGGTAATTTTTGCCTTCGAGGTTGCTGGTAGGATGATGATGGATGGTTTCCAGGTTGCTGGTGCTGGTTGGATAGAGATGGTCTTCTTATAGGCTGGTTTGCACCAACTTTTCCTCTACATGTCCTTCTGTTGTGACCAGTCTTATCACACTTGGTACAATTACCCTATTACCCCTTCTTACGCAGCTTAAGATTGTTAACTTCATCGCCTTCTTTTTTTTTTCTTTTTTTAGATGGCCTTCCTGGTGGCCTCCTAATAGTTGGGGGCAATATTGGTTCCATGTCAGAGACTGGAACCCACTGTTCAGGGCCTATTTAAAAAATTAAACAAATTATAATTAGTTGAAAACCATGTTAGAGTAGACTGTGAAAAAAATAGTTGAAAAGAAATTAATTAGTTACAAAAGTTACCTTTAACAGGTGAAATCATGTTGGAGTAGATGGCAATTTGAGTGCTTTTCTTGTAGCACTCATTTACATAACTTTCAATGCATCCATTGGTTTCTTGAATGGCTGAGACTGCATGGACACAAGGGATGCCAGTGAGGTCTCATTTTCTGTAGGAACAGGTATGCTGCACAAGATCCACAACATGCTGGTGTCTAAGACCAGCATGTACTTGATACCTTTCTCCACCAGCACGTATGGCCCAGCACCTAAAAAAAGTAATATAATTAGTAAAAACTTAAGTTAGAAAATAAAGTCAGTAAACAGTTAGAAGAAAACATGTGTGCTTGTTGGATAATGATGTCTATTTTTTTTTTTAATTTTGTAACACAGTGGTCCTGGCCACTTTTCTGTCTCCTCCTTTTTGCTAACAATCTTTTTCATGATTTTGGTTCTAATAACCTTCATCATTGTCAAGATAGGCTTATCTCGAGCTTCCAAAATTGACTACATAAAACAAAGAAGATGGTGTTAGAAACTAAGTAAATAAAGTAAATGGTTTAAGAATACCTAATTTAAAAACAAGAATTTTACCTTGTTGAAAGACTCATACAAGTTATTGAGGAGCATATCACATTTGGTCCTAGTATCGAAATGTTATTTGGATCATAGGGAAGGGTTCAACTTATGCATTCAATCATAAGCAGGGCCAGAAAGGGCCTTCAACTAGTCCATTGCATCTTCAAACTCTCTCGGGTAAGTAGCTCGAGCAGCCTTCCAAACAACATCTTTAAGAGCTTTCTCTTTGTGATGCTCTTTGAAATTGTTATATATATCCTAACACAATTTCTAACATTTGCATTAGAGAAAAGATTATCCATAGCTTCCACAAGTCCTTACATAAAACAAATGTTAGTTAAAAGTTAAATAATAAGAATAAAATGAAGGATAGAAAATAGATAAAAGTTAGATGGGTTCTTTTTGTTTATCATTCATGAAACAAATGTTAGAGGAGTCATTAATCCCCAAGTCAGTTTTGAGTATGTCCAAAAATCAAACCCAAGATGAGTAGTTTTCACTCTCCACTGCTGCATATGTTGTAGGGTAGATCTGATCATTTGCATCTATGGTTACTGCTGCTAATAAGTACCCCTGAAAATAGCCTTTTAAGTAGCAACCATCCACACATATAATCTTCCTACATCCTGCCCCGAAACCATCTTTGCATGCTTGCAAACAAACATACATCCTTTGAAATAATCTACAATACAAATGACAAATAGTAGTTATTCCAGGGTTTGTAGTCCTAACACTAGTAAATATTCATAAATCCTACCATACTGCACTTTGTAATTTCCTTCGATCATCTGAACTGTCAAATCCCTTGCTCTAGTACAAGAAACACGTGATACCCAAGTAACAAATTCTTCATATACATCATTTCGAAGGGATTTTACAGGGTAATTAATATCAACCATGAATTTTCTTATATAATACTTTGCCATCCAAGGTGATCTAATATTCTTATTTTTGGTCATCTTATTACACTTATGGGAATCAACTAATGTTTTAATCTGTCAAGTCTTATCTGTACTGTCTTTGAGATTTTTTCGTGCTGCCCACAACTTCCATGAACAACTGCCCTGACACACAACTTGAATCCTCTTGATATCATTTTTTTGAAGCTTAACTTGGACCCTATTGACCCACCCATAGTGCTTAATTGCTTCTTTTAAAACATTTCTATCAGAGAAGATTAATTCCTTAACAAATTTAGGGTTCACCATGTCAGTTTCAACATTAAACTCACTAAACCTAAGGCCATCTGAATCAGAATCATTATCACTATAAAGTTCATCAGAGTGATCTCTATCAGAATCAACATCAGGATTAAGACTAACTCCATCAGATCTAATTCCATCCATTTGTCTTTGAACTCTAATTTCTATTCCTATATTTTTCTGCTGCAGTCCATCATCAAACCCATATTCAGTATCACTAACCTCAAATTCTTCTACATTTTTCTTATCAAGCCCTACTTCATCCTCAACTGTTACTTCATCATCAAGTCCTACTTCATCCTCAACTGCTACTTCCTCCTCAACTGCTACATCATCCTCAAGTTCTACTTCATCCTCAAGTCCTACTTCATCCTCAACTACTACTTCATCCTCAATTCCTACTTCATCCTCAAAAATATTTTTGCTCTCCTGAAGATAGACATGGATGTATCTATTTCTAGGTAAGCTATTGACTAATTCCATGCAATCAAAGTCAGTTTTCAATGACATAATAGATTCAGAACCAGATACTCTCCAGTGCAAATTGAATGAACCCACTAACTCTAACCTTTCAACCATACCACATAATTCAAACATTAAAAAACTATCACAATCAACATGGTCAAAATATGCTACAGTTGCGGAGTTGTATTGCATTGTGCTTGAGTATTTTCCACCATAATGAAAAACATGTTCTGAATCAGGAGCTGTAAAGTATACAAATAAATGTCATTAGTTTTGGTTCACAATCTCATAACCCTACTTAAAGATTAGGGTTTAGGGTTTAAGGTATGTAATAGAAGTTTAAATAACATTAAAACCCTACTTCATTATTGTTTTGATCTTATTTAGTTTTTAAAATCCTACTATTTTACTATTTTTACAGTAAGTACATGAACTTACTTAGTTCATTACTATACATTACTGTTTTGATCTTACTTCATTACTATACATTATTATTTTTATCTTACTTAATTAGTGTTTTTATCTTACTCCGTTACTGTTTTGATCTCTTTTTAAAGTATTTTAAAGCTTATATTTTAATTGGTGTTTTTATCTTATTCCATTACTGTTTATCATTACTGTTTTTAAAAGTATTTTAAAGCTTATTTAAGTATTGTACATTACTGTTTATCATTACTGTTTTTAAAAGTATTTTAAAGCTTATATTTTTATAGTAAGTATTGTACACTATTGTATTTGACAGTAAGTACATTAGTGTTTATCTAACTTCATTATTGTACATTAATGTTTATCTAACTTCATTATTGTACTTTAATGTTTTTTCAAGTATTTTAAAGCTTATACTTTAAAGTTACTATTTTTGTCATTATTTGTACTTTAATTGTACATTAGTGTTTATCTAACTTTAGTGTTTATCTAACTTCATTATTCTACTATTTTATCGTGTGTATTTAATGTATAATATTATTGATCCTATTTTAATGCTTTACTCTATGTTTGTGTTTTTGTCTTTATAAGCTAAGAGACAAAAGTTTTTATTCTTTATGGTTTGTACCCATTTCAACAGACAAAAGTCTAAACGTTGGACCACATAAACAATATTTTAATAAACACCACAAACCACATCAAACAATCACAGTTGCAAACTTTAACAATCTCATAACATGCAAACCACATCAACAGACAATAACATGCAATCTATAAATCATAAACACTAACAAACCATTAACAAAAGTCCAAACATTAACATGCAAAACACAATATGCAACCCTAAATCAGAAACAATAACAAACTATTAAATAGCATAAACAACAATCTCAGAACAATAACAAACATACAATCAAAGCCTAAATCGATTAGCAAGGAAAACAAACCCTAAATGTCATAATAAACCCTACGAAAACAAACTAGTAAATACTTACCATACATCGCTGTATTATCTCTATTCCGGCGAAGCTTCCCTCCAATCATTTTTCATATAAACCCTGCGAATACAAGCCTTAAATATCAGAACCCTAAATCGAAAACAATAAATAAATCAAAAACAATAAGCAAACCCTAAATATCAGAACCCTAAATCAAAAATAATAAACAAATCGAAAACAATAAACAAACCTTAAACATCAGAACCTTAAATCGAAAACAATAAGAAAACCCTAAATATCAGAACCCTAAATCGAAAACAATAAACAAAATGAAAACAATAACAAACCCTAAACATCACAACCCTAAATAAAAAATAAAAAAATCGAAAACAATAAACAAACTTACACTGTGCGAACCGTTCTTCAATTTTTTCTCAACACTCCCTTTCGATTTTTCTCAGAAAATGACATGGGTAACCACTTCCTAGTTCGATTTTCCTTAATGTATGAACCCTAAATCCCTACAGCATCAACTTTGAACAATCGTTTTGATTTCCCCCAAATTTTCCTCAGAAATTTACCGTCGTTTGGAGGAAAAAACCCTTAATGTTAATCAATAATGACTATTAAGAAACTGATTAATTTTGAATTCTTGGAAGTCGAACAGCCTTATCCACGTGGAAATACAGGTGGAATTAAATATAATTATTATAAGAGTCGAATCAGCTACTCGTTAACTCTAAACGGCAAAGTGACCAACTCTTTACACCCCGAAAACGTTTGGGACCTTACTAGTCATTTTTCAAATTTGGTGACCAACTTTGTACTTAGTATAAACATATGTGACTTCTGCAGTAGTTTACCTTATTTTTAATTGTGCTAAATATATCACATAACTATTTAATTGGTTCCAATGTAGCTACATGCCGTTAAAAAAACGGAAAAGTTGACGAAGCTGTTAAAATAATTGGTATAATTACAAATTTGGTCCCTTTTATCTATACAATCTATCAATTTGATCCTAATTTTAATCTAATAAAAATTTATTTATTTTAATTAGGTGGTGACACGTGTCACCGCCTTATTGTGGGATTTTAATTATTTTTATTTAACTAAATTAATTAATTTTCCCCCTCCAATAAGGTGGTGACACGTGTCACCTTGATTGGAGTAGGAAAAATAAAAATCAAAGAACCGATCTTGATAGGAATCGAACCAAAAACACTGTTAAAACCAAAAACACCCCAAGAATGCTTAATTCATAGATTACCAGCTTCTCACTTTCTTGCTTGCCAAACAGAAGATAGGGGGTGCATTATAGGCAATATTAATGGCTTTGAAAGCTAATAAAGATGCTACCCTCTATTACTTTACTAATACGTAAGGCTTAACTCACCATTAATGTAAAAAGATGGATTCAATTTTTTATTTCTTGGTAGATATCAACATCGAATGCCTAACTATTAAAAGGTAATAAAAAAGAGTAGGTTGACAGTGATTGTTATTACCTCTAGTACTTCATAAAGTTTAATCTCGAGTTTCATCTGGTTTTTCATTTTTTTTTTTGCTTAAGCCTGCCTTCTGTAACCATACAGATTCTTTGGGCTCGGATTTGAGATTGAACATTGCACCATGAATGTAGGAAGCTTATTGTGCTTCTTCACTGTATGTTCCTGTATCAATATGTTGAATCTCATGGCATCTGTCAGCCGACGAACCCTTTTCGTGCCTGAAAAAATCGTATACTATGTTACTCAGACACAAGCATGTTTAATACCTTGTATGCCCGAAAAAGCTTCCGAATTCGAACAACTGTAATATGTTCCACTGCGTTTTCAGAATTGCTTTGTGAACCGTCGGTCGTTGCCGAACTCGTTCCCTCTTCAGGGTCCTCATGACCTACCCTTTCATCATCATTTGGTTTTTCATTACTCGATTGTACCTGTATTGATGGGGCTTGAGAGTAAATTAGAGACGACCCCCAAGAGTTACATTACTAAATATCACCTATATTTTTCAAACTTCGGTACGAATATTAGATATAAGTATGTGTCTAACTCGGTATGAATATTATTATATATATAATATTTCAAACTAAATTACAATCGAATAAGATATATATATATAGTTAGTATTTCTTATCAAAAATACTTATTTAGCCTAGTGGTAAACCTATGCCACAACCCTTAAGGATTCCTAGGTTTGAATCTTACCAAGTGTGAGTATATTGTTTGTTTTTTCTTTCTCCAATCGTATAACACATATATTATTATTAATTTATTAGTATTGCATATCGCGCGCTACTCCCTAAGGTCCTTGGTTTTCATTTTTCCTACTAGGGAAAATTAATTAATTTAGTTAAATAAAAATAATTAAAATCCCCCAATAATGTCACCACCTAATTAAAATAAATAAATTTTTATTAGATTAGAATTAGAATCAAATTGATAGATTGTATAGATAAAGAGGACCAAATTTGTAATTATACCAATTATTTTAATAGCCCGTCAACTTTTTTTAACGACATGTGGCTACATTGGAACCAATTAAATAGTGATGTGATATATTTAACACAATTGAAAATATAGTGGTCAAATCGACACCAACCTCATAGTTCAGTGGTCATTAGTATAGTTTACCCTTTATTTTACTATAACAAATGCTATAAACTATAAAATAAAAATGAAAATAAATTAAAAAATAAAAATACTCTTAGTTTGACTTGAGTTCGAGCACTATGTGTACATAATGTGTGTACCTTATTAAATGGCTAAAAAAATTAATCTAGATATAATTACACCAGTATATTAAAGCCTTTTAAAAACTATGGAAATCAACCCCTACTCCTAGGCCTAAGAGGGAGAATGAATGTGAGATGGATGGACGTGGTTCCCAAGTATGGTATATAAAGGTCCTTCCCTTTTCTCCTTCTCTACCATTGCTTTTCTTTGTTTCCTCGCAATCACATCTCTTCTCTCCCAATGAAAAAGCCAATATTTTTGGTTTTAATTGCCTCTCAACTCTAACCAATCTTTGATCTCAACTTTCTTCATTTCCCTTCTCGACAGACAAAGCTTTGCTGTATGTCAGTAGATTGTATTGGGACTTACTGCGGTGGATTTGGCGAGCTTGCAAAACCCTTTACAATGGCCCCAGCTAAGAAAACGACGACGCTTCTTTCTTCTTCATGTTGCGTTTCCGCCGCGCCTCCTGCCTCCGCCTCCAATACGCTGCACGACGACTGGACCATCACCTCTGCGGATCGTCGCGACGATCAACGAGCCACCAAAGCTGCCATGGCGTCCTTGATTCACCCCGTTGATCCTCTTCCCGATACTTCCGCCACTGCATCCACAAAAGGCATCTCTCTCTCTATCTCTTGCGGTTGTAAAAAATGTGTTGGCTTTTCACATGATCTTCTTCATTTTAGATCCTGGCAGTTTTACATGTTACTATTACGTTTTTCATTCTCTATTATTTCATGTTTTCCGATTCTTTTATTTACTGCATGTTCCCCGGGGATTAATCATCCACGAATTCATGAACTAGAAATCCCAGACTTCGATGTATTATTTTTTAAAAGAAATTTTTGACTATAGTTCTAGTTTGCACCAAATGCATGCTTATTTCTTTCTTTCTTTATCTTATATGCTCCATACTTTATTGTTATCCTGCAAGAATCTTGAAAGTGTAAGATTTCTTTCTGATTGTGCAGGGATCCAAATCTTGACAAGGCCTCAAACTAGCCATCCTTTGGACCCTTTATCTGCAGCTGAGATCTCTGTAGCAATTGCTACTGTCAGGGCTGCTGGAGCCACTCCTGAGGTTGCCAATTTCTGTATAATGCCTTTTTATTTTCCCTCCATTATATCTTTTGCAAATCATTGTGCTGAATAGTTTTTGATGTTTGTATGTTGTATGAAATGTGGAACTAAGTCTTTTTTATTTTTTGGTTTTCAGGTAAGAGATGGCATGCGCTTTGTGGAAGTTGTTCTTTTAGAGCCAGACAAGCATGTTGTTGCTTTGGCAGATGCTTATTTCTTCCCACCATTTCAACCCTCATTACTTCCCAGGACCAAAAATGGCCCAGTGATCCCTACCAAGCTCCCTCTCAGGCGAGCTAGATTGGTTGTCTATAACAAAAATTCCAATGAGACAAGTGTTTGGATTGTTGAGTTATCGGAAGTACATGCAGTAACTCGAGGAGGGCACCATAGGGGAAAAGTAATATCATCTCAAGTTGTTCCGGATGTTCAACCTCCTATGGTAAACCTATCTCCTTGGGTGGACATCTATGCTTTATAATTTTCCAATTGCTAGATTTTAGAATTCTAGACTAATTGCATTTAAGTGTTATGTTGTTTAGACTTTTTAGCCCTTAAATTATCCAACTTACCTGTGTAATGGATGTTTTACCCTCCAAAAATATAGAAAACAATTCACCATAAATTTAACTAACCTGTGTGGGGGACGTGCACATGATCTGATTCCCCTCCTCCCAGTCCAAGTGCAAAGTTTAGGTTAAGTGGAACTTACCAAAAGCTTTTTTTTTTACATTTCATATTTTATTTCTCAATTTTGAATTTCTTTCAGGATGCTATGGAATATGCTGAATGTGAAGCTGTTGTAAAAGACTTTCCTCCATTCCGTGAAGCAATGAAGAAGAGGGGTATTGAGGACATGGACCTTGTGATGGTTGATCCTTGGTTTGTTATACTGCATCTCATTTGCATATAAAATGTTTGCCTAAATTTTTTTATTTGCGTCAATCTCTTTTACTTGTACATTTGGGTTTGAATCCATTTGCAACAGGTGTGTTGGTTATCACAGCGATGCTGATTCTCCTAGCAGAAGACTTGCTAAACCACTTATATTCTGTAGAACTGAAAGTGACTGTCCCATGGAAAATGGCTATGCTCGCCCAGTTGAGGGAATTTATGTACTTGTTGATATGCAAAAGATGAAGGTGATTGAGTTTGAAGACCGTAAATTTGTTCCTTTACCTCCAGCTGATCCTTTGAGGAATTATACTTCTGGAGAAACAAGAAGTGGTGTTGATCGAAGTGATGTGAAACCCTTAAAGATTCTTCAGCCTGAAGGTCCAAGCTTTCGTGTTGATGGGTGGTTTGTTGAGTGGCAGAAGGTAGGTCTGCATTTATTCGATTGGTTATATTTCTTTGCTAAATGCAGAAACTCATGAATGTTCTCCTTTTGTGTTTATTGCTGATAGTGGAATTTCCGTATTGGTTTCACCCCAAAGGAGGGTTTGGTTATATACTCTGTTGCATATGTAGATGGTAGTCGAGGTCGAAGGCCAGTTGCTCATAGATTGAGTTTTGTAGAGATGGTTGTGCCATATGGGGATCCAAATGATCCACATTACCGAAAGAATGCTTTTGATGCTGGGGAAGATGGCCTTGGAAAAAATGCACATTCTCTCAAGAAGGTTTGATCATTATTCTGCCTACTCTTTGTATTATAAATTTCTTTTTTTACAAGAACTTTGTATTATAAATTTTGTAGTTTTTATAATGCTCCATTTTAATAGAGTTAAATTTGTTAAAAATAATTGCTGTTACAGGGATGTGATTGTCTCGGCTATATCAAATACTTTGATGCTCACTTTACAGATTTCTCTGGAGGTGTTGAAACGATTGAAAATTGTGTCTGTTTGCATGAAGAGGATCACGGGATTTTATGGAAGCATCAAGATTGGAGAACAGGTTTGGCAGAAGTTCGAAGGTCTAGACGGCTAACAGTGTCTTTTATATGCACTGTTGCTAACTATGAATATGGATTTTACTGGCACTTTTATCAGGCAAGGCTACTAACATCACATATGCTAAATTGTGGTGCCAAAGAAGCAAATGGCTACTAGATCATTTTAAAACTGAAGGAAATATAAAAAGCATATGAACAAATGATGGAAAGTTATATATAAATATGAATATGTACATATATTAAACAGACACTGTTGCAAACATTTAGAGAAGTCTCAAGTCACATTTATGGAAATGAATCTTATTTGTGTTTCACACTTCTATGTTGTATGCTTTTTAACGATTTTCTTGACCTTTTGTTATTGGTCACTACAGGATGGAAAGATTGAAGCTGAAGTTAAGCTTACAGGGATTCTTAGCTTAGGAGCATTACAGCCTGGAGAATCTCGAAAATATGGCACAATGATTGCCCCAGGTTTATATGCACCAGTTCATCAACACTTCTTTGTTGCTCGTATGGACATGGCTATTGACTGCAAACCTGGGGAAGCTTTCAATCAGGTATGTGGCTTCAGATTTTCAGATTATTATTTTCTTACATCTTAAAACCTTTCTCTACCATATGAAGTAATTTCTACTATATTTGTAGGTTGTTGAGGTTAATGCTAAAGTTGAGGAACCTGGGGAAAATAACATTCATAATAATGCATTCTATGCGGAAGAAACCCTGCTTAAAACAGAACTCCAAGCAATGCGTGATTGTAATCCCTTAACAGCTCGCCATTGGATTGTAAGGATTACTTATCTTTGGTGTTGAATTGCTTGTTTGTGTTACTTATTTGGGCTCAGTTGTTCTACTCCAAGTTCGCCTTTGGATTTTTTATATTATCAGCAAAAACCTCCGTCTTTGATTTTGTATGCTGGTGCTTTTACTGCATAGAAATACATAAATTTTATGTTCTCCAGAAGGTTTTGGTTGTTTCTCCTTTCTTACAAGTGTCTGGTTCTCTTTTTGTTACACGCTATTTTCTAGTTATCACATGATTTCTGTGCTCTTGCTACCGAAGTAGTTAGTGATACTATCCTACAGGTGGATGTACCATTTTTGTTTAATGGGTGAAAAGGTTAAAAGGAAAATAAATCTTGATCTGACTGGTAACCAGTATTCTTCAAAATTTATCTGTACCCTTATTAACATGTAAATGTTGGTTTAATGGGTTTCACTATATGCTCATAGCTTCAGAGTGGTGTACCCAGCAGATTGTTTTTGAGTTGATTGCACGTGGAACACTTTAATGATGGGATTTGTAATCTAAGGCAATGCGGTATTTTACCAGAAATAAAAGTAATAGTAAGATATGCTGTCATATTGATTGACTTGCATTGTAGTATTTTTAACTGTTAATTGTTTCTGAGTTGTGTTTTTCAGTACATAGATAAATTTAAGATGTGAGGCATGGGGCTTCTTTTTTGGGATACTAGTATGTAATGGCACAATCTTAATCGTGCCTACACTATTATTTTATCTTACAAATAGGAGATTTATATATTTGTGCTTGCTTTTGATCGTAAATGCATAATTCCATATGCTTGAAACATATGCCAGGTGAGGAATACAAGGACAGTGAACAGGAGTGGTCAATTGACTGGTTACAAACTTGTACCTGGCTCGAACTGTCTACCGTTAGCTGGTTCTGAGGCCAAATTTTTAAGAAGAGCTGCTTTCTTAAAGCATAACCTTTGGGTTACTCAGTATGCTCCTGATGAGATGTTTCCTGGAGGAGAGTTTCCTAACCAAAACCCACGTGCTGGTGAAGGATTGGCTACATGGGTCAAGCAGGATCGTCCTCTTGAGGAAACCGATATAGTTCTCTGGTTGGTTGAATTGATCTTTAGTATTAAAGCATAGACTTTTTAACACCTTAAGCTTCACAGCTGCATGCCAATAAAACAAATGCATTTTCTGTGTTCCGTTTTACTTCCACCGAGAACTGACCATTATGACTTATTCCTGCAGGTATGTATTTGGAATTACTCATGTTCCTCGATTGGAAGACTGGCCTGTTATGCCAGTGGAGCACATCGGTTTCATGCTGATGGTAGGCATCTCTTCCTTTCCACTAGCAATTAGCAAATGTTGTTGCGACCTTGAAAAACTAGTAAAATCTAGGTGTTTTATCGTTTGAACATTTATCAAGTATCAGATAATTTTGGCCTTGTTGTTTCTTGTTGGTGGAAATTTCCGAGTGACCGATATCTGGACGAGCAGGTCTTAATTAATGAGTTAATCTGTGTATTTTGTGATGTGCAGCCGCATGGATTCTTTAACTGCTCCCCGGCAGTCGATGTTCCTCCTAATGCGTGTGAATCGGGAACTAAAGACGGTGATGTCAAAGAAAATGTGGTACCCAAGTCTATTCAGGATGGTTTGATGGCAAAACTTTGAGCATTTGATTTGATATGCCTTCAAACATTCGCCCTCTGCCTATGTAATGCATGCAATTAAAAAAACATGGTACTATCAATTACCATCACTGGTGTAAAATTTCATATAATTTCGTCAGCTACAATCAGGTCAGGTTTTGTAAAAGAATATTTTAAATAAATTAAATAAAGTTTCTATTAGGACACTTGTTGGGTTTAAATTTTTGTTTAAAAAAAGCTAAAGTGATTACAAGTAGTATCTGTTCTAAATATACTTTCAACTATTTGACAATGCATATTCAATTATCTTGCTATCACTGAAGCAAGTTGGTTCGTGCTGAGTTTAAAAATTTTTAGTTGATATAGAAACTGAAATGTTTATAATTCTTGTTTAGATTGTTACATGTCATTTAACTATAAGCCTAGTAATAAGCACGTCAGTTTTATTCTGAAAACTAATAATTTAGTCATTTAATCAAATGTTTGGTAACTCACTTCTAAAAGTAATAATATTGATCACTTAATTAAAATTTTGTGACAAGTAGGTCATTTAATTATAGGTTTGGTAGCAAACGTCACTTTTTTTTTCTAAAATTAACAATTTAGTCATTCAATTAAAATTTTGTGACAATCAGATAACCCTGCCATTAAAAATAAAACATACGGTTTCGTATAATAATTTTTTTACTCGACAGTTCGTATAATAATTATAGTCTTCAAAGCATATACATTCTATTAATTTGGTCATAATTCAAAATAACTCAATAAATTTAATCATTTATATTTAAAAAATTTATTAGTGAATTGACTATGTCTACTAGGAGGCCCCATTAAGATCCTAATGGGTATATTCTATTAGTCTGTCAATTGTTTACTAGTGAAGTGAATATGTTTGTCGAACTATCACATCTGTCGATTATTTAGTTGAAAAATAATACTGTAGAGTACAACAAGTAGCCGAAAGGTGTATCAGTATTATAAATAACTAATTAATTGTTATCTTTAAAGAAAAGTGTCCTACCTGTCAATAATTTTTAACTGGGGGACTAAATTGTTGGTTTCAGAAGAAAAATGACATGTGATTTAGCCTATATAATTTCCTTAAAAAATTCGCAACCCCCTAATCCCTCTGAACACATCCTCGCCTCCAAACAAACCTGAAGCATCCTCCTCTACTCTCTGACCGAAGCTCTCTCTTGCCTTCACAAGGTAAATTTTGAAACCCTGAGAGTTGTTTTAGTTATGGTTGGGTTTGTATTATCTGCTAACTGCCTCTGCATCACTCTGCTATGTTTGTTTTTCTGTTTTCGATCTTACTGCTTGTTACTCTCTTTCATCTCATACTTTCTCTGTGTTTACAATATCAAGAAAGAGAGTTATTCTTTTTAAAGTAATGGTTTAGCGGAAATAGCCGACTATTATCGCGCCTCGATTCGTTTTCACTGCTATTTGCTGCTGCAATTCTCCGCTATTTATGAGAAATTTGTTCACACTGTTATTAGCAGTGGCGGAGGGTTCCGCCACCGCTACTACCACTACTTGAAACCCCTTTGAAGGAAGGAGTAAAAATGACATTATGTTATTTGTTTGTTTGGTGGAGTTAGTGAAACAAATGTCGGTTTCTGATGAAAAAATCACAAAGCTATTCAAAGCGCGAAGAACAGTAATGAAAATGCTGAGGGATAGGGGATATTCAGTCCTTGATTCGGATGTTGACATGACAAGACAACAATTCGTTGAGAAATTTGGTGAGAATATCCATCTCAAAAGGGATGATCTTTTAATCCTTTGCAACAAAGGAGATGCTCCAACTGATCAGGTACATATCTTTATTTTATGCTCATTGAAGTTCTTTAGATTTTAGGCCTTGAATAAATGCCTACAGATTTATAGGTTCATCTGCGTTAGGGGTGTAAATGAATACATCGGTCGACGAACTGTTTGCAAATTTTTCATGTTCGTTTATAAGATCGTTGGTGAAGATAAGGACTAAATTGAACACAAGATGATCTTTGGAGTTCAAACCTTAAAGCCTAAGGAGCTTTAAGCATTAATGTTGTAATTTTGCCATTTTGACAAGCGAACATGTTTGCGAACGATAAACAAATGAACACGAATACCTTCAAAAAGAAATAAACGTACACGAACTAAGCTATGTTCGTTCAAGATGTTGCCTACCATTGTTCTTTTATTAGTGGAAAGTTCAGTTTCCTAAGTGAATGGACTTTTTTTGAAACCATCAATTGAAAAATTGAGGGTTTTTCTAGCTGTGATTTCTGCTTTTAAGCATGGCTGGCATTATGCAGTTAATGTGATGACTGATGAATTCGTACAAGCCACTGTTGCCTTATTCAAAAAATTATGTTAATGCCAATTTCCTTATTTATTTCTTTCAAATAATTTCATTACTTCACTAGTGATGTACTGATGGTTTATCTGTCTCTAGATGTATGTCTTCTTTCCTGCAGACGAAAAGGTCGGTGTTCCTATGGTTAGAAACTGTGCAAAGCGTATGAAAGCGGATAATGTTCATAATTCAATTTTGGTTGTTCAAAGAGCTTTGACAGCCCCTGCAAAAGCAGCTATAGCTGAAATTAATTCATACTTTCACATGGAAGTTTTTGAGGTGAATTTTTTTGGCTTCATGAGCATTGATTAGCTTATTTAAATTATATGTAATCATTCATTGAATCATAATGGTTGAGTCTCTTGATTATCATCATCTCTAAGAAGTATTAGAAGAAATATATTAATAAAATGTCTATGAGATTACTAAAGGACTGCAGTACTATGGGATTACTATAAGTGAAATCACAAATAGAATAACTATCCTTTTGGTATTTAATTTATAAATTTTGTTTGTGGAGCTTTTCCTATTAACTATAAGATGGTTTTCTTAACTACATAACAATTTTCGGGGCACAGAACTGCTTTCTGGACAATTCTAGTTGTTTTTTCTACATCTTTGCAAGAGCAGTCGAGCATGACTAAGTTATGTAATGTCCATGCAGGAGGGAGAGTTGTTGACCAATATCACAGAACATATGTTTGTCCCAAAGCACACGGTACTGAAAGATGAAGAAAAGAAGGAATTACTGGAAAAATACAGGGTAAAGGACACACAGGTTAGTGATTGTTTTGCTATCACCATATTGGCTATTTCTTTGGCTCAGAGCTTTAGTAAACTGGTTTAGTGTGGTTATTTCTGCAGTAAATTGATAAGTAACACTTGAGATACAAATGATTTCTAACACATGCTTCCTCCGCCTGAGTAAATAGGCGAAAAGGGGAAAAGAAATGAAAGAATTAAACAAAACAAAAGGAGTAAAACTCGAGATGGTTGCGATGTTTACTTCTGTGATCAGATGAACTTACATTCTAAGACTTGGAGTTTTGTGCTTTAAGATGGAACTCATGGGATTAATGATATTCTTCAAATGACTAATTGCTTTATCTTATTCAACTTAAGATTGTTAGCCTAATGCATGTACTCTTCTGAAGCTGAAAGCTTAAATTCCTTGTTAACCAAAACGAAGTGCTTCTGCTTGCACAGAATGCCAAGGTCTTTATTGCCATTCAACAAAGTAAAAATTTCAATTTTCTTTGATGGATGTTTAAGAGAATTATGATTCTTTTATTTTGGTGTGGAAAACGGATTTAGTACAAAAAGAGTTCTTCTTGTTCACCTCCACATGTGTTTTACTGCGTTATTTGTTTTTTGATTAAATCGAGAGGTATTGCATTCTCACGCCGTGATTCGAACCCAAACAGACAATATGAGCATCCTTAGTCACTAGGTCAATCAATGCATCTCGTTTTACTGCATTTATTAATTTATTTATATGCTGAGTCATGCAAATGACTGTTACATGAAGATTAGGAGTCATGCAAAAGAAATATATTAGTCCTGATTTCCTAACTGGTTGCTCTTTTCTTTTGAACTTCAGCTACCTCGTATTCTGGTTAATGATCCAGTTGCTAAATATTACGGTATGAGGCGTGGACAAGTGGTGAAGATTACTCGACAAAGTGTGACTGCTGATACATACGATACATACCGATATGCTGTATGATTTTCTTCCCATTAAACATCTGTGGTACGGATGCTTTTTTCTTGTCATTTTAGGTTGCGTTTGGTACGCGGAAAAAATTATTACAAGAAGTAATAACCTTTTTCGAAATTGCATTTCCACTTTTGGATTGGGAGGATTCCCCAGACAATAATAATCTTTTTTCACTTTTCTCCTATATAGTGGGAATGTCATTACCACAATTTTCCTAAGTATTACACAGTTTCTTTCCTTTTTGGACTATATTGCCTTAAGATAATGAATTTTGTTCATATGGATCCTTTGTTGCATTTTTACTTAGCTGACTAATTATTTAGTTTAATATTTAAAATGGTGTTATACATATTTAAATAACTTTTTAATATTTAATTTATTTTTATTAATATTATATTTTTGGTGTTTCTAAAGTTATATGATGAAATTGCATGTTGCTTGAAAGTAAATGTGCTAGGAGTTCATATTATTAATTTTATTCTTTGATTTATAAGATGTTTCTCATCTTAAAAAATATTTTACTAGGTTAATTTATATATATCACTATTTTACTAGATTTAGATTTGTTTTATTATTACTTTTGGTAAAAAGATTTATTTATTTTAATTTATTTGAGACATCGTCAGAAGTAAAAAAAAAAGTTTAAAATTAAATGCATTTAACTTTTAACATTTTTCAAGAAAAATATTTTAAAAGTAACAAGAGTATGCAAATATAAAGTATATTTTTAAAAATTATCTAATATATCAATTATATTATTATTTTTTTTAAATATTGAATTATATTCAACATGAAAAGATTACAAAGGAATTACACCTCAAAACATTAAAAAATCAATGCGTAATAATAAAATAATAAAATGATTAGTTTTCACAAGCGTTTTAGTTTTAAGGTTTAGGGTCTTAGTTTAGGGTGTAGGATTTATGGGTTTAAGGCATGAGTTTAGAAATTAGGAATAATGGTAAGAATTTAGAGTTTATGGTTATAAGTTAAAACCTAAATCATAACCATATTACCCTAAATACAAAACTCCAACCTCTAAACCTTAAATTTTAAACCTAATCCTTAAATTTTAACCATCATCCCTAAATTCTAAACCCCTAGACCTAACCTCATAAACCCTACATCCTAAAATAAGACCCTAAACTCTAAAATTAAGGCGTTTGTAGAAACTTTCAGTTTCCACCGTCAGTGTATAGGATATAAATCCATAATAAAATTCTAAGAGGCGTGAAAGACATTAAAATACAAAATCTATCACGTTCAGAAGAACTTGAACAATCTTCTGAAAAAAATCCAGTGAATAAACTACTTTGACCAGAAGTGCTCTACGAAAAAAAACAAATTCTCGCGCTATTTCTTCTTGGCATTACGACACAACCACAAAAAAATTATAATCATATACATATCAACCTCTTTCGCTGACAAATGCTCGTTAATACTTGTCACCCGAACACAAAATTATCAAATGATAGATAATATCATAAAGATATACTATAACAACTATAATATATCAATTATATTATAAATATAAAGTTTGTAAGTTTTAGATAGCTTAAGTAAAACTATTCTATGAATTTTGTGTAAATATTTTTAATTTAATATTAAGAATTTAACATGTTAAAAAGAAATATATATTATAAATATTCAATACGGCATTCTAATATTTTTCACTTTATCTCTTGCAATTTTTAATTTTTCAATTTAGACCCAATAATTTTTATTTTAATCTGTGTTTTTGACTACATTATTTTTAAGGGTAATTGTTCTATACACAAGCGCTTGTGGAATTTTTTTTACACAAGCGTCTTAGTTTTAGGGGTTAGGGACTTCGTTTAGGGTTTAAAATTTAGGGGTATAAGTGTAGTAATTTTGAATTTAGGGATTGTTGATAGAATTTTGGGTTTAGGGTTAAAATTTAGGGTTTATAAGTTAAAACTTAATTCCCTACCTATATTACCCTAAAACTAAACCCTAACCCTAAACCCTAAATTCTAACCCTAATTCCTAAATTCTAAACATAAACCCTAAATTCTAAACCTTTACACTAAAACCCATAAACTCTAAACCCTAAACACTAACCCTAAACCCTATAATTGAGGCGCTTGTGGAAATAAAAACTTTTCACCGCCAGTGTATAGGATATTAATCCTATTTTTAAATTGTCTTTTATACTGTTTAATTTAAATGTCTTGGATTTTAAAAAAACCATTTTAATTCAATTTTTTTTACCTTTTAGTCTTCAAATACAAAAATAAGGTAAATTACTTATTAGGTATTTCATATATTATCGTGTTTTTGTTTTGGTCATGCAATTAATATTTTATAATTAGGCCCTTAAAATTAATTTTTTACAATTAGGTCCTAAAAATTAATTAATTTTTGGTATTTCACTTATAGTTGTTAAATTTTTGTTACAATTAGGTCCCTAAAATTAATTTTTTATAATTAGATCCCAATTTTTTTAATTCATATAGTTTTTAAATTTTTTAGTCCTAAAATACAAAAATAAGGTAAATTACTTATTTGGTATTTCATATATTCTTGTGTTTTTGTTTTGGTCATGCAATTAATTTTTTTATAATTAGGTCCCTAAATTTATTTTTTTACAATTAGGTCCTAAAAATTAATTAGTTTTTGGTATTTCACATATAGTTTTAAAATTTTTATTACAATTAGGTTCCTAAAATTATTTTTTTAGAATTAGATCCCAAAAATTAATTAATTTTTATAATTAGGTCTCTAAAATTGATTTTTATATAGATTAGGTCGGTCGATTTTTTAAAGAATATGATCAAGTCAGGTCGGGTTTGAGTTTATTAAACTTCAGTAGAGGAGTACCAAGAGAAGTTTGAGGAGCTAAAGCCCTATAAGTTACAACACAATCCACACTTGGATGAAATGTATTTTGTGTCTAGCTTTCTAAGTGACTAAAAGAGAAGATTAAGCACAAGGTTAATGTAACCCCCTCGTCCCGGTCTGGCCGGATGACCGGTCCGAGTGAGCTACACGGGGAAAACCGAGTGAAAACTCCCTAAGGAACTCTCCCTCGGTTAGCAACCCTATTTCTTTTTTTCATTTTAATATTGTCTAGATGAGAATTACATCCTAAGTGATCATACAGCGGAACAAAATTTACGAAGAAATCAAACGAACCCAAACTAGCACTTAAAAGCCCATTTTTAATGTTACACTGCAGGCGGTATCGATACCCTCAAGAGGGGTATCGATACCCCTGTGACTAGGTCAACAAGGTTTGGTCAACCTGAGGAGGCAGTATCGATACCCCAAATGAGGGTATCGATACCCTCCCCCAAAGTTGACTTTCCCCGGTCAAAAACCAAGACAACGGTATCGATACCCTTGAGACGAGTATCGATACCGAAATCGACAGTAGCACCAGTGGCCAAAAAGGTATCGATACTCCCCCTCGAGTATCGATACACGAGCCTAAAACCACAGGGTAGTATCGATACCAGATCAACGGTATCGATACCTCAGCTACGAAACTGCAGGTTTGAGCTGATTTAGAGCACAAGGAGGCCCCTAAATCCCTCTAACCCTTCAACCAACACACTATCATCAATCCCTAAGGCAAGCCAACCATAAAGCATGCATATTTAAGTCAAGGGAGTCAATCAAACATGGATTTAAGCAATCATACATAGCATTCAATTTAATGAGCGATATAGGCATTAATAAGCATACTTGAAGGCTCAAATGGTCTTAAAAGCACAAGTCAAACTCAAGAGGTTTGCATCCATACATAAGGCAACCTAAACACCCTAAAGCATGCCATCATACACATCAACCATCATCAAGGCATTACATGCATACGATCCATAATCAAACCAAAATCAACATCCATCAAATGAGTCACACATGCTCATACAAGACACTTGCCACATTGCTAGCTATTACAAAATCGGTAACCATACTTGAGCTACAAACTTGGATGCCCTTCTTGCCTTGCCTCGAGCTAACACCACGCTAATGATCTGCATTGTTGAACATTGAGAGCGTAAGCTATAAGCTTAGTGAGGGTGCTCTAAAACGAAAAACAACAACAATGCAGGGCTCAAGCATGTAATCCTAAACTCCTACATATCAAACATTGCACATAACCAAGTAGACTTAGCTAGTCTTTCGAGTGGCAAATATGGTCTCTCAATCCTAGCAAGATTAAGCATCATTATATCATCATGCAATACCATATATCAAAACCACATATCACCATCATATATCACATTACTTAAACAAGTTTAATTGGCCACTTTAATTACCCCGATTGTGCGGATATAAACCTTGACAACACTTTACCTCGGTGGGATTCCACTCATCACCGGACCTTGCATGTGCGGGATTCCACTCATCGCCACATGCCCTACGGATGGGATTCCACTCATCATCCCGTAGAAATATAATAAGCTTCCGGTGGAATGCTACATCACCGTACTCCTCCTTGATGACTTAACGCCATCAAGGCCACGTACGTTTTGACTCAATTTGTGTGCACACTATCCTAATGATCGATCATTTACAACCGGTAATTTTTAGTGCCAATTATTATAACCACAACATGTATCACCAACCACATATCATCAACACATTCATGCTCAACACATATATCCACATCATGATATACATATACATGCACCATCTAATCACAAGCATTTGAGCATAGTCATCAAGCACATAGCATTTAAGGAAATTAGACTAAGTTAACTACTTGGATTAAAAGGAAGTGGCCTACCAAGCACACTTGCACACACACACTACTCATGCTCGAACCAACTTTAAAACAAGTTTAGACCACTCACCGCCCTTCCTTAGCAAATCGAACAATCCTCCTACGCACCCGGATTTGGTCCCAAAGTTCCTTCAACGTTTCCCCTTGCTTCTAGCCAAACAAAATACATTCATCACTTCCCAAATCAATGCTAACTCAATTATCAATCCACATCGCAAAACACAACTCAATTTCCACAAATTTCAAATCACATAGTATCCCAAAACCCAAATTTTCGGACTCCCACAACCAAGGGCTGAAATACCCAATTTCAAGCATCCAAAAGACTTCCAAAACATCCCAAATCACCCTCCTAACATAACTAGACCATCAGCCCTTCAATTCCCACACAAATCCTCTCAAAAACCCAATTTTTCAAACCCTAAAATTGGCCCTAAAGACCCCCTACGAAAATTCATCCAAAATTGACCAAATTCATATATGTTGTATACTTTAGCATGATTAACAAAAACCCCAACACAATTTCTTAAGACCAATTGAAAAACCCCATTAAAACCCAATTTTCATCATAAACCCTAATTTTTCAAAACCCACATTTTTGAAATTTCAGACAATAAGCAAGTAGAGGATGGAGAGGAGGTTAAGAAAATACAATTACCTCTTAAAATGGTGTGGAAATCGGGTGCTAAAATTGATGGAATAGTAATTCCAAACTTGGGAGGTTTTAGAAATGGTGGGGGTTTTCAAAATGGGAAAAGGAGGAAGAATGGGGGAGGAAGATAACTTTACCATAAAGTGGTCTTCCTTTTTTTTAAAACTTGGGTAAATAGCCCCATAGGTCCTTCCCAACTTAATAAAATTCATTTAGACCATTATTTGAAATTGAATTGCTTTAATTTAGTTTTATTTAACTCGAACTAATACCCGACTAACTCCTAGGCCCGGAACACAGGTGTTACAACTCTCCCCCACTTAAGGAAATTTCGTCCCCGAAATTACCTGACTAAAAGAGATACGGAAACTGCTTTTCCATATCCTCCTTCCTCTCCCAGGTGGCCTCGTCCACACCTCTACGCTGCCATCTCACTTTCACTAACTCAATTGATCTACCCCTCAACACTTTACTGTCTGAAGCTAAGATCTCAACGGGCTCTTCCTCATAAGTTAAATCCGGATTCAATTCAATTTCTTCTACGGGCATAACATGTGATGGATCGGACCTATACTTACGAAGCATGGATACATGGAACACATCGTGTATCTTCTCTAACTCGGATGGCAAACGCAACTGATAGGCAACGGGACCAACTCTCTTCACAATCTCATACGGTCCTATGTACCTCGGACTCAAATTCCCTTTTCGGCCAAATCTCATCACTTTCTTCCACGGAGACACTTTCAAGAACACCTTCTCACCCACTGAGAACTCAACTTCCTTCCTCTTCAAATCGGCATAGGACTTCTGCCTATCCGAAGCAGCCTTCAGACGATCACAAATCAGTTTTACCTTGTCGGTTGTCCCCTTGAGCAAATCCGGCATAGGTAACAGTTTCTGTCCTACCTCGGCCCAACACACTGGAGTTCTACACTTTCGACCATACAAGGCCTCATACGGAGCCATCTGAATGCTCGACTGAAAACTGTTGTTGTACGCAAACTCCACTAGAGGCAGATGCTTCTCCCAAGTACCCTGAAAGTCAATGATACAACATCGCAACATATCCTCTAAGATCTGAATAACCCTCTCTGACTGACCATCTGACTGAGGATGATAAGAAGTGCTGAAGTTCAAACGGGTACCCAAAGCTGTATGCAGACACTCCCAAAATCTAGAAGTAAACCGCGGATCTCTATCTGACACAATGGACTTCGGCACACCATGTAGCCTCACAATCTCACCAATGTACAAATCGGCCAATCTATCTAAGGTGTAAGTAGTGTTGACTGCCAAGAAGTGAGCACACTTCGTAAAACGATCTACTATCACCCAAACGGAGTTCTTCTTCGTAGGAGTCAAAGGCAAACCTGAAACGAAATCCATGGTGATGTTCTCCCATTTCCATTCCGGAATTCTCAACGGCTGTAACAACCCTGAGGGAACCTGATGTTCCGCCTTCACCCTCTGACACACTAGGCACTTACTCACAAAGTCGGCTACATCTCTCTTCAAGCCAACCCAAAAGTACTCATTCTTCAGATCACGGTACATCTTCGTACTTCCTGGATGCATGGCAAATGGACTACTGTGGGCTTCAGTCAAGATCGTACGTCTCAAATCACTGTCTTCAGGCACAACTATTCTGTCCTTGAAACATAAGACCCCATCGGAACTGAAACTGTAGTCTGAAGATCTACCTTCGGCTATATCTTGCACGTGAGGTGCCAAAGATCTATCTAAGAGTTGTTTCTCTCGAATCACCTGACCTAGAGTAGGTCTAACTTGAAGCTCGGCTACTAAGCCACCATCTCCGGACAAACTCAATCTAGCAAACATGGCCCTCAAGTCCACGGCCACCTTCCTACTCAATGCATCGGCCACTACATTGGCCTTACCCGGATGGTACTCAATAGTAAGATCATAGTCCTTTAGCAACTCTAACCATCTACGCTGTCTGAGATTCAAATCTCGCGGAGTCATAATGTACTTCAAACTCTTGTGGTCGGTGTATACTGTGCATTTCTCACCATACAAATAGTGCCTCCAAATCTTCAGAGCAAACACAACTGCAGCTAACTCTATGTCATGGGTCGGATAATTGCGTTCATGGGTCTTCAACTGTCTTGAGGCATAAGCCACTACTCTTCGGTCTTGCATCAGAACACATCCTAACCCTACATACGAGGCATCACTATAAATCACATAGTCCTTCCCGGACTCAGGCTGAATCAAGATCGGAGCTTGGGTCAAAGCTTCTTTCAATTTTTCAAAGGCTCTTTGTCTTGCATCTGTCCACTCAAACTGAACACTCTTCTGAAGTAGCTGTGTCAACGGGGCGGCTAATTTAGAGAAACCTTCCACAAATCTTCTATAGTATCCGGCTAAGCCTAGGAAGCTACGTACTTCTGTCACTGACTTCGGTTGCTTCCACTCAACAATGGCTTCAATCTTCTTCGGATCAACTCTAATGCCTTCAGCTGATACTACATGTCCTAAGAAGACTACCTCTCGTATCCAGAACTCACACTTGCTGAGCTTCGCATACAACTGATGATCTAGCAAAGTCTTCAAAACAAGTCTCAAATGTCGGTCATGGTCTTCTTCAGTTCGCGAGTACACCAAAATGTCATCAATAAATACAACTACAAACTGATCTAGATACTGATGAAAAATCCTATTCATCATGTCCATGAAAGCTGCCGGTGCATTAGTCAACCCAAAGGGCATGACTAAGAACTCATAGTGTCCATACCTAGTCCTAAAGGCCGTCTTCGGTACATCAACCTCTCTAACCTTTAGCTGGTAGTAACCTGATCTCAAATCGATCTTCGAAAAGACAGATGCCCCTCTCAACTGATCAAACAAGTCATCAATTCTAGGCAACGGATATTTGTTCTTCACTGTCAACTGATTCAACTGTCTGTAATCTATGCACATTCTCATACTTCCATCTTTCTTCTTCACAAACAACACTGGTGCACCCCAAGGTGAAGAACTAGGCCTAATAAAACCTCTATCTGTCAATTCTTGCAACTGAGTCTTCAACTCTTTCAATTCTTTAGGTGCCATACGATACGGAGCAATCGAAACAGGAGCTGAATCGGAATAAGTCTCAATGCTGAACTCTACCTCTCTGTCCGGTGGTAACCCTGGCAATTCTTCCGGAAACACACTAGGAAAGTCACATACTGTCCGGATGTCCTGAGGTTTAACCTCACTCATGTTAGGGTTCATCACATACGCTAAGTATGCTTCACACCCTAACTCAACTAATTTCTTGGCCTCTAACACTGAAACCACATTGGATAAGAACTTCACATTCTCACCCACAACAACAATCTCATAATCATCTGTGAGCTTCAAAGAAATCCGCTTAGTTTCAAAATCTATCCTAGCTCTATGTTCCGTGAGCCAATCCATACCCAGAATCACATCAAAACCATAGAAGGGAAGTTCCATCATATCCACTGGAAACAAATGCCCCTGAACCATCAACGGACACCTTCGGTACATCTTCCTAACCACTACCGTGTCCCCAAAGGAACTAGTAACACTAACTCCTACCTTTAACAACTCACAAGGCAAATTCAAAGACTGTGCATGCTCACTCAATATGTAGGAATGTGTAGACCCAGAGTCAATCAAAGAAAGCAAACCCAAAGACTGTATCGAGAAGTTACCTGCGATCACATCGGTGTCATGCTGCTCCCCGCGCTGAGCGTAAACCCTAGCCTGTCCTCCGCCCTCCGGCTGGACTGCGACTACATGTGCTAAGTTCCTCTGACCATCGTTCCTCGGCTGGAAATTACCTCTACCGCGCCCGCGGCCTCTCTGAAAGTCATTGGCTCTAGCAGGAGTCTGAGCCGGTGCCTGTCCCACCTGATGTGGACAGTCACGCCTAATGTGGTCCCTAGCACCACAACTCCAACACGAATGATAATTTCCCCAACACTCACCGGTGTGGTTCCTCCCGCAGGAAGCACATGTGGGCAACTTCCCACCAGCTCTCTGGCCCTGGTGGCCCCTACCGTGGTTACTGCCACCACGCCTATGATCAAACTGATGCCGGTTGTCCCGATGCCTCTTGGCATCTCCTCTATCAAAGTTGCCGGACCTCTTACCTGAACTAGATCCGCCTGACCGCCTGGTCAAACTCAAACTGTGCTCCAAGTCCTTGGCCCTCGAGACCAAGACATCAAAATCAAAGTAATCAGAAGCTAGAGTATAAGTCTTGATCTCCTCATTCAGCCCATATCGGAAGCGGTTACAACGCTCCACCTCAGTAGGTACAAGTTCAGGTGCATACTGACTCAGCCTGACAAATCGAATCTCGTAATCAGTCACAGACATACTCCCCTGAGACAATGCCATAAACTCTCTCTTCCTCTCATCGAGGTATCGCGGACCCAAATACTTCTTCCGGAAAGCTGTCTCAAAGAACTCCCAATTGATCTCGGCCTCATCCATCCCCGAAGTAACGGTGACCCACCAGGTGTAGGCATCACCCTGAAGCAAGGACTCAACACAGCCCAACTTACGATCACCAGTACACCCCATCTGAGCAAGGATACGGACGGTCTTCTCTAACCACATCTCTGACCTCTCCGGAGTAGCACCTCTAAACTCTTCGGCCCCAAGGCCCCGAAGTCTCTCTAATGGCAACCCGGTGCCCTCACCCTGATGATGAGCTGCCTGACCCCCAGCAACTGCAGCCTGGAACGCTCCGGATATTGCCTGAACCAACGGAGCTAAGTCAATTCCGGCCGGTCCTTGGCCACCCTGGCCACCTTGGCCTCCTTGTGGTCCCATTCCTTCGGGCCCGGCCTCGCCTCCCACTCCCGGTGGAGGAGGTGGTGGTGGTGGAGGTGGTGGAGGAGCTCCAACTCCAACCACTGGCTCTCCCACTTGAGCCTCAACTCTCACAACTGGCTCAACTCTCGGAGCCTCTGCCCGTGGTTCCGGTCGAACCATCCTAGGCCTCCCACGTGGTCTCATGGTTCAACTAGCAAGGTATAAACTACAACAAGAAACAAATAGGATTACGTTAGCCAAAGCAAGGGTCCAATAGTGCTCAAGTATTCCTCTTTCAAAAATCCCTTTTAATTAAGTAGTAGTAGCAATGGGCACACACTCACACGAGACACGACCATTCATGCATTCAAAACATCATACGATCAATCAATCATCAAGGATTCATGGCAAATCATGCATCGAACAACACAAGCATTTAACACATTAATCTTACCTCACTTACCTGCCCGAGGTCTCGGTAACCTCAGGCTCTGATACCAACAAATGTAACCCCCTCGTCCCGGTCTGGCCGGATGACCGGTCCGAGTGAGCTACACGGGGAAAACCGAGTGAAAACTCCCTAAGGAACTCTCCCTCGGTTAGCAACCCTATTTCTTTTTTTCATTTTAATATTGTCTAGATGGGAATTACATCCTAAGTGATCATACAGCGGAACAAAATTTACGAAGAAATCAAACGAACCCAAACTAGCACTTAAAAGCCCATTTTTAATGTTACACTGCAGGCGGTATCGATACCCTCAAGAGGGGTATCGATACCCCTGTGACTAGGTCAACAAGGTTTGGTCAACCTGAGGAGGCAGTATCGATACCCCAAATGAGGGTATCGATACCCTCCCCCAAAGTTGACTTTCCCCGGTCAAAAACCAAGACAACGGTATCGATACCCTTGAGACGAGTATCGATACCGAAATCGACAGTAGCACCAGTGGCCAAAAAGGTATCGATACTCCCCCTCGAGTATCGATACACGAGCCTAAAACCACAGGGTAGTATCGATACCAGATCAACGGTATCGATACCTCAGCTACGAAACTGCAGGTTTGAGCTGATTTAGAGCACAAGGAGGCCCCTAAATCCCTCTAACCCTTCAACCAACACACTATCATCAATCCCTAAGGCAAGCCAACCATAAAGCATGCATATTTAAGTCAAGGGAGTCAATCAAACATGGATTTAAGCAATCATACATAGCATTCAATTTAATGAGCGATATAGGCATTAATAAGCATACTTGAAGGCTCAAATGGTCTTAAAAGCACAAGTCAAACTCAAGAGGTTTGCATCCATACATAAGGCAACCTAAACACCCTAAAGCATGCCATCATACACATCAACCATCATCAAGGCATTACATGCATACGATCCATAATCAAACCAAAATCAACATCCATCAAATGAGTCACACATGCTCATACAAGACACTTGCCACATTGCTAGCTATTACAAAATCGGTAACCATACTTGAGCTACAAACTTGGATGCCCTTCTTGCCTTGCCTCGAGCTAACACCACGCTAATGATCTGCATTGTTGAACATTGAGAGCGTAAGCTATAAGCTTAGTGAGGGTGCTCTAAAACGAAAAACAACAACAATGCAGGGCTCAAGCATGTAATCCTAAACTCCTACATATCAAACATTGCACATAACCAAGTAGACTTAGCTAGTCTTTCGAGTGGCAAATATGGTCTCTCAATCCTAGCAAGATTAAGCATCATTATATCATCATGCAATACCATATATCAAAACCACATATCACCATCATATATCACATTACTTAAACAAGTTTAATTGGCCACTTTAATTACCCCGATTGTGCGGATATAAACCTTGACAACACTTTACCTCGGTGGGATTCCACTCATCACCGGACCTTGCATGTGCGGGATTCCACTCATCGCCACATGCCCTACGGATGGGATTCCACTCATCATCCCGTAGAAATATAATAAGCTTCCGGTGGAATGCTACATCACCGTACTCCTCCTTGATGACTTAACGCCATCAAGGCCACGTACGTTTTGACTCAATTTGTGTGCACACTATCCTAATGATCGATCATTTACAACCGGTAATTTTTAGTGCCAATTATTATAACCACAACATGTATCACCAACCACATATCATCAACACATTCATGCTCAACACATATATCCACATCATGATATACATATACATGCACCATCTAATCACAAGCATTTGAGCATAGTCATCAAGCACATAGCATTTAAGGAAATTAGACTAAGTTAACTACTTGGATTAAAAGGAAGTGGCCTACCAAGCACACTTGCACACACACACTACTCATGCTCGAACCAACTTTAAAACAAGTTTAGACCACTCACCGCCCTTCCTTAGCAAATCGAACAATCCTCCTACGCACCCGGATTTGGTCCCAAAGTTCCTTCAACGTTTCCCCTTGCTTCTAGCCAAACAAAATACATTCATCACTTCCCAAATCAATGCTAACTCAATTATCAATCCACATCGCAAAACACAACTCAATTTCCACAAATTTCAAATCACATAGTATCCCAAAACCCAAATTTTCGGACTCCCACAACCAAGGGCTGAAATACCCAATTTCAAGCATCCAAAAGACTTCCAAAACATCCCAAATCACCCTCCTAACATAACTAGACCATCAGCCCTTCAATTCCCACACAAATCCTCTCAAAAACCCAATTTTTCAAACCCTAAAATTGGCCCTAAAGACCCCCTACGAAAATTCATCCAAAATTGACCAAATTCATATATGTTGTATACTTTAGCATGATTAACAAAAACCCCAACACAATTTCTTAAGACCAATTGAAAAACCCCATTAAAACCCAATTTTCATCATAAACCCTAATTTTTCAAAACCCACATTTTTGAAATTTCAGACAATAAGCAAGTAGAGGATGGAGAGGAGGTTAAGAAAATACAATTACCTCTTAAAATGGTGTGGAAATCGGGTGCTAAAATTGATGGAATAGTAATTCCAAACTTGGGAGGTTTTAGAAATGGTGGGGGTTTTCAAAATGGGAAAAGGAGGAAGAATGGGGGAGGAAGATAACTTTACCATAAAGTGGTCTTCCTTTTTTTTAAAACTTGGGTAAATAGCCCCATAGGTCCTTCCCAACTTAATAAAATTCATTTAGACCATTATTTGAAATTGAATTGCTTTAATTTAGTTTTATTTAACTCGAACTAATACCCGACTAACTCCTAGGCCCGGAACACAGGTGTTACAACTCTCCCCCACTTAAGGAAATTTCGTCCCCGAAATTACCTGACTAAAAGAGATACGGAAACTGCTTTTCCATATCCTCCTTCCTCTCCCAGGTGGCCTCGTCCACACCTCTACGCTGCCATCTCACTTTCACTAACTCAATTGATCTACCCCTCAACACTTTACTGTCTGAAGCTAAGATCTCAACGGGCTCTTCCTCATAAGTTAAATCCGGATTCAATTCAATTTCTTCTACGGGCATAACATGTGATGGATCGGACCTATACTTACGAAGCATGGATACATGGAACACATCGTGTATCTTCTCTAACTCGGATGGCAAACGCAACTGATAGGCAACGGGACCAACTCTCTTCACAATCTCATACGGTCCTATGTACCTCGGACTCAAATTCCCTTTTCGGCCAAATCTCATCACTTTCTTCCACGGAGACACTTTCAAGAACACCTTCTCACCCACTGAGAACTCAACTTCCTTCCTCTTCAAATCGGCATAGGACTTCTGCCTATCCGAAGCAGCCTTCAGACGATCACAAATCAGTTTTACCTTGTCGGTTGTCCCCTTGAGCAAATCCGGCATAGGTAACAGTTTCTGTCCTACCTCGGCCCAACACACTGGAGTTCTACACTTTCGACCATACAAGGCCTCATACGGAGCCATCTGAATGCTCGACTGAAAACTGTTGTTGTACGCAAACTCCACTAGAGGCAGATGCTTCTCCCAAGTACCCTGAAAGTCAATGATACAACATCGCAACATATCCTCTAAGATCTGAATAACCCTCTCTGACTGACCATCTGACTGAGGATGATAAGAAGTGCTGAAGTTCAAACGGGTACCCAAAGCTGTATGCAGACACTCCCAAAATCTAGAAGTAAACCGCGGATCTCTATCTGACACAATGGACTTCGGCACACCATGTAGCCTCACAATCTCACCAATGTACAAATCGGCCAATCTATCTAAGGTGTAAGTAGTGTTGACTGCCAAGAAGTGAGCACACTTCGTAAAACGATCTACTATCACCCAAACGGAGTTCTTCTTCGTAGGAGTCAAAGGCAAACCTGAAACGAAATCCATGGTGATGTTCTCCCATTTCCATTCCGGAATTCTCAACGGCTGTAACAACCCTGAGGGAACCTGATGTTCCGCCTTCACCCTCTGACACACTAGGCACTTACTCACAAAGTCGGCTACATCTCTCTTCAAGCCAACCCAAAAGTACTCATTCTTCAGATCACGGTACATCTTCGTACTTCCTGGATGCATGGCAAATGGACTACTGTGGGCTTCAGTCAAGATCGTACGTCTCAAATCACTGTCTTCAGGCACAACTATTCTGTCCTTGAAACATAAGACCCCATCGGAACTGAAACTGTAGTCTGAAGATCTACCTTCGGCTATATCTTGCACGTGAGGTGCCAAAGATCTATCTAAGAGTTGTTTCTCTCGAATCACCTGACCTAGAGTAGGTCTAACTTGAAGCTCGGCTACTAAGCCACCATCTCCGGACAAACTCAATCTAGCAAACATGGCCCTCAAGTCCACGGCCACCTTCCTACTCAATGCATCGGCCACTACATTGGCCTTACCCGGATGGTACTCAATAGTAAGATCATAGTCCTTTAGCAACTCTAACCATCTACGCTGTCTGAGATTCAAATCTCGCGGAGTCATAATGTACTTCAAACTCTTGTGGTCGGTGTATACTGTGCATTTCTCACCATACAAATAGTGCCTCCAAATCTTCAGAGCAAACACAACTGCAGCTAACTCTATGTCATGGGTCGGATAATTGCGTTCATGGGTCTTCAACTGTCTTGAGGCATAAGCCACTACTCTTCGGTCTTGCATCAGAACACATCCTAACCCTACATACGAGGCATCACTATAAATCACATAGTCCTTCCCGGACTCAGGCTGAATCAAGATCGGAGCTTGGGTCAAAGCTTCTTTCAATTTTTCAAAGGCTCTTTGTCTTGCATCTGTCCACTCAAACTGAACACTCTTCTGAAGTAGCTGTGTCAACGGGGCGGCTAATTTAGAGAAACCTTCCACAAATCTTCTATAGTATCCGGCTAAGCCTAGGAAGCTACGTACTTCTGTCACTGACTTCGGTTGCTTCCACTCAACAATGGCTTCAATCTTCTTCGGATCAACTCTAATGCCTTCAGCTGATACTACATGTCCTAAGAAGACTACCTCTCGTATCCAGAACTCACACTTGCTGAGCTTCGCATACAACTGATGATCTAGCAAAGTCTTCAAAACAAGTCTCAAATGTCGGTCATGGTCTTCTTCAGTTCGCGAGTACACCAAAATGTCATCAATAAATACAACTACAAACTGATCTAGATACTGATGAAAAATCCTATTCATCATGTCCATGAAAGCTGCCGGTGCATTAGTCAACCCAAAGGGCATGACTAAGAACTCATAGTGTCCATACCTAGTCCTAAAGGCCGTCTTCGGTACATCAACCTCTCTAACCTTTAGCTGGTAGTAACCTGATCTCAAATCGATCTTCGAAAAGACAGATGCCCCTCTCAACTGATCAAACAAGTCATCAATTCTAGGCAACGGATATTTGTTCTTCACTGTCAACTGATTCAACTGTCTGTAATCTATGCACATTCTCATACTTCCATCTTTCTTCTTCACAAACAACACTGGTGCACCCCAAGGTGAAGAACTAGGCCTAATAAAACCTCTATCTGTCAATTCTTGCAACTGAGTCTTCAACTCTTTCAATTCTTTAGGTGCCATACGATACGGAGCAATCGAAACAGGAGCTGAATCGGAATAAGTCTCAATGCTGAACTCTACCTCTCTGTCCGGTGGTAACCCTGGCAATTCTTCCGGAAACACACTAGGAAAGTCACATACTGTCCGGATGTCCTGAGGTTTAACCTCACTCATGTTAGGGTTCATCACATACGCTAAGTATGCTTCACACCCTAACTCAACTAATTTCTTGGCCTCTAACACTGAAACCACATTGGATAAGAACTTCACATTCTCACCCACAACAACAATCTCATAATCATCTGTGAGCTTCAAAGAAATCCGCTTAGTTTCAAAATCTATCCTAGCTCTATGTTCCGTGAGCCAATCCATACCCAGAATCACATCAAAACCATAGAAGGGAAGTTCCATCATATCCACTGGAAACAAATGCCCCTGAACCATCAACGGACACCTTCGGTACATCTTCCTAACCACTACCGTGTCCCCAAAGGAACTAGTAACACTAACTCCTACCTTTAACAACTCACAAGGCAAATTCAAAGACTGTGCATGCTCACTCAATATGTAGGAATGTGTAGACCCAGAGTCAATCAAAGAAAGCAAACCCAAAGACTGTATCGAGAAGTTACCTGCGATCACATCGGTGTCATGCTGCTCCCCGCGCTGAGCGTAAACCCTAGCCTGTCCTCCGCCCTCCGGCTGGACTGCGACTACATGTGCTAAGTTCCTCTGACCATCGTTCCTCGGCTGGAAATTACCTCTACCGCGCCCGCGGCCTCTCTGAAAGTCATTGGCTCTAGCAGGAGTCTGAGCCGGTGCCTGTCCCACCTGATGTGGACAGTCACGCCTAATGTGGTCCCTAGCACCACAACTCCAACACGAATGATAATTTCCCCAACACTCACCGGTGTGGTTCCTCCCGCAGGAAGCACATGTGGGCAACTTCCCACCAGCTCTCTGGCCCTGGTGGCCCCTACCGTGGTTACTGCCACCACGCCTATGATCAAACTGATGCCGGTTGTCCCGATGCCTCTTGGCATCTCCTCTATCAAAGTTGCCGGACCTCTTACCTGAACTAGATCCGCCTGACCGCCTGGTCAAACTCAAACTGTGCTCCAAGTCCTTGGCCCTCGAGACCAAGACATCAAAATCAAAGTAATCAGAAGCTAGAGTATAAGTCTTGATCTCCTCATTCAGCCCATATCGGAAGCGGTTACAACGCTCCACCTCAGTAGGTACAAGTTCAGGTGCATACTGACTCAGCCTGACAAATCGAATCTCGTAATCAGTCACAGACATACTCCCCTGAGACAATGCCATAAACTCTCTCTTCCTCTCATCGAGGTATCGCGGACCCAAATACTTCTTCCGGAAAGCTGTCTCAAAGAACTCCCAATTGATCTCGGCCTCATCCATCCCCGAAGTAACGGTGACCCACCAGGTGTAGGCATCACCCTGAAGCAAGGACTCAACACAGCCCAACTTACGATCACCAGTACACCCCATCTGAGCAAGGATACGGACGGTCTTCTCTAACCACATCTCTGACCTCTCCGGAGTAGCACCTCTAAACTCTTCGGCCCCAAGGCCCCGAAGTCTCTCTAATGGCAACCCGGTGCCCTCACCCTGATGATGAGCTGCCTGACCCCCAGCAACTGCAGCCTGGAACGCTCCGGATATTGCCTGAACCAACGGAGCTAAGTCAATTCCGGCCGGTCCTTGGCCACCCTGGCCACCTTGGCCTCCTTGTGGTCCCATTCCTTCGGGCCCGGCCTCGCCTCCCACTCCCGGTGGAGGAGGTGGTGGTGGTGGAGGTGGTGGAGGAGCTCCAACTCCAACCACTGGCTCTCCCACTTGAGCCTCAACTCTCACAACTGGCTCAACTCTCGGAGCCTCTGCCCGTGGTTCCGGTCGAACCATCCTAGGCCTCCCACGTGGTCTCATGGTTCAACTAGCAAGGTATAAACTACAACAAGAAACAAATAGGATTACGTTAGCCAAAGCAAGGGTCCAATAGTGCTCAAGTATTCCTCTTTCAAAAATCCCTTTTAATTAAGTAGTAGTAGCAATGGGCACACACTCACACGAGACACGACCATTCATGCATTCAAAACATCATACGATCAATCAATCATCAAGGATTCATGGCAAATCATGCATCGAACAACACAAGCATTTAACACATTAATCTTACCTCACTTACCTGCCCGAGGTCTCGGTAACCTCAGGCTCTGATACCAACAAATGTAACCCCCTCGTCCCGGTCTGGCCGGATGACCGGTCCGAGTGAGCTACACGGGGAAAACCGAGTGAAAACTCCCTAAGGAACTCTCCCTCGGTTAGCAACCCTATTTCTTTTTTTCATTTTAATATTGTCTAGATGGGAATTACATCCTAAGTGATCATACAGCGGAACAAAATTTACGAAGAAATCAAACGAACCCAAACTAGCACTTAAAAGCCCATTTTTAATGTTACACTGCAGGCGGTATCGATACCCTCAAGAGGGGTATCGATACCCCTGTGACTAGGTCAACAAGGTTTGGTCAACCTGAGGAGGCAGTATCGATACCCCAAATGAGGGTATCGATACCCTCCCCCAAAGTTGACTTTCCCCGGTCAAAAACCAAGACAACGGTATCGATACCCTTGAGACGAGTATCGATACCGAAATCGACAGTAGCACCAGTGGCCAAAAAGGTATCGATACTCCCCCTCGAGTATCGATACACGAGCCTAAAACCACAGGGTAGTATCGATACCAGATCAACGGTATCGATACCTCAGCTACGAAACTGCAGGTTTGAGCTGATTTAGAGCACAAGGAGGCCCCTAAATCCCTCTAACCCTTCAACCAACACACTATCATCAATCCCTAAGGCAAGCCAACCATAAAGCATGCATATTTAAGTCAAGGGAGTCAATCAAACATGGATTTAAGCAATCATACATAGCATTCAATTTAATGAGCGATATAGGCATTAATAAGCATACTTGAAGGCTCAAATGGTCTTAAAAGCACAAGTCAAACTCAAGAGGTTTGCATCCATACATAAGGCAACCTAAACACCCTAAAGCATGCCATCATACACATCAACCATCATCAAGGCATTACATGCATACGATCCATAATCAAACCAAAATCAACATCCATCAAATGAGTCACACATGCTCATACAAGACACTTGCCACATTGCTAGCTATTACAAAATCGGTAACCATACTTGAGCTACAAACTTGGATGCCCTTCTTGCCTTGCCTCGAGCTAACACCACGCTAATGATCTGCATTGTTGAACATTGAGAGCGTAAGCTATAAGCTTAGTGAGGGTGCTCTAAAACGAAAAACAACAACAATGCAGGGCTCAAGCATGTAATCCTAAACTCCTACATATCAAGCATTGCACATAACCAAGTAGACTTAGCTAGTCTTTCGAGTGGCAAATATGGTCTCTCAATCCTAGCAAGATTAAGCATCATTATATCATCATGCAATACCATATATCAAAACCACATATCACCATCATATATCACATTACTTAAACAAGTTTAATTGGCCACTTTAATTACCCCGATTGTGCGGATATAAACCTTGACAACACTTTACCTCGGTGGGATTCCACTCATCACCGGACCTTGCATGTGCGGGATTCCACTCATCGCCACATGCCCTACGGATGAGATTCCACTCATCATCCCGTAGAAATATAATAAGCTTCCGGTGGAATGCTACATCACCGTACTCCTCCTTGATGACTTAACGCCATCAAGGCCACGTACGTTTTGACTCAATTTGTGTGCACACTATCCTAATGATCGATCATTTACAACCGGTAATTTTTAGTGCCAATTATTATAACCACAACATGTATCACCAACCACATATCATCAACACATTCATGCTCAACACATATATCCACATCATGATATACATATACATGCACCATCTAATCACAAGCATTTGAGCATAGTCATCAAGCACATAGCATTTAAGGAAATTAGACTAAGTTAACTACTTGGATTAAAAGGAAGTGGCCTACCAAGCACACTTGCACACACACACACTACTCATGCTCGAACCAACTTTAAAACAAGTTTAGACCACTCACCGCCCTTCCTTAGCAAATCGAACAATCCTCCTACGCACCCGGATTTGGTCCCAAAGTTCCTTCAACGTTTCCCCTTGCTTCTAGCCAAACAAAATACATTCATCACTTCCCAAATCAATGCTAACTCAATTATCAATCCACATCGCAAAACACAACTCAATTTCCACAAATTTCAAATCACATAGTATCCCAAAACCCAAATTTTCGGACTCCCACAACCAAGGGCTGAAATACCCAATTTCAAGCATCCAAAAGACTTCCAAAACATCCCAAATCACCCTCCTAACATAACTAGACCATCAGCCCTTCAATTCCCACACAAATCCTCTCAAAAACCCAATTTTTCAAACCCTAAAATTGGCCCTAAAGACCCCCTACGAAAATTCATCCAAAATTGACCAAATTCATATATGTTGTATACTTTAGCATGATTAACAAAAACCCCAACACAATTTCTTAAGACCAATTGAAAAACCCCATTAAAACCCAATTTTCATCATAAACCCTAATTTTTCAAAACCCACATTTTTGAAATTTCAGACAATAAGCAAGTAGAGGATGGAGAGGAGGTTAAGAAAATACAATTACCTCTTAAAATGGTGTGGAAATCGGGTGCTAAAATTGATGGAATAGTAATTCCAAGCTTGGGAGGTTTTAGAAATGGTGGGGGTTTTCAAAATGGGAAAAGGAGGAAGAATGGGGGAGGAAGATAACTTTACCATAAAGTGGTCTTCCTTTTTTTTAAAACTTGGGTAAATAGCCCCATAGGTCCTTCCCAACTTAATAAAATTCATTTAGACCATTATTTGAAATTGAATTGCTTTAATTTAATTTTATTTAACTCGAATTAATACCCGACTAACTCTTAGGCCCGGAACACGGGTGTTACAGTTAAAACCCATCTACCTCAATTGCTAGTTGGTGCTTATAGACAGGCCAAACCCATTGAGTTATCTATAGAAATTGAGACAAAAACACAAACCTATCCTAAAAGCAGTCCCTATAACCCACAAAGACCTTACCAAAATTAGTACCTCCTTTCACGAAATTACTTATCCAACTTCAACTCATAAAAAAAAATCATGTTTGAATACAAAAAAACTCACAATATTTATTTTAAATGTGGAGATAAATTTAGAATAGGTCACCAAAATAAATCTGAACAAACTCAACTTAACTTTACGAAAATATTGTCAATCGGAACATAAAGTGCAGACATTCACAAGGTGTCTCCTACGATTTCTTGAGGAGACACAACTTTTTACTAGGACGTTTGATGGGTATTTACCGATTGATTCGACGAAATACCATCACCCTCTTTGACATTCTATTTTTGTAAAAAAAATTGACAAATATGTTACTTTTCTTTAAAAGTAATAATTTAATCACTCAATTAAAAAATGGTGACAAACAAGTCACTCTGTAGTTAAACTTGAAACAATACCTAGTATAATAGAATTTTTAGTCTCGAGAACTTATACATTCGATCCATTTGGTCCTAATTAGAAATAATTCAATAAATTTAACCATTCATATTAAAAAAATTCGACGCTACACCCTTCTAACACTTGCCACACTCCATGCTATTGTTCCTCAACTAGATAATTGACATATGTGATAGCTCGACAAATATAATCACTTCATTATTGGACAACTGACAACTAATGGAATATACTTATTATGACCTTAATGTTACATGTTAGTAGACATAGTCACTTCGCTAATAATTTTTTTTGTAAGTATGAAAGGTTAAATTTATTGAATTATTTTGAATTAACACCAAATTAATCGAATGTATACAAAAACTTTAACGACGTAATGACATGATTGACACAAAACTTTAATGAAATGACTAAACTGTTACTTTTAAAAGAAACACGACATGTTTGTTATTAAATCTATAATTAAATAACTTGTAATTAAATAACATTTCACGGAATTTAATTGATTGACTGAATTATTACTTTTAGAAGAAAAATACCTATTTACTATCAAACCTAAAATTGAATGACTAAACTTTTACAAGGAAAAAAACTTATTTATTATTAAATTTATTTTAAGTGACATTTACCCTTAAATATTAAATAAAATTTAAATAATAAAATAATAATCATCCATTTATTTTCTTTAAAAAAACTTCAATACACATAGAGATTAACTTATACAAATCTTTTAATTTTAAGGATTAAAATTTTAATTTAAAGTTTAAAATTTAAAAATTTAAATTGCAGAGTTTAAAATTTAAAGTTATTATATAAAATTTAAAATTTATAATTTAAAGTCCGTGGTTTAGGTTTATGTTTAATAATTTAAGATTTAACTTTATCGTATAAATTAACCTGCTTTATTTTACACGGTATTTGTTTCAAAATTAAATCGTTTCTTTTTTTCCCTTGGGCTAAAGTTTGTTGGCTCCGACTCTCAATACTAAGAACTTTTGGCTTGGACCATGGAGGACCTTGCCGGCGGCGCTTCACTACCTTCGGGACCCGACGGCAAGAAGCGGCGTGTGACATACTTCTACGAGCCGACGATCGGTGACTACTATTACGGCCAGGGTCATCCGATGAAACCCCACCGGATCCGTATGGCACACAACCTCATCGTCCATTATTCTCTCCACCGTAGGATGGAGATTAACCGTCCTTTCTCCGCCGGTCCCGCCGATATCCGCCGCTTCCACACCGAGGAGTACGTCGACTTCCTCAACTCCGTCTCTCCCGACTCCACCTCCGACCCCACTTTTTCTCGCCATTCGAAGCGTTTCAATGTTGGAGAGGATTGTCCCGTGTTCGATGGGATTTTCGGTTTCTGTCAGGCCTCCGCCGGTGGGTCCCTTGGTGCCGCCGTTAAGTTGAATAGAGGGGATGCCGACATCGCCATCAATTGGGCTGGTGGATTGCACCATGCTAAGAAAAGTGAGGCTTCTGGGTTTTGCTATGTTAATGATATCGTGCTTGGGATTCTTGAGCTCCTGAAGTTTCACAGGGTAACATCTTTTGAACTATTTTCCAATTTCTGTTCTTATTTAGTAGTTAATGCCCCTATATAAATTTAGGGTTATTAAGATTACTTGAAAAAGAAAAAAATCTTATTAGTATGCTATTGGATGGTTAGATAAATGTCTAAAACAAACCCAAATAATAAGCACTAATCTTATTAGTATGTTGATGTTCTTGATGGACTTGCGTTTAAATACAGAGTTCAATGTTCTTTTGCAGCGTGTACTGTATGTAGATATTGATGTCCATCATGGTGATGGTGTAGAAGAGGCATTTTACACCACTGACAGAGTTATGACCGTGTCTTTCCATAAATTTGGGGATTTCTTCCCAGGAACTGGACACATCAGGGATGTTGGGGTGGGCAATGGCAAATACTATGCTTTGAATGTTCCCTTGAATGATGGGATGGATGATGAGAGTTTTAGGGGTCTGTTTCGTCCTATAATCCAAAAGGTCATGGAAGTGTATCAACCAGATGCGGTTGTTCTCCAATGTGGAGCAGATTCTTTGTCTGGTGACAGATTGGGTTGCTTCAACTTGTCTGTGAAGGGCCATGCGGATTGTCTTCGCTTTCTTAGATCTTTCAATGTTCCTCTAATGGTCTTGGGTGGGGGAGGGTATACTATCCGTAATGTTGCCCGATGTTGGTGCTATGAGGTCTCTCTCTCACACAGTTCTAGCAAAATGTTGTAAATACCATTGCTGATGAATTATTGTTCCTCTAAATTTCTTTTGCTTCATTTCAGACAGCTGTTGCAGTTGGGGTTGAGCCTGATAATAAGCTGCCTTATAATGAATATTACGAGTATTTTGGTCCAGATTATACACTTCATGTTGAAGTGGGCAACATGGAGAACCTGAATGCACCTAGAGATATGGAGAAGATAAGGTAAGCTCAGACATCTTTTTTTAATATATGGATTATCCAAACTTTGTGCTTGCTTATTGAGTAAATATTTCAAATGTATGTATAGTTTTCAGTCTTCAGTTTTAGTATGGCCGCAAGCCTTTCCTCACACTTGTAACCTTGTTCTACTCAAATGTTAATTTGATGTTACTCTTTTTTCAGGAACATGCTATTAGAGCAGCTTTCTAGACTATCTCATGCACCCAGTGTACCTTTCCAAACAACGCCTTCCACCATCCAACCACCTGAGGAGGTTTGTTTGTTGCCAACAACAATTACTTCAATTGTTTCTATGTTATATTATTTGTAACAAATTATCTCTGTTCTTTTTCTTATATGGAAGATTCTCTTGGCTGTAGGCAGAGGAGGACATGGATGAAAGACCAAAACCTCGCATATGGAATGGTGATGATTATGAGTCAGACCCTGAAGATGTTGAGAAACCTCTACGTAGATTCTCCAGTTCTGATGTGATGCAACCTGCAACAGATGTTGATATGAAGTAAGGGTTTATCTTTTGACTAACAATATTATAGATTTTACCATTTTTTGTCCAAGATTTAATTCATTAACCATAGTTAGAAGGTAAATGCTTTTATACAAGGACATACCATCACTATTTCATGAGGTCAAATTCTATTATTTATAGGCAACCTGTGCTTCTCAGTTTATCTAATATTTTAGCACCTTACATGGTTACGAAAGGTAAATATCCTTGTTTGACAAATCAAGACTTATAGTAGTTAAGTAGTTCCCTTGCATTAATTGCTTCATCAATTTCCTTGTAAATGGTTTGTAGAAAGAAAACCCTCTTGCATTGTGTGTGAGCATCTGTACTATCTCTCAGCCAGATTCAGCTTTGGGCACGGGCCTGGTTGGGACAAGGGTCAAGAGGGCTCTTAGTTTTTGCACATGATACATGGAAAATGTTATATATTTTTTTACTTGCTTTTGGATTGATAAACATATTTTGAAAAGACTTGTTAACTGTGGTGCTAAGCAAGTTGTAGGAGTTAAAACATTTTTTGTAATTTGTCAGGGAGGTATCACAAGATTTCAAAGAAGTGAAAGCAGAAAAACAGTCATCATCTTGACACTGAAGGAAGAGCATTGGTTCTAGGCTTGGGTGTATTTCCTTAGGCTGTATAATTTGACCTTGGGATATTAGTTCAATTTGGGCATTCTTTGACTTTGATCTTTTTGATGAGGCATTAGGCTAGGAAAGTCTGGTCATTTAGGTCCCTGTTCCGTACTATGATGTGTTAGAATTAAAGATGCAATGAATATCTACTAATGACTTTTTCTAAGTTAAAGTTGGTTGTATTGCATTCGATTGATGGTTGTTTAAACGTATCGTCATTGAGTCAAGTTTAATCATTCATGCCCCTTTCAAGTGAGAAAGCGAGTAGACTTGGAAAAACTCTGCTCAACTATGTCTATGTAGAGCATAAATGATTTATGAATTGCACCATTGATCATTAGTTGTGTTTAAAGGAAAGCTCGACGTTTGGTTTGATAATAGTTCGTATAGCATCAAACCAAGTGTGGCTTGTATGCTAAAGTGTTTTAAAGATTCTTTAGGCTTTTATTTTTTATATGCATATGCTTAAGGCCATGTGTGATTCATATATATATTTCAATTTAAAACTATCATAATAACTAAAAATAATATGATTGTATGTAAAACATGAACTTATATAAAAAAACATATTATCAAAATATAATATCTTCATCAATTAAGATGAATTCTATCTTGTCATAGAATCAAATCATCTATGATTGAGTTAATAGTAAATTTTTCATCAATTTTTTCCAATGTATACAATTAAGTAATAAGAATCTTGTTTTTTTTTTATATATTTTAATAAGAATCTATGTCTTTGTAGCACGTATTTCTTTTGTCTTCGTGACATACATTTTTCTTTGTGATTTTAGCATACCTTAGCAGCCGTTTGTCACTCCCACAGAGATTTTTAACGGCGCTAGTTTCTGATTATGATTTTTTCAGTAGTCATGAAAAGTTAGATTCCCACTCGATTGATGATTGTTTGTCAATGTAATCTGTCATAGTTAGTGAAACCTTCTGCCTAATAGTTTGCTTCGCTCATCACTTCTCTTTTCACCCGTTATGTGTCTCGATTGGATAGAAACAATGAGATTTAAGAAAACTTTTGAATTTTGATTGTATGCTTATCTCTATGAAAGTATTCATTTTCCTGTGTTTTTGGGTTGTAAGAGATTTTGGTGTATTAGTCTCATTATTTTCCTTCCTAGATGCATTATAATTATTATATCTTCTATAATTTTAATAAAAATTCAGTGTCTATTATAAAAAAAATAATCCGAAAAAAATCATCATTTAACTTGTTTCATAAACTAGCGACAATTTTCATTGGTGAAAATATGTAATATATATATAGGATGAGTCTACCACGTGTGACGAACACCGATGAACACTACTAATGATAAACACCGATGAACATCATTAAATTAATTAATAAAGATTTAAAATTTTAAGGACTCATCATACAATTAATAATTATTTTTAAAAATTTAATTAAATTATTTTTATATATTAAAATTTTATTTTTTTAATAAGGGTAAACTATATATTTAGTACCTTACTTATTTCCGTATTTTTATTGAACCCTTATTATTTAAATATTATTTCAATTTGACTCTATTCTTTATAAAAAAATAGTTTTACCCTTAACCCTCAACCTAAAACCCTTAAACTATTAAACCTTAAACCCTTAAACTCTTAAACATATACTCTAAACCATATATCTTTAAAAATAATTTCAACGATGATTCAATTCAATGAATTGTTGAATTATGCTAAAAAAATTCAATTAAATTATTTTTTACATATATCAAAATTAATTAAACCCGAATCTCCTAGAATTAACATTATCATCGGTGAATAAGAATAGTGATAAAACATTTTTAAATTTGGCAATTTTTTCAAATTGATCATAGATTGATATAAATAAAAAATATAAGCAAAAAAATACTTAGACTTATCCATCAAAGTTAAATGTGTGTCGTAGGTCGGTCCGGATTAATAAGGATTCGCCCGAAGATCGATCAATAAAAAAGTTGAGAAACCATTCAATGACTAAATCACTAAATATCGTCTAAACATATTTTTCTTCTTCTTAAAAGCTACAGATTACAACATTTTCCCTGTAATTAATTAAACATACTTTCTTTCGTTCAGAATCTTGAATTCTCAAGGCTTTGATTGGTTTCCAAGAAATGGGTTCTTTCTCTGTGTCGAATGTGAGAAATGGCCATGGGTACTATTTATTGGTGTTCCATCTTCACATCGCAGATTCTGGGGATTCGGGTCTCTTCCATTCTCGTCCAAGAAATCAAAAGTCTGTTCTTTGTTTCCTTCCGGCGAAGAAAGATGTCGAATTTGCCGAGAAGCGATTCAGTTCAGATAAGGGAAGTTTGGGACGATAACGTGGCTTACGAGATGGAGTTAATCGAGCAGATCGTAGATTCTTACCCCTACATCGCCATGGACACCGAGTTCCCGGGCACTGTCATTCCACCAACCGGCGTTTCCGAGAGCAAATTCGATTACAAAACCGTGAAAGAAAACATTGATGTTCTGAAACTGATTCACCGATGATAATATTAATTCTAGGAGATTCGAGTTTAATTAATTTTGATATATGTAAAAAATAATTTAATTGAATTTTTTTAGCATAATTCAACAATTCATTGAATTGAATCATCGTTGAAATTATTTTTAATGGTATATGGTTTAGGGTATATGTTTAAGAGTTTAAGGTTTAATAGTTTAAGGGTTTTAGTTGAGGGTTAAATTATTTTTTTTATAAAAAATAGAGTCAAATTGAAATAATATTTAAATAATAAGGGTTCAATAGAAATACGAAAATAAGTGAGGTACTAAATATATAGTTTACCCTTATTAAAAAAATAAAATTTAAATATATAAAAATAAATTCAATTTTCATTAGTGGTGTTCATCGGTGTTCGTCGCACGTTGTAGAATTTTCTATATATATATATATATATACACCTAATTTTAATATTTTTAAAAATAACAAATAAATTTCAAGATATAATTCATCAAATACCATTTATGAATTTTAAATTAAACCAAATCAATAAAAGAAAATATCAAATTTCAAGTTATTAATAAGGAGAAACTTTTATACATTTTCACAATACAATAAGTTAAATCCAATTTTAATTCATTGATTCAAATCAACAAGAACAAAATACTTATAAAAAAGAAGAAATCAATTTCAATAAATTAAAGAGTAAGGGGGAATTAAATGTTACCTTATAGTGAAATTTCCCTTCGTTTTCTACTTCAATTCTCTTTGTTTCTATAACTTTCCTTTATTTTCTTTTTTACTGTTTTCTCTCTTGTGAAACACACGGATTTTTTTAGTAAAAAAAGAAAAGTGTAAAATAGAAAAAGAAAGAATGCACGGGATCATATCTATAAAATTTAGGAACAAACTATTTTTAGTGAAAATAAATTAAAAATCAGGAAAATATATTATTTAAAAAAATATTTTTTGAATGGGTAGACTTAGGCCTAAATATGCATGTTTGTAATAATATTTAATTGAGTGACATGCTTATAATTTTATTTTTTAAATAATTTATTTAGCTATTAAGATTATTATTATATAAATTTGCGGTGAATTTTTTTTTGTTTTCACAAGAGCTTCAATTATAGAGTTTAGAGGTTTTAGTGTAAAGGTTTAGAATTTAGAGTTCATGGTTAGAATTTAGAATTTATGCTTATAATTAGGATTGGAGTTAGGGTTTAGGTTTTAGGGTAATATAGGTAAAAGATTTAGCTTTTAACCTATAAACCCTAAATTTTAACCCTAACCTCAAAATTCTATCAACATGCCTTTAAACCTTAAACTTTAAACCCTAAATAGAGTCTCTAACCCTTAAAATTAAAGCGTTTGTGTAAAAAATTTCTACAAACGCTTGTATATAAAATAAATTAAATAATTACCCTAATTATTAAACTCATAATTAAGTGACTTGAGTGTAGTTTACCAAATTTAAATCTTAAAATATATCAAATAGTTCGGACTAGAATAAACCAAACCCAAAAGAATATGAATCAGCAGGATCCGACCCTACACATTTACCACCTCTATTCACTCGCTTGGTTCTCGAGTTGTTGGCTTTCTGTGTTCTGTCTTCTAACCATGTGTTCTTTCTAATATTGGTGAACCTGCGATTGCCACGTTACAACACAGGCTGGTGGTCACCTTTAATGTTGATGAAGAAACCAAGTGATGGCTATAATTTTGAAGGAAAAAGCAATCCCATAAGCACCATGGCGTTGAGAGGGGCTGCCATTGCTGGTGCTTGCATCGGAAGACAAAGAACCACCCCATTATTCCTTTCATCTTCTCCATTTTTCAGGGTACGATCCCATCATTTCCCTTCCCTTCCTCCCCAAAGATTCACATCTATTCCTAACTACAGACCTGGTATGGCTGCCCTTCATTTTGATGTCTCACTTCCTTTTTCATGATTTTTTTGGGGTTTCATTCATTTTTTGGCTACCTATAGGCTATATGCATGCTAATTTTCATTCATTTTGGTAACGTATTCTTTCCAGGATTTAAGAATCAGATTCGGGCAATACAAGAGGCAACTGCAGATTCTATAACATCCCAGAAAGGAAAAGAAGATGATGAACAAAAATCCCAACAAAATTGGAAGATTAAAATGCTTTATGATGGAGATTGTCCGCTTTGCATGCGTGAGGTATATATGATAACATTTAGTGGGTTTTTTTTTTTGTTTTGTTTTGTTTTCAGTCAGTTTAATATTTATTTCGCTGTTAGGTTGATATGCTAAGGGAGAGGAATAAGCAATATGGCACTATCAAGTTTGTTGACATAAGTTCTGATGATTATTCTCCTGAACAAAATCAAGGATTGGACTACACAACTGTATGTTCAAACTCTGCATAAGCTATTTTGTGTAGTCTGCCTTTCATTTTCTTTTTCCAGGTTATTGAACCCCTTTTTTCATAAATTTAAAGTTTGTATTGTTTCTGTTTTCCTTTTAGGTTATGGGAAGAATTCATGCCATTCTCTCTGATGGAACTGTTGTCACTGATGTTGAGGTATGTTTCTTAATTTATGCAAGGCTCTCCTGTATTGGAAGTATACTTAGCCTGATTTGCTGAATGTTGGAATGAGAAGAAAGTTCTGTAATCTAGATGGAAACAAAGGATAACAAATATAGGTAATGAAGTGGGAAAAACAAAAGGAAAATAACTTAGGTACACCAGCATTGAATCGGAGAAGTTGCGAACCAGCATTTCTTTTCATAATCTGGTGTCCTGAATGCTGTTAGATTTGGAAACAAATTATAATATGTACTCACTACAAGTTTCTGCAGGCTCAGACTTAGATCTCACTCTTGAGTGTCAGATACGGGTCTATGTACGACACGGGTGAATTGAAAAAAATGTAAAAGTTTTTTTCATGTATTTGGAGGGTCAACATAATCTATGTGCATAAAAGGTGTGCTTATTTGTACAAAAGGGCTTTAATTGAAGTGCTATCTGATGCCATTATAAGCACAAGTCGAAAAGAGTATAGTTTTAAAACATCTTTAATTGAATCCAGTGACCTTTTCCCCTTATTTCCTTCTTTTAGGTTCGATTTCTTCCTCTTTATAAGCATGGACACGAGGAATAAATTTAAAACATTGTTCATGTTATTGATGACTCGCAGGCATTTAGAAAATTGTATGAGCAAGTTGGTCTTGGATGGGTTTATGCCATTACCAAATATGAACCTGTAAGTTTATGCTTCCTTATATTATAGTTCTATTATCTGCTCCTGCCTGCACATCAGTTTCTAATCCTAATCCATGCCATAATTTGTAGATTGCAACAATTGCTGATTCTGTGTATGGTGTTTGGGCTAAATATCGTCTTCAAATTACTGGTAAACATATGCTGTACTTGAAATTCTCTATTCTATATACTTTGAGCTCCATTCAGGTAAAAAAAATGGAACTGAATTTCTGAGCCTCGTTTCTAGCTTTCGTTTGTGAAGTCTAGTTAATTTGTGCCATTAATATTTGGTTACAGATTGCATTTGCATCTTAACCTACATATCAAACTCAATTTCCTTTTGAAATGAATGCACCGAGAGTGGAAGCTAATGCGATTCTATCTCTAGATTCTTTATTCTTTGGTTGAAAGTTTCAAATGCCGCCATCTAATTTTTACAGGTATCTCATGTTTTAATGGTTCCTGTTCTTGTTTCAGGTCGGCCACCGTTAGAAGAGATCTTGGAGACAAGAAAAAAGAACAAGGTATGCATTCTGTTACCATATGAGGTTTCAAGGTTCTATTGTTGACATCAAAATAGATAAGCTGAGTAGCATACATGCATAAGAGGTTGGCTTTTGCTTTATTACGCGAACTTATCTGGTTTTCCTTTTCTATGTTGGTTTACCATATAAAATTAAACAGATGTCTTCGAAATACATGAATCGATGACTGTTATTATATCCATATTAATTCTTATCAGATTTTCAGACAATCCTACTTTTGGGAAGTGAAAATGTCTTAATTCTCTAACCGTGTGGCTTATTAAAAGTTGAACCGGTAATCCATGTATTCAAGTTGCACTCATATTACTTTTACTATCATCGTATTGTTTAAGTTATCATATACTTGCATAAGTTTTAACTCTAGTCTCTAGTAATTCATGTTACATAGATTTTGACATATTTAGTTATGTTCTTTTCATGTTTTCGTCTCGTGTCCAAAATTGCATGATCTATTAAAAGCTAACCACAGTGTGAAACATTACTGTAGCTGGTGATAACTCATGCTTGTGGCAGTTAAACTTCTGTCTTGCTCTGCTGTGAATATTCCTCGTTCCTTTGCTGTATTTTCGAAAACCAGTTAACTGAAGTTATCAACATCCTATTCCCAATCCAGTTTGATGGATACGAAATTATTTAAACTTAAACTATTCTAAGACCATGAAATTGACAAACTGAATGGTAATTAACATATACAAGAGAACAGAAGAGATTCTTGTTTGTATTATATTTTCTGATTTCAGCATGTATTATGCTTCACATTATCACATTTTTCTGTTCTGTTTTGGTTTTTCTTCGCAGACCGACATGTGCAACGACAACAGCAATTGCAAGATATAAGGTTTCCTATCAATTGTTGCTGGTAGGTTTTAGTTAAGCTTTGTCCTTATTGTATAACGTTACCCTTTCTTAACTTCCACACACACATATACACACACGATACGCCACATTCGATTGGCCTTTTGCAATTGTTCAAACATTCAGTACAAATCTAAAACCCCAAACTTCTGTATATGATTCATGTAGTTGGCATATTGAATAACAAACACATGCTTTCCCAGATTATGGACTTCCTGGTTTGTCCTTGATTGCCTGCAGATTTGTTCTTTATTTTCTGGATTATCATGTTCCTGGCAGGAACAGTTTTACTGTCAATGCCATTTATCATCTGTGCAATTTCTAGATTTCATATGCGGAGCTACAAGGCGACACATGGTTTTTCTTCTTTCAATCGAGTAAAAATTTCGAATCGAATTCTTTTTACATTAAATCAATTTTTTCGAATTAAGTTTTACTTACCCCTACACACAAGATCCATGGAGCCTAGTATTTTCTTCTTTCCTCTTCAACTTTGATTCTTCCAAAGTGGATGACCCACCTTTAGCATTACATATTGTTCCAACTTCCAAGAAACCAGAGTTAACAAAATTGCGGTAAATAGAAATAAGTAATAGTAATGTACAGGGGGGAAATAGCAGCCAGTGGTGGCAGAACTTTCGGTTAATATAACCACAACTGCAGAATCTATTCTACTTGCATAGGCTTCATAAACTTTACCATTCAATTCTTATACCTCAACCCAAGCACTATATATATATTTTTTACAACAGATAGCCAAATTCTGTGTAGTGCGGCGGCTAATAAACATATATTGCAGTTTAGTTCGATATGATACAGGGTTGCATTTTCCGAAATTCCACAACAATGGAGTCCATCAAAATATGGCAGTCCATGGCTATATCTGAAGACCTCGGATTTTTTCTTTAACTCTTCTTTTAATGGAGAACCATTTCAGCACACTGAAAACCTTGGTCCATCTCCTCTGCGCTTGAACAGCAACAGTGCGTTGCAAAAGGAACCCGTCAACGGCAGTTTGTAGATCCGCTTGTGATTCCAAACCAAGGCTCTGGGACTGAAGATCGCTATCGAAAAACCGAAGATGATCTTCATCACAGAAAGTCTGAGTAATATCTGTGTCACAGATCAGGGAATTAGTGACTCGGCCAGGATAACTCAATGTCTGGTCATATGATCTAAGACCCATGTTTTCAATACCATGCAGCGCATAATCTTCTAACCCGCTCATACCCCCTACTGAATAGATGGTTGAAATGATATCCGGAGAAGAACTTGGTTGAGCATAATCAAATCCACCCATCTTTTGAGAAGCCAAATACTTGGTACCATTAGAAATTTCCGTCTTGGCTGAGCTTGTGTATGGAGAATTAGCTACATTCAAAAAACCACCTGTAAGAGAGGCTTCATCATCGAAAGAGAGAACTTCTTCCCAGTGTTGGAATGCAGAAATCACCAAGTTTTGGGCTTCAATCTGATGGTGGAGTAGATAATCAGAAGCCATTAATGACAAAAGCAAAATAAATGAAGAGATAAAACGAAATCAGATAAGAGTAAGCGCGCCTTCTCAGTTTCTGATAGCTTATCAACTGTAATATACTGGCATTCCGAAAGTAGACCTGCCACTTGTCCAACAATGTTGAAGACCACACCGGATTTCTGTTGAGAACCAGGAGGGCAGTACAAGTACACTCTCTTATCAAGCACGCATGTTCGAGCATGCTCCACAGTGACTTCCCACATCTTAGCAGACATACCTGTGCCAAGGATCTGCATAAACATATATTCTTGCTATTAGCATTTTAACATGATCAAAACCTGATTGTTGATTAATAGACAACATGAAACCTGGAGAACTTAAGCTAAACCAAGGATCTCTAGTGATGCTAAGTTTTGTTTAATTTTCTGATTTACATATTTATTAATTATAACTGATATAAAAATTGGTATAGATGAACACAAACATAGTCTACTGCACAGAAACTGCAAGAAGTTGGAAATTAAATGTAATCAAAGATTATGTTGATACATGTCCAACTAGGGAACTTTTTTAAGGTATAAAATTCATCAAGAATTCCTGTGCTCTAATCCTATACCATGCACAACGGAGTTCCTTTATGAAGAGCAACATGAACATGCTCAAACTTATGGGTTGGATTAAAACTGATTAAAAACCATAAAATTTTAAAGCCTTCTAACGATAAAGAAGCTACCAACTTATTGGGCACAATTACGTAACTGAACTGAATCGGTTTCTCTTCTTTTTAATTTTGACACTACTTCCAAAGTACATTTGAAGGGAGATGCAAGGAAAACTGGAAACAGTCCAGAAAAATTCTAAGCAGCATACAAAAAGAAAGAGAAGTCAAGTCTTACATGCCGCAGCCTTGGAGGATCTATGAAGAGCATGGTCAAGAAATCCTTTACAGAGTTGATATTTTCCCGACTCAAGCGCTTATGGAAAGCTCCATCTTTGCCAATTTTCTCTAATCTCCATACTTCATCAGAAAGAGATGGAGGATGGTGCTTCTTGTATACTGCAACCAGAAAACGAAAGTTTAGATCCTTCTAGCTTCTATCTCAATCTCACAACGACTTAAAAACAACCATGTCAACGCAACGCATACACAAATTCTGAAGAAAACAACCAACGAAAAGAAACAAGGCAATGTAACTTTATTTTTCTTGTGATTGGAATCCTGAAGCTTATTTTGATCTTTGCAGTTTAAGAATAGATTAAAAAAGTGGAGAAAGTTTAGAAGTAAAACGATATTAAAATTCATTCAACATTTTGATATCCTCACCAATTGGCGAATGTACTAAGCAACACTACTAAAAGTGACAAGCATCCAATTTTGTAGCCTGAAAAATTATATATCATGTGCTATACAATTAATAGGTACCCACTTATCAGAACAGATTAATAAATAAGTACTTACATTCACCACGATGATCCCTGACAATGAAGGACTCCGTCTTTGCTTCTCTTACTCTAGTTCCATCAGAGCCATCCACAACTCTTGCACCAAGTCTGAAACGACGGCTTCTAGTCCAGCTTGAATTATCTGAGAAAGATATCTCACCCACTAATCCAATTCCCTCAGTAAGAGTTAGAAATGCATCTCCAGCAATAAGAGGTTTCTTTCCTTCTCTCTCTCTTACAATGTTATTCTTAAACTCTTCAAGTGTCCAATTGTCACCCTCATCACCATCAAAATCTCCCTCAAGGACTACAATTTCTACTTTGGCAGAAGCTTCGGGGCCAGAGGAAACTATTTGTCCAGTAAGCACGTCGACTATGGCAACCTTAATTGCAGAATATTCTTCTGCTTCAATTCGAGCTCCAGTGAACACTGGAAGAGAGAGATTATTTAAGAACTGGAGTTGTAAACTTCTTGATTCGGTAGAATTTTCCTCCTTCCCTCCATTCCTTTAAAAAAAACTGTGTGGTTAAGCATGTACTACGAAGTTAACATAGCTTTCTAGCGGAAATATTTCTAATCTCTATTCTTCTTTGAATTGAATAAATACCTTTTCATGTTATTCAAATGCTTTCTAAGAGCCACTTCAACTTCCTCTTTGACCTACAAAACATAAGATAGTTAATGTACATCTGATAATTGACATATTCAATCCTTTTTAACAAGTCTTGTGCAGAAAGAAGAACTACTACAAACTATGGGAGCTTGCCACCGATAGATAAGAATACAAGTTTTTGCTTGCTTTTCCCAAAAAGAAACTTCGAAATTAGATGTCAGACACAATAGCACTGCCATTTAGAAAGAAATAGCAGAACTTCATCGAAAATGAAAACACAACATTATTTGACAGCATGGCTATCCAATGAAGCAAAATAGCATTAATATAACATTTCATGCTTCAAGAATTATTCATTAAAAAAATTCATAGAAAGGTTGAGTGAAGATGCCAAGAGAATTTGTAGAACTGAAAAGAACAAATGACACGTCTGTGTGACAGACCTAGAATCGAGTATCAAGAGTTTAAATTATTTTAATGGCCAACTGTCCAATTACTATGAAAAATTCAGTTCACACCTTTGGTTTTGTTTTTATCATGCTTACTATCTGATCTGAAAGCTCATGTGAATAAATAAAGAAAAAGACAGCTAAGTTGAGGAAAAAAGTTCCCAATAGATAGGGGTGAGCAAAACTCAACTCGAGGCGAAAATACTCGACTCGTCTTGACTCGACTCGAAATTTCATAAACTGACTCTCGAAAAAATTTCAAATAAAGCTTGAGTTGAAAAATGGAAATTCGAATAACTCGAAATTTTTAGTAATTAATAGATTTGTTTTTAAGTTCGAGACAAGTCCCTCAATTTTTTTATGATATATATATATACCGATATATAAAAATATGAAGAAATATTGTCACATGAAAAAAATATGAAGAAATATATATGTGCATATCTTATATGATTAGAGAAAGTTGTTTAAATTGGAATCAGACCGTACTATAACATGATAAATAATTACAATTAAATTTTTATAGGAACTCGAAAACTCGACTCGAATTTCTTAAACTCGAATCGAAAAAATTTCAAGTAAAGTTTGAGTTGTAAAATATGACGTGTCAACTCGAATAACTCGAAATTTTTTGACTCGATCGAATGCTCGCCCCTACCAATAGAGGCAAACACAACCATTTTGTTGCTAACCATTAAGGTCCACACAGTCCAACAAATATTAATGGGGTAACGGTTAAGTTATGATCATTAGACTGAAACCATACTTTCAATAATATTGTTAAACATCCAACCTAAAACTAATTGTCAATAAGTGGAGAGACCAACCTAAATATAAGATCATAGGAAACCCTAGACTTATGGGGTTAACACCACTAAACACTCCCTTAACAAGGATGACCAACCTCACATGGATTTAGGCAAGAAAAACATAACACATCTAGGCACACATCCCATATTAAACACCCAGCCTAATATTAGTAGGCAATAGGTGAAGAGGCTCAATTTGAATATAAGATTACAAGAAATCTGAACTTAACAAATCTGGGATAATACCACTGAATAAATATCTTGAAAGAGATATGCCACTTGGAATCTATCACAATTTTTTCATAAAAAGAAAGATCACATTCTTGATTTAAGTGAGGAAATCTGGAGTCTGGACATCTGTTAAGATCCAAAAGAATAAAAGAGTAATTGACAAGATGCAATGACCTGAAAGTTCTTGCACTTCATTTTCAAAGTTGTTAAAGCCTATAAACAATATGAAGTTTAAAATGATTGAAGCTGTAGGAGATAGTGCTAGACATATCACTCTGACTCCATATTTTTCTTGAAATATCCATGTCCTACATTTTTTTTATCTGAAGACACAGGTGATGAAGTTCACATGTGAGTGTAATATCCCACTTCACTTAAGAAGTGGGATGTAAAAGTAACAGATATACATGAAGGATCCAGGAATCCGTTAGCTCAGGTTTTTTTGGTTCAAGTAGTGTCCAACATGTATGTATAGGCCCCTCTAATGTGCTCCCTCGAAGACTTAAGGCTTTGGCTTATTTCTCCAACAATGGGTAATGAGTTTACACCTTCTAAAAATAAGGAAAAAGGTTAAGGAAATGAACATGTCAAAGTCATGTTGTATTGCATAACTTTATCCGGAATAATTCACTCCTGAGTCCAAGTAGCATAGACAACTATAACTGCTAAAGTAAACCTCATTAAGCACAGGACATGGCAATTGTATGGTTTCAACTCTTGACAAAGGTGTTGTCTCCTATTCTTACAACCTTTCTTGTAACAGTGATGCATCATTACATGAGAATATCTACTATGAACATATACTTAACTTGATGTTAAGTGAGATAATATGACAACCTGGATAGAAAGGCAAGCTCATTAATACTCTCTTTTACTATGTAAATAAAAATCCGAACCTGTTTTATGGTGGAAAATGATAATGTAAGAGCACTTTTGAAATAAGATGATGAAGCGAAGAAACATACCACCCTGCGAATTAATGGCTCCAAAACTGGCTCCAGCAAATGCTGGACTGATTGCAGCTTCATCACCTCCTGAACCACACTGCCATCATTCAAAAACAGATTAGCAACCAAAAGAAACACTATGAAAATGATGCATAATATTAAGCGAGATTCAACTAATAGAGAATGAAAACGCATTCAAGCAAAATCACACCATATCCAACACCAAGAGAAGAAAATCTATTTCTATGACCATGAATATCATTTCGTTCTCATATTTATCACCTCAAATATAAAAATTAATTATTTCTTCCTACCAAAATTAAGTATTTGTTTTTGCTAATATTCCAAGAGTTTCTTGCACCTTGGACCTATTGTTAACGTATGTACATGTGAGATAACAACTTTTGACCATCTCTTACAGTGCTAACATATTATTCAGAAATCAGAAGAAAAACCCAAAAAATGACCCCATTGAACAAAAACGCATAATTCAGTTCTCTAATTGGGTTCAAGTTCAACATTAGCAAAGGTAATTTTAATCACTTCACAAATTGCCACTTACAAACCCAGAAGTAATCTCAATACAAATATCCACCCATATGTATTCACTTCAGCTTAAGGATTTCAATCATATCAAACACAGAAGTCACGAGGATCAACCAACCAAATTCAGAAATTAATTTTACCTAACAAGAAAAACCCAATTATGCATTAACACGAAAAATAAAAATAAAGGAAAGAAAGGAAAGGCGCGTACTTTCTCAATGTGGGAACCCTTCTCCGTTTATCCTGATCAGGACTAAACGCTTCTGAGGATCGAGCCTTACCATCTTCCTGGGGCCTCTTCTGTGACATTTTTAAAACTATAAACTCCTACAACGAAAACACCCCGCAAGAGTTAAGCTGTTTGGATGGCGATGAGGTTCATGAACAAAGCCTAAGAAGACAACAGCGGAAGAACCCAACATGCGTCACTTAAATTGGAAACGGAACCGCCAAGAGGAGATACTATTCACTCATTCATCAACAACAAACGCTAACCAATGGGTAAAATCCAAAAATTAAAATAAAACCCCAAAAGGAAAAAAGGAAAAGGAAACCCCTTTCTTCCTAACTCACTTTCCTATCCATTTTCTGGGCTTGGCTGTTTGTGGGATGCTTCTTCACCCTGAATCTCTTTCATTATCTTTAGCCCGCCTGAGTTTAACACTTTAACCGCGTAGCGTAGGTGCTTGTGTTTTTCCCTTTGTTTTTTTTTTTTTTTTGAACAGTGTGTTTTTCCTTTGTTGTGTGGGTTGTTTACGTAACAAATGGATATTTGTCTTCACGTGTGGACCCCACAAAGAGCATTTCAAAAGAAAATTAGTAATAAACAAATAAAACGCAATTTTCTTGTGTTTGTACGTAATAGCGTGTAACCTGCCTACCATTTTTATCCCGTTTAGATTTTGTTTCGCATTAAAATATTTTATATATGGTAAAAAACTTTGATACACGTGTAAACTAAACAATTTTTTTTTTAATTTTAGATATTATAAGTTTAGGGTTTAAAGTTTAAGAAAAATATTGACACACAGTCTGTATAAATTTTAAGGTAAGTTACACAGATGATTACTGAATTTTAGTAAAATAAAATAAAATGGTAATTAAACTTTTAGTTCTTCATATTTATATATTCAATCAATTTAGTCCTAATTCGAAATAATTCACTAAATTTTGCCCTCATTATTTACACATTCTTTCAATTTGGTCCTTAAAGCAAAATTCCAAAGTATGGTAACATGATAAATAATTACAATTAAATTTTTATAGGAACTCGAAAACTCGACTTGGATGGAAAAAATTTCAAATAAAGTTTGAGTTGTAAAATATGACGCGTCAGCTCGAATAACTCGAAATTTTTTGACTCGACTCGATTGAACGCTCACCTCTATCTTAAGATATGACGATTCAACTCGAAATATTCGAATATTTTAAATCTTTCTTTCTTTTAAATCGAATATTTAAAGTAATTATTAAATATTCGATGTGATTTAAATATGATATTAAATATTCTATTTTAAAAATATTCGATTTAAAAGAAAAAATGATTTAAAATATTTGAATATTTCAAGTTATTCGAGTTTACGCGTCATATTTTACAACTCAAACTTTATTTGATTTTTTTCGAGTCGAGTCGAGTCGAGTTTTCGAGTTCCTATAAAATTTAATTGTAATTATTTATCGTGTTATCATACTTTGGAATTTTACTTTAAGGACCAAATTGAAAGAATGCGTAAATAACGAGGGCTAAATTTAGTGAATTATTTCGAATTAGGACTAAATTAATTGAATGTATAAATACGAATGACTAATTGTGTTATTATATCAAATTTTATAACAGACACTTAACGGGATTTAACGTCTTGTTACCATTTTGTTATAAAACATAAAGTTTAATTGCTATTTTGTGATTTTTGAAAGTTTGGTTATCATTTTATTTTATTTTTACCAAAGTTCAGTAATCGTCTGTGTACTTTACCCTAAATTTAATTTATACATGTTTGTCAAATGTAGGGTTAAAGGTTTAGTTTAGGGTTTAAGTTGCGAGGTTTAGAATTTAAAATTTAATGTTAAAGTTCAAAGTTTAAGGTTTAGGATGTAAGATTTACAGTGTTAGAGTTCAGGTTTTAGATTTTAAAGAATGGTAGTGTAATTTTTTTACACAGATTGTGCATTAAAATATAACCCTTAAAGTTTAAGGGTTTTAGTTTTAGGATTTAAGAGTGTTAGGTTTGTGTTTATAATTTAAGGTATAAAGTTTTGTAACACCCTGATATTCACGGTGAAAAGAGAGAGAGGGGAAGGAATGTGGATTTGTTTCCACGAGGAGTCAAACTCGTGGCCTTGTGCTCTTGAGCTCTAACCAATTGAGCTAAGTCTGATATTGGTCCCTAGCTACCCTAAATTAATTTTAATCTATACCTACTGGTATTAACTGAAAATTTATTAACCGTTCAATTAACCCCTTTGACAGTGGATATTATCTGATAACCATAAGAGAGATACCCAAAAACTCTCGAACCTTTCATCTTCCCCCCGTTCGTCTCTATGATCGGTGCCACCGCTCAACCGTGACCGCCACCGCCGCCGTCATCGTGATCGTTGTTGTGCCACGAGCTCAATCCCGGTCGCCACTCGCGTTGCTTCCCTACCGTCCGACGGGAAAGAGGGCTTGAAGGTTCGTCGGAAACTAAGGTCACTCTCAGTTTTTTGACTTTTCTGGCCTCGACTGCCGTCCATTCGCGACACGGACACCCGATCTGGGCTCCTGACGTGACGACGAGCAAAACCCAACCGTCTGACAACACATTCGACGTCGGTAAGGGCTTCACCAGGGTTACGCGGTAATCCGACCATTTCGTACGGATTTAGGTAAGTTCGGTGAGTTTTGGTTTAATTTATGGGTTTTCGGTTGAGATAGGTTAGATTTAAGGTTGTTTTAGCGTTTTTTTTTTGTTGTCCGACGTGTTTTCCGACCGGGAAAGGCCGTGCGTGGGCTTCACGCGCCGTCCAAGGCGATTACCGGCCGCCTTGGACGGTGGTTGTCGAACCGGCTGGCTCAGACTCGGTCTAGTCGTGAACCGAGCCACCCGAACCGGTCCAAACAAACCGACCCAATCTAGTGGTAAACCAAGCCCGTTGACCGACCCGTTCATCGACTCGACCCGTTGACCAACTCGACCTGATGACCGAGTCAACTCGCCCGAGTCAACCCAGTAGACCAGTGACGTCAGCGTTGACTTTGATCGGTGACGTCGGCATTGATTTTGACCAAAAAGTCAACTTTTTTCGAAAAGTCCTATTTTATGTTTTTCGACGTCTCGAGTCCGATTTTGAAGCCCGTTTCGTAAAATTCTAACCCGAAAGCCTCCAAATTGGACCTTGAACTCGAGCATGTTTATGTATTTTAATAATCAATTATGAGCAATGTGAATAAGGACTGAAATTGGAATTTGTGCGATTGAAGGTAATCAAAGTTCCTTGTATTCGGGATGTTGAGGACGTCGTATTCGGGTTCGAGAGTGATCGAACGGAGTATCATGGTCGACCGATATAGCAAGTATTAAAGGTAATACACTACTACTTCTAGCATGCTTTATGAACAGGTTGATATTCGGTTAATGCATACATGAATATGATAAAGAGTGTTGTTAACTCTGCTTAAGCCAAACCTGATATGAAATTGTGTATGATAACCTAGAAAAGATCGAAATGTTCGAATGAGAAAATTAATAAATGTAAGGATCTGAAGTTCAATAAATTAATTAATAAGGCGGCTAATCCCCAAACATGATTATTAATGTCAAGTGATTAAATTCTAAAAATATTTGGATATGAAATTACGAAAATGCCTTTAAGGTATGAGAATGATTAAAATACCCTTGAAATTGGAAGCGATCTAGAAATCTACACTGGATATGGTAGAACGACCTAATTCATCTGAAAACCTCGATCTACTTGGAAAGTTATGGTAACAAAGATTTAAACTTTCGAGATTGTAAGGTGTTAGGTTTCCTTGAATTTGGAATGAATCTCAGATTTTAGATTTACGGGAAACTATCCATACCTCTAAATTAATCAAGTGGCTCAAAATACTGAATTGATTGTAATGACTAAAAGTATTGGAAATATTGTTATGGTCAAATTAATCGGAATGATCGTAGTGACCAAGAAGGCTGAAGTATCTTCGGACACCCAAGTTTGCAAATTAACCGGAAGGATTGACAAACCCTTGAGTCTAAAATGAATGAAGTGGTTGGAGGGTACCGAAATTTCTTGAATGGTTGAAACACCCACGAGTACTTAAATGATTGAAATACTATAAATGGTTCAATTGACAGGAATGATGGATATCCCGAACTTTAGAATGACTGAAATACCCCCTTGTCTAGAATAAGTAAATTGCCTTTGATGAAATTCTAGAAATGCCAATAAAGCTGAAAATGACTGAAATGCCCCTAAGAGTTGAAGCATGACTCATGTACGTCAATCACTCCTGATATTAATATAAGGATGGAAGTTTTTCCGCACAGAGTATTAGTTCGACTACTCTGTGGCAAGTCCTGTGGTGAAATATGAAGGCAACCTTTCAGATATACGATACAAATAACATTTGGAAATGATACCCATGAAGTGCATACATTAGAAGGTTTGGTTAGTATTGTAAGGTTGGGACATTTTAGTTTGATTGGTTTTAGAGGCTCGATAAACTTCTAGAAATCTTAAATATTGTAAATCGTCATTTTTATCACTATTGGGATAAATTACAAAATCACCCTTGATAGTTAAAAGACCAAAATGCCCTCGTTGGCCAAAATAATCAAAATAGCCCCGAATGTCTCTGATATCGTGAAAGATCTTGACGTAGAAATCTCTGAATGCCTGGTTGGGAACTTGATGAGCAAATAAAATTCTCGAGCCACTGTTTATGCCTTGTTGGTATAAATTACCAAAATGCCCATGGATGATAGAATGACCGTAATACTCTTGTGGGATTAAATGACTAAATCACTCGTGATATATCTAAACTCTTAAAGATCTCGATGTATCATCTCCTGAATATCTAGTTTGAACCGCTAGTACGAACCCCTTTTTTATAGGGACTTCGTTTCTAAAACCCGTTCGATTTGTAAAAGGTTAATATGTTTCCTTCCGTAAATGCCAAGTATCTCTAAGGAATAAACTGTTTCCACCTAGTGTGTTCCATGTGTGCTACATGACTGTTTTTGCATATCGATTTACATGTTATAATACCGATCATGTGCACATGACTAACATACTTGAATTCACAGGAACATGACATGTTTTATAAATTAAACATGATCGTATTGTATTTCTGATATATTCCTATGCATCTGATATGACAAACATACTATATGGATAATGTGTTACTAAAAATACAGTTATTGATTAATGAACTATTGATGATCTGATTCACTGGGGGTACTTGGGACATGATATGAAGTTATCGTCGGCTCAGCCCTGATCCAGCTGGTAAGTCCGCCCGTTTTCGGTTCCTAGGCTTCGGCTAGGTCCGCCCGTATTCGGTTCCTATGCTTCGACTAGGTCCGCCCGTATTCGGCTCCTATGCTTCGGCTAGAGCCGCCCGTATTCTAAGGTATACCCTTAGGATGGTACCCACGCCCAATGGGCTCGGGTTAATGCCTGTACATGATACTGCACTAGGGAAACTAAATACTTGAGTATGGTTAGAGGGTAAATAAAGAATTAAAATGGACTTTACTGCTACTTGAAACAAATGTATTTGAAATAAAAATGTTTACTGCATTGTTACATTTCATGCATTAATGTTTCACCGTTGGAACACACTAGACACTAAACTCTCTGATTCCTACCTCGTATGTTACCAGCCTATATAATTCCAGTCAAATTCTCGAGGTCTGAATAAAGAACAAATATCGTTATTTTCGAGTATGATGCAACCTCGACATAGTAGAACAAAAATGGAGACCATTACTACGCGGAACATCATGAAAATGTTTTGCCTACTGTATATCTGCATGAGCTTATAACATCTTTTGGTAATTCTGTATTACTGAGCTTTTCCAAGCTCACGTTGTTTTTACCATCGTAAGTTAAAGGAATATATCATGTTATAATGTTTGACATCAGTGTTCGAAGTTCTCTCGGCGTTGCCTTTGGAGTACGGTACAATATAGTTAGTTGGCATGTATGTCATGTATTGTTTTTATGGCAGTGTCTGTAAAACACTTTCTGAAATTTTTATTATGTGTTTAAATGACATCCTGAAATGGTATTTTAAACGGGAGTTGATTTTACAATTTAATAAGTGTTTGAATTTTTTTTTGCTTTTATGTGTATTTTTACTGTGGGTCGCTCTTGTGACCCTAATGTGACTTCCTAGGATCCGTTGTAACGTATAGGCGGGTCTAGGGATTACAAGTTTAGAGTTTATGGTTTAGTTTGTTAGGGTTATGAATTTAAAATTCGAGTTTTATAATGTACATTTTTTATACAATTTGTGTATCAAAAAATATTTATATAATTTTTTTTTAAAATTACCCTTTATATAAATTGTTCTTAAAAACAATATATGGGTAAATTACACCATAGTCATTGGACTACTAGTTAAATTACATTTTTAACTAAACTTTAAAAATTACGTTTCAATCTTTTAACTACTCAGGATAAGTTATTTCAGTCATTGTATCGTTAACTTCTAACATAAGGATAACATGGCCTTTTAATAATTGACATAACAATACATTTAGTCTCAACGTTTATACATTTTATTAATTTGGTTCATAACTATAAAAAAATATCCCTCAATATTTTTCATACTTTCCATTTTGGTCCTTTTTTAAAGAAAAAAAACTCTTTTATTTTCAATTTTTCGTGACATATGAACAAAACTATCAAACCAGGTCTACAATTTTCTGATCTTACTTTCCTTAAATCAAAACAAAATTCAAAACTAAAAACAACTTTAAAAATCTCTTCTAATTTACAAACCCTTCAAATCTATTGAAGTAGTCAAAATCATAGGCTTTTTAAATTTCAAAAGAAATCAAATGCATAATTTTTCAATCTTTCTCGTCCATCAGAACAAAAGAAAAAATGTTTCATTTATTTTAGTAGATTGAAAAGGAAATGTGACATTAAGAATCAATGTACTCTCATTATTTCTTCAATCACATTTAGCTTAGTCTTTGTAGTTCTCATTCTTGTCTTGATTGGTCGCTTAAATTTTCTCATCAACTTCTCGTTCTCATTCATTAAACCCTTACCATAGAGAATTGGAAAAATCAAAAGTTTTGAAACCCAAAAAACTCATACAAGTCCACACTATACAAAACATGTAACACTCCTAAATCGACTTAATCGAAAATTGAACAAGAGACATTGCATCAATAGATCGAAACTTAAACTTATTTGAAACGGGACTAACTAAATTAACTAACAATTAAATGATTACAATTCATCGTTTAGAGGTATAAAATCCCAAAACATAACAAATATATGAACTAATTTCCAAATATTCAGAATTTAGGGCCGAGTTTTAAAATTAGGCATGGACGAAGCCATAATTTGAGGTTGGAGAGCAAACTCATAAAAAATCTAATTTAAAAAAATTATATAGAAATACCAATCAAATATAATAATAACAACACATTTATACTAACGTATAAGCCATTTTACACCTAAACACCAATAGTAAAACTCATTTATATTCATTTAGTTCGATTTTACACATCGGACATGACGATTATCGTATTTTCACAATCATGTCACAAATTTATATATCAAACACAAATGCTAGCATGCTTAGATATATATAAATATATAATCATCAAAACTTCATAAGGAAACACACAATAACTTGCCTTATCAATTAACAAGCTAGTTGAATGCTTGATTAAAGTCAGAATCACAATTGAGACATTTTATAAAATATACCTACACAAGCTGAAATCAAATTATAATAATAACACAAATACATACCCGAAACATTCACTTAATATGATTATAAGAGCTTATGATATTCTTCGGATTGACAAATTACTAGTTTAGCTTGGATTTTCCCTTCTCCTTAAATGTTTTGATGCGATGTCGCGGTACCATGATCCAAGAAAGGGGATAAATCTTCGAGTTATAAAAAATAACAGAAAACTTGATTAAGATGTAAAAAAAGAAGAAGATAGATTATCTTACACCCCCCTCTTATTAACATGTGACTAGTAACGACGATAACAAGATAATTTTCAAAGTCTTATTCTAACCAACTCATGACTAGTGACACCGATAATCGGATTGTTTTCCTATGCCCCCTCCAATCATCCTGTGAATGGCAACGACGATAATCAGGTAATTTTCTATGCCTCTTTCAATTAACTTGTGACTAACAATGACGATAATGTGATAGTTTTCTTATTATCCCCTAAATAACTTTGTACTATTAGGATGTCTGGTCTACCTAACTTAAGTGATTCATAGCGACTCTATTTTCAAATAAAACCGAGTTTCCGAATAATTCCCCGCAGTGAGACAAATATTTTTTTAATAAATATTTTACATATATTCAAGGGTTAATGCATGATATGATCCATAAATTATACTCTATGTCCATCCTTTTACTTTTGAATAAATGTTGAGTCACATTCAGAATAAATTAATAAAACAGAAAATATATAGAGATAGAAAAATTTTAAAAACATATATAGATAAAATAATTAATTCCGACAAAAAATATATAAAATAGTTAACTTAATAAGTAAAAAAAGAGAGCACATTCATCTCGCTTGGAATAGAAATTTTTTACTTTTTTATGTCTCACACTAAAAATTAAGTTTATGGTTTAAGATTAGAATTCATGGTTAAAGTTTAAAAAATTTGAGGTAGTTTGTATTTTTTAAGGCGTAAGATGTAGTGTTTAAAATTTAAAATTTAAGTTATTATTAAGAATTTAATTTTTTAATATATTTTTTTATGTTGGGGCAGGGCACATGATTTTTGTCCTCTCACTCTCAGAAAAATCAATTTAACGAATTTTATTTTTATGTAGCTATAGACACACAATTTTAATCTAATTTTAATATTTTACTAACACCGTCATCTATGTGTACATTTTCCGTTAAAACCAATAATTAAATTTAAAACATTTCGATGTTGATATTTAACCAGAATACAGACACGTGGTTTGAAAAGATCAGTATGATAGTGTCCATTCATTTTTCTCTAATTTCCTCCCTAATAATTAGTTTTCTTTTTATGAGCACTAATAGTTGGTTTTCTACATAATAATAAATTCCACATCAGCATTTTCCATAGGTTTTAACGGGAAAATAGGTAATTTGTATTTAGATCATTGAATTTAAAATTCGATTTCATTTATATCGCAAACCTTTAATTTAACCAAATTACACCATACAAATTTTATTATTTATAAATTAAGTCAACCACTAAATAATTCTGATGAAAAACTGAAATTAACACTTTTGTGTAATATGTTTTTCACATATTATCATCAAATAAAGTTTCATCGATAATGTTAATAAATTTCTGTAAAAAAAAATCTTAAATATTTCATTTAAATAAATTCAAAAGAAAATAACTAAATTTCCTATAAATCATAACAAAAATATTTAAATTACTAAATAAACATTATTTATTGATGATATGTGAAAAACATGTTAAATGAAAATGTCACCTTTAGTTTTTTCCATTAGAATTATTTAATGGTTTCAATATAAGTGATTTAATTTATAAATAATAAAATTTAAATGATGTAATTTTATTAAATTAAAAATTTGTGATGTAAATGAAAGTGGATATTAAGCTTAGTGATTTAATTGACCGAGTGGTCAAAAATACTTATGTTATCTTATGTTGTATGAGGTTGAATCTTGATATTTATCTTGAGAATGTAATTAACTCTCCTCTTAATGAAAAAAAATTATAGATTTAGTAATTTTTTATATTAATTACCCCTTTTACTTTTGAATTGTTTATTCCTTCCTTCACTCCAATTAAAGAAAACAAAGTCGCATAGTAAGATTAGTGGAAATAGAAGAATGCATGGCAAAGGTGCAGGCATGCTCAACTCTTGTTCCCACTTCCTGGAATCTTCCTTTGTCCAACACTAACTCAAGTAACTTAACTTTCCCCTACCTGCCAATTGCCAAACCAAAACCTCCATAACTGTCCTTTATCATTCTTTTTAACACATTACTCTTTTTGAAGTAAATTTCTCAATGCACGTACACTGTGTTTTACACATACATACGTACATACATACATGAACATGACTTAAATTTTATGAATGGAATTAACAAAATGAACGTCCTTCGAATAAATCTGTCTAAAAATAAAGAGAGTCGAAGAGTTTGTATATCCTATGTATGGACATTAGTGATATTTGGGCATAAACTTGATTATTTTATGACGATGATGTAGGTTTTTTTGAACAAAATAATGATTTTATTGAAAAGATAAGAAATAGACAGTAAATTACATATCGAACATGTAATATTGGAATTATAACCAAGAAAACTCAAAAAACGATGAGAATCTCAATGGGCATGAAATTTTAAATAGAAAATATCATCTCTTCCGGTAGTATCTTCATCAACGTTCATAAAATTCAGTACCATGGCTTAAAATTTAGAGTGCTCACTGTAAAGAGCTCAGATAACAGAATTACCTCCGAAAAATAACATGAGATGAAATGTCTTCTTCACCAGAAGACTCCAACAATTTTACACAAAGTTCCGACGTCAATTTCAACTGCATCAGAACTTCTTTAAATCATTATCTATGCATGGCATACCGCCAACCATTCTAAACAAAACGTGCACCATGTTATTTTCTCTGTAAACGTGAACATACCATAAAATAATCAAAGAATATATCAAAGCGGTAGACGAAGAACGCACCAAAACAAATTTAACAAAAAAAATTCTCTCTAAATGCTCTAACTTCCCTCTTACTCTAATAAAAAAATTCTTATTTTTCCATTAGACAACAACTAGAATCTCTCTCTCTCAATGCTCTAACTTCTCTCTTACTCTAATAAAGAAAATCTTAATTTTTCATTAGAGGCCAATTGCGTTTCTCCTCTTAGTGGTTGACCTCCCCCCTTTAGTTCAGCAATGACGTCTCTCTTTTCCTTTTTATTTTGTGATTATTTTTGATGTTTTATTCTAATCGACTAGATGGAAGCTTATAGTGGTGGATTTAAACTTCGTATCAATTAGGTTTAAAAAAGTTAAAGTCAAATAATTTTAAAAAAATTAACAATTAATGACTTTGTCGGTTAAAAAAACGAGGCTTAAAAATAAATAGAATTTTGTAACACTATTTTTTGAACCAAAATGATTTGAAATACTGAATTTAACTAAGGGCTCACAACCATCTTTTACTCCACTTTTGTAGATATTATTTTTAATTTTTGGTTGAGTTTGACCGCTTTAAGTTCTATATGGTAGGTTCAAGTACATTTAATTTTTTTTCTCTCCCAAATTTTTATGCTTTTAAAAAGGATTTTTAGACGTAATTGACCCCATTAAACAACAAGTAAATCTGTCCTGAGAGCTTATTCTCCGAAGATCATAGTCTAAGATTAGGTCCCTTTTTAAGAGGAGAAAAACTGACTTTCCCTGTTGACTTAGGTCATAGAGACTTTAGTGGGAGTGTCTTGTCTCATATGTTTCCCTTTATTTTGGGTTGATATTTTTATTTGTTGCGTTTTTATTTTGCTCTCTCTTGCTGCAGGTTAATCGGTTCCTTCCAAATGGATGGACTGGGCCACTGCGTTTCTGACATTTTTCGATTGCGAGACTCACTGATTCCGTTTTTTTTCTTTCATCTTTTTAGATAATTTCTTGCTACTTTGGTGGTGGATATGTCGAGAAGGAGTTGCGACTTGGTTCAACGACCATTGTGACATTTTCTCCGTTGTAATTGTCAACTCGACCCTTTAAAATACCTGTCGATTTTTTCGACCGTCAATGACCTCTCATTTGATGGACTTTTCGCTGGTCCAAACATACGACGCTTCTCCTTCCCCTATAATGCTCTCAGCCGCCTACCTTGTTGGTTCTTATGCTAGGGTTTTTGTTGCATCTCCAGGGATTTTTTTTCTGGGTTTGTCTGGACCTCATTGTCGTCTCAATATTATTGACCTTTAATGTTCTTTGTTATGTTTTAGGTCGTTATTTTTCAATGTTATGTTCGTCTTAGTTTAATATATTTTTTTAATGAAAATAAAAAAATGGATCAATAAATATTATTTGTATCATCGTTCAAACTACAATTTTAAATCGAAAAAGTAATATATTTGTTGCGCTCTTTTGAATTGGCTCATATGCGGGAGTTGCGATGTGTCGTAGGGTCGGTGATTTTATCGGAGGACTTAGGCGATAGGCTGGTTTGGAAACATACGACGACGAGAAATTTTTCGGTGGCAATGTTGTCTCGCTTAATGGCGTCATTTGGGTTAGAGCTTGGCTCTAAAATTTATGAGATTTGGTCGTTACAAATTCCGCCGAAGATACAATGTTTGGTGTGGTTTGTGTCATTGCGACGTTTGCCCACGTTGTGTTTTTTGAGGGATCGGGAGATACGTTTAGATGTTCACAACTTCTTATGTCGTTGGTGTGGGGAAGGTGATGAGGAAGCGGACCATATTCTATTTCGATGTCATCATATGTGGGAGGTATGGTCGTTGTTCTTTGCATGGTGGCGTGTCGAGGTGGTGCGCCCAGCATTGGTGGTTGAGTTCGTGTACATAGCGTTGGATAGTTTCTTTCGGGGATCGCTCCGGCAGTGGTGGTTGGCGGGTTGTGCCGCCGTGTTATGGTCTATGCGGCTAGCTCGTAATGACCTCATTTTCAATGGTAAGCGTCTGTCCGTCTCCGAGTTATTCTTTTTGATTAAGTTGCGTGCTTTTTATTGGGTGAGAGCTTTGGATTCACAATCCCTTTTGGTTGAATCAGTTTGGTGGGAATGTCCCCGGTGGTGTGCGGGGGATGTGCGGCCGAGTGTGCCTCGTGCATGTATTGCATGGACTCCACCGTTAGCCGATGCTGTGAAATTTCATGTCGATGGATCAGCGCGTGAAAAACTTGGCCCGGCAAGATGTGGCGGAGTGCTACGAAATGATCGAGAACAAGTGTTGGCTTTATTTTCAAGGCCGCTGGGGTTGTTGGATTCGAACGAGGCTAAATTATATGCGATATGCTATGTGATTGAGTCATTTCGTACATCTCAATGGGATGCTTGGCCTTATATCATTGAATCAAACTCTTTGGTTGCTATTTCATGGATTCTTAATGTCGATGGTTGGCCTTGGAGGTATTTTTTTTATTTAGGTGTATTGATGAAGCATGTTTGACGGTGAATTGTGTGTTTCATCATGTTAACTGCGAGGCGGATGGATTAGCCGATACTTTGGATAAGGGTGGTGTGGACCGGCGTGCTTGGCTGCGTGTGGAATTTTAGTTTGGCGGGAGGTGTTGGCTGCATGGGGTGTGCGGGTTGGAGGTTGCCTGGGGCGTGATGCTTGGAAACGATGGTATGGGCAGGTGGGGGTGGCATTGCTTAGCCGGGTGAGGGCCATATGGCCTTGCAATGTTGGCTCGTGCTGCCTGGGGGTGTGCAGCCTTGGACCGATGGTTTGTGCAGATCGGGGTGGGGATGCGTAGCTGGGTGAGGGGCATTTGGCCGTGCGATAATGGCATCATATGTAATGGGTGGTGTCTTGTTCTCGTTTTGTCCTTCTCGGGGTACTCCTTTTCACCATTTAAATGTAAGAAAATTTTTAATTAAGCCCGAGGTGGATGACTTTGTATGATTCTTTTCCCAATAAGATTATACTTCATTGAGAAAAAAATATATTTTAATTTTTTAACTTTTTAAGTAAACAGGCTAACTCATACTTTGCCAAAAATACTAAAACTAACAACTTGTTTTGATTTAGAATTATACATCCAATTAATTAATAAAGTCTTCATTATAAAATATTTTAATATTCATATTTTAGATATTTTATATGTATAGCAGAAAAAGTTAAGACAAAGAAAACTTTTATATTCATTTTCTATTGATATTACATAATAAAATTTTATATTTTATATTAATATAATATATTGAAGATTAAGTGATATTTTTTTTTGACAAATTTTAAATCTAATTCTAATTTACTTAGAGGGAAGGAGAAGGAAGAAGACTGTTCCTAATAGGTCTAGAATCCATGACCTAAGGGAATATGAGAGAATAAAGATGAACAGCTTAACCAACTGGCTAGATGTAATTCCTCTTTAGAAGATCAAAGCAATGGTTGTCCATCCCAAAGCCAATGCTCTTATTATATTTTACACGTTCTCGATAGTCTATGATCACTCTGCAATTTTTTTATCCATTTACACAAAATTATAGACTTAAAACTGTAAATATAATTAGTATTGCATGTACCTTCATCGTGTTAGTGTATATATGATGTGATTCACCAATTTTGTGTTCTTTTATATCTATTTATTTGATATCAGATTTTTCTTCTTCTAGTGTTTAAAAAGCTTCAAATCTATTGGTACCTTTTTAACTAATTGCTCAAATTTTAGCGGTACGCGATTCAAACGCACTAAAATAAGATTAACTCTCTATTTTGAGCCGTAATAAAATTCTAAATTCTAAAGTTCATTAGCAAAAACTTAAACAACAGTTGCTAACTTACGCTTGCGTAGCTAGTTTAAAATTTCAAATATGAAAATTTGTAAAATTCTAAACATATTAGAATATTAAAAAATGGGGAGGCAGAACAGGTGATTGAAGATAGTGCTAACTTACAATCTGCTTATAACTTATAAGTTATATCAGTTGAAAATGGTGCTAAATTTCAGATATGGTGATTGGTGCAAAATAGTTGCTAACTTACGCACTCGTAAGTTTTATCGTTTGTAAATTTGAACAATAATTTAACTATTTATTGGTACTTCTTCTTGCTCTTACTCTTGCTTGGAGTAGGTGCAGGAACCTCATCCGTTTTTGGTGCCACAACAAGCATGGGAAGTTGTGGGTGCAGCAACGAAGAAGATTTGGTTGGAGGAGAGCTCACAAGGACTGTAGCTGGTGGAGAACTTTTAGATGTAGTAGTCGGTGGAGAAAAAGTCGGAGCAGATTAGAGATTGAAGCGATGGTTAGGATTGGAGAAGAGAAATTTTAGGAGATTTTTTTTTAATTTTTTTGTTTGGAAACGGTGAAAAATAAGATTTTAAAAGTTAACTTAAAAATTATTCATTTTTATTAACATGCCACATAATAAAATTAACAAGATTAATAGAGATTAACGGTTGAGTGACCAAAATAGTAACAATATGAAATATAAGTGGCAAGAATAATCTTTTTCAAATTTAGTTACCAAAATAGAACATGCCCTAAATATAAGGACCTCTGGTGAAGTTTACCCTTTTTTAAATAGTCTAAAAGATAAAGCGATTTGCATACTGTACTCAAAGGAACGCTGGAGCGCTAAAAGATGTTGGTTTTCCGTTGCAAAATCCTCAACGTTAACTTACCATCATCTTTCTCTTTGGGAACTTTTGTCAAACACCTTCCACTTCCCAAACCTAAAACCTCATTTCCTCCTCAAACACTCAACTTTAAATCTTTAACCACCTACGTAACACGCAGCTCTTCTTATTTTGAAACCTTAAACTCCTCCCAAAAGGACCAGATTCATCTCTACGTAGATTCTTTGCTTCAATGGAACCAGGTAACACTTTGTAAAACTGTCAAAACTTTGAAATTTGTGTCTCTCTGTTTTCCTTTGATGGGTTTGTTTTTTCTTTGCAGAAGATGAATCTTACCGCCGTCAAAGAAGTTAGTGACGTAATGGAAAGGCACATTGAAGATTCCCTAGCAATTATTCCTCCTATACAGAACTCTTACATCTCAAGCGGTAACAATTCATTTGACAACCTCAGAATTGTGGACGTTGGAAGTGGTGCAGGGCTTCCTGGCTTGGTTTTAGCTGTTGCTTGTCCAGGTTGATTTCCGCACATCACATCATTTTGCGTTATAATTTATATAGTCTTCGAATTGGTTTCTAATTTTTAGTAAATTTACTTGTGGATTCCATTTACTTTTTGTATATAAATATTGCACGAAAATATGTAGGCTGGGAAGTAACATTGGTTGAATCTATGAACAAGCGATGCCTTTTCTTGGAGCATGCAGTGAGTCTTACCGGGCTATCCAATGTTCGGGTTGTTAGAGAAAGAGCAGAGGTATTTTTTCAACACTCCTTATATGGGTTTTTGTAATGATTTGAGATTGAATGTCTTTGTAAAAGGGCTTGAATTTGAGTGTATTGCTCTGCTTTACCTTCACATGGCTAATATGAATGGTTCAACCATTGGTATAGGACAGAAATTGGGGCAGGATTCCAACTTTAGGGAGAGATTTGATGTAGCAGTGGCCAGGGCAGTTGCAGAAATGAAAGTTTTAGGTAATTATGATATACTAACTTCTTATATTGAAGTCATTTTTATCTATCCAAGACAGCAAGCTTGAGTATTGCTTATACGGGTAATTTGTTTCTTTTGTTTTTCAGCTGAATACTGCATTCCTCTTGTCCGTGTTGGTGGGTTGTTTGTAGCTGCAAAAGGCCACGATCCTCAAGTATGTATTTGATTTCACCTTGGAAATGATTTCGACAGACGGATAAGTGTTCTTAGCATTAAACTGATATTTTAGATACTATCTTGCCTGTTAGGATAAGAAAAAGGTATGCATTGCTTTTAGAGAAATCCCAAACTACTTTCTTCCATGTTATTTGGCACAAATTTTGAAGTTCTAACATTTCATTATGACCTGTTTGCCTTTTAACTTATATACTTATCCCTCTTTGGGTTGTGATTCTTTCTCTAAAACCTTGTAGATGATCATTTCTCCAGTCAACTTGAAGTAAAATTTATTGAAAGATTTATTTTTAATGAACCTGTTGTTGTTTTATACATTGAAATTTCTCTTAATAGGCCTCTGGTTATTTATTCTTCCTTTGTATTTCCTGAAAATGTAAACTACCGATCACTTTTTAGCATGTGGTGCATTTTAACAGGAAGAAGTTAAAAGTGCAGAAAGAGCAATCAAATTGATGGGTGCTTCAATATTGCAACTCTGCGCAGGTATCTCTTGTCATATTTTCTACAAATAATGTTTATCATATTTCAGTTATGAGATCTGTGAATCGTATGCTATGATTTTTGGACTCGTGTGTAGGACATGGGTATGTGTTTGCCACTGATATACTCTATTTATATTTTATAAGTTTTTTCATATGCTAGAAGGATCACACCTGTATTTGGCCATGTCCAAATGTGTATCAAGTACGGGTACTTTAAGGGAAAATGAAGAGTCCAAGTAACATAGGTGGCATGTAGCAGATAATATATAAAAATATGCAAGTTGCTGTTTGCCCTATAACAATGGCATCATTGCTCTTCTGCATAGTTTCCATTTAGCTTCATTGGTTTCATCTAAGTTAAATACTTCTGGCAAAGTTACTTTCTTTCAATGTAAAGTACATTACATCATGCACTTTAGATTAGTACGGGATCAAAGTCATTCATTGTTTTCAGGTCAAGATCTTTATCTCTGATGGATAAATATAGTGGGCCCTGCTATTGCGATTCAAGTAAAAAGTTAAGGGAAAAAGAAAACCATTTCTTCTGGTTGTCTACTTTTCCTTCGGAAAATATGGAGAAACCGTGCTGAGACTTTGAAGAAAATGATACTATGTGGATGATCATCTAATGTAAACATGTGTGGCTAACTTCATACTTCTATGAAGTCGATTCGTTTTTAGGAGATGCAAAATTTTGGGCGTTTGTATCAAAGGATTCTGGAGGAGTAAGCTGATGGGATCTGAGGGACCCATGAGGATGGCTATTTATGTTAAAGAAAATGAAGTGTCCGAGTAACATAGGTGGCATGTGATGCATAATAGATAAAAATAAGCAGGCAATTGTTTGCCCAATAAATATGGCATCATTGCTTTGCAAGTTTCCATTGAGCCTCATTGTTTTCATGAGTAAGTAAATTAAGTCAAAATACTACTGGCTTCATTACTCTTTTCCGATGTAAGATCCATGTACACCAGACACTTTTACTTGATTTAGTGCAGGACCAAATTCGTTCATTGTGTTCAGGTCAAGATCTTTATCTCTGATTGATCAATAGAGTAACGGGTCCTACTTTTATGGTTTAAGTAAAAAAAATCATTTCTTTTTGTTGCCTACTTTTCCCTCTGTAAAATTTGGAGAGGCCCTGCTGAGGCTTTGCAGAAAATGATACTATTGTGGGTGATCATCTAATGTGAACATGGGTGGTTAACTTCGTTCTTCTATGAAGTCGATTCTTTTTTTAGGAGATGCAAAATTTTGGGCGTTTGTATCAAAGGATTTTGGAGGAATAAGCAGATAGGATACGAGGGATTATGAGGATGGCTATTTATGCTAAAACGGAAATGATACAGATTGCTATGCTGAAAGAGCACTTGCGATTTGGGCTATGACTGTCTGGTTAGATCCAAGTCTATATATGCGTAGGCAGACTTGCATGTCTGCGCATACACATGCATAGTGAATGCAGTAGCAGGCACCAAATGGTCAGCTAAATTTCCATTTGAATTTTACAGATTCGCCCTGGACACAAGATAGTGCTTTTCGATTTTTCTATAAAGTCAACTGAAGCGTAAGACCTGTTCTTGTTGAGCTTGTGTTAGAAAGAAGGGTTTGAAAGGTTTTCAAATGATGGATTTCCCCATGACAGAAATGTTCTCTTTGTGATTCCTATTCCTTTTTCCTGGTTGCCAAAATGACATTTGTCATTTTGGTTGTGCTTTTAATAAGATCCATTTTATCTTTATACTCATTTGTTCTTTTCATTCATTTAATTGTTTCGTTCAACTTTGAAACCGACCTTACATTTATGTGCCTGCCTTTATGAAGTGATATTAACCTTTCCTATGTTTCTTTGCCAATTCATCTAGTGGAGTCACACAGCCCACATGGACAGAGAACTGCTATCATTTGCTTAAAAAATGGCTCCACACCAAGAAAATATCCACGTGATCCAGGTACACCAACAAAAGCACCACTCTGATAATTAGGGTGTCTGTTCTGCTGGCTGCTTTCTTTTTTTACGCCTCCTGCAACTCCAAATGTATATGACTTCTGTTCTTAAATTATTCCTTTTTTAATTAAATTACCATCATGGTTATGACTTCACAATAAGCTTAGGATTTTATCCTCTGCAGTCTGGAGAGGACTATTTTTCAGTATATTTGGCTTTTTAATTCGGATCCCTGGGAATGATTTTTCTAACTTGGATGACAATATTTAAGATCAATCTCTTCCTTTTTGTCATTTGCATGAATTGTTCTTGAATTTATCAATGACACAAATTCTAGCAGATATGCTGCATCAAATTGCTTTGCTAATATAATATTATATAGACTTGTATTCTTTGAATGTTGATGTTCATTCTTCTCTTCTTGTTGTGTTGCTCTTCAAATTGCATTTTTAGTTGTTTTTCCTGGGTTGTGTCGTGAGATCGTATTTTGTCGAACAATGCCAAGTATGACATCTAATAACACCACAGGCAGTGTCCCTGCATGTTTATGGTACACTATTGGCTCAAATGATTGATTCTTGGTTAATTATTCATGTCAATACGAAGTCGATGCTCTCTCGCAAAGGAAATCTTGATGGTGTTTGTTGCTAATAATGTTTCTCATCTCCATAGGTTTCTTTTTAGACAGTATTGTTTATGTTACTAGATTTGGTGATGAATGTTGAATATAGATTTGTATTCGATTATTTTAATTTTATAAGTTATCTGAGGATCATTTCTCCATATCTACATCCAACATGAATAATTAAGTTGTTAAATAAAATGAAAAAGTCTGGATAAACATAGATTATAAGAGTAGAATATAATACAAATACTTTTGAAGGAGGCAACAGACAAATAGAATACATGATCCAATGTTACTTTCATACTAATATATTTAAAAGAGGGTTGGTTTTGAATACAACAGTTGGTGGGAAGATATTAGGTTACATAATGGAGAAAGGAGAATGGTGACACTTACCTAATTTTTCACCCACTTGTTCACCAGGATTTGTTAAAAAACCTTAGGTCAAGTTCTGCATTCTACCCCTCTATTATATGAAACTTGTGGATTTGGTGCCTCTACTTTAATTTCCTCAAATTTAGTACCTGTCTTTGTTGAAATGTACAAATTTCTTCAAATTTGAGGAATTTAAAAGAAATGTATCAAATCCATAAGTTTCCCATAGTACAAGGGTGTAATGCAGAATTTCCCCAATTAACTATGTTAATTCAGTTTTTTTTTAAACAATTTCTAGAGTGGGATTGAGAATTTTGTTCCTATTTTGTCTTGAACCCACAAACTAGGGAAAAGAAGATGGCAATTGATACGTTAATTCAACCTTTAGATTGCCTTTCCTAGTCACTATAAATGGCGGTTGGAATGAGATTTCCTTTTTCCTTGTTTAATTTCATTCTCCAATGCTTTTCCTTTAACTATTGAATTATATTGAAATAAATTTTAGTTATTTAATTTTCAAAAATTGTAAAATAGGTATTAAAATTTTAATTTTATTATAAAATGCGCATTGTCCGTGTTAATTACAGATAATATTTGTTAATGGTTGACATGACACACTAAAATAATGAGTAATATCTTATTTGACTCCTTAACCGTAATTAAAATGTTATTTAATATTTTTATAAATATTTAATAATTGACAATTAAGGTTGACTTTTTCACTTCCCAAAGTAAAATAAATCCGCTAATATTTGGGAGGGAAATATATTAAAATTTGCCGCTATTTTTTTTCTTTCCAAGACAATAAAAATATTTAAAAAATATTTGGGAAGAGAATAAATTAACAATGACGCTAAAATCTTGCCAATATAATTGCATAAATATACATATTTATATATTATATATTATGCAACCGATTGGTTTAGTTACTCGCTTATGTTCAAATCTACAAGCCGCATTTAAACCGAAATAATATTTAAAGAAAAAACTACCGAAACTATTTTTTTTCGGTTCATTTAACTACATTTTCAGATCAATTTTTTCAAATTTCGGATTCGCTTTCAATTTGGCGGGGTTTTTTTTTTTTTTTGCATAACCCTACTTCATGATAGAGGGAATTGTAGTGTAATAAAGGTTTAACATTATAAAATAATAAATTCCTTAACTGATAAAACGCTTTATAGTCATTTCATAATAAACTAATTCATATTGAGCAAAGATCTAATGATGCACCTTTTCTCTTATATACAATCAATAAGCATAGTAATACAATTTTTAAATAATAACCATAGTTATATATATATATATATATTATGACAAACTAATGCTCATACCTTCACTTTAATGTGTCATGTTATACTCTTAACAACAATCATTTTATGACAAAATAAAAAATTTATTGTTCATTTTTTGTAATTTTTAAAAATTAGCAAACAAAAAATCATCTTTGTACCTTATTCTATTTTTATATATAATTAGACTTTTATAAATTTCTGCGGTCCATTAGGAAAATATTTTACTTCCATAATTACCGAGTCATGTGCTTGGATTGTCCACCTCCAACGACAATCAATCCTAATCAATTCAATAGTACCATTTGAGGGCGTTATAAAGCAATGAAGTTTTACTATAAATTTCGACGGTCCACCTAATCTTGGATAAGCTTTTGATTGTGCCTAAAAGTTGGATGATCGAAGTCGGGACACAATTGTACGGATGGATGTTCGGCGAGTAAAATCCTAAAAATATAATCGTTTTCACCGGTTACTAGTTTTTTAAAAGTTATAAAAATATCACTAAATATATCGAATTATTATAAAAGGATTATTAAATATTATAAAATAAAATAATAATTTGATTAATTTAATGATCATTTGTGGTCTCCTTGTTTTTACTTAGTTTATTTTATTGATATGATCTCTTAAGATTGTTACATGGAATTAAACCAAGTTTCAATTCAATGCAGCTTCAGAAACCGGATACGCAAATTGCAAACGCCATGCTTTCTTTCTACAAAATTGGCTAGGAGAGAACGAATATTATGAGAAAAATCAAGCCCTGTCTACAGAAGGGGAACAACAATCTGCCACACCTTGATGTCACAGTCCAAGCTTCCGCTGTAAATAACGTAGGATGTATCGGAACGGCTGCGACGATCGACCGCTCCGGCTAAGCATTTAACAGGGCCTTTATGCCCTTCCAGGACTGCCAAACATGAGTAATTTCCATCTACTCCTCTCCTCCAGATTCTGATTGTTTTATCTGCTGAGCCACTGCATACTAAGTCCGACACCACGGCCAAGCACAATATAGATTTTGTATGCCCTCTAAGTGCACCGGCCACGGCCATGCCATTGCCACCGTCGTCCTTCTCCCAGACGACTATTGACCTGTCGCTCGCACCCGAGTATAAAGTAGACCCGTCAAGACTTATTGCTAAAGCATTGATCCCGGAATTATGTTTTTCAAGTGTAGCAACTAGAGAATGGCTTTTGTCTCCTTGGAATTTCCTCCACACCTTGATTTTCATGTCCGTTGATCCTGTGTATACATCTCCGTCATCCGATAATGCCACCGCGTTGATCGCGTCGTCGTGAGCATTTGTTACCGATTCCAAGCATTTGAAATCAGTGGTTCTCCAGATTTTGAGTGTCCTGTCCCAGGAAACAGAATAAAGAAGGGCCTCATCCCTGGATAAGGCCAGTGCGGATACTGTGTCAACATGATGGACCCAGGTGGATGTCTTGTGTCTTCGGATTTGAACATGATTCTTGGGCAGGAGAAGCTTCGTGGCGCGGTCGGTTAACGTCGGGAGCGTCGCCAAGCGAGTGTAGGTTTGGTTATCAGGATCATCATTATTGATTTTCCATACTCGTATCTTGTGATCCTGATGAGCACTAAAGAGTTTATCAGTCAATACTACCAAGGACTTCACAGCACCCTTTCCCACAACCAGTATGTTATTAGTTAGATTTTCGTATTCAAATTCCGAGTTCAGACCGTCGCAGTTCCACAATCGGATTTCCTTATCAGAAGAGCCCGTATAAAGGAACTTTCCGGTGACCGCGAGAGAGGAGACATAGGAAGTGTGACCCTTTAGAGTGGTGAGGCAGTGGTGTTGGATGTTGGCAACATAGAATTGTTGCAGGTGAAGTTGGGAAGTGAGGGAAGGAACTGATGGGAGGCTTGGCTGAGACCATAGATATATGGAATCCGATTGAAAGCTGTTCGGCTCGGATTGAGAATCACGACTCGAACAACAAAATTGATGGTATTCTGCCATATTTCTTGTACAAAATATGCAGAGAAGAGTGGAAAAGCATATTGTGGAGGAAAGTGAAGTGAGTAAAATATATATAGAAGAGGAATTTGACAATTTGTACAGTATTCACTATTCAGAAAGTGCTGTTGGCGTAGAACAAAATGGAATTTGAAGCAAGAATTTACCCTTTTTTTATATCCTAATCCATGATTTAGAAAGCAGTTTGTGTGACTAATACAGACCGACTCGCGTCGTACACTAATTTAGACACACAAAATCTCGAACTTAGACATGCTATTTAATTAGATTGGCGGGTTTGAGAAAATATGCAAGTATTTTGATAGCTAAGTTGTCGCAACATTTACGAGCTAAGCAACTTTGACTCCTAATATGGAGTCTGTCTTTATTTTGTGTGCATCCAAAGGATTTCTTCCACGTTAATCTGAACTGAAGTTTAATTTACGGTCTTAATCACTAATATTACAGATTAAATGTCTGCTAGATCTAATCAGTTTGGCTGATTATAGTAAAAATAACAAAATAATTTTAATAATTAAATTTCAATAAAATATATATTCCTTACGCTGATCTAATTCTAAGGTGATAAAAAGGAAAACATATTCTACTTTTCTTTTCTAGGGTTAACTTATTGATGGATACTTGTTTTTTTAGGAAGTGTTTTTCACAAAATTGTTTATTACCGGGATAATCATTAAAAAAAAACTATTCTCGTGTTCAGTATTGTAAGCATTCCCTTTAGGTGGTAATGATACATTATCTATAATGTTAATTATGTCTTCAATCAAACAATATTACCTTATATTTTTGTCTAATAAACGAAACAAGATACTGCAATGTTCAAATAATGTATTGAATGACGTTATATTTTAGAAATTTTATTTTAAAAAATAATCTTATATTTCATGAACTAAACGCTCGTATAAATAAGAAAAGTATATATAGAAATTTATAGTTAAAAATGAAAGAAAGGGAGGTAGGAAAAGATAGGTTGGAACTGGAAGTGATGTAGGTAGGCAACAATGTTTGTATTCATTATCCTATTGACCTTTTGGCACACAGTAAAAGGAAAATAAAAGATAAAAGATTTCATATAGAATTTGATGAACCCTATTTTTTTAGGTTGTTCCCTGTAGTGGACGACAATTGATTGCTGCTTCACTCTGAGTTTGTCTGGCACTACAACTATTGACTCATGCTAGTAAGATTTCAATTTAAACAAATGAAACTATTAAGCCTCCCTGCAGTGCAAGAATGCTTCCCTTTTAAAATTCAGCCGCACAATTTTCATAAATGTTGCAAAATACTCTCCCAAACTCGTCGAGAAAAGTCACATTGAAAGAAAAGGTGATCCCTTGTTTCGTGCTCTCGGGAACAAAGAAAGCAGGTGCCATTTACAACCATTCCATAAGCAAGAAGCTTATCCTTGGTAGACAATCTGTCCCAAACTGTCATCCATACAATGACAGAATTCCTAGGTATGTGAGCAGAGCGATAAAAATCTACTATTACTTTTCGGTGCTCTCTTTTATGTTTCAACACAAAAATTATTAAAAATTAAATTTTAAGCCCTAATCTTACATTTTAAATTTTAAACCCTACACTCTACATCTTAAAAAATACATCATACTCTAAATTCTCTAAACCCTAACCACACCACACCCCATAACCTTAAACCTTAAACTTAATTTTTAGTGTAAAAACATACATAAAAGAACAGAAAAAAAAAGTGGATTTCTATTATTGACCAGAATGTCATACCAACTTCTGCCAACATACTTTTTCTTTTCCTACGAATTTCCTGCCATATTAAGGAGACTAAATTATAAGATGCACCCATCAGCCCTTGAATGGAAGCTGTTCTCTCCCGCAAAGGAAGATGATTTCGCCAGTCTGGATATGACACCTGTCTTGATTTTTTATTTTTAATATTTTTATTTAAAAAATCTAGAAAAATTAGAGGTGGCAAACATGTCATTCGGATTGGGTTCGGTTTTGACTGCATTCAGTTTCAATTTTGTTCGGGTCAGATCTGGTCTGGTTCGATTTTGATTATGGTCTATAGTGATTTGGGTATCAGTCCGGATCGGGTCACATCGGTTCGGTTGATTTTCGGGTCAAGTCAAGATCAGTTCAATAGGAGATCTATATGTTTCGGTCGGGTTTTCAGGTCGGATCAATTTTTTAAACCTATATATGAATTTATAAAGCCAATATATTTGACTTTTTAGTCAGTTGTGCGACAATTCATGTCAAATCTTTCATTAGTTCTTTTAATATCTTTTCTTTATTTCGGGTTGCCTTCGGTTTGGGTTACTTTCAATTCAAATGAAATCGGTTCGGGTCTATTCGATTCGATTGAAAATCGGTTCAAGTCTGTTCTGTTCGGTTAAAAAATTGGATCGAGTCTATATCGGTTTAACTAAAAATCAGATCGATTTCAATTCGATTCGATTTGTTTCTAATTTTAAATCAAGTTCGGATCAACATGTTCGGGTCGATATCACGTCTCGAATCAAATAAAATCGATTCGAGTCACGAGTCAATTTATCACCTCTAAGAAAGATTATTTTCCAAAAAAACTCCTAAAATCCTCCAAAAGCGCACAACCCCAAAATCTTAATTTTTTTAAAAAAAAAATTCTTAAAATCCCAAAAACCACCTTACTATCGTGTACGGAGAGAGCACGTTGATGGCGATGAATTAGATGGTTTCAATCAATATGCTTTACCTCTCTCAATTTTTAGATTTAATAGCTTCATAAACTCTTACCTCTTCTCAACATTAAATCTTAACTCCGTCTATGTATATATATAATGACATTGAAAAAGAACAAATCATTTTTGTTCATGTAAATTCATACTATAACTTATTTTTTTGACCAATCGTCCTAACTTATCTTTAATAAACCAAAATAAGACATTTAGTCTTGATTTTCTTAATCAATATAATTTATGGATTTTTTACACATCAGGTGGATCCAATCTGTTTCAGCTCATGCCGAATGGGTTGACATCAGCATATTTCCTACCACCAACAGTTTTTACTTTTGTAGATTTAGGATTTGAGTGTTTTTATAATAATTCTGTCTTTTTCCATGAGAATAAAAACAATCAAGAGGAAGACGATGAAAATGGTGCTTTGTGTTTCATGGGCGGATACCATTTCGTGGATGGGGTACTCGTCACCTGGTGGACCACCGGCTGCAAGCATTGTACCTTGGCAATGCCATTGCAACTTGTCAAACCACAAGTAGCAGTGTAGCACTACCACATGAGAATTCACAATACCAAACTTTGATCTTCGACTTTATTAATTAACTCTGAATTTGTACACAGAAAACCAAATCAACCTCTCTGGCACGATTTTTTGCATATTTTAGCGGTCATTTGGTGCTCGTATAAAAATCCTCATAATGTTTTTTTTTTAATTTAGTTTTGTCAGTGGCCACAAAAAGCTTGATCCCCTTCGTTGGTTGTTTGTCGATATAATCAGAACTGTGTAGCGGAGCAATCTGCCTGATAGTTTTATTAGCTCGCCACTTCTTTTTTTCACTTCGTAAAGTGTCTCGTTTAGATATTGCAAAAGAGATTAATGAACGTTTTTTTGACTAATTGACGATGTAAAGTCTCAAGGGAAGCGTTTTTTTTGTACCTTTGAGTTTTATTTTTTACCTTGTATGATCAGTTTTTTTATAATAAAATTCAGTTATCATTGTTAAAAAAATATATAAATATCCAATTCGCCACCCTGTATGTGCTTCTAGCACAAAATAAAATATTTATATCTTATGATGATAGCCCCACTATTTCAGCGACTTTGAATTGCAGTGTAAAGATATGACTGTTCTTCATCGTCTTCCTTGATTGTTTTCGCTCCCACTCGACACTGATGTTGGAGAGTAAGGGCCGAATTAATAAATTAAATAAATATTAAGTGGTGAAAATGTTATTCTGCCTTTTTATAATTTTCACGTTAACTTTATAAGTATATTTGGACAGAAATTAAGTAAAGCAACTAGATTTTTATTTTTTTTATAAAAAAAACAAAAACTCAATGGGCTAAATTTAAATTTTAAAACGAGTATGACTCCTACCATTTCCCCCTCAAAAATGGATATGCTTTAAATTACTGCGCGGTATATTTTTACCCATTTTTTAATACTTATTACATATATTACTTGATTACTTGTCAAATAAATAAAATATGTCTCCACATAAACACTATTTATCACGTAAGCCCATGCAATTCTTTATGATTTGTTAAATTTGTCAAATAGTAACACGTTTTGATAGACATTCCAAACTTTTACCCTTTTTGAATAATTAACTTTTCATAGTAATTTGCACTTTTAACTCTAAAATTACACAATCAAAAGAGAGAAATCATGCAGAAGAATATACTCGATTAGCTAACATCTTGGAATAAGTGGTTGAGATTTTTTGTTGATACTTCAAATATTAGGGTTGGTAGAGAAATCATGCGGCCGTTTAAGGCTATGTTGCTATGGCTATGTCCTATATGTGCAGGGGAATTGGTTGGTGTTGCGGGTGTATCGGAAGTTCTATTTATCTATAAGTTGTTGTCGTCTTTGTTAAGATATTTAATTATATTCTGTTAGGGTGTAAGGTTGGGGTTTTGTGTGTTGTCCGAATGATATTGTATAAGCTTTAGCTGTGCTAAGCAATGTTTGGACGGTTCTTAGTGATGATGTTTCGTTTGTATATTTACCTCATTTGTGTATACTATTTTCCTCTTGTTAAGTATAGGGAGGTTTTTAATGAGGCATACAATGTAAGTTATGGTTTAATTTTCTTATTAGTAAAATCTCATTTACTGAGAAAAATTAGGGTTTAAGCTCTATTAACACCATTCTTCTCTTCTATATTAAAAACTATAAGTGTATTATGTATACCAATTAAAGCCGAATCTCTTACTTTAACCAGTGGTCGAGAGTTCGATCATCGCCCTAGGCATAAAGTAATTTTAAAACTTGTAGCTAACGTTTGCTTCCTATGTAGGCTAACAAAACGTTAAAAAATTAGTCATTGGACTCACTCTAGTGGACACTTTACGAAACCAAAAAAAGTTAGTAAAAAGAGTGAATATTGCTAGTTACTCTACTTATTCCTAATTTTAAAACCGTTGCCTAAATAATCTAGTACCTTCAATAATATGATACAATCAAAGGATATTGGTTGTGTGGGGGTGTAGGGTTAGGGGTGGGTTTGAAACTTTTATTGTGGGAGTATATTGGCCATTGGGGAGAGTTGTCACCCTCAACCACAAGCAAAGTTTAACGTCTAATGCCTATTTTCCACTAAACTTCCCATCCAAAGGAATTGTCAATATTATCCAAGTAGGAATCTAGGGGTCATCTGGATTCTATTCAAGATTTGGTGGAATCATACCATGTGGGTTAGCCTTTGCTTTCGCAAACAATTGCTAAATAGATGATGCCATTGTCCATTAGATTTCCTCTTAGCTGTTGACCTTAGATTAGACGACTTTAGATACAAAATATAATTATATAGTCTCAATCAACATTATTATTGTTCAAATTATGAGTTTGAATGTATTTAAGCATGGTAGTTTTGGGCATGTGCGAATTCTGCGACCGTACAGGGCTTCTGAAAGAACAGGGTCCCAAAATAAATTATTATACATATAATCATTTTAAAAAAATACCCGCAAATCTTGATTTAAAATAATACTTATTTTGGGAAATTGATAAGATGGGTAAGGTGTGTGTCAATATATATGGTGACAATTGAAAGATTAATAAGATGGTTCCTTAATTTCTCATTTTCTAAAAGCTTGTGTGTGAGCGCGCGTACATGCAATTTTACTTATAAATATACTTTCAATGTTTGGTTTGTAATTTCATATTTTTCGATTGATAGTGAGAAATTTTCAAATAGAAAGATATTATTTGATGACTTCTTGTTTCATTATGATAAATTACATTTATTGGATGACGTTAATCTCAAGTCTTATTGTTAGAATTTAAAAAATGCTCTTATGAAAGATGTGTTATCTGATGTTGATGCAAATGAGTTATTTGTTGAGCTGAAATTAATTAGAGAGCTTTTACCCAAGGAAAAAATAGGAGTCATAAATTTATTAAAATTTTTAGAACGTTTTAATTGCTTCCCAAATGCGACAATTGAATATAGAGTTTTATTGACTAATCCTATTATTGTTGCTTCTGCATAATAAAGCTTTTCAAAATTGAAGTTTGTGAATTCGTACTTACAAACAACTATGTCATAAGAAAGACTAAATAGCCTTATTTTGATGGAAATCGAGACTGATCTTTTAGAAGAAGTTGATATCGAAAGTATTGTAAATGATTTTGCTTCAAAATATGCAAGAATAACATCACTTTTTAAGTGAAAATGTTAGACTTTTAGATGTTTGTAAGTCATTTTTATGTTGCTTAAGAAGTGTAATCCAACATTTTTTTATTAATGAAACTTTATTTGATAAAAATTATTATAGATTAAGGGCTTCATTTTATTAAATTGCACAGAGCCCCTTAAATCTTTGAACCACCTCTGTATTTAAGTGTGTATTGAATTAGATATTTATAGAGATTATGGGTGGTTTAGACATTATGTATATATAACTAACAAGTGTTGAGTGTAATGGCAAGACACATTGCACTTTCAATGTAAAAACTCACATTTTAATTTTAGAGACGGCATTGTTAGGAGTGACAGTCAAGAACCCATAACATGAACCAGAAAACATACATGAAAGATACCAACAAATATATAAATAAAATATGAAAAAAATTATATAAAAAATTATATTTTATAATTATTAAGTTTATAAATACAGTAGAACCTCTATAAATTAATACTCATAAATTAATAACCTCTCTAAAATAATAAAATTTTCGGTCTCAACTTGGGCTTAATGTCTAAATTAATAATTTCGATATATTAATAAGATAATAATTTTCGGAAGACCCTTATATAAATTTATGTTCCCTTCAATATTATAAATTAATAATTCTATATATAAAATTACAAATATAACTAGGACAACTTAGTAAAATATGATTCTATTGTTGTTTGCTTCTTAAAATTTAAATATAGCTGTATTTCATCTCTAACTTTCCTTAATGCATCCAAAAGTTCTGGTGTTGTGTTCTCATCTTGCAACAAAAAATTGTGAAGAGTTGTTTGATTTTTGGACACCTTTTAGATGTAAAGTCATGGTTTGTTGGTTTTGATTTGGATTGAGTAAGTATGAATGTTTGAAGTTGTTTATATAGTGATTGATTTCTTTATCATACATGAACTTACATTAAGTTTTAACTAGTACTACGTACTACAATGAACTTTGTTTTTTTAGGGGTATGTATTATATTAATTAGTCACATTGTACATGAACATCATTCAATTAGTCAATACAATGTATATGTTTTATTCATGAAGAATAATGTAAGTTTGTTGAATCGGAAAAAATCTATTTAAATTAATTAATACCTCTTTAAATTAATAAAATTACGTGGTCCTGACACTATTAATTTATAGAAGTTTTACGTGGTCCACACATTGTGTAAAATTCAATTATTTCTATACATTTTTTGGACCGTTGGATTATGTATATAAATGACTAATATTATTTTCTTATTATTTTTTCAAATGATAATCTTCAATTTTTCTTTACCATTAATCTTATCTATTTATTTACCTTTATTCACTCACATAGTACGTGAAGATGTTTATCAGTTTTCTTAAGAACCGTTCTTTTTTCTCTACCAAGGTGCATTGGCAGCCAAAATAATTGTACTTTTCACTCGTGACTCAAATTGATAGTGAAAGTTCATTTGACCTTTCGATGAGGACAGAGTTTAAGTAGACTTTGTAACTCAAATTTCATTTAAATTGAGAAAAAGTATAGTTCCCTAGCTATAAAATTTGTGGAGGCGATTCTACAATACATCACCTTAGAATGTGACTAAAAAACGATACAATTGAAATGTTAGAAAATATGATAACTTAAAATGTTATTACACAATCGAACCGTTATAAAAAGTATAATATTTTAAGTTGGTGGTTGTTTGACAAGTCTCGAGACTCACTCAAAACTAAGTCTCGAGAACAGGGGCGGATCTTGGTGACCTAGGTTGAGTGGGCCTATTTAATTTTTTTAAAATTAGATGTCTAAACTAGAATTTTCAAAAAAAAAGTTAATGAAAAATTTTCAGACTTAATTAAAACTATTTAAAAATGGAAATATAATAACAATTTCTAAAATTTTTGGAGGAGCCAAATTAAAATTTTAAAAATTTTCAAGGACCAAAAGTTAATTTCCCAAAATTTGGGGGAGTCAAGGCCCCCTTGGGTTCTCACAAAGGTCCGCCCCTGCTCGAGACTTTCAATCTAAAATGTTATACTTTTTTATAACATTTTAATTGTGTGGTAACATTTTAAATTGCCGTGTTTTTTAACATTTCAGTTGTGCCCTTTTTTAGTCGCACCTTAAAGTGCCGCATAGTAGAATCACCGAATTTGTGGTGCTTAGTGCTTAGTTGATGTAGTTGTGCAGGCAGAAAGTATGGTTTCATCTCCTTTGTATATTTATCTAATGCGTGTGTTAGGCAGTCTTGTATGTTTAATTGGTGAGAGTTAGGCTTGTTTGTCGTGCCCCAATCCGTACATAATTTTAGGTGCAAACCTATGTTTGTAGTGCATGTCCCCAAAAGGATAGCAGTTACTGTGTAGTATGTATACCCAAGCATGGACATTGTACCATGTCTAATGGAGTTCTATTCATTCTCTTTTCTAGGGTTATTGGTGCACTTAACTCCAATAAAATTTCATTTTATATCAAGTGTTCTTGAAATTCGTCCAAAAAGTATTCCACACTCCGATTGGATCAAAGTGTGTTCAGGGATAAACTAAATTACTTTTCCACTTCTATCTAGAACTCTTTGAAACTTGTTCAAAGGGTTGACAATTTTACACTACCATATAGGTTTGTACGATTTCAAGTCATTTATCTTAATTGACTAACAATTTTCATATGTAGATGGGTCATTTGACCCAAAATGAAACGTTGAAACTTAAATTGCTTTAAAAAAAATACGGGTCAAAATAACTATCCAGTCAAAAGTTATAAACGTTTCTTTGGCATTATGCCTTTTTTAAAACCCTCCCAAAATTTTAATGTTTTTAAAACAACCCCAAATTCCTAAATTTTCCATCTACCACTATTAGACCTGGCAAACTTGACCCGAGACCCGAAACCCGAACCGAATTACCCGAACCGAAACCCGATTTTGACCCGAACATGATGATTCGAAGTTGATCCAAAACCCGAACCGAACCGAATCGAACCGAAAATTTTTGTTGAACCGAAATGGACCCGAACCGAAATAGACCCGAACCGAATGGACCCGAACCGAATGCTACCCGAACCGAAAGCTGAACCGAATATCGACCCGATTTTAACCCGATTTTGACCCGATTTTAACCCGAATATCTATTGTTAACAATATAATAAATAATAAAATGAAGTATAGAAATTTGAGATCTTGGTGACCAATTTTATAATTTCATCATAAAATATAGCATAAAATTGAAATTGTAGACTAAATTGACAGTTTGGAAGTGGAGAAATTTGAGAGTCCAATGATCAAATTTGTAATTATACCATATAAATAAATAGGGGTCAATTTGGCTAAAAATTAAATCTTTGAAATTAAAATGAACGAAAATATAAATATATTAAATTAATAGACTAAATTACAAAGATTAGTCAATTTCAACTAAAAGTAAATTTTTAGAGACTAAATATCACCACGGGGAGGGGATTTGTATATCCGAAGTCTAAACCGTAGGAATACTTGTGACTAAATTAAATTAAACTAAAACTTAAAGTTGACTAAAATGTAACATTTTAAATGCAACATGGCCTAAAAAGTAATTAATCTCTAGCTTAAAAAATTGGTGGCTTATTTCCCTCCAAAATTTTGTCTTTTCTCTCTCTATTTTTTCCAATTGTCTTTTTTTTCAATCTAGCTTAAAAAATTGGTGGCTTATTTCCCTCCAAAATTTTATTTTTTCCCTCTCTATTTTTATCAATTGTCTTTCTATTTTTCTTGATTTAATTGAGTTTCAATTTAGATTAATTTAACTGAAATTTCACATTTAGTTTTAAAATTATTTTAATTATGTCCGTGATTTATGCTTTTAGATTTTATTTAATTCAATTAGATCCTAAGTTTAATAAATTAATTCATTTCAGACATTATTATTATTATTATTATTATTATTATTATTATTATTATTATTATTATTATTATTATTATTATTATTATTATTATTATTATTATTATTATTATTATTATTCAATATAATTATACAAAAAATTATATGGATACATGAAGCTTTGATTTAAATATTTAATCAAACTCAAATGCATAGATTGACAAGTTGAATTAGAATTAATCTCATACATCAATAACTCTAAACCCTAAACCATAAATACTAAACCTCAAACCTTTAACCCAACTCAAATCAAATTGACCCGAAAATTTAAATGTTGACTCGACCCGAAATTGACCCGATTTTAACCCGAACCGAAAGCGACCCGAACGACCCGATTTTGACCCGAACCGAAAGCGACCGATCCGATATTGACCCGACCCGAAAACAACCGATCCGATTTTGACCCGATCCAATACCCGAACCGGATCCGACTCATCACAGACCCGAATTAGACCCGAACCCGAACCGAACCGACCCGAACCGAATCTAAACCGATTCTAGATAGACCCGAAATGACCCGAACCGAAACGACCCGAACCGAACCCGAACCGAATGACCCGATTGCCACCTCTAACCACTATCGAACACCATGTTGTCGCCGCTAAAGTGGGTATCCTCCTCTCGCCACACAAGTCGCAAGGATCAGTTCGCCGTTTGATTGAAGATTTCATGTTCAACGCTTGTGGTTTGTTTGGCCTCTCGTTTGTTGATTTTCGATGACGTAGGGTTGGGTTATCAGCTGTGGAGAGTTGACGAAGGAAGCAGTGGCTGGTGGTAGTTGAATCGAATATCAAAGGATAGGAATTTAAGAGTTTAATGGTTTATGGTTAGGTATAGGTTTTTTTTTTGAGAAATTAAAGATTTTAAGTATTTTAATAAAAAGCAAAGAATCTGGTTTTAAAAATAAAAGAAAAAAAATAAAAATAGGCCACATGTCATATTTTTATTGGATAGTAGAAAATTTTAAACATTTATCACAGAAAAACCTTAAAATGGTTATAGAAAAAAAAGTTAGGCATCCATTTGGGTCGAAAAATACTTTATACACCTATCTGGAAAAAATATATAATTGGAGTATTAAGCCTTAAATTTACAACCTGATTCACAAGTGTAAAGTGTAAAGCGTATAGTGTAAAGTATAAACTAGCTGCTACCTGCAGAAACAATGTTTTGCATTTTTGGCAGTCCCTGGCAACAAGTTCTTCTAGCATTCAAGAATATATTTGATTGCATTAAAGAATAACAATGTCCTGTCCAATCCCTACGGGCCACACATATTCCCCATCACACACCAGAAATAAGAAATAGGTAGACACAAGCTCCGCGAGTTCATTTTACAGCTTGATCAATGATTCGAATTTTAATGTTGCAAACGGAAATAATTGAATTGAAAGGATCATCTTCGTAATGGTCTCTACAGTATTCTATCTGTATTAATCAGGCCAATAAGTCAATACTAACTATTATACCAAAAAAATCATGAATTGTGTTGTCTTACTGATTCAAATATATCTGGAACTGGAAGCACATGGCTTATGCTCTCCAAACCTCATCGATGATGATAGTTGCAGTTTAGTTGAGATCATTTCTTGAGCATTTCTTCATCTTACACAATAAGAATTTCAACAATTCCGGTCGAAGTATTGATTCGAGCGGCGAATTTGGAAGAGAACGAGTACTACCCTCAACCGTGGCAATGCATGTGACAAGAAAATATATACCCGCCATGATTCTAAGGTTTTAATAAGGTTACATTATTCTGTAATACTAGTATATGATTAAGTTACCTTTATATAATTGTATTACTTGAACTATATTTAATTAAGGTTTGATGTTCTCTGAGTGTTTTCTCTGCTTAATTTATTAACTCCTGAAGCAATATTTTCTTCTTTCTGGTATGAATTACAGATGTCCTTGACTATCCGTTTAATGTTCTACACAGAAATGAACTTATGTATCCGAACTCGAGATAATAAAATATAGACAAGTCTTTTGTTTGTACCATCATGCTAGGCCATATCTCAATTCATAGACAAGCGTTTTGCCTTGGTTGGGACTACATGAAGCACAGGGGTTGATTCCCAAGGGTCCCTTGTCTGTACCATCATGCTAGGCCATATCTCAATTCATGAAAAATAAACAAGCATTTAGCACGATTCGTCTGTCATCGAGGTTGTGAACAGAACCGAGCTGCAGATGTGTACCGTTAAATTCATAGAAATGCAGTGCTCAAATCCTTTAAATGTAGAAAAAATACCTTCTGGAGGGAGGATGGTCACTGGTCAGAGATGATTTGAATGGAGGGGATGTGGGATATGTTGGACCAATCCTCTCCTCCCTCTTTCTTACACCGCCTTTCCAGATGCGGGCATCTTTCGATTCTCAGCGTTTGCAGTGCCGTGAGGCTCCTTACACCTTGGGGCAATGACATCATATTAGAACAATACATAATCTCCAATGTTGAAAGCGAGGTGAGGTGTTGTATCTCATTTGGGAGACAACTTAATCTCTCACAAAATCCAATTCTCAGGTATCGAAGAGAAGAGAGATGTTGGATACTCTGGCAATGAGGTTAATTTCTCACATTGAAATAAACTCAAAGTTTCTAAACAGCTGAGGTTTTGTAGTCCCGTAGGCAAGCTTTCAAGTTGTGAGCAACGCTGAAGAAGCAAGCATTTAAGGGAGGATAGATTATCCAGCAGATCAGATGAAGACTTTAGACTACTACTATCAATCGATAACATCTCAAGGTGTTTATGGTTTTGCAATAGTCCATCAGGTAAATCCATAGGCTCAAAGTATCCGGACAATTTGAGAGATGTAAGATTAGTGACATTCATCACCAAAGAATGGAGTAAAGTAACATTAGCTCCAATAAGACTAAGCTCTTTCAGAGATTGCAGCATTGGAAGCTTAACCAACTTAGGACAACCAATGATGGTTAATGAACATAAGAGAGGCAAATGTTCTCTACCATTCATTGTTGTCCATTCCTCCAAACATCGTACCCCATCTATTTTGAGAACCTCAAGTGATGGAAAAGAACTTTCCGTATCACCATAGAAGCCGCTGTCCATACGCTTCAGAGCACCCATTCCCCGAATGGTAAGGACCTTAAGGAAGCGTAATTTCCCTAGAGGTGGAAGTTGATCACATCTTTCACAACATAGTTCGATTTCAACAAGGTTCGGAAGAAGCAGATCCATCATCCAATTAGGAAACCTTACACCTTGGTAACCCGATATGCATAACTTCTTCAAGCTTGAATGAGGTTGGAGAGCATTAAGGATCTCTTCATCATTTCCATGTTGATGATGAGTGAGTCTCCTGATGTCCCAAGACAACCATAATGATCTTAAATTTTTCTTCTTTATCAAGTTGGCATTTTTAGCTTCTGTTGAATTCTTCACGTTGAAAAGTTCTAGGATGTTCAATTCCCCCTCTAGGGCCAACTCTTTCAACTCATCAATGCCACAGCCATTGTCCTTTCCCACAATGAACATGTTGAGCTTGCGCAAACATGATAATTGTCCCAATCCAACTGGCATAGAAATTAGCCTACTGCAACCTTTGAGGTCCAAGTACCTTAGATTTTTCAAGTTCTTCAAACCCTTAGGTAACATTTCAAGAGCTTGACACCAATGGAGAATTAGTGTCTGCAGGCTGTGAAGGGAGCTTATTGATTCGGGTAGAGCTTTAACATTAGGATCATGAAGGCGTAAATACCTCAGGTGCTTCAGATTTTTAAATGCAGGGTTGCTAAATCTATCACCATAATCCAAAACCTTTAGATACTTTTGATTACTGATGAAACTGGAAGGACTGGATATGTTACTAGTACAACGAAAGCCGGAATTGCTATCGAGGATCAACGAACGCAATGGTGGCAATTTGGATAAATCCATAATGTTTCTTGATGAACTGCTGTTATGAACAAACAAGTGACGAGCAGTTTTTGGTATTTTCAGCCTCTCACTGGGCTCAATCACACAGCATTCGTATCCCTTAATCGATGTTGCAACGTCATGGATTAAATCATGCATTTTACATGTAACAGTTCCATGAACATCCTCACTTATTTCTTGGAAAAAGGACCTCCAAGTTAATTCAGAGAATATTTCACACCCCATATCATGCAAATCCAATTGTCCTCGAGAAGGAATAAATCCATTTGCCATCCATAGTCCTATCAGCTCATCCTTTATCATGACATAATCTTTGGGAAATATCGAGCAAAACGAAAAACACTGCCTCATGTATGAAGGAAGATGTTCATAACTTAACCTCAACACAGCTAAGATTCTACTGGCCTCGTCTTCCAAGTTCCACATCTCGCTATCTCTGACATGTAACCATTCACTTTCCTGACTTTTGAAACGCAACATGCTTCCAATGGCCTTAATTGCTAATGGTACCCCACCACATCTCCGCACGATCTGCCTCCCAATCATTTCCAGGTTCGCATTGCCTTCATTCGTTCCCATGCCAAAGGCTTTTTGCTTGAATAAGGACCAAGAATCATCATCTGTCAAACATCCCAAGCGATGAAAAGGGACCGTGGCCATCATAAGAGCAATTTTCTCGAGTCGAGTTGTGACAATAACTGTACTTCCTCTCCCTCCAGACTGTAGGGCTTGGTTCAGTCTATCCCACTTGTCAAGGCATTCATTCCACACATCATCAAGTACAATCAAAAACCGCTTCCCGACAAGCTTCTCAACTAAGCGCCGCTGCAGGGGATCCAGCTCTTGGATATCGCAGGACTTTCCATCAATGGACTCCACAATGGCTTTAGTCAATCTTTTCACATCAAAATCATCCGATACACACACCCAAACTCTCAAATCAAAGGCCTTTGCAATGTTTTCGTCGTGGTAAACCAATTGAGCAATTGTTGTCTTTCCAAGACCTCCCATCCCGCATATGGCATAAACGGAGAGATCATCATGGTGACTCGCATTTCGAAGTATCATACTAACCATCTCTCCCTTCTCATCTGCTCTGCCAAATACTTGTGATTCTTTCACGAGGGAGCTGGTTTCCCTGTCATTATTCCGTTCAATTCCAGCTTCTCCCACCACACCCTCTTCCAAGTGGAACTTGCTTCTCACCTCAGCAATGGCATCTACTTTCTCCCTTGCAGTCTTAACTCTACGTGCCATATCTAAGCGAAACAAAAGCGGGTTCTGAAGAGAAAAGAAAGTGGATACCTTGCTTCCACGCCCCCAAGCTTCTGATTTGAAATCATCGAGCACATCTTCCAGATCGTAGGCTGCTTGTTCCAGCTCTCCAAGCCAATTCTTGATAGCTTCACTCTTCCACTGCTTCTGCTCGGCATCATGGAGCACAGCTTGGATTGTGGTAAAAGTACGGTGCAGGCTCTCAAGCTCAGTTTTGAGGCTCCCTGCAAGGCCGACCTCCTCCCGGAACAAGGAGTCCAAGTTGTTCAAGATGGTACTGACAAGAGCTGAAACAAGTGCATCCGCCATGTCTGCTCTCTCCAAAAATTTCACAATCAGTAAAGCAAAAACTGGAAACAGAAGAAGACCGAGGATTGGGAAAACAAACGAAACAACAATGGCAAAGACAAGAAAGCCTCTGTACCAAGAAAGTAAACAAAGAAATGGTATTTTGTTTCAGTTAGGGTCCACACGTCTTCCATATGGAATAAAGAAGGAAAGTAGAGGCTGTGGTCATGTGGAAATATAATAGCATGAGATTGATTGACCACCAAGCAATTGGATATAAATTTTCTGAATTTTTTAGTGCACCTATTTATATTCACACTAAAAAAATAAAATTTAGAGTTTAAATTAAAATTTATAGTTTGAGTTTAGTGTTAGGGTATAGAAAATTAGGTGTAGGGTGTATTTTTTAGGCTATAAAATTTATAGTTTAAAATTTAAAATTAGAGCTTAGAATTTAAATTTATATTGTTGGGTATAGAAAGGTAAATCAAAGCGCTGAGGAATTTTGTCCCAAGCAATTATGTGAAAAAGAAAGAAAAATATGGTTATATTTTAATACATAGACCGTGTAAAAGAATTTTACACACCGTAAACTATAAACCGTAATCTTAACTTTTAAATTATAAACCCTACAAGATAAACTCCTAAATTATTAACACTAAAGTTAATTTAGGGAAAAAAATTTCCTTACAACCTAACCCACGGACAACCACGACGACCAAGAACCACGAAAAAACGAAAAGAATCCATTGGGTTTTCGCCGAAACTTCAAACGAACATACCTGGCGAACGGTCGAGATACCGCGCGAGTGGTGGTCGGGGTTAGGTTCGAGACGTTGAGGCGCTTAGATGGGTGATGGCGGTGAAGGTCACGGCAGCACGGTGAAGGAGATCAGTGCGGTGGTCGGGGCTTGGGTTCAGGGGAGATGAACGGTCGGCAGATCTAAGACTTTTGGGGGAAATAAATTAAAATAAAAGAGTCATAAATGGGGGTGGTTGAGATATTTTGATTTGTTTATTATTTAATTTTATTTATTCACCCAAAAGGTTTAGGTTATGACTAAGAAAAAAAAATTTAGCCCGAACGGTTAAGTCTTGGGTTCACCAAGCGTTGGTTTCATCTTTCATTTTTATTTTTGGTGTTACAAGTGACTTTCTCCGACAACCGAGACCATCAAAATGCAGCATTCATCTACCGTTTCTAATGACATTCGACCCTGGTTTAATATCTCAGTTCAGTTGTGGGTTGCATGCTCACAGTTCGGATTGCAAGGCTGAGATTCATGTTGATTATGGGTGAAGTTTTGAGGGAGTTGGTTCTCGATTTAGGGTGGTCGGTTGAGGCTTCGTGGGTTGGGGAATGATTCGATAGGTGATGGTGAGCTATTTGGTGGCTTTTTATTCGGTTGATTACAAATGAGGATTTTGATTTATCGTGGGTTTTGTGATGAAGATTAGTTCCAGGTGAATAAAGGCGAGGCTTGGTTACAAAAGTATGTTTTATTTAATTATGTGTATTAGAATATATATTTTTTATTTTCACGTCATAATAATGTTAGAGATTTAACGGTAGAGTGATTAAAATAAGTCGATTTTTAAAGTACAATATTAAAATTAAACATTTTAAAAGTTGAGTGATCAAAATAGGTCATAGAGTAAAATTGAGTGATAATTTAGGTATTTTACCCTAAACATTATATAATCGAATTCTAATTAAATTATATTTGATTTCAAATAAAATTAAAAATTTTAAGTTTAAAAATTCTTAATTTAATCATTAAACTTTCAAATAAAAATGCACTAATCTCTAAGAGTTGACCCAACAATTTGTTTCACTTTTCCCCGATAATAAATCAGATTTTAAATGTTGGGAATTAAATCAAAATTCCAAAGCCATTCTTTTGTATTGAATTTACTTTGTGGTTATCAATGCAGGGTCGAAAACTGACGGTATAACGAACGATAGGATGACGAGATTCTAAAAAAAAAACATTTTAAGGGTTAAAAATGTGAGATCGAAAAATCCCAATAGAAAAAACCAAAAGCGAAAATGATAAGGAGTTGGAGAAATACTGAAATTTACTGAAGTTTATATATTTTAAGATTCATTTTGACGTGGGATTAATGTTCTCAATTCTTTTTATGCGTGAGAAAAACTATAGAAGGAAGAGTTGAAATTGGGATAGGGTAATTTTGGTAAAATAAAATTAATTTAATTAATATTTTAATATATTAAACATAAAAAAAAAAAATCAGGTGACGTGGCACGTTCTAATTGGTTAAGACATGTTTCTTTTTAATGTTGTTTTTTTTTGGTAATATGAATAACAACATAAACTTTAGGAGGTAAGAGAACTCAAAAAATATATTAAGAGACAAGTTAAAAAACAGGTAAGCGTTAAAACTCAAAATAAACAATAAAAAAAAAAGAGAAGAAGCTGGAGTCAAAGAAACGAATTTCTATATATCAAGACCAATGGACAAATTTTTTTTTGTACTTTTTCGGTGATTCTTTCTACGCTTTAACGTTAAAAATTATTAAAAAATTAAATTTTAAGTCTTAATCTAAAGGGTAAAATACTTAAATTATCACTCAATTTTGCTCAATGACATATTTTAATCACTGAACTTTAAAATAGATCAATTTACTCACTAAATTTTACTGTTTGACTTATTTTGATATTTTAAATTATTTTATTACTATTTTAGGATGACATGTCATATTTTATTGTTATTAAATATAAAAATAATTTAAAATAAAAATAAATTGTATTGTATTTATTATTAAATACAAAAATTATAAAAATAAAACTCAAATTCCCTAAATCTCAAACACCCAAACTCTCAAATCTTCATCGGCATCACTCTCACAGGTCATCACTCCTTCCGCCGCCGCCGATGCCTTCGCCCACCGCCTCCACTCCTTCTACAATTTTTACAATAGCAACCCTTTTCCTTTTAACATATTGTCCGTTGGGGCACCAATACATTTCCACAGTTTTCAAGTTCTACAAATGAAGTGTGCTTGATTCTATTTTATCATCATCACTACTTTCCAACCCCATAAAAACACTTCTCTGTTCTTTGTAATTATTTACATGAAAACACTCAGTTCCTTGTAATTATTTACGTGGAGTTCTTGTAGCGACCTTATGACTTGAATGGTGGAGAGTGGGAAGAGGGGTTTCAATTTGCAGTGAGTTTATGCTAAAAGAAAAGAGGTTGTTAATGTAGAGACGGTAGAAGGAAGGGAGGCGGTGGGCGCTGGCGCTGTCGGCGATAGTGACTGCAGAAAGAGTGGTGACCGGTGAAAGTTTGAGAGTTTGGGTGTTTGATATTTGAGTTTTACTTTTATAATGTTTGTATTTAATAATAAATACAATACTATTTATTTTTATTTTAAATTATTTTTATATTTAATAATAATAAAATATGCCATGTCATTCTAAAATATTAATAAAATAATTCAAAATGATCAAAATAGGTCAAAAAGTAAAGTTTAGTGAGTAAATTGATTTTTTTAAAGTTTAGTGACCAAAATAGGTCACAGAACAAAGTTGAGTGATGATTTAAGTATTTTACCCTAATCTAAATTCTAAATTCTAAACCTTAAACACTATATCTTAAAAATACACTCTACCTTCCATTTCTTATATTTTAATCTTAAACCCTAAATTTTAAGCTTAAATACAAGAACTAACACGTTTATAAAAGCTTTTCACTGTAATTAAATATATTAAAGTATGCTTACAAAACCTCAGGTCAAACGAACATCGTTTACCTATTCAATTGATGCAACAACATATGATAACCAAAATGCAAAAATTCTAAATTTAGTAAAATTTATTAATCGAATTAACTACCAACTATACCGATACGATATTAACCCGGCAAAAACGGTAGAGGATTTTTATTACCAATGTAGATATGAGGTTGGGCTTTGTTTTAGGGTCTGTTTGTTTCACTGTAATTGGTTTTCCTGAAAACGTTTTCATAACTTTATGCTATTTGGTTCATGGAAAATGGAAAAGTCAAAGGAAAACCAACTACAGTCAATGGAAAACATACCTTGTTTTAGTGTAAAATGACTTACCCATTGATTTTCGGTAAGTCACTTTCCTTCCTCTCATTCTCTCTACAAATACTAACCTAAAAACTAAACCTTAAAACCTAAACCCTAAATACTATCATAAAAACCAAAACCATAAATACTAACATAAAAGGTGAACTCTAAACCTTAAACCATAAACATTAAATCATAAACGCTAAACCCTAAACCTCAAACATTAAACAATAAAAATTAAATCCTAAACATTAAAAACCCTAAGCCATAAATATTAACATAAACACTAACAACAAACCCTAAACATTAAGACCTAACGTAAACATTAAACCCTAAACGAGAACTTAAACCCCAAACCCCAAACCCCAAACATTAAACAAGAAAAGTTAAACACTAAACATTAAAACCCTACCCTTAAACACAAACTCATAAGCCTTAAATATTAACATAAACACTAAGCATTAAACACTAACGCAAACCCTAAACCCTAAATATTAACATGAACACTAAACACTAACAACAAACCCTAAACCCTAAACACTAACATAAACCTTAAACCCTAAATGAGAACTTAAACCCTAAACCCTAACTTAAACCCTAAAGCCTAAAACATATATACTAACCCTTAAACCCTAACTTAAACTATAAACCATAAATTCTAAACCTTAAGCCATATATACTAAACCATAAACACTAACATAACCCTAAACCATAAACACTAATTCATAAACACAAAATCTTAAATGCTATATCATAAACATAAACCCTAAATACTAATATAAACAATAAACCCTAAAACCTAAACACTAAACCTAAACACAAACCCTTAAATGTTAAGCCTTGAACAATAACATAAACCCTAAACAATAAGCACTGACACATAAACCCTAAACTTTACATGTTAAACTTTAAACAATAACATAAACCCTAAACAATAAACAATAAACTCTAAACCCTAAATGCTAACATAAATACTAAACCTTAAACACTAAGCACTAACATAAACCTTAAAATTTAAATTATAACCTAAACCCTAAACACTAAAAGCTAAACACTAAACCATAAACCATAAATGATAAGCCCTGAACACTAGCCATAGACTCTAAATGCTACCATAAACCCTAATCACTAAACTGTAAACCCTAAATGTTACTATAAAACTTTAAATCATAAACCCTAAACTTTAACCGCCAACCTAAACCCTGAAATCTTAAACAATAACATAAACCATAAACCCTAAACTATAAACACTAATCTAAACCCTAAATCTATACCTTAAATACTAATCCCTAAATGTTACTATAAACACTAAATACTGGTCTAAACCATAAATCATAAATGCTATCCTAAACCCTAAACACTAACCTAAACATTAAATCATGTTTTGGTTGAAACTTGTTTTTACCGTTATTGATGCTTGTTTGTGGATTGTTCATGAAATTTCTAGGAAACTCTATCAAACAGTGTAAAATGAATTGTAATATCATCTAAACACCAAAAAATAATTTCTGCAATTAGTTTTTCAACAACTGTAGGTTATTTTCCAAAATTCATTTTCCGAAATCAGTTTTCAGTGAAACAAAAAGGCCTTTAATTGAAAGCAGAGCAAGCAAAGACCGTCCTGCTCTCATTTTCGGGGCTTCTTTGGTTTAGTGACGGGTAACAACGTCCACGTGTAATTTTTCTTTTCTTTTTCTTTTCCTTTCTCCTAAACCATTCGTTGAAGCGAAAATCATTCGTCGCGTGTTTTCAACTTTCAGACAGGACAGGACTCTGTTTTTTCTTTTAAATTATTATTATTCCTTCATTATCGTTTTTCATTGGATTTGTTGAGAATGAGAAAGGACAGGAGGCCGAAGATGAAGGGAAGAGTGTCGAGGATCGGAAGCTATGCGATTGCATCTTCCATGAAGGATCGTCCTCACCAACCTTGCATTACCTGCACCACTTTTAACATCCTTGCTCCCATTTACAAACGCCTTTCTCATAAGGTTCACTTCTTTCTTCTTTAAAAAAATATCATATTCGACTACCCTTTTTAATATATTGTCTCGTTTTGCATGAATCGAACGGATTCAGGACCAGAACTGCCGCGAAAGCGACTATAGGGCATACTGGTTGGCCAGGAATCAACGAATATTGGATTCTTTATTATACGAGAGATCTTCCATTATTTGTCTGCAGGTATCCCTTTCAATTTCAAACTCTTCCATTCCATTATCATTCATTGTTTCTTTCTCAGGATTCTGACTTGCATTGCTCTAGGAATTCTGGGTTGGGAGTGAAGAGCTTGTAAATATGTACGAGAAGAGGCTCGGTGATGCTGGTTATCTTACTTTCAAGCTTGGACGTACCAACAACCGTGCTGATGGTAAGTTTATGTCGACCATCTCATATCAGCATTCAATGATCAAATGGTTACTCGAAGATTAAGCACCGAAGCGGTTCGTTTTCCTTCGATTCTAGACTAGTTCGGTTGATTCCTTCTAACTTGAACTTGTTTCTGTTGGAGATAACAGGTCTACTGACTGCGGTGCACAAGGACTATTTAAGATTTATCAATTATAGGGAATTGCATTTCAATGATTGTGGAGACCGGGTTGCACAGTTGCTACATGTTGAGTTAGCTACACCGGCTTCACTACGCCGAAACAACGATCCCTGCCAAGAACTTCTCATTGTCAACACCCATTTGCTTTTTCCTCACGATTCGAGTTTGTGTATAGTACGATTGCACCAGGTGTACAAGATATTGCAGTATGTTGAATCTTATCAGAAGGAGTATAACCTTAATCCTTTGCCTATTATGCTTTGCGGGTGAATATATGATTCATTTGTTTTGGTTTGAAGCAAACATTCATATCTTGCCCTTGTTTAGTAATACTAATTTCCCTTTCTTCCTTATTTCGTATAGCGACTGGAATGGGAGCAAACGCGGACATGTTTACAAGTTCCTTAGGTCCCAAGGCTTCGTATCGTCATATGATACTGCTCATAGATACACAGATGCAGATGCACATAAGGTGAATATTTTATGCTCTCACTAGTACTCTAAGACCTCATTGATATTTCACTTGGCCTTTTGCTAAAACTTCTAGTTTTATGAACAGTGGGTTAGCCACCTTAATCATCGGGGAAATGTATGCGGCGTCGATTTTATATGGCTTCTTAATCCCAATAGTTATCGGAAACTGCTGAAAACAAGTTGGACTGAAGCAGTATTTGGCATGTTCAAGGTCAGAAGCTTAACATTTACTTGTCCATAATTGCTTGCTTGTGGTGGTTCATTTTAAGCTGGAATAAGAAAACACAATCTACCGGATATTGAATCCAGGGAAGAAAACATCCTTTGGAACACTTTTAATCTGATGGTGCAAAGATCTATTACAGAACCAACTAAGGAAAGCTTCGTTGACAGAAGACGATGCGTTTGCTTCTCTTACGGCGGACAATGATGGTGATTACATTACCTACTCAGGCTTCTGTGAAGCTCTTAGGCAGGTAATAGAACTTTCCTCAAACTTATGTCTTTCCATTTTTCTATCACCTTGTTGCTTAGTAGGAGAATATACTAGTGCAATGTTCCGAATTTTACAGTTCAACATAATCGGTCATCGCCACGGACTAAGTGTTGAAGAGACAAAGGACTTGTGGGTTCAAGCAGACATTGATGGAAACGGTGTTGTTGACTATAAAGAATTTCAGGTAACTCTTACATGGTGTTATGTGTAGACAGTGAATAACAGACGTTTCCTACTCAAATGAGTTCCATTAGGAAGATTTATCATATATAAAGCTAATAATGACTTTGCAGCAGCGAATCTGGAAACCTACATGGTCAGAGCCACGAGACGGAGACGGCAAAGAAGGCCAAGACAGAGGCCATAAGGTGGGTGAAAAACATAGTAGGAAGGAGCAAGCCATTGGTTTTAGTGTGAAGAATGCAGTGTTGTTCCCTCCAGAAGTGGAAAAGGGAAGGTGGCCTGAAAATTATTTTCTCTCGGATCACGCCCGACTTACGGTGGTGTTCTCGCCAATACAAATGCCTTGTTCCCAGTTAACATCATGACAAAATCTGAGATGCAACAGAACTCAGATGGGAAATTCTTGGAATGAAGAAAAGTTGAAGGACACAGAGGACTCTGTGCTATCCACATGTACCATCATCAAGTTGAGACGGCAACCGTCTCATACTATGAAGCAGGGCACTCCTCTCCAATGCCAACCATCTCGAGAACATGAAAGTTAAGGGCATCGGTCGATCGGAGTGCCATTTCGTCAGTCATCCGGCAGATAATCGGGCAGGTTAAGGGGAAAAGGAAAACATACCGGAGTTTATACATTTGATATATGTTTTCATCAAAGGTAGGCAGGTTAGAGCAGTAGGCAATTGAAACTGTGCAGTTATGTAAACTGCTAGACTAGAGCTAGAGTAACATTTAAAAACATCAGAATGCATAGAGGGAAACCTCCATAAGGTGAAGGGACTTCTATTTTGTAGTGAATCACTTTTCTTACAGATTATATAAAACTCATACTTATGATAGGAGTGGCACTCAATAAATTAATATAATAAAGATTCATATTTGGTGTATTAAGTTTGTATTTTTTTTACTATGAAATATGCACTAATTTGTAGATTTTTTAGATCTATTTTAATATATTTGGGCTAATTGAGATTTGAATTTCATTTTCATTTTAGCTTTAATTTTTTTAATATATATGTCTATCTTATGGTGCATGTTCGGGGTGTGAGGTTGTTTCTCTCAACGATATTGTCTTCAAGGTTTTTAAATGGGGTTTGAGAATTTAATTTAGGGTAAGTTTCCACAAGTGCCTTAGTGTTAGGGTTTAGGGTTTATGAATTTAAGTGTAGTAGTTTTGAATTTAGGGGACGTTAATAGAATTTCGGGTTTAGGATTAAAATTTAGGGTTTATAGATTAAATCCTAAATCTCTAATCATATTACCCTAAAACCTAAACTCTAACTTTAAATTTTAACCATGAACCCTAAATTATAAACTCATTCACTAAAACCCCTAAACTCTAAATCATAAACCGTAAAATTAAGACACTTAGAAACAAAAAGTTTTCACTTATAAGATAATAATCCTTTTTAAAATGCATGAATCGTGTTTCATTTATTATCCATTTACCCTCCAATACTGTTCTTCAATACACAATTCTTTTAAACAATAATATTCAAGGATATTTGTATTTCTTATATATTCATATTTGTTAAATCTTTTAAAAAACAAAAATACAAAAGTTAAAGAATATTTAATAAATATTTGTATTTCTTATATATTCATTTACTCCACCGTTAGTACATGGTATAATTAACTTTCATATAAATAAAATATAATTATTCTATACAAAAGTGCTTGTGCAAACTTTGTTTATACGAGTGTTTTATTTTTAGGGTTTACGGATTCTGTTTAGGATTTAAAGTTTATGGGTTTAAGTGTAATAGTTTTGAATTTATGGCATATATATAGAATTATATGTTTAGGGTTAAAATTTAGGATTTATAGGTTAAAACTTAAATCTCTAATCATATTACGCTAAAACTTAAACCCTAAATACTAAATTCTAACAATAAAACCTAAATTCTAAACCCCTATACTACAAACCCTAAACCTTAAAGTGAAACCTTAAACCTTAAAATTAAGACGCTTGTGAAAAAAAGTTTCTACCACTTGTGTATGGAATAGTAATACATAAATAATACCGTTTTAAACTACACTATTCGAATAAAAAATATCATAATGTTTTGTATCCAAATCAACTGTGATTATTACATCTCATATATTAGCCTATGAAAATAATAATAATCATCTATCATCTAATCATAGAGAATAATTGAATCAAATTAAATTTTAAAAATAAAAATAAAACATGTGATAAACTTTGAGATTTGTAACTCGAAAATTTGTTTAAATTCAATTGAAATTTACTTTTAATATTTAACCCATTCCAAAAATAAAAATTAAGTTATGGCACAAAAATTAAGCAAATGGAGATGAGGGTTAAACTTGAGATTGGACTCAAATTTAAAAGTTGATTTGTATTCAATGTTTTTTTAATAGACTTAAAGGTAATTACAAGTTAGTATTTGTTTATATATATATTTTAACCCTTTGACAATATATATACACCTTAAAAAAACGATTTGAATCTGGATCTCCTAGAATAAATATTATCCGTTTTTCCATTGCTCAACTTGTTGAGTTCTATTTGTATTCAATGTTATTTCTAAAAAATTTATGGTTGTTTAAGTTGGACTTATTAGCTAGTCGGATCCGGAACTAGTTCAGAACGTACTATAAAATCGATAAGACCGTGAATAAAAAGGGTAAACTACATAAATAGTCTTCCAATTATAGGACACTTTTTATTGTCTCTCGATTATAAAAAGTTACAAAATAGTCATCTAATTTAAAAATATAACATTTTGGTTGGGTGCATTTAAAATTTTAATGACTGGTGACGCGGTGGTTAACAAAAATTAACATAATAACACATTTAGTCTTTCATACTTATATATTCAATCTATTTAGTCATAATTAGAAAATTTAATAAATTTAGCCATGTTTATTTAGACATTTTATCAATTTAGTCATATTTTTAATTAGAAATTATTTATTATTTTCTCCACCATGTCTATTAATTAGTTTTTATATGATAACATTATATATATATATATTTATATTAAATTGTATTTTATTGAAGTTACGAATTTAACACTATATTTTTAATGGCTTGAGACCAAAATAGAAAAAAGCGTAACATTAGTGATGATTTTGTCTAAAAAATAGTTCGATGATTAAAATAAAAAATAAAAATATTTTAGTGACCAATGATATTGTTTACCCTAAAAATAACACATGGACTACTAATGAGGATAGAAAAAATAATGTGTAGAATAAAAAATACATATCAATATCGTCGTTAAATTTTTAACGCTGATTGCCAAGATAGAAAAATAACGTAACAATAGTAATAATTTTGATAAAAAAAATCAATTACCAAAATAGAAAAACGAAAATAATTTAGTGACTAATAGTGATGCTTACACTTAAAATAATAAAATAATCTTTTACGGGTAGATTAGGTTGTTTCATGACATCAGCGGTATGAAGGAGACGCAGTCAATATTTTCATTGGGTTGACCAATGACCACTTGACCTGCCAGATTTGTTGCTGCTGTTTGATTACTCTGTTGCCGAATTCTACTGATATGGGCGCCCTTGTTTTGCTCACTCTGCTTTTCTCCCATGCTTGCATGTCCGCCGCACATGGCAGACCTGACCAAGATTACAAAGACCAACTCCTTAGCTCAGCCCAGCTCGACAAAGATTGGTTGGTTTCCATCAGGAGACAAATCCATGAAAACCCTGAACTTGGCTTCCAAGAACACAACACCAGTGCTCTCATCCGCCAGCAGCTGGACCAACTCGGCATCCCTTATTATTACCCCTTTGCCAGCACTGGTATTGTCGCCCAAATCGGCTCCGGTTCTAAACCCATCGTTGCTCTTCGTGCTGACATCGACGCTCTTCCCCTTCAGGTCATCCTAATATCTATAACCTTGTTTTCCCCTACTGTTTTATTTATCCAGATGATCGGAATGTCTGTTGTTTTCTGTTAGCTTGAATTGTGTCCATTGGCTCTGCTGTTGTAGGAGCTTGTGGAATGGGAACATAGGAGCAAAATAGATGGGAAAATGCACGGTTGTGGGCACGATGCTCACACTACTATGCTTCTTGGTGCTGCCAAGTTGCTTAACCAACGCAAACATAGGCTTCAGGTTAGCTTTTGATCTGGAAAATTTTATAGCCATTTGCTAAAAAATGGCATTTGCAGGCTTTTTCATTTTTGCAAACTCTTGTCCCTGTAGAAAAAAAAATCTGCTATTAGTAGTCAATTCTGTCGCATTTTTTAGTAATATTTGACTCCATTCCTTGTATTGAATTTGATTCCCCCCACCCTTTTTTCCCCTTTGAAAAGCTTGATTCCCACCCTTTCTATAAGAACCCGTGTGTTATCTAAGTATTACCAGGGATGGACCGAGAGAGGGCTGGAGGGGGTGATCGCCCACCCTAAAAATTTGAAATATTTATATAATTTAGAAAATTTTTATGTATTTTCTATTGAAAGTCTATTTTTGCCCCCTTCTAACATGAAGTTCTGCGTCCGTCGATGATTATTACTGTTTAAGGTTCACAAATTTCAGCTTATTCAATGTCCCATTTTCCCTTATATGCCACTGAAGGGAACTGTCAGACTACTTTTCCAACCTGCAGAGGAAGGGGGTGCCGGTGCATCTCACATGATAAAGGAAGGAGCTTTAGGTGACGCTGAAGTGATATTTGGACTGCACGTTGGTTTCGAAATTCCTACAGGGAGCATACAACTGATTTCAGGGCCATTCTTAGCTGCTACATCCTTCTTTGAAGCCAAAATAGAAGGAGTTGGCGGTCATGCCGCAGGGCCTCATTTTACTATAGATCCAATACTTGCTGCATCCTTTGCAATTTTGGCACTGCAACAGCTAACTTCTAGAGAAGCTGATCCTCTCCACAGTCAGGTATGTTCCATTCTTATCTACATATTCATTCTCAAATTTGTTTTTGACCTGCCCTAACTTGTTCACTATCTTCCATGCCTATCCTCTGGCAAATTTGACATGGATTATTTGCTGCTACACACAAACAATATATATAAATTGGTTAAAGTACGCACGTCCAATGCAACCTAATGCCTAATGCATTTTGTCTGTAAGGTGTTGTCTGTTACATACATCAGAGGTGGATCGGCATTCAACGTGATCCCGTCGTATGTTGAATTTGGGGGCACTTTGAGGAGTCTCACCACTGAGGGCTTGTATAAACTACAACAAAGGTTGAAAGAGGTACACAGCATTATTAGGTCTTGTTACGTTTTAATAACTAAACCATGAGAATCATGATTTTCCAGTTTATAATAAGGGAACTCCTGGCATGCTCTCTGCCCTTAGCTAATTCTTACCTTTTGAGCCAACTATTTTACTTACATTTACGTATTGTTATAGAGTTTAATAATACATACGTGTATATATTGTTTGTTTATCTTCTTTTCCTCTCTTTCTGAGAAGCTATTCCCATGAACAAAATTATCTAGTCTGCTATGATTTGTCCTGTTGGCCTGCTGTAGTGGTGCTCTGGGAATTATCAAATGTTTCTTCTTCTTTTTTTGTCTATTTTTATTAGAGAATCTTATTGTCATATGTTCTTTGGTACATTGTTGATAGATCAGCTCTTTAATGTCCTAGCTCTGTTTCCGGTAAATATTATATTTAACTTGGTTTTATAAGATCCTGGCTGCCTGCAGATTGGTCTGTTCTTAGAAGCTGAGGGGATGATACCCTTTATTTTTCAGCTTAATCATTTTTACTTGCGGCAGGTCATTGAAGGACAAGCGGGCGTACACCGATGTAAGGCGTTTATCGACATGAAAGAAGAAGAATACCCGTTCAATCCCGCTGTGGTAAATGATGATGGCTTGCATCAACATGTTGAGAAGGTTGGTAGGCTTTTGCTTGGTCCTGAGAATGTGAAGAGGGGTAAGAAAATTATGGCAGGAGAGGACTTTGCCTTCTATCAAGAAAAAATCCCTGGATACATGATAAGCATAGGGATGAGGAACGAGGAACTCGGCTCAATTCATCCGCCACATTCGCCATATTTCTTTCTCGACGAAGATGTCCTTCCGGTTGGCGCAGCCTTGAATACTGCTCTTGGAGAACTATACCTGAATGAACACAAGCATTCCATTTAGATCAAGCATTTTAAGGGGAATGACTCAGAATAAGAAGCAATGTTTATATTATGGCGTTGGTAAGCAATGTTTATTAGTAAAGGTTGAATGGCCCAACTTTATTCCAAAAGATAATGGAATTACTCAGAAAGCAAACTTCAAATTAAGCAAATCAAAAGATAATGGAATTTATCCACATGAAACTACTAACATAACTTTTTCTCCTCTATTGTTTTATAATTAGATTCGGTAATTTTGAACCTACTATTGAAAACATAAATATTAGGAACACACAGGGACCGAGCCCTCATCTTGAAGAATTTTTTTTCTACTTTTGTCCCTGTATTTAATTTTTTTTGAATTAATTTATTTATAAATTTGTCCCCTTTTACTTTCAAACATTTCTAGTTTGCCTTCCCACCTCAAATTTTGGTTCCGTCCCTGAGAACATACGCGATCGTTTTAAATTTTTTTATTAAAAACCCCAAACTATCAACCCCGACTTCAAACCTTAAACTTTAGGGTTTGAGTTTTGGGGTTTTGTTATATTATTTATAATATAAATATATTATTTTTCAAAAAAACTTTTGGGTTTTGGAGTTTTATATTATTTATATATTATTCATAAAATAATATATTTATATTATAAATAATATATAAAAATCATATATTTTTATTTATATATGTTGATATACATATATATGTAATAAAATATTTATACATTAACATTATTTATAGTATTATTTATTTCATAAAATAATTTGAATTATATAATATCATGTTAGTTTAGTGGTTAAGGTTTAATCGTTGTATTTATGATTTTTGAGTTCAAACCCCTTGAAGTGCATAAATTTATTATTTTTCTTCCAGTAAAACGAAGCCGTTTGGGCCAAAATAGACTTCAAAACAGCCGCAATAAAAGGACGCCGTTTTGAGTTAACGTCTCGCTAAGAGTTAACGACAGAGTGATATAAACAAGTCCGAAAGTAAAGTTCAGTGTTATAATTGAACATTTTTAAAGTTTAGTACTACTTTCAAGACAATATTATAGTTTAGTGACATCTAAGGTAGTTTACTCTAAATTTTGTATCAAAAGTTATTAATTGTGAAAATGTATTAATAGTAATTTATGACATGTAAAATTATAAATATAAAACGAATGTGTTAACTATAATGTCTTAGTGTGTAGATATAATTTATATTTGTCATGTATGGGGCTTTGGTTGTTTGGTAAAAATCAACTTAACCGACTGAATTGAATTTGTTCAGTTAAATAGTCAACCACCAATGTTTGTTCGATCGGAGAACAAATTAAAATTTTTTAAGTTCAGTTATTGGTTAAATTTATTTCAAACTAATTAATTAATTGAATTAATTAAATTTCTTGAAAATATTAAATAAATATTACATTTGCATTTCATTTAAGCTCAAGCCCATTAAAAAATTAAGCCTCAACTAATTTGAACTCATATATAAAAAGTTATCCATAGTTATCTAAAAATGTAAAAAAAAAACGAACAAAAAATTACTCAAATTATAATTTTATATTTACTTATAAAAAACTTTGCTTAATTCAAAAACTAACCAAATTAATCATCATTTGTTTAGATAGGTTAATGATTATCGGGAGGGAAATTTCGCTTCAATTAACCATTAAATATTAAAAATTAAAAATTTATGTTTTGAATAATTTGATTTGGTTATCGACTAAGTTAACCGTTTGAGCAACCCTAATTATACATGTAAATTTTGAATCGATATAATATTTATATATATCTATTCAAAACATTTATAATTATTTAAATGATTTTTAAGTTTTTGTAATTTTAATTTTTTTTATACATTTAAATATTTTTAGGTTTTGGAATTTTATAACTTTAATATTTTTCTGGTTTTTAGAGTTTTTTTATATTTTGGGTAATTATTCTATGCACAAGTGCTTGTGGAAACTTGTTTACATAAGTGTCTTATTTTAGGGTTTAGGAATTTTGATTAGGGTTTAATATTTAGGGGTTTTAGTGTAAGGGTTTTGAATTTAGGGGGTAAAGTTAGAATTTAGAGTTTAGGGTTAAAATTTAGGGTTTGTAGGTTAAACCCTATATCTCTAACCATATTACCGTACAACTAAACCCTAACCTATAAACCTTAAATTCTAACCATAAACCCTAAATTCTAAACCTATACACTCAAACCCCTAAATTGAGTCCTTAAACTATAAAACTAAAGCACTTGTGGAAACTTTTTGTTTCCATCACTACTGCATGAGATATTTTCACTTATATTTTTAATAACATCTAATATATATTTTTTGCATTTTTTTATATTTATGATTTTAGCATTTATTTGAATTTGTAAAAAAAAATTCTTCGAAAAAACTGTATGTATCACGTGACATAAGTACAAAATGACACATAATTTAATAGTTAAAATTTGATTAAAAACTCAATTAGTATAATTTCTCGATTCAAATACCTAATTATATATTTTTCAAAAAATACCTAATTATATAGAAAAAATGTAAACTTAATTAGTTTTTTCAAAAGAGGTAAGAACCTTTATACTCTTAAGTCAATCTTTACATCAAAACAGGGAATGGACTGAGTGTTAGAGGGGAGGTTGCACCACTTAAAATTTATTTTCGCTATTTTAAATTTTTATAAGTTCACCTTCTAAATTATACAGATTCGCGTTTAACATAAAATTTTGTGTTCGTCTCAACATCAAAATATTAAGAAAATTAATAAATTTTATTATATTTTTTTACTAATATAAATATATAATTTGCATCCCGAACATAAATTGTAAAACGGACATACATATTAAAAAATGATTAGCAGATCATATGATTCGCTAGGAGTCATTTAATCAACCATAATCGAATAATTCAGCATGTTCTTCATTCAATCATTTAGGCGAGCTTCAATCTCCCACACACAATAATATGATTATTAAAAAAAATCCTCATTCATTTATTTTATTAATTGACCGGGTATTATTTAATTTGATCAAATTGAGTCAAAAAATTAAGTTAGATGGGTTGATGAATCATATTTTATAACTCAAACTTTTTTGAATTTTTTCGATTGAAGTTTATGAAATTTGAGTCAAGTTGATGTTTAAGTTTAATTGTAATTATTTATAATATTATAATACATATTAATTCCAATTTAAATGAATTTCTTTAATCATGTGAGATATACATATATATATTTATATTTATTTTCACATGTATAAATAAGACTTGTAATGCTATTTGCTTAATCAAATATCATCTAAAATTAAATAATATATTTAAATTTTATTTTTAAGCAAAAATATGTTATATCATTAAACTACGAGCCTCATTATATAACATTTTCTTATTCAGGTCGAGGCCAGACCAAACACAACATAAGGAGGAAAGGAGTGTCCAACATATATTAATAACTAAATTGAAAAGGAACACAATAAAAATTCGGCTTGATTGAAAAAATATCTCAAACTATACGTCTTTTTTGTTTTAGGTGCCTAAAGTTTTTTTTTAGTTGCCTTTTAAGTTTTTAGAGCTTCTTCCTGACTAATCTGGACCGACCCGTCGTACACCTGACTTTGATGGGTGAGTCACTCAGCGAGAATTTTCTGCATACACAACGCTTCGTACTCGAAACATGCTTAAGTTGTTTATTATTTGGACCAAATCCGTAGGTGCCTAAAGTTTTTTAATAATAATAAAATTATTCGACATATTATTCTTAGGATATTCTTTAAACAGCGAGAGGGATAATTCAATGAATATATGGGTGGCTAAGAATAATGTACACCACATAATTAAACATTAGGCGTCCCTTTTTTGGGATAATTGAAACTTTCGGTATCACCAATGGCAACGAGACATGTGTTCAGATAAAATAAACAGAAAGTAATGATTTAATTTTATAAAAAAGAATGTGATTATGTTTTTATGAAGATATAGTACTAGAATTTAGTTAGAACCAAGGATTTGGAAAACAAAAGTAAAGGGTGGTTGAGGATTTGGTTGCTTTATTAATCAATGGTCCAGATTCTACAAACCGCCCATGCTAACATTAGTTGGGACAACAAATACATCCCTTTTTAACTTCAAATTATTCTCAATTATTAATTTATTTTCACGAATTTTCTGATACCTTGGTAGTGAATTTGTTAAAATTTGTATTATTTTTTCTTTGAAAAAAAGTTAGATATTTTTAAAAAATCATGTTAAGGATTGTTGTAAAAAAATATATGGTGACAATAAATTTAAATTTATAGAGAACAACAATAATAATATATTTTCAGAAGAACAAAGAACAATTTTACTTTTGTACCAGGTTAAAATTTTATAATTTTTAAATATTTTTTAGAGATAATCCCACTAATTCCTCAAACGTTATGTTCGTTGGAGATATGTACTCCCTTTGTCCTACTCAATATGACAATATATTCAATATTAACTTTTTAAAAGTTAAAAAATTTTAATTTTGACTATAATCATTTTAAATATTTAATAAATTAAATTTTATAAAATATATATTTTTGAACTACTTGATTAAAGATTTCTAAAACATATTTTTCATATATTTATTAATAATAAATTTAAAATAATAATAAGCCAAAATTAAAAAATTTGACAAAAAATTAATATTGGACATGTTGAATGAGACGGAGGGGGTATTATTTTAATGTAAGTACTCTTAATTTTTGAAAGTTTAAAATAAATTTTCTTTGTTTGGAAGAAACCCAATATAAATAAGGTTAATCTCTTCATGAACATGTCCATGGTTCAGGTCAAGGGACAACAAATTATTTACCATCAGAAGCTTTTTTTTAATAGTCTTATGGTGATTATAATGTAGTATATGTTTATATATATATATATAAATATAAATATCATCTACTTTTACAGCGAGACTAGTTGTTGGGTTCATCATCCGAATGCTATTAAAATATAAGAAATTCTTTTATTCTTATTTTTACACTAATATTAATATATGTTATGGTTTAATTTTGAATAATAATAATTATTAAACACTAGTTCAAACTACATAATACCCAAAATTTTCCTGGCAGAACATTGCATGAGTTTGCAGATATGTTTGTTGGGTGAAATTTGGTAAGATTAAATTTGGAGCAGAAAAGGAACAGGAGTAAGAACTGGGTGTGGTTTATGGTTTGTCCCAAGTATTTGCTGAGTCAATCCCACGTGTTACCATAAATGCAAGTTGGGGCTTCACTTTCTACAATGCCCACCCTCTTTGCTCTAAACTTTCTTCCATCTATCCAATGTGGAACACCACACCAACATAGCAGCAATGTGTAAGTAGGTTAGGCTTTTTCTTTTCTTGTGGTTTGGTTTTTGATTTTGACAGATTGGAACCTTGAAGTACCATAGCTATCCGAAATTCAAATAGCGGTCTGTTATTATAATGACGGCTATTATATAATAATAGCAGGACCGTTCAAAATTGTTATTGTAAAAAATAATAGCTCGTAATAACTACAATAATATTTATTATGTTCGCAACTATAATATAACACTGCAACTGAAAATACGTACGTAACCGCAATTTAAGTCAATGAGTGGATCAACAAATTATGCTGTATTTATATTATCTTTCTAGTTTTTAAGACAGGGTGAATCATGTATAAGAGCCCTTTTGGAAACCTAAGAAAGAAGGAATGGAAGTGGACAAAGAAATTGAAAAAGAAAAAGAAAAAGGAAGACAAAGGTTTGTAGTTTCAAGGTCAGCATCCCATGTGATACCAACTTTCTAATACACATCTTTACACGCAAAAACTTGATACATTTTTAGATCCCACGTTTCATCCATCCCGACTTTCTTTTTCATTTTTTATCGATCCGGTATGGTATACATCTTATTTTCGTGATTATTTTTTATTAGAACTGATATATTTGATCCACAAGTCGATTAAATCAAATCGAATATTGTAAATATTGTTATTAAACAAATTACATGAGTCTAATTTATTTCATTCACAACGTTAACATGAATATTCTAACTATAATATTTCATTTAAGCATATCAATTGGTAATCGATATCTTCATGATTTATTTGTATGCGTAACTTAAACCACTCACTAGATCAAACTAATTTTGAATACAATACAAAAATACTATGTAAGCAATCGTATGTTTAAAGAACATGACACGACATACGTGCATGTTTAGCAATTTGTGCTGTTTTTATCTTTGACATAAGAGAAACATAAGACGTTAAATGAAGTAAGATTAGGCATGGGAATTTAGGGTAAGTCTACGGTGTGAAATAGTTATGGTGCGGCATCGACCGAGAATATTATAAAATACGGAACTAAAAATATTGTATTTTTTATAACATTTTTTGTTGGTGTCTCGTGATAGTATCGATATTTAAAGATAAATTTTAATATTTACATAAACTTAAAATATCATCAGAAGAGATAAGTACTGATAATCGAACTTAAGTTTTGATACTTAACCACTAACTAAAAGTGTAACATTTTCAGTTTTGTGTTGTCTGTCTTGTAACATTTTCAGTTGGTGCCTCATAATAGTCGCACTGTATCATGTTTTACGTTAAACTCACCTGAGAATTTAACGCAAAAGGAGACAAAGAAAAAGAAGCAGTTAAAACGTCCAAAACAAAAAGGTGAAATGAGTGGACATTGTCTTGTCCTCCATGTGTATCCAACCGAAAGCTAGGCTAACAGTTACGCAGAGCTTTCATGATCAGTAGGCTACATGGATCAAGCATCCGACAAAAACTAATGCTACCCCCTAACTTACCAAACATTTGAACTTATGAGTTATGTTACCATAAACTCATACGAGTATACGACCATTCTCCCTCGGTTGGTGGAAAACCAAAGAACATCTATGTTTCAAGCCTTACTTTTAAGAATACTTAATCACTAACATTTTTAAAAAAATTAAATTATCTCATACATCACTAAATTTTTATTTTGGTTTAATATAAGTGTTGGATCATTGAAATTCAAACGGAACGATGACATGAACAACTTTTTTTTGTCTTGGTGACAATATGAAAGTTGAAAGGTGCAAAACGAAATAGTATAGGTGTATCGATTTTATCACTAAATTTTAAAACGGTTTTATTTTAATTATTGAACGTTCTAGTCGTTGTTGTCGGTGAATTGTCGCTCTTCACCGGTCATCATTCAGAATCAGATCGATATAAAAATGTTATTTTACTCATTTTCTTCTCCTAGGATTGGTTTTCCACGAAACCCACTCAAAATTGTTGAAATTAAATAGAAAAATTTACCATTTTGAGGGTTTGAGGGCTTTGTCAGATTTGAGGGGTCTGGGTGTTTGTTCAAAAATTCGAACGGTGAAAATCATTCTTTTGAAAAGACGAACAACATACCTCGTTGGGCAGTCGTCGGAGAAGAACGAAGTTATCATGTCAGACTTTTTGATAGATTTTCGTCGACTTTGAGTGGATTTCGTGAAAAATCAATCGAAGAAAAAAAGAAAGGAGAAAATACGAATGTTTTGGTGCATATATTTTTGTGAATAACGACTCGTTACAGGTGGCGATTGGCCGGCAACGATAGTCAGAATGTTCAGTAGTAAAATAAAATCATTTTAAAGTTTAATGGTAAAATCGATGCACCCCTAAAGTTTAATGTCTAAAATGACGTCGTTTTGAGAATTAAAATAAGGGATAACTATATTTTTAATACCCCATCTTTACCCATTTTCCTATTTTGGTATCCTACCTATTTTTTGACAAAATAGTACCTAACGTTACGTTTTGTTTCTATTTTGATACCTCGCCGTTAAAAAATTAACGAAAAGTTGACTAGGAGAGAGAAAATCACACATGACATACTGTCACGTCATTGTCTCTCTCATAGTCAGCATGCGACGTGTGTTTTTTTCATGATTTTTGTTGATGTGGCATGCTGCCACGTGTGATTTTCTCTCTCCTAGTCAACCTTATGTTAATTTTTTAACAGCGGGGTTCTAAAATAGAAACAAAAAGTAACGTTAGGTACTATTTTTTCAAAAAATATGTAAGGTATTAAAATAAAAAAACGGATAAAGGTAAAATACTAAAAATGTAATTATCCCTTAAAATAATAACACTAAAACGATGTCATTTTCATTCAACATCCATATCCACAATTGTTATCCATGTCATCACATCATTATTAACTTAATAACTTAATGATATATCGAAGTTAAAATGAAAATTCAATAATATAATTAAACAAATTAAAAATTAAATAATATAAATGATACAACACCTAAAATTCATTGTTATATTGTATAACTTGCACAACAACAATGAAGTTAAAGTTGCATACAAAGTTAAAATTTTTGAAATAATAAAAGAGCTTTTCCTAAGTATCGATAAGGTGGATCATCATCATTAGAGCAAACGTGTAAGAAAGAGAAAGGTTTTGGTAGCTGACAAAGCATGTAATCTGGCGGTCTAAATCACACCCCACCAAAGAATCCAGGGTAAATTTCCAAGTTGTCTAAACAAGATTCAACACACCTCAAAGGGAATTGAAAAATTCACCGCCAATCATCGGGTGGGTCTAAATAATAAATAATTTGGTGTTATTTAAGTAGGTTTTAAATTATTTTTTCTGTTTGCAAAAAAAAAATTATTAAAAAATTTATTAATCGATTAAAATTAGCTAAGATAAAACTCTGAAAAATCGAGAGAAAAAAATTACCTCCAAGGTCGGTGGATGGATGATGAAAGTATAGCAACAACATGGTCAATTTGGTTACCCTTTCCACATCAATCCTTTAGGCTTTAGGCCCCTTTCAAGTTCCACCCCAATCCTCTATAAATCTGCCAACCCTGCTCCACTGGTTTCCTCCCCCTTCATTTTCCTCAACATCTCGTGCCTTGGAGATTGAAAAGATTTCCAAAAGAAATATTAAACTAAGAGGTTCTTTGTATATGCTAAGTGGCACTACATGTGCTGTGGAATCGCATTGCTTGCCTTTATATGCTATTAACCCCACCGCCCATTCCATTACCATCTCATTCTCACTCTCCTCTATATAAAAACTACTGCTTAACTAAATACCATCACTTTCCCGTTTGCCTGACTTTGTTTAAGTTAAGTTCATAGAGGAAATGGGTGAGGAAACCAAGCAGGAGCAACCACCGGCAGAAGCTCAACCAGAAGAGAAGCCGGCGGAAGATAAGAAAGAGGAGCCACCAGCACCACCGCCTCCTCCTCCTCCTTTTGTCTTGTTTGTGGACTTGCATTGTGTGGGATGTGCGAAGAAGATTGAGAAATCCATCATGAAGATTAGAGGTAATTATATGTTAATCCATATCAATTAATTGGTATATATACATTAACCTCTATAATTTGCGACAAATAAAAATATATATACTGAAATGGTTAGCAGGTGTGGAAGGAGTGGTGATCGATATGGCTCAAAACCAAGTGACAATAAAGGGAATAATCGAGCCCCAAGCAGTATGTGATAAAATTATGAAGAAAACCAAGAGAAGAGCTAAAGTACTCTCCCCTTTGCCTGCAGCCGAGGGTGAACCTATACCAGAAGTTGTGGCTTCACAGGTCTCATCCAACGCCTTATAATTAATTTCACCCCCAATACAAGTATTCATTAACGGTACTGATTGGGTTAATATTCCAGGTGAGTGGACTAGCAACCGTGGAGCTGAACGTAGACATGCATTGCCAAGCCTGTGCAGAGCAGCTCAAGAGAAAGATACTAAAAATGAGAGGTATAATATAATAGCAGATTAGCAGTACTCTTTTGCCAATTAGCCAGCAAAAAGCTAGACGATAATTTGTGAGTGTGATTGACCAACTGCATGGGAGATGGTAAAGGAATCCCATATTAAGCCGACAATGGCGGTGGGGCCTTACCAATGTGATATGCTTTTGGATCTTTGGTATTAAACACTTAGAATTAATTAGTGATATTGAATATTGCTGTTACAGGCGTACAGAGTGCGGTAACAGAGCATAGCACCGGGAAAGTTATAGTGACGGGCACAATCGATGCAAACAAGCTAGTGGATTATGTATATAGACGCACCAAAAAGCAGGCGAGGATCGTGCCTCAACCGGAGCCGGAGCCTGAGTCTGAGCCTCAACCAGAACCGGAGAAACAAGAAGAGAAGAAAGAGGAGGAAGAGAAGCCTGCCGAAGAAGCCAAACCGGAAGAAAACGCAGAGAAAAAAGAAGAAGAAAACCCGCCGGAAGAAACAGATAAAAAAGAAGGCGGTGAAACTGAAAACAAGGAAGAGGAGAAGAAAGAAGAAGGAGAAGCAGAAGCAGAAGGGAACAATGGCAGCAATAATGTGAATAACGAGGAGGAAAGCATGAAGAGAATGGTTTACTATTACCAGCCCCTTTACGTGATCGAGCGAATGCCGCCTGCTCCTCAGCTCTTCAGCGATGAAAATCCCAACGCTTGCTGCATTTCCTAGTCATCATCATCATCATGGTGGAGAAGTATATACTACATAGTTGTACGTATAATTAATGTTCAGTCCTTGCTGCTGAAGATGAGAGTTTTAGAGAAATGTGGTGGGTAATACACATGATTATTCTGTATTAAACATATACTAATTACGTCTACTCCATACCATATATATGTATATACATACATGATCTTTTGTTGTATATGCTAGCTAGCTTACGGAAATTAATGTCCATTTCATATATGCTGACCCGTCATATACACTACATACCCATAAACAATTATCAATTTACTATAATTATGAACTACCAATAGAAAAATAGATGATCTTCATCGTAAGAGATATAGGTTCAAATCGCTTTGTGTACAGGTATATGTGCATTGTTAAACGTTAGAAGGTTTGTTCGTTGTCGGTAAATACGTATAATCACATGTTAGAGCATTGTAGAATTCTTTGTACTATATCTAATGTTTATTTTAGTTTCTCTAGTATAAAAAGAAATATTTTAATTCTTAAAATACTTAAAAGTTCATTTTAGCTACTTTACTATAAAAATGAATGTTTTTGTTACTGTATGTTTTAAAAATTAACATTAAAATAAAGTGATATGGTATAAAATGAAAGAAAAAAAAAACTATAAGACTAATTAAAAATTTTAAAGTACAAAGGGAAATATATATATATACATATATTAAAGTAAACAAAATTGAAAATGATAATTTAAGGGTAAATTGCGGAAAAAATTGAAGGTATAAAATAATATATATATATATATATATATTGAATTGACTAAAAATATATATTTAAAAATTAAATATTAAGCCTTTATTAATTTTACTCGTGGGCAGGGATTGACCGAGGCGGCGTTGGTGGGGGCAACCGCCCTCGTTAAAATATTAAAAATCATATATGATTTAGAAAAATTTTAAATTTTTTTTTATGTATTTTCTATTAAAAATTTATTTTTGCCCCCTAAACTTTTATAAGTTCACCCTCCCTAAAAGTTTATAGGTTTGCCCCCTAACCTAAAGTTTTAGCACCGTATCTGCTCGTGGGTTCTCCAATGGTTACGTTCCAATATGCTCCTGAAAGCTCAGATGATGGTGATGCGTAGAAGAAAAATTATTCCATTTTGTCGTGGAAGTAATGGAAGTGTAAGAAAAGAATGGGCTTATTTGAGGAAAAATCAATTTTAAAATTTAAAAAAAAAAACTATAATAAGGGAATAGTTTTTTTGTTGCCTTCGGTTTTTCAGGGTTTGGTCTTATTAATTCGGATTAATCCGCATCGTAATTTAAATTTAGTGGGTAAGTTTTTATGTGAGGATTTTTTTGTATATATATAGGCTATAGCCTTGAACTTGAGACCTACTTAAGCATACCAACCTGCTTATTATTTGAACCAACCCTGTTGATCTTGAAATCAACGACAGATGTTGGTATTTTGGACTAATTTTCTGTATTTTGAGATTAAAATGAAATATAAAATTATAGAAATTAAAATGAAAATTTTTAAAATTATTTCTTTAAGTAAAACGCACAGTTTTAGATGAATAAAATCATATTATTTTTTAACTATATTCCAATTGCAATTCTTTTGAAAGGTAATAATTTTGTGATCGGTTGTTCGATTAATGTGATTTTTATATATCTACGCACTAGCAAGGAGCTAAAGGTGAATTGTCATTGTTTTCATATCGAATAAACTTTAATTTTCAAATTTTCGATTTCTATCGGAAATTTTAAATCTTTTACTTCGATTTTTTAACCTATCGAACTTAAAATTTTAATTTTTCTCCACAAAAATACATCATTAATCATAAGAACTTGATACATATAATTTTATTACATTCTGAAATTTTTCATTTTAGTCCCTATCCATGTTGTAAAATTACAATAACCCAATTGAAAGGAACTTAAAATTACAAAACAATAAAATTATAGTCCACTAATTATATGATTAAGCATTAAACAGTGTGTTTCACTTAAAAGGGATGGTTTTTAAAATTTACTATTTTATTTTAGTTCCTACAATTTTAGTTTTTTTTCCAATTTAGTTCCTACAATTTTAGTTTTTTTTCCAATTTAGTTCCTGAGAGGTTTGGGCTTCACATGGTAGGACCTCTCTCTCTCTAGATAAAGCCAAGAGAGACACCACATCTAACGTGGCATTTGACACTTTTGACAGACCTTCTCTCTCCTTTTGTCTCTCACCTCGTTACTTCAAATCGCCCTAAAATTCTAAAATATTAATATCATCCTTAGGCCGTAAATAATACTCTCTCCGTCCCACAATTTTTGTCTATTATTGACTTTTTTTTGTCAATTTTTTTTAACTTTGACTTATAATTATTTAAAATGTATTATTGATAAAAATATGAAAAAAATATATTTTAAAAATCTTCAATCGAGTAGTTTTCAAATATATATTTTATAAAAATTAATTATTTAAAATATTCAATATAATAAAAGTCAAAGTTTAAAAATTTTGACTTTCAAAAAGTCAATAAGGGACATATTTTATGGAACGGAGGGAGTACGAGATAAATCGTGAGCTATTTGAGTTTAATTTGGTCAAAGTTTGATCAATACTCGACTCGAGTTTAAACTTTGTTCGAGTTCTTAACGAGCCGGGTCGAATTACTCGATATCCAACTCGAAAAGCTTGCGAGCTACTCAAAAATATAATATACTAGATTTTTTATTTTTTAATTTAAAATCTAAATCTCTAAACCTAAAACCCTAAAACATAAACCCTAAACATAAGTCTTAAACCCTAAAATCTAAATCCTAAAATTTTCCTAACAAGACTTTAAATGAGACGAGACGGATCGCGAGCTACTCGAGTCCGACTCGGTCAAAGGTCGGTCAACACGCGACTTAAGCTCGAACTCGACTCGGGTTCTTAACGAGTCGAGTCGAGCTCAGATTATTTAGACTCGTTAAAAACTACTCAAGCTCGAACTCAACTCGAATTCTTAACGAGCTGAGTGAAGCTCAACACTACTCAAATTCGACTCGGCTCGTTTACAACCCTAACGATGTTAATGTCCTTCAAATGCTTGTATTCGCTGATTCACTTTTTTCTGTTCCACATACTAATGATTCTGTACTCTCTCTTTTTTTACTGCATAGCAGCATAGGTGCCCGTGGGGGTATGGTTGGTATACCGTGTACCAACAAGCTTACTTACATCCTCATCGAACGCCATTTAAAAAATAATAATCAACTTGTCTCCCTTAAAATTTAATCATAGTTTAATTTTCTCCCTAAAAGATTTCCCATGTGTCTTAAAAATTAAGAAAGTTAATATTTAATTTTACTAATTTAAAAATAAAAGGGTCGTAAAAAGTGATTAAATTAAAAAATAGGGAGTTAAGATTTAATTTTATTAATTTTAACTAAAAGAATTTTAAAAAATAATAACCAAAATATTTGAGAGGGTCGGAGACTTGATTATAATGCTATCAGCGGCATTAAAAAAATAATTCAATCATTTAAAGTTGGGACAATTACCTCTTTCGCCTTCCATTTAGCTCCGTCCCTATCCCTAAGACATCTACTATCCATTCCTTGGCAAGGAGGTGGAGGATAGGTCAAGTTTATCCTTCCCCTTACAAGCTCAACAACAGCGGAACTATCTGTCTCTAAAATTACTCCTCTTTCGCCACAAAGTTATCCTTATATCATAGCTAATATAGGACTGGGAATATTATATTGCATCTAAAAGGAAATAAAAAATTATGTAATATAAAAGTGATGATATTATACATTTTATTAAATATGTTTTTTAATTAAACTTTTTAATAGTTATTTATGAGTGCCAGAAATCTTTGAACTTAAAAAAAATAATTATGTCTTTTAAGTTTTTTTCTTTCAATTAAGTCCTTAAACCGATAAATTGAATCAATTAAATTTTCTGACTAATTTTGACCATTAAATCTTGAGAGATTATTTTAGATTTTATTGTCGCAAGATAAACTACAGTTTTTATCATGTCACATTTACATTTATTTTTTAAAAAAATCTATTTTTTATAAGTTTTTTTTTTGTAATTTTTAGAAATTTTAAAGAAATTTTAAAATAAAATGTATTTTTTTAAAATATCAAGTGGCAACATTGCGACACGACGTGGTACACCAATGGATCAAAAAAGCTTTAGATTCAACAATCAATGTTGGTTAAACAAATGGCTTAATTGATTCAGTTTATTGGTTCAAGGGTTTAATTGGATACAAAAAAGTTCATAGACTTAATTGATTTTTTTCTTCAAAAGTTCAAAAACTTCATACACCCTTAAGCTTTGTTATTATTATATAATTAATTTTTATTATAACAACAAAATATGTTCATTTAAGTGGCAGAACTTGACAAAAGAATTTGGGGTCTAACTAAAAATTTTAGAGAGTTAAACTAAAACTTTTACAAATTTTAAAGGTTTAATTTATATTTTTAGGGGACAAATTAAAATTTTGAAATTTTTTAAAGGACCAAAATTTAATTTTCTAAATTTTTGTGGGGCTACGACTCCTACTAGTCCCCCCACCTTCCACCTCTAGTCCATGTAAATTAGGGGTGGAAATTGGGTAGAGCTGGGACGATTTTGCATTCCTCACTCCGTCCTCAGTGCTTGTTGTTATGATTTTTAGGAATTCTCATTAAATATTTTAGGGATTTTTTCGTCTCCATACTCTCCCGTGCGGATCCCACTATTTTTAGAGAATTTTCATCCTAAAAAATTAAACAAAATTACTATTTTACTAACCTAAACAAATGACCAATTAAGTTTAAATATGGAGTTTGGATACTTCGATTGGAAGCAATTATGAGATGATGAAAATTGAAAGGATGTTGTGTTGGGAAAGATTTAGACAAAGATTTTAGCTTATGTCTAAAAAACTAAGATAGAACATGTTGAGAAACTTTAGTTGTCGCTTGATAATAATATAGTTATGATTTTTTATTAAGATATTTATTAAGGGTATATAGATAAATAAGTATATTTTTTAAAATTTTGTAAAATATTAGGGATCCTTGCGGATATTTTTTGGGATCCTCATGGTTATTTATACCCTTACGGTTTAGTTATGCTCACGGTTCGGTTATGCTCACAGTTCAGATGTAGCAATCTCCATCTCCATCCCCTTTGAGCATCGGTGATAAAATTTCCCCCATCTCGTCCCTGTAGGTGAAGATTTCCGTTATTCTCCATTCCACCGGTCCGCATCTCTACGATTTTTAGATATTCCCCACCCAATTGCCACCCCTAATGTGAATTTATAACTAAACGGATGTTTATAATTAGTATAATTATAAAATAATATTTAAAATAAAAATAAATTAATAAATAATAATTATCTAATTTATGAAAAATATATTTATATATACCGTATAATTCTATTAAAATGTTATTGAACATAAAAATAATGGTAAATTATTATGTTAAATTTAAAAGTAAAATAAATTTAAAAATATTAATTTTAAATATAAAAAATCATTTGTGCAATAATTTTTTTTAAATAATTTAAAATGTACAAAATTAATTTTATAACTTTCAGAAGTAAACATGATTCGTTATGCAACACTAATAATATAATGATTTTTTAGCCTTTTTTTTTGATAAATCGAGTATAATTTTTATTAAGATGGCAATATACATAAAGGTTATCACGGGCTTCATAATGTAGTCCTATAATATATATTTTTAAGATATAAGACTCATGTACATCATACAAATAAAAATTACTACTTGAATCCAGATTTCTTAAAAAAAATAGCATTCTTTTTTTATTGGGACTGTTCCTTGAGTTCAACATTTCTAAGTTCTAACATTATTTGGTCTTCTCTATTTGTTGAGGTGAATGATCTAACTACCATGCTACAAAGAGAACATGAGCATTGTCAACCAAAATAAATTTCAAGGTTTACAAATCTCAATGTATATTAACTTTTTTTTTAATTTTTTTAATAAAATAAAAAAATCACAAAGAACACATATGCTCTCAACCAGAACAATCTATCTAAAGTAAATCTAAAATAACCTCTATAGGGCTAAGTAAAGTGCGACAAATAAAATCATCTCCAATCGCCAACTTTGCCATAGCATCCGCAACAACATTTAACTCTCTGAATCCATGAACAAACCGCACTTTTCCATTTTCTATGAATCAAAACCTCAATGTTGTGTACAAGGGAGATATGCTGCCCTCTCCGAGACTGACCTTGAAACATCCATACTAAATAAGCTCTAAATTATTAGCTAACCAGACATCGGGGGACAATGGTCGGACAGATGAGCTGCAAATTATGAGGCAGATGCGAGGTAGGTATATGCATGCATGTGCATGGCGGCTTCACCAACGACCTTTCGCACTTTAACAGTTTTGCACTCTACTGAATTAGAATAAATAACAATAACTTCAGTTCAGGTACACATAATCATAGTGCACTAAGCATCCATCGTCCCTTCTTTTATGTTGGAACTTGGAAAGTGTTTTCTTTTTGCTTTTTTATGTCCCCGTCTCCCAATACCAATTTCCAAGGGAAAGCCACTTCATTCACAGAAAGAAGAAAAAAACCAAAATAGGATCCAAACTATAACGTTATAACTAGGGATGACACGGGTAGAGTCGAGTTTTTGGCCAATTCGAACTTAATTCGAAAATAATTATTATAAATTGGACCCGATTCGATCTAAAAAATTATATACCTCAACCTTTATGCGACTCGACCCAATTTATATAAAAAAATAATTTTAGGAACCTAATTGTAAAACAATTCAATTTTAATGACCTATTTATGAAAAAAATCAGTTTTAAAGACTTGATTATAAAAAACATATAAAGAGGGAGTATTATTGCAAATATCCCTTAAAATATAGGGGAAGTTATACTATCAACTTCGGATCTGGTTGGGTCGGATATTTTTCACTATAAAACGACTGACGTCGCTCTTAATGAAAACTCGAACCCAACCCGATTTATTAAGAGAGAAAAAAGTCGACCTGATCAAGTCAGGTCGAAACCCGATTGGGCCGGATAAAATGCTTTTTTTATCATAAAGGTGAAATGCTCATCCCTGGTTATAACAATTGAACAACAGCAGCAAGAAAATTACATGAAAGAAAGGGTGGAGGGGGGAGAGAAAAGTGAAGAAAACTTGTGGCATCTAAAATGTAATTAATCCCACTTGCTTTGTTAATTATCGTTTTAAGCCATTGGCTTGATAAACTGACATATCCATGTGTTGCTGTCCCCTAATTTACAATCTTCGTTCTGGATAAAAATCCTATGATTTTTTTCAATGCCCCTATTTATGTTTCAACACTAAAAAATATTATAAAATTAGGGGTAAATTATACTAATGACCACCGAACTATGGGGTTGGTGTCGATTTGACCACTATATTTTCAATTGTGTTAAATATACCACATAACTATTTAATTGGTATAATTACACATTTAGTCCCTTTTATTTATACAATCATTCAATTTAGTCCTAATTTTAATCTAATAAAATAAATTAATTATTCAATTAGGTGGTGACACGTGTCACTACCTTATTTGAGGGATTTATCTATTTTTATTAGATTTATTAATAAGAAAATTGAAATAGGGAAAATGGCACCAAGAAGAATCAAACCTGGGTGTTTAGGGAAAAAGAGCAAAGCTCTTGCCACCATGCCAAAGTTGTCTCTGGTGTATAAAATACCAAATATATTATATGTCTTATATGTTTGGTTTAATCATTACCAACAAATCTCGAATATATGTTTGATTTTGTATCAGTCTTTTTTAGGACGGTGAACTGCACAGATTTGCAGTTATTTGCAGGCGATGGAAGCAAGAAGAAATCTCATCTCATCGTAATATTCCCTGGCTTTAACTAACCATCCAGATTTTGCTAGCCCTTCCACTGACATTATATAATGACTTGAATCATGGAGTACTTCAAAATGCTTCATTTCTGCCCAAATCTTCAACGCATGCTCAGGTTGCTCCGCTTTGAAAAACTTACTGAGAATAAAGAGAAATGTATCACCAATAGGGCCTAAACCGGCAGCCTTCATATGGTTAAGAATTTCCAAAGTTACTTCAAAATCAACACCATGAAGAAATGCATGGTAGGTCTCCATGGTTGGACTAAGATTCTCTTCTTTCATGGTGGACAAAATATTTCTTGCCTCCTCAATCTTCTCTGACTCACAAAGAGGACGTATAATTGCGTTGTAAGTGGCAGAATTTGGCTGCAACCCAGATTTTCTCATTTTCTTGAGGATGTTATAAGCTTTATTTAGGCAATTTTCACGAGCTAGGACATACACCAGGGAATTGTAGACCTCAATGCCTGGATCCCAACCTCTTTTCTTCATTTCAATCATAGAGTCGCAGTGAGTCGAAGAGATTTCTACTTTTTGAGAAACAAGAAATCATATGAGTATAAGAGGTTGCATTTGTTATAATGCAGTAATTTGACATTTCTCTCCAAACTCTCTTTGCTTCAACTACATCAACCAAAACATTACACCAACCATTGAGGATAATGTTGAAGCCATCAGCATCCAGCGAGAACAGCTTCTTATTTACAAGCATTATCTCTTCAGCCTCTTCAACATTGCCATATCTACATAGAGCCTTTAGGAGGGTACTGAATGCTTCTTCGTCCGGAGTCATTCTGAACTTCTCCATGGTATGAAAAGTTTGAATAGCCTTGCAGGCGATGGAAGGAAGAAGAAATCTGTGCAGTTCATCGTCCCCAAGAAAGACTGATACAAAACCAAACATATATTCGAGATTTGTTGGTAATGATTAAACCAAACATATACGACATATAATATATTTGGTATTCCACACACTAGAGATAACTTTGGCCTGGTGGCAAGAGCTTTGCTCTTTTTCCCTAAAGACCCAGGTTTGATTCTCCTTGGTGCCATTTTCCTTATTTCAATTTTCTTATTCCAATTGGTGGTGACACGTGTCACCACCTGATTGGGGAAGGAAAATAAATTTAATAAATCTAATAAAAATAGATAAATCCCTCAAATAAGGTAGTGACACGTGTCACCACCTAATTGAATAATTAATTTATTTTATTAGATTAAAATGAGGACTAAATTGAATGATTGTATAAATAAAAGGGACTAAATGTGTAATTATACCAATTATTTTCGTTTTTTTTAACGGCAAGTGGCTACATTGGAACCAATTAAATAGTTATGTGGTATATTTAACACAATTGAAAATATAGTGGTCAAATCGACACCAACCCCATAGTTCAGTGGTCATTAGTATAGTTTACCCTTGTAATTCTACGCCCTAACCTTAAATTCTAAATCCTACACTATATACTCTAAAAAATACACCATGCCTTAAATCTCCTAAATTCTAATCATAAACCCTAACATACAATCATAAACCTTAAAATTTAAATTTAATTTTAAACATGAAGACATGAATAAAGGCACAGAAAATGACAAAGAATTTTCATCCTTCAGAACTCAACATTTTATGCTCACACTTAAAGTTGCAATTTAAGATTATTAGCCCAAGCCCATAATATTTCGAAATAATGGCATTCATTGGACCCACAAACCAACATTTCATTACCCTCTCTATCCTCTTGGTCCATTGGAAACTAGGATATAAATGTAAGCAAATACATGGATAGTTCCATATGAGCAAAAATGAACATTTTAAACATATATTTATTAAGTGACGAAAAAGAAAGTTCCATACATTTGTGATGCTATCATTGTTCAACTTGTGCCTGGAGAATGATTTAGACATATATTTTTATTAAAAAAATTAATTATCTTAAAAATATAATTTAAATATCTATTTACTTTTACGGTTAAACCAATTTAATCTTAACAACTACTCCCCTATAATGATTTTCACCATCTTTCTTAAAATATATTAAATTGCATAATTCGATAAAGTGTTTATCTAATTCAACCGGTTTTCTCTAAACAATACATTGCAATTAGGGATGCAAAATCGGTACTCTGATAGATTTCAAGTCGGATCAGATTAAATTCAGGTTATGTTGAGTCAAGCCAATGGTTTAATTGGAGTCAGGTCAACGTCGGGTTCATTACAATTCAGAGTCTATTCGAGTTGAAGTTAATTTTAGGTCAGGTCAATACTAGATTCGAGTTTGAACGATTAATATCGAGTTAATTCGGGTTTAGATGAATTTTAGATCGGTCATTCCAAATATCATATTAACTTCAGGTCGAGTCACTACAGTTTTGAATAAAATTCAAGTCAGACACTATCAATTTCGAGTGAACTTCATGTCAGGCCTTAACCGGGTCACCACATTTTTTATACTCCTAATTACAATAGGATAAATATTCTATACTCATGCGGTGGAAACTGGAAGTTTCCACAAGCGCTTTAGTTTTAGGGGTTTATGTGTAGGGGTTAGATTTTAGGGATAGTTGTTTCCATTTAAGGTTTAGGGTTATAATTTAGGGTTTATAGGTTAAAACCTAAATCTTCACCATATTACCCTAAAAACTAAACCCTAACATATAAACCCTAAATTATAACCCCAAACATTAAATTGAAACAACTATCCCTAAATTTTAAACTCCTACACTTAAACCCCTAAACTCTATACCCTAAACTAACTCTATATACCCTAAAACTAAGGCGCTTGTAGAAACTTTCAGTTTCACCGCCACTGTATATGATATTAACCTCCCTCCGTCCCACAATTTTTGTCCATTATTGACTTTTTTTTGGTCAATTTTTTTCAACTTTGACTCATAATTATTTAAAATGTATTATTGATAAAAATATGAAAAAAATATATTTTAAAAACCTTCAATCGAGTAGTTTTCAAATATATATTTTATAAAAATTAATTATTTAAAATATTCAATATAATAAAAGTCAAAGTTTAAAAATTTTGACTTTCAAAAAATCAAAATAATAAAAGTCAAAGTTTAAAAATTTTGAGTTTCAAAAAAGCCAATTTTTAATTTGAGGATGGACTAAATTGGGAGAAATGTACAAAGTCTATGTTTTCTGTTATTCTTTTTGACTAGTCAAAGTCCATGGCTATGGGTTGACCAAAACCTCAATTCCAAATGAAAAATCAAACATTACATAGTATTATTATATGTCGATGTGTGAATTTGGTTGCAGCACTTGCCTGGAAACTCCAATTAGGAAAACGAAACTTCCCCTATAAACCCTAAAATCCGCCCCTAATTTCCCCGGAGCTCGTCAAAGGAGAAGAACATGGAGAATTCGACTCAAGAATCCCACCTGAGATCCGATAACTCGGTAACATACGACTCACCCTACACAGTTTACGCCATGGCCTTATCTCCCGCGCCCTCCCCTACGAATCTCAACCATCAACGCATCGCTCTCGGCAGTTTCCTCGAAGACTACAGCAACAGAGTCGACATAATCTCCTTTGATCCGGACACGGTTTCCGTCAAAACCCACCCAACCCTTTCCTTCGACCACCCTTACCCACCCACAAAGCTCATGTTCCAGCCCAATCGTAAATCCTCCTCTTCGTCGTCCTCTTCTTCCGAGCTCCTCGCTTCCTCCGGAGACTACCTTCGGCTCTGGGAAGTTCGAGAATCTTCCATTGAACCTCTCTCTGTTCTCAACAACAGCAAAACCAGCGAGTTTTGTGCCCCTTTAACTTCCTTCGATTGGAACGATGTTGAACCCAAGAGAATTGGGACCTCCAGCATCGACACCACATGCACCATTTGGGACATCGAAAAGGGCGTCGTCGAGACCCAATTGATCGCTCATGACAAAGAGGTTTACGACATTGCTTGGGGTGAAGCTAGAGTTTTTGCGTCCGTTTCCGCCGATGGGTCTGTCAGGATTTTCGATTTGAGGGACAAAGAACATTCCACGATTATTTATGAAAGTCCTCAACCCGACACCCCTTTACTAAGGTTGGCTTGGAACAAGCAAGATTTGAAGTATATGGCTACTATTCAAATGGATAGCAACAAAGTTGTGATTTTGGATATAAGGTCACCCACAATGCCGGTGGCCGAGTTGGAGCGCCATCAGGCCAGTGTCAATGCCATTACCTGGGCTCCTCAAAGTTCTAAGCATATCTGTTCTGCTGGGGATGATACGCAGGCTCTTATTTGGGAGCTCCCTACGGTGGCTGGACCTAATGGTATCGACCCTTTGTGTGTGTACTCTGCTGGCTCAGAAATCAATCAGTTGCAGTGGTCTGCTGCTCAGCCTGATTGGATTGCCATTGCCTTCTCTAACAAAATGCAGCTTCTCAAAGTTTGAGGTTTGGGACTGTATTTTCCTGCTTTAGAGTATTAAAGTTTGATAGTTTGTTTCATAGAATGCTTAAGCTTGTATTCCTGTTTGAGTTGCTTTGTGGAATAAATTATATTTAAAGCCTGTCATTTCTGTTATTACTTTGCTCCATTAATGAAGTAGAATTTCCTCCAACAATCTGTGGTGAAATTCCTTTAGTTAAGTTCTTCATTACCTCCAAGAATTTTTAAGTTTGGCATATGTGATGCTTGATATGCTTTATGCAATACAGCTGAACCAAACTTCCCCCTCTTAGATGATTTGAATTTGATTTAGTTTGAGAAAAGAATTTCACTAAGCATTAAGGGAATTCAAATTATGATTAATTTCATGTTAAGGAATTCAACTTAACATAATATTTTGTGTCTGAAAAAAAGAAATGAGGAGGAGAATAAGTGTGAATATCATCTTGTTGAAACTTATAGTTTAATACGAATCAAATAATTTTATCTGGTTTGGAAGTCAGGTCATCGCACTTTGCATCTTATGACTGTCCTTGTTACATGATAGCCATTAACTAAGCCAATCATGCAACATATACTATGAGGATGAAATAGCAGTTTTCTTAATCTGGATCAAAAGGAAATATCTTAAGTTGTCTAGGTAATTGCTGCTTCAAGTTCAAAGCAGAAAGCTTTCCTCTGGAATGTTGATAAAAAAACATTGTGGGGCGCCCATGCTTCTAAAATCTAAATCAAGGATGTGGTTTGAGTTCTAATGCCCAATATGTATGGTTTGCTGCTTTTACCTTTGGTTATGCATGTGAGCAATTTGAGGTTATTTGTAATTGCTTTGATGAGCTAGGTAATTGACCACAGAATTCACGTGTGGGTTTCTTTGGTGAGAGTACCTTGTGTTGAAAATATTTATTAGACGGTTTGTATACCGTGTGAGCATTATTTGTTTAAGTCCTTATGGCACAATGAAGACATGCAAAAGGGACATGTTTTTACATTTTACACTTTCTTAGGCAGCAAATATTTATTAGATGAGGATGGTTTAATGTTTCTGATTGATGCATTTAGCTTGTTTTAATGTTTGACATTGAGTTGTATGCTCTGATATGTTGTTTATGGAAGCACTCTTCGGTTGTATATCTTCATGGAAGCCAACTTGAATGAAGTATCATGAATGCCTGCTAGAGATCCCTATATGCTTCAATGGAACTCTCGAGTAGCTTATGTTCGCATCAGCGGCTGAAAGAACAGGTAGTAAGTAGTATGTTGTGGTATTTATAGTAGCAGCAGGAATATGAGTACTTGAAGGTTCATATTGAATGATCAATGCTTGTTCAAAACAAAGTTTTATTTATATAAAGCTTTATTTTTTTTTATCAAATATTAGTAGAAAGCTTTGGTTACAAAAGTAATAACACAAGGAAAAACTTACTTGTCACATAAGTGTTGAAATAATGGCATAACATAGGCAAGAATTAGCACAAATCTAGACTTAAAATAAGTAAAAAAACAAGTAAGAAATAATACCTATAAAAAACAATCAATATATATTTATTCTATTTGTTCAAATTAAGCCATGTGAATAGCTAAAAAATACTAAATGAAGTTAATTTATTGCCGACTTGTATACTAAAACATCAACAAAAAATAGCATTCCTACCAAACGAAGCATGAATGTGTTGGTAAAGAAAACATAGTGTCGGCATCTCGAGTTGTTTTCTACTAAGTCGAGAGTCCACCGCTACTTGTAGGATGCAAGGCATTGAGATGCCTAACATTGTTGTCTCTACAAGGTCACCTTGCGATTGTTATCTACAAAGTCGAGGGTCCTCGGTTACTTCTAGGGATGCAAAGCGTTGGGATACCTCACATTGTGTTTCTACAAGGTTAATTGAGAAATGTTTTAATTAAAAGTTTAGTTGTAAAATAAGTGCCTAATATATGTGTGTGTATGTACGGGTGTACGTAGAAACTAGAAACTCATGCGTGCAGGAAATTTGTGTTCAGAAGATTCCAAGGCATAATTAGAGGTGGAAACTACAAGATATGAAAATATATAAATAGTTTTAAAGAATCAAGATTTGAGATAACCTTGCTTCTTATATTTTTCCAGCAGATAGCAAAATGAGATTACACAATATTTGTATTTTTACACAGTATAAGTTGGCAATTGCAACAGGCATACAAGTCGATTGAATGAACAAATAAAGCATGATTCAGGCAACCTCGGTGAAAAACACGGTCGACTATAAAATATCAAAACATTATTTTACAATAAGTACATAGCAACCTGTGTCATTAGCCACTAATATCATAAAAAGTATGGATATGTGCTAAACTATCTATAAAATTCTGCCTCCTCTCCTTCAGCTTTACAAAACACAAGGTTACAAAAGCCATTGCCACCATTTCTATATATTCAAGCAAATTCAAGTCCGTGGGTTCCTCGGTTTACAAAGTTGTAACTAGGCCTATCCATCAGATGAATTTCCATTATGATGCTCAGCTTCTGTATGCGTAGGATCAGCCTGCACTTGACGAACAAACTGACCTTTTACTCGTGGGCGCTGCTCTGCAAGCTTCTTTCTGCTCTCATATCGGACCTGCAAAAAGAATTGAACGTGAAACATTAGCTGGTTGCTCAACCTATGCGAGTGTTATCTGCACATGATTCTACATGTTACATTGCAACTGGAAGATAGCACCAGAATGTAACATCAGTATCTTGTTAATGGATCTCAGAATAGTTTTTCTTGTATGCAAAGTAGGGAACAGGAAACATGTAAGCACACAATGATGGCAACCGAATCTTTTTACCTTTTTCTCATAGCATCTATCCTTTCGCTTCAAGCGGAACTTCATTAGAGCTGCTTCTCTTTGGATAGAACGGCATGAATTTCCACTAGGACTAGGAAAACTTTCATCGTTCTTACTCTCTGTAGAAGCCCGGGGGATAGCAACCTGATCAACATTGCCATTACTTGCACCAGTGCTTCCATATGCAATACCGTTAAGTTGACTTAACGAGCCATTACAGAAACTGCTACTTGCACTCTGATCAGTGTTGGGAGAAATATGCCCTCTACCCTCAACTGAATCCAGCTTGTGCAAGGGTTGGTTGGTTGACTGGTTTGTATTGGAGGCAAGTCGGTCATACAACTGTCCAGAGGAGTTGGCTTCAAAACTGGAATGACGAAACAGATTCACGCGAAAGGTAGGTTCCTGCTGGTTGGCTGAGCTTGGACTTGGCATGGATGAACTTGACCGTGCACAAAAGATTGGAGGAATTATAGAGTGATAACCATTACACGGATTATTCAATCTTATACCCTTCACTGGTTCTGGGACTGGAAATACTCTCTGTTGCGTGCATGGTGCTGCTGCCGTTTCAGTTTGCTTCAATTCAGCAGTAGCTCTAGTAGTCAAAGGAATCATGCTTCTTTGAGAAGTTAGTGTAGGACTAGGAGTATCAGAATTATATTCAGAAATAATGTTCCTCAACATCTTCTCATAATTAGTCACAGAGTCTTTCTTCTGATCACCGAAAATCATCATTGTCGAATGCAGGGGTTGTGAAACTCTGCTAGTGTACCTGCATTAAAGATAATTGGTATGATCAGCAATAAAAATGCAAGTATCGAATATAACACAAATGCAAAAACTGTTTCAATCCATTTTTTCTAAAACACTTCATGTTTTTTGAGCAAAATTCTAAAACAGAAACCAACCTCGTGAAGGCTGATGAATTAGGATGCCAGAGAGTAGGCCTTTCTTGAGTAACATGATTCTCAGATACATTAGCATTACTTCTTCTCAAGGAAAGATCCAAGTATGGAGAAGAATCAGACTTTCTAGCGTTGTTCATTGAAGAAGAATTGTAATTTTTATTAAATGTTCCCATGAAGTCAATAGCTTCTCTTGGAGAACCAACAAGTGCATCACCGGCCTCAGCCAAGATATTAGTATCCCTTCTTTGATTTTCCAGTTCAACACCCTTGTGCACGGTTGTTGTGTAGGCATCCTTGCAGGAATCAACAACTGCTCACAAATTCGACCGACAACATTGAAAGAACGTTATATTCTCTCCAATTGAACAGAAAAGACAATGCAAAAATTCAAAATTGTCTTACCCTCATTTTCCATCTGATGCATGAGCATGTTCTGATTGAAACTGGCATGAGCTTCATGCTCCTGCAATTCAATTGGTAGAGATTTTCCCTTTATCAAGTGTGAGAATTCTTGCATATTTTCCTTGTGGGTACTCTCAGCTTCCATGTCTGGCTTCGTACAAGAGCTCTGCTAGAGACAGCAAACATGCAGTCTATATGAAACTTCATGTAGCCAACTTAAAACAGGAAAAGTACGCAAAAACGTCACCAATTCAGAAAAAGTACGCAAGCGTAGAGAAGCAAAACTTCTGTATAGTAAATGCATAGATCGATCACAAAACAAATATGACAGATGAAGAGTACTGACCTGGGCATCACTCCCTTTCACAGTATGTTCCTTATTTTTTTGGACACCAGCCAAGCAACCAATGGAATGATCACTTGCAACATCATTTTCCGAGCTAGCTTCTACCTTTTTCTGTCCGACGCTCTCATCCCGGGGGGAGTTCCCGCCAACTATAGACTGATTTGAAAAAACAGATATAAATCAGGATTTGGAAGAAAAAAAAATGTAAATTATATTTTCGAACAAAGTGTAAAATAGAGAGTGAAATAAAATGTAAGAAGTAAGCATACTGATTGTCTTCTCCATACATGCTGCCATAAATTTCTCAGCTCATTTCTCCTTATCGGCTTAACAAGGTAGTCAGCAGCCCCTGTCAACATGCATTTGTATACCGCGCTAACTGAATCTTGTGAGGACATCACTGCACAATCATGCCCAAAGAAAAAAACATTTATTTAAATTGCTTTTTTGTAGATGCATTATAGAAAATCATACTCCCTCCGTCCCATAAAAAATGTCTCTTATTGATTTTTTGAAAGTCAAAATTTTTAAACTTTGACTATTATTATATTAAATATTTTAAATAATTAATTTTTATATAATATATATTTGAAAACTACTCGATTAGAGGTTTTTAAGATATATTTTTTCATATTTTTATCAATGATACATTTTAAATAATTATGAGTGAAAGTTGAAAAAAATTGACCAAAAAAAAGTCAATAAGGGACAAAAATTGTGGGACGGAGGGAGTAGTAGAAATGTATCGAAAATATTATGGAATCTTTCGTATCATACTTATAACAGGGATGTTTTTACAAACATCATGTTCCATTATTAGTGTAAGAAGAGCGAATCCTGATATAGATGGCAAATCCACTTCTGTCAAAATGAGATCCACACTATGAGGCCTTCCTTTCAGCATCTCCCATGCCTTCAAGCCATCAGAAACAGCAGCAACTGATCAAAAGAAAGAGGGAAAAGGAAACTATTTTCAGTCCCAACCGTCGCATGTTAAAATTGTAAACAATTCTTATTTAAAGCAAGAATCAAAATGCACATTGATTTCTACATTCAGATTTACTAGATAAGCTAAACATGTTCCAGTAAGGCATAATACCCCTAATGAACTATCAACTACATAATATCTCCCCCTATCTTGGCCCTAATTACTTGGGGGTTAATTAACTAAAGCAGCCACTTTGTCAAGCATCCAATCTAAAACCCATCCAGGATTCAATTGATGTGGGATAATACCACTTTAACACACTCAATCTACCGAGCTCCATTCTGAACCAGCGAATCAATTGCCTCTTGGCATATCTAAATATTTACAAATATATGATGGTTTTAGTTATCTAGACTCACATGGCAGACTTAGAAGAATCCAAGCATCATGTAAGCACCCTAGAGAACTGTTCTGTTTTGCCTGCTTTCATTATTTGGCCATAACCCAATCTTGGAAAGCAATTTGTGCATGTGGATTCTATCTCCAAAGGAAATTTTACTAACAATTAACAAAATCTAAAAGATTTTCTAATTAGCACACAAAAAAGGGCATGTTATTTAATTTAAGTTACTTGAAACATCTAATGAAGCTGAACTAGAAGCTCTAAAGTTTTAAAGTAGCCATTATATCTGAAGCAACTGAAAACATGGGGAATAAAGGTTTAGCTCGATTTTCGTAGACTGAAATCGAAAACCAGTTGTCCTAATGGATCGAACAAATTCAACATCACTGCTAAGTAAGTAACCATCACAGATGAAGCAACTCGAAACATAAAATCGATTCAAACAGAAGCATCTCTAGAGAAAACAGTTGTAATTGGGGGAATTTAAAATTAAAAAAGAAGAAGGAAACAAACCTCTATAGCTGCATTTTCTGAGAAGAGCATAGATAAGCTGCCTGGTAGAATCATCAGCCTCGACCAACAAAACCCTCAAAGCCGGCCTGGGTAAAAACCTTCCCCAGTTCACCACTGCCCCAGAAGCAGAACCCCCACGCTTCTTCTTCTTCTTGGACTCCATATTCCCATCCAACACACCATTTCCCTTGTCTGTTTCACTCCAAACTCCGACTTCCTCCACTTCCTCGCTACTCAACACAACCTCACCCATACTAAAATCCAGAACCACCCGGAGTAGCAATATGTTTACCTTGTTTTAAAGCTCTGAACTTTACAATCTATTGGATAGGAGCACGGTGTTATGCTAAAAATCTAGCTATGAAAGAAAGAAAGAAACTAAGAAAATATCTAAAGCAAGATCCTTTAATCGGGGAGCAGTAGAAAGGAAGGAGAGAAATATCAAGAAAATATCTAGAACTAGAAGCATGTGATTGTTGGTATGGCCTACCGGAGCCATGTCAGCTACGTCACTGGATTATAGGTTTCAGGCTGTGGTTTAAAGGGTCAAAATCTAAACAAAGGCAGGGGCTTGGTTTTTCTACTTTTTAAGGTTTGGATATTTTTTTTGCAAATCAAAGATATTTTTTTTGATGAGTGTTTGCTTTAGAAAGTGGACATATTTCTTGGACAGGAACCCGACACGTGGGGAGGGCATTCCAAGTGGTGGCTTTATTTGGTTGTAAGTTGGCCAATCACCAAATCAGCCAATTGCCATCCCCCCTTGGGTGTCTGGTTGGTTCCTACTTCCTATTGAAATGGACAAGTGGCCATTCTCCACGTGGGCTTTTTTGGGGTATCAAATACTCGTGCTGCCACCGTCAATCGTGTTATTCGCATTCCTTTGGTGGGGGTGGGGGGAAACGTTGGTTTGGGTCAATTCGAGTCTAACTACATTTATTTCAAATTCAGTTCGGGTTTATAATGATTTTTGGTTCGGTTAATATCAAGTTGATTACTTTTGGGTCGAGTCAATATTAGGTTATTATGAAATCGATCGATTTTAGTCGAGTTTTCAGGTTGAATTAGGTTTTTACACCTTATATCTGATTTTATATAGCTTGTATATTTGGCTTTTTAATGAGTTGTGCAACAATATACAAATCTTATTTTTTTCTCTTTATTTCGAGTTGTTTTCGGTTTAAGTTATTTTCGGTTCGATTCAACTTATTTCAAGTTTTGGGTCACATTCGAACAATCGTGTTTAAGTCGATCTTAAAATTTAATTCGTATCTAGAATCAAGTTTGCTAGGTCTACTTTCGGCTAATATCGGGGTCGGGGGTCAATTTCACTCCTCTATACATATATTTTCTAGTGGGCGAGAGAAATTTCAGGAAATACGATAAGATCTTCACCACTCAATGTGATGAACCATATTCCACCCCTACCCATTTTCTTTAATGCCAATAAATAATCTCCTAAAGTTTTGTAACATTTTTTTAAATTAATTAATAATTATATATAAATTCATTTTTTCTGAAAAATTAAATTTTCAACCATTCTAAGTGTTTCTCAAAGTTCTTTCTAAAAATCGTAATGATTTATATATAATTGAGTATACTTTTTTAATAAAAATTATTAACATAAAATAGAATTTTAACGACGTTAACTTGACAGTCTACGTATAATTAGTTATCTTGATAATAAATATTTTTATTTTAGAATATTATTATATTATTAAATTTATAATTGATTAGCATGTAACGTGTTACCCTAAAATTAATAAATATTAGATTTTGTTGCACTTACGATCTGGGTGAAATATTTTATATAAATATATTTATAAAAAGTTATTCAATGAATGACCACAAGTAGAGTAACAAAAGATTTGTATATAGATATACTAATTTTGTGTTCAATCCTTAAGTATAGGTTTACCCCTAAACTCTTAATTTTCCTTTTCCTTTTAATAAACAAAATGTTTTTAATTCACATACCAGGACACATGTATGGTGACTAATCACCCATTACCTAAAGGTTTTGATTAAAACCTTGATCCTCCCACTATTTACATGCATTTTTTTGGTTTCTTACTTTCCTTCCACTTTTAGACAATAACTTTCAATTCTTTACACATTGACCCTTAGAAGACCAACATTTAATAACCCCTAATAATCAAGGTTAGTAAACATAAGCTTAATAACTCAAAGATTTTAATTCCTTCACCCTAACTACTTCTAGTCACCAGACTCAAAAAATTACTAGACTCGAATTCAGGGTGTTATAAACACATAGCAGGCTTGAAAGGTTTTATTCAAGGTCTTAGATTTATCTAACCCGACCAAATGCGCTCATTCCTTGGACAATGTTAAAAAAGCTGGTCAAACAAAATGAAAAAAATTCTAATTGCACTAGATATAGAAAGATTATTAAAGATCTTGTCCACATCGTATATAGATTGAATATTTTAAAATTTTATTATGTGGTAACTTTTTGAACTCGATTTATTTTGTTCATAATATTAGAATTTAAATGTAAACCTTAACGTTAAACTTTTAAGATTCATTTGACTATTAAAAAAACTTTAAGATTAAGGATTATTAAAAAGAGTGAAAAGTATTCCCATTGAATCAATAGGAAACAAATGGATGGTCAAGTTGCCAATGTTTAATTGGTAGAAATTTACTTGAGCGTTAATCTTAAACAAATCGAAATTCGTCACAATCACTGTGATAAATGATAGACTTTTTGTCAACAAGTGTTAAGATATTTTTTTGTCGACAAGTGGTAGGATATTTTTCAAAACTGATTATGATAATATTTTTAATACTAACGTGTAAAGTATATTTAAATATATAATTAGTGCTAGCATATTTCTCAACGATGGTGATGATTTAGAGTAGCTTTAATAATTTGCCACGGCTTCGTTTTCAAAAATAAATAATTTCTTAACAAGCACATTGGCTGGTTGGTTAAGTTATTTATTTTTATTAAGATTAGAACTAAATTTAAAATTTATTAAAAAATAAAAAAACTAAATTTAAAATTTGTCAAAAAATAAATATTTTTTTGCAATTCGAAATCCAGCTGAACTTCTAATTAATAATTTATAAATACTTTTATTTAAATATAACTATTAAAATATTTTTTATTTTCTAATTTTAAACCAACCGCAATTCGGGCTCATGGCCTTTATATTAATAATTTTTGTTTTTCTAATTTTTTAGACTTTATATTTTGAGAAAATATTGTTGCGGAATACGGTCGTCGGATAGAGCAAAAACGCAACCGATAATTTGAGAAAATAACAATGAAGATAAAGGAGACACAGATTTTACGTGAAAAACCCCTAAATAATATAGGGTAAAAACCACGGACAAAGGTAGAAGAATTTCACTATGAGAAAATAGGAATTACAACTTCTCTCAATCTAACAAGGAGAAAACAATGACAATTCTCTCTTGATAAAAAAGGAGAAAACAACTCTATAAAAACTCTCTAATTTCTCTAGTATTGAGAGGATGTTAGAATGATTTGGGATGTGTAAGAATGGCAAATGGCTAGGCTATTTATAGTTGAGCTTTAGGGACTAACTTATAAATAACTTAAAGTTTAAGGACTAAAATTGTAATTTTCCTATGCCATTCTTTTCAACCTTGGCTGCAACTACCATGGAAAATTACCATGGTAAATTTCAAAGCAATGTCAGGTGCATTAAAGCACCGAAATGCTTGACTTTCAACAATCTCCCACTTGAAGATCTGATTGGAACAATCATATCTTCACACCGTTCTTTCTACCTCGTACTTTCCATGTTGCTTACGTCTCTAACAAGCCACAAGAGGATCGACACCAAGTAAACTTATCAGTGTTGATTGCTTTTGTCATGAAATCTGCTATGTTGTCATCAGTATGGATCTTCTGCATATCTATCGTCCCTTCTTCCACTTTCTCACGAATGAAGTGGTATTGGACCCGTATGTGTTTTGTTCTTGAGTGAAAAGCAGGATTCCTTGCAAGATGCAAGGCGCTCTGACTGTCACAAAACAAAGAGACATTCTTTTGTTTGTGCTTGAGCTCCTCCAATAACATTTTCAACCATATTGCTTCTTTACTGGCTTGTGTAGCTGCTACATATTCTGCCTCCGTTGTTGACGTAGCCACAACCGATTGCAGTTTTGAAACCCAGCTTACAGCTCCACCAGCAACTGTAAACACATACCCTGTTGTAGATTTGCTTTTATCCAAATCTCCTGCATAGTCAGAATCGACATACCCGCTGATAAGAAAGTCTGATCCCCCGTAACATAATGCAACATTTAAGGTCCCTTTGATGTATCTCAGGATCCTTTTCACAGCATTCCAATGCTCTCTGCCTGGATTCGCCATGTACCGACTAACCACTCCCACTGCTTGTGCAATGTCTGGTCTTGTACAAATCATAGCGAACATTAAACTTCCCACTGCTGATGCATACGGTACTCGAGACATTTCCCTCCTCTCTTCTTCACTGCTAGGACTCATACTGGAGGATAATTTAAAGTTAATAGGAAGAGGGGTAGAAATTGGTTTACAATCTTGCATGCTGAATCGTGACAAGATCTTTTTCAAGTAATTCTTTTGTGAAAGCCAAATCTTCCTACTACTTCTATCTCGGTGAATTTGCATCCCTAGAATCTTGTTTGCTGGTCCCAAGTCCTTCATTTCAAATTCCCTAGCCAGTCGTGCCTTTAATTCTTCAATATGATCTTTGTTGGGGCCTGCAACCAACATGTCATCTACATACAACAGCAATATAACAAAATCGTTTTCACCAAACCTCTTGAAGTAAGCACAAGGGTCTGCATTAAGTCTGTTGTATCCAAGGCTCATGATGAAGGAGTCAAATCTCTTGTACCAACACCTCGGCGCCTGCTTTAAACCGTACAGAGATTTGTTCAACCTACAAACCAAGTTCTTCTTTTCTTTTTCTTCAAAACCTTCAGGCTGGAGCATGTAAATCTCTTCTTCAAGATCTCCATGAAGAAAAGCTGTTTTAACATCTAGCTGCTCTAGATGTAAATTCAATGTAGCACACATTGCCAGGACAACTCGAACCGTTGTTAGTCGAACCACAGGAGAAAAGATTTCATTGAAATCAATACCTTCTTTCTGAGCATATCCTTTGACCACCAGTCTTGCACGATACCTCTCCACTTGATCGTCACCATTTCTCTTGATTTTGAAGACCCATTTGTTACCAATTGGCTTCCTTCCTTGTGGTAGTGGCACAAGTTCCCATGTATTATTTTTATGAAGGGCTTCGATTTCTTCTTGCATTGCCGCCATCCACTGTGAAGCATCTGAGTTGTTCATTGCCTCCTCGAATGATGATGGCTCACCGTCCTCCGTTAAAAGGCAGTATGCAACATTACCTTCTATAACATAATCTGAGTGCCAATTGGGGCGTCTTCTCACACGATCTGATTGACGAGTTGTTGGAGCTTCAGAATTCTCTAGTTCTGGTTCCTCGAGCTCTGGTTCTGCTTCAGAACAATCTCTCTGTTCAAACTCATTTTCAACATGTATCTGTGTAGTCTCTGGCTTTTCTTTATTAGTGCTATCATCTTCTTCTTTTCTTTGCAGCTTATCTTCTACAAAAATAACATCCTTGCTGATAATCACTTTGCGGGCAGTGGGATCCCACAAGCGATACCCCTTTACTCCATCAGCATACCCCAAGAATTTACATTTTCTGGATTTTGGATCCAACTTTGAAATTTCTTGAGCATTGTACATCACGTACACAATACTTCCAAATATATGGAGGTTTGAATAATCAACTGGTTTACCAGTCCACATCTCCATCGGTGTCTTCAACTCAATTGCAGTTGATGGAGCCCGATTCACCAAATAACATGCGGTATTGACTGCTTCTGCCCAGAAAGCTTTCTCTAGTCCTGCAGCTCTCAACATTGCTCGTGTTCTTTCTAACAGAGTTCTATTCATCCGCTCTGCCACTCCATTTTGTTGAGGAGTGTATACTGTTGTGAACTGTCTTTTGATGCCTTCTTTTCTGCAAAAGTCGTCAAATTCATCACTTGTATATTCACCTCCATTATCTGATCTGAAACACTTGATTTTATTTCCAGAATCAAGTTCCACCCGCGCTTTGAAAACTTTGAAAGTTGAAAACACGTCTGCCTTCCTCTTGATAGGATACACCCAACATCTCCTAGAGTAGTCATCAATGAACGAGACAAAATACTTTGCTCCGCCTAGGGATGTAACCGGTGCTTGCCATACATCAGAATGAACCAATTCTAGAACAGCCTTGCCTCTAGAATTTGATGTGTTGAATTTTAATCGATGCTGCTTACTTGTAATACAATGTTCACACAAAGGAAGTGATACCTTTGTTAAACCCGGAAGTAGCTTTTGCTCCACAAGGACTTTCATTCCCTGTTCTGACATGTGTCCAAGTTTCTGATGCCATAACATGGTAGAATCTGAACTACATGAGGCAACAGAGGCTTCTGCTTCTAGCAAGGTCTCTCCCTTCAGCATGTACAAATTTGCCGCTATCTTTTCACCTTTCATCACCACAAGCGCTCCATGGAACACCTTCATGATTCCTTTTTGTGTTTCAATCTTGCTTGCATTATTATCCAACAATCCGTAGGATAATAAGTTTTTCTTCAAGCCTTTCACGTGTCGCACATCTCGAACAACTTTGATTGTCCCGTCATACATCTTCAATTTGATGGTTCCAACGCCAACAATCTCCAAGGCATGATCATTGCAGCTGTACACAGATCCTCCTGAGACGGGTTCATAATTATATAACCATTCTCTTCTTGAGGTCATGTGATATGTGACTCCCGAGTCAATAAGCCATATGTCTGCAAATCTTTTTCTACCTTCCATGGCTGTTGATGCTTCACAACAGAGAGCATCTCCATCATCTGAAGTGTTTGCCATATTTCCTTGAGGATTGGAGTTTTTAGGTAAACCCCAACAATCCTTCTTCATGTGACCCTTCTTTCCACAGTTGTAGCACTTTAAATTCTTCTTACTCCTTGACTTTGATCTACCATGATTGTGACTGCTACTTTGGCCACGTTCTGTTGATCTTCCTCTCATCACCGTTAAGGCCTCTGCTTGTTGCAGATTTCCTTGTCTATCTTCCTTATTCTTGCGCCGATTTTCTTCTTTCAGAACAGCAGCTGCAACGTCATCGAAGACTAGATCATTGGTAAGGTTGTTGTTTGTCAAGTTGATGATGAGTTGATCATACGAATCAGGTAGACTTTGAAGCAGAAGTTCAGCACGTTCTTGTGACTCTATTTTATAGCTTAGGGATGTAAGCTGAGAAAATAGAGTATTCAACGTGTTTAAGTGCTCTGTCACTGAAGTAGATTCTGACATCCGAAGAGTGTACAATTTCCTCTTAAGGAAAATTTTATTGTGCAACGATTTGGCCTCGTATAATTTTGTAAGGTGATCCCAAATCTCCTTGGCTGTCTTCTTCTCCTCGATGCTTGATAGTACTTCATCTGCTAATGCTAAATGAAGGTCTGCAATAGCACTCTCGTCCATCTCATTCCATTTCTTGTTATCCGTAAAATCTGCCGGCCTTTCGCTGATAGCCGCTAGACATCCGTTTTTTCTTAGGATGGCCTTTATCTTCAATTTCCACAGTGAGAAATTTCTCCCATTGAACTTTTCAATATCAAATTTCGTTGCCATAGCTTCTATTTCAGATAGCTCCCACTATTTCACCTTTTTGACGTGAATAGTGCCCACCACCTTCAATGAATGAGTAATATCTAACTTACTTTCTTATGATGGAGGATCCACTTTTCAGTGGCAACCAACAGAGAATACGGTAAGTAGATATACGCACCCAAATTAGGCTCTGATACCAATTGTTGCGGAATACGGTCGTCGGATAGAGCAAAAACGCAACCGATAATTTGAGAAAATAACAATGAAGATAAAGGAGACACAGATTTTACGTGAAAAACCCCTAAATAATATAGGGTAAAAACCACGGACAAAGGTAGAAGAATTTCACTATGAGAAAATAGGAATTACAACTTCTCTCAATCTAACAAGGAGAAAACAATGACAATTCTCTCTTGATAAAAAAGGAGAAAACAACTCTATAAAAACTCTCTAATTTCTCTAGTATTGAGAGGATGTTAGAATGATTTGGGATGTGTAAGAATGGCAAATGGCTAGGCTATTTATAGTTGAGCTTTAGGGACTAACTTATAAATAACTTAAAGTTTAAGGACTAAAATTGTAATTTTCCTATGCCATTCTTTTCAACCTTGGCTGCAACTACCATGGAAAATTACCATGGTAAATTTCAAAGCAATGTCAGGTGCATTAAAGCACCGAAATGCTTGACTTTCAACAAATATTTCTTAGGTGATGAAAATTTTGTTTTCCACGAGCGGGTCTAATTTAGGGTTAATGAGGTTAAATTTTAGAGTTTAAAATTTATAGTTTAGAATTTGAATTTTAAAATTATTAATTTTTATTTTTTAAAGTAAAATTAATTATGCTTGTAAAGTATTTTTTTCCGCTACATGTATATATTGTCTTTTAATATGGATTAGGCATTTGATTGATTTTTTGTCCATGAGTTAATTTAAATATATTTTTTGTCCATGAGCTATTTAAAAAAACAACAACAAATATTTATGGTTATAAACACACACACATATATGTGTGTGTGTGAGAGAGAGATTTATAGTTGTTGGAAAAAAGTGTGAAAGGGTATGTTTAAGAATGGATGGCAACGGGGTGGGTTAGGGTGGGTTTTCAGCCACCCCGATTTTGATCTAAAATTTTAAAATTTCAATCTTACCCGACCGACCCAAACTAAACTAAATATATTTTATTCGATCTAACGTAATAAAAGCATAATCCGACTACGTTCCGATCTCGAAATTCCAATATGATCATTTTTAGTTGTTTCAGGAGCAAAACACAGAGCAGCTTATGGAATTGGTTTGTAAAAGTACATGTGATCTTTAGCTGAATGGCCAACAAGAAGTTGACCTCAGGGTGCTGTCTTTTAACCTTCCAATATCTATTCCCGATACTCTTTTCTGGGTTTCGAATTGAGGATCAAACGACGACGATAGTTCAGTTGGGTGTGTCTCTGTGGGGGAACCTGCAACTCTTTATCACACCCCAGAAAGGAAGGTCATACTCATAGCTCCACTTTCAACGACGAGAAATGTGTTAAAAGCACACTCATAGAAAACACATGGTATTGGTTCCCACAAACATAAACTATTCTTATGTTAGGCAGAGCAGCAAGAAAAAGAACATGGCATTTCTCAATTGAGTTGGTAATTTACTAGGTACATTCATAATACGCAACTTTGTAATGCTTAATGGAATAAAAACACTTGAATCAAAAAGAAATGTGTTCTTATTGTTCAAGGACAAATCGGAATCGGTTCACTAGGTTTGCCTCTTAAAAAAACACAAGCAGAAGCTTCAAACTTTCCAGCAATGAGTTCTGTGATTGGCCTAGTTGGTGTGATGTGAGATCACTTTTCCTCTACTTGCCATGTTGTAGTTCTTATCATCAAGGTGAAATCACAGTGGCTCATTAAGATTAACAATTATTGATATTCCAGAAAATCAAGAAAGCTCGGAGCAAGTTTCTGACTGGGTACTGTGAACAATTTACAGAAATCACCCTTATGCTTCGTTCGGTCTTCGTTCGGGTTGTCAATCATTAACCAGGCTTTTTTCTTTCTTTGTGGTTGAGAACCTGTTGGCTGATTCTGATAAGAGCTTGTTGAGGGACATTCCGGTCCCAACGGTTTTCTTCTTTACTTCATACCTGTGCTTAATCCTGTCATCAAGCTTGTAACCGAGAAATGCAGGGAAAGTCAATAGCTCACTAACATCTCGGCCCATGTCCTCTGTCAAATACTCCATCTTCTCCTCCAAAGAACTAGGATTGTACTGCAATATTTGAGGGTGTTTCTTGCTCATGTAAAATATATCTTCATAAGACAGACCGTAACTCAAGAAGAGGCCGATTACCTTTTGCATATTTTCACAGCTAGTTCTGGTGACAGCACCCAAAGCCGCTGCGAATTCTTTTGTCCTATATTCATACCCAATCTTCACCAAAAACCCGAGTTTATGAGCCAGGTTCTCTTCAAAGGAAAGGGCCACAAACAAGGGGGCCCTTGTCAAGAACTTGAAAATGTCATTAGAAGTAAGTCCACATTGCTTGAGAAACTCGATTCTAGGACGCAACTTCCTCTCTTTGCTGGCACTAATCACATTTGGAAACACGAGAATAATCTTGAATATTTCCCGGTCACTAAGACCAACATATGATCTCATGAAATCCACATGACCCTCCATATGCTCCAAACTATAACTCAAAATGGCAGGCAGTTTGCGCAACACTGTCCCGGTGGCATTAGCATCGCCTCCACTAAGCTCTTCAAGAAACTGAATTTTCGGAATCAACTGAGAAACCAAATCATAGTTGAGAACTGAAGGACGCCTAACTATTATTTCAATACCATGATAAGGTTTCAAGAAACCTATGGTTCTTTCAAATTCTTCAACAGACTTGCAACAAATGGCTTTGTTCAAGTTGACATTGTTGAGAACATGAGCTATCTTCTCCCGGGGAACTTCATGATGAATAAGCAGTTTAACCTTATGATCAAAACCAAGCAAGAATCGCGCATCCGTTGTAATAAAAAGGCGTTCAAGTTGTGCCGGCTCAACCTTTCCTTCTAAATCATCACGCACAAAACTAATCAGTGAATCAATTTCCTCAGCAATTAGTACACTTGGACATTTAATGACCAACCGATAAAGACCAAACCCATTGATACCAACAGACTGTAAAGCAAGAACCCGGGCACGTATTCTGTCCAAAGACGTCGAACTCAAAGTTGGGTTCTTGTCCAAAAGTAATTTGGTTTCCTTTTCGTTTAATCCAATTTCTCTAAAGACCGAAAACAGCAAACCTGACACAAATAAAAAAGTTCAAAACTTGAGAAAAAGAGAGCAATAAGAGTTTTGTCAGAATCCATTAAAAAAAATACTTGGAAGAGTTGCGAGTACGATAAGTGTTCGACAAATTGCCTCAGAGAGAGCGAACTACAAACCCGTTTCCCAGTGAAGAGAGATGGCTGTGTCGACGCAGTTACATTGGACGAGAGAACGATTAGCCGGTTGGGGACAATTGAATGGCCTGAGTTCAGTACCTGAGGTCTTGTTAACGTTTATCAGAGAGAACCATTGGCGTGGGCGGGCAGTTGAATTAGCGCACAAAGAAACAGGGGATAGTAGTTTTGGTGGAGTAGTAAAGGGGTGAGAGTTTGAGAAAATAGGAAACGAGGAAAAAGAAAAGGAATCTGTAAACATGGTAATGGCGGTCACCATATTTGGATTGGATGAACTCAAATCTCACCAAAACGTTGGGGCTTCGATTATAGGCATAGCGAGTGTTTGAAATAAAAGCGATTATTATAAAATAATAATGCTAGTGATTATTTTATAATTTTTGAATTTTAATGATGATAAAAATTAGGTTAAATTACATAGACGGTCACTGAATTTTAATAAAAATCAAAATGGTAATTAAACTTTAAAAAATTACGAAATGATAATTAAATTTTATATTTTGAAACAAAACGATAACTGGGGCGTTAAATCTCGTTAACCCCTAACGAAAATCTAATTGAGTATGCCACATCCCCAATCAGATTTCCGTTAGGAGTTAACGGGATTTAACGCCCCAATTACTGTTTTATTTTAAAATATAAAGTTTAATTGTCATTTCGTGCTTTTTGAAAATTTAATTACCATTTTGTTTTTTACCATTTTATATTTTTAACAAAATTCAGTGACCGTCTATGTACTTTACCCTAAAAATTAACATAATTCATCCTCTTGATATATCAAGTTTTAAATAGTACTATAAGTAAATTTAAATCAAAACTAAACCCAACAAATGTCCCAATAAAAAAAGCGAATGATAATATATATGTAGATACTACCTTGTAACCAACCATCTTTAGAATATCTTGTACATTAGGTGATTCCATAATTGATTCTTTTTACAAGGTAAAAGGGGGAAAAACAGAACTTAAACTTCTGATTGAATCATCCAACATGATCATCTTTCCAAATCCAAATATATATTTTCATATTACTTTTTATCAAATAAAAATAAATGTTATAGGAAAGGATGATGAAATGGTACAAAAGCTTAATAAACATATTCCCACCTCACCCACAGGCTTGAAGTTGGGACCAGTTTTAGCCCCAAAACCTCACCCCACCCACCAATATGAGTAGGGTATAGTCAAAATAGAACCAATTGCTGGTTCAAGTTCAACTGCAGAATTGGCTATTTTGCCAGACAGGCTTGATGGATTGGATTTACAACGTTTTATGTTTCCACCGAGAGTCCTTCAGGCCATTCTTTGCAAGCTTTGCTCCATTTTTCTTGCCTGTAGGTATAGCCTTCATAAGGATAACAGAAGGACCTCCCTTTCCTGATTTCCGAGGTAATCTGGAGAAAGGAAACCTGGATGAATTAAATTTCAAGCACAGACAAATCAAGTGGATTAAAATGATTGATTAATAGAAGAACAAAAAGAAACTGTGGTAATTTGCTGCTCTGCTTGCCTCTTTCTTAGAACTTGGGTAAGATCATCAGCTGCCTCATTGCCAACTTCTTCCCCTTTGTCATCTCGAGCATTCCGTCCCTTGCATAGAAGATGAATATAGTGTAAACAAGTTAGAATCACTTGTCATTAACCTGTTAATGGTTTAACAATTAACACACTTGCAAATGGGGGCATTCCCTCCACTATGTGAATGATCAAAAAGCCATCAACATACACATACAAATGACAGACGCATAAAAACCATATTCAACTGCATTTCCAGTGAGTAACTAAAAGGATTAACTTTTTTTTTTATCAGAAACCAAAATTTACTTCCAGCAAGGGACAAACTGAAGATCAAACCAAATGTTTCAAGGAACTCAAAGCAATAACTCAAAAAGAAGGAACAAAAATTCAGGATAGCTGAATTCATATAATATATGATTTTCATTGCTGACTGAAAAAACTGATTATCGTTAGCCTCTAAATCTCCGGAAGCAAAATTTGTAACTGGATTTACATGTCAAAACTACACATTTATCACGATTGGCATAAATAGTACATGTTTTATACAAAACTGAATGCAGTAAAAATTCAAAGGAAGCGTATCCATATGAAAGAAGCTTTTATAAGAAGTAGCTCAAAAACTAAATTGCTATTAGTGACTTTCAGAGTACAGAATACAATTAAAACAGGTATTATCTCTGTTGTCGTTTCTCAACACCAAAATTAAATCATTTGCACCTTAGAAAATCTGAATGTTGCAGTCACTTTGCAGTTTGCAGTTGCACCATAAGTTTTATTAGTACCTATATATGGAGCTATGTTTTAATTTAATCACCAAACATCAAATTAGAATATACCCGTAAAATCTAATAAACAATGCTTGAAGAGAACTAAACAAATAGTATTATCAGATTTAAGACCATATGCTGAAACATAAAACCTAATACTACTATGTGACTCCAACTCTTCATTTGTGAAGTAATCATGTCTAATTCATATCACGACAAAGCTACGTGGTATGACTTTCCAAAGATACTCCAAATATAAGGAAAAACTCAGAAAAAGAATTAAATATACCCAATCAGACACATATCCATGTATCCAACACTTACATACCACGCTAAGTTACATGGGAATTCTATCCTCTTCAGCAGAAAAGAAAAAAAAAACATCAAGAAAAGCTGAAGTTAACAGCACGAAGAATAGCCTACCACTGTGGAAAGAATTATAAAACAAGCATATATGATATCGAGCCCGGGGTTCTCAATGTTATAAAGTAACATGTTCAGATAAACAGAAGCCAAAAGTAATATCTTCAGTGTTTTGAACAACTTAAAACAACATGATACTTAGACAGCTTCAATCAAACCCAGAATTGTATCCACTTGTGTGCAACATCATCATCATTCCTCCCATCTGTAGAATATCAGTATAAAACATTTTTCTTGTGTATTTTACTAATCAACTGGTATGGGTGTAGATTACACATATAATAACCCTATAATAGTTAAAACATAATATACTACATTAATTACAATATATTAGTCCTAAGATTTAGGCTATAAACTAGCCTATGAATCTATAACACCATCTAAGTAAAGTCATCAATTTACTTAAAAGACTGAACTTTTAGAAGCTATTACTATGCATATCAATATTCAATACTCAAAGCTGAATCCCAAGTTAACTAAATAGCAGTCATTGATTTAAAAGAATTATTAGAAAGGACATTGAGGACATGTAACCTTAAATCTTACATGATTTGTAGACAACCCACATTGTGTTCCACTGGTTTCTTTCAGTGCCCGAAGCTCCGAACTCGAAATCTTCGGTTTCTTATTACAAACACCAGCATTGTTTTCGTCAGACGGAGACGGAGGGGGTGGTTTCCTCTTCTTTCTACCAATGGTGCGTGGCTTTCCTTTCTTGTCTTTAACTTTCCAGATATTTTTCCTCCTGAAGATAAGCTTGTCAACTTTCCACACCTCGCAGCTCGTGTCTATTACCGTCACTTCACTTCTCGAGTACCCTACCAGTTCCTTTTCTCCTCCTTTGTCTTCTGCTTCTTCTTCTTTCACGTTGTTGTTTTCGCTCCCTTGTTCCGATTCTCTCTTCGCCGCTTCCCTTGAACTCGACGACCTCGTTGAAACGAGGACATCCTTGTCTTTTCTCACGTTATCCGAACTGCTTTTCTGTTCCTCGGTAGGATTAGCGTCGGGAATGTTGAAAATGCAAATTCTAGGGTTTGTTTGTTTCCTGGAAGATTTTTTCTTTGGAAATCTGGAGGTTTGGGATTGTTCACCCATGTTGAAGAGCTCTGACAGGACATTGCTCATTATACCAAACCATTCTTTGTCACCGGATGGCTCGCCGGATGTGACCTCCGGAGGTGGTGGCTTCGGATTCTGGAGTTGTTTATCGTTGGAGTGAGTTGACTCGGCATTTGAATTCGGAGAATCGGAGGCATTGATGACTGGAGAACCGGGAGGGTTGGGGTTTGCGAGGAAATGGTCGAGGTCAAGGTTGTCGGCGGTGGGGAACCCCTTGCTGGAACGAAGCCGGTCCAGCCAGTTCGAGCCGGACTTACCGGTCGGGATTGAGCAGAGCATTGGGTAAGGTCAGATTAGGGGGCAGGTGGAGTTCGTAGTGCTAGAATGTAGAAGGGTGCGCACAGTACGCTCTTTGCCACGTGTCGTCTCGTGAAAGCCCCATTTAGAACCCGTGAATCACGTTGACGATAATAAAGGCCTGGGCTGATTTAGGCCCATTAAATATCCCAATTTTAATTCATTTACTACAGAAACAAAAGCAGACATGAATGAATCTTGATCAAAACAAAAAACAGAAGGGACCAATTATGTAGTTTACCCATTAAAAAAGCGTAGAAACCCAAAAAGAGAAAAGGGATTGTCCTCTGTTTTACCCGTCTGCTTCATCAAATTGCACTCTGTTTCCCTTCTTTTTTTCTTCTTTAAAAGAAGTTTACATAAAGTGACGGTCTTTGAGTTGGGTTCGGCTTTTTCAACAATAGAAACCATTTAGGTAAGGGAGGTATGTTGCTCTTCCAACAACTACTCCATATTTTTTTAAAGAACGAAAAAAAATTATGCGTAATGTTTCTTTTCTGGATCATTTCATGAGGCATAACAGTAAAGATTGATTCTTGGTTTGTTTACAGAGGAATCTGAAAAAAAAAGACCATTATTCTTCGAGGGAGTTTCGATTCGATCATGGCGGTTGCTGAGAGTGCCGAGGCGAAAATCGGGTCCTCGGGTCAAAATTTGGAAAACACTGTAGTTTCGTCTGACTCCAATGCGGTAAACGATCCAGATAAATCAAAGACCAGGACTGCTGCCAAGACCACTAAAGAAGACAACTTTGAACAAGAAAATCAAGCAACAACCACCCACAACATTGGCCGTAGCAACAATACAATGATGCAGAATGGGTTTAACGAAAAGAACGAGATGAGTGATTTGGTTGAGATTTTGTCTAAGCTCAACCCCATGGCTGAGGAATTTGTACCTCCTTCCCTTGCCAATCATCATCTTAACGATAAGCATGATCAAAGCCAAAATCAAGATAATCGCTTTTTTGGAAATGGGTTTGGATATACTAGTAGAAGGGTATGCTGTTTTCTATTACCTTTGACAATATTTTCCCTTTAGAACAACTTTATATCTCGTTTCATTCTTATTAGAGGAATAACTATAGCCAAGGGAAGAGAAGGTTGAACAATAGAACGAGCATTGCACAAAGAGTGGATGCAATTAGGAAGACCGTTTATGTATCTGATATTGATCTACAGGTGACATATTTTCCCACTTTGGTTTTTGTTTCGGTTTTACTCTGTTTGTGTATTGATACGGTAATACCTTACTGATTGATTATGTTTATCGAATAGGTTACCGAGGAGCTTCTTGCTGGTCTCTTTCAGAATTGTGGACCAGTACTTATTTCTTTCTCACGTTTGATACAGAAATTTCTGTTTATCCAACTTAGAACTGGTGGATTATAGTTATACCTCTAAATAACTTCCTGTTATTTTGGTGAAAAGGTTGTTGATTGTCGTATATGCGGTGACCCTAATTCCGTTCTCCGCTTTGCTTTTGTTGAGTTTTATAAAGAAGGTATTATGGAAGTTTGTTGCATTTTTAAGCATTTATATCTGCCCTCAATTTATAGCATTGACTAGTTGATGTTCTTGTAGAGGATGCGATGGCTGCCTTGAATTTGTCTGGAACCATGCTTGGTTATTATCCTGTAACAGTGCTGCCTTCCAAGACTGCAATTGCACCTGTTAACCCGACCTTTTTGCCCAGGGTAAAGCATATACATTATGAATGAACTTTAGTCACAGTTGTGTGTAAGTTATAGAAGCTAAATCATAGTTATGTTGATATCTGTTAATTTTTTTGTTTCAACATGTTTTTCAGTCTGAGGATGAGCGAGAAATGTGCGCGAGGACCATTTACTGTACAAACATAGACAATAAGGTAATTTATCTTGAATGCCAGTGTGATATTGTGGTTAGCAAGCAGAGGGGTAATAGTAATACCCATCTTATTTGTTCTACTTATACAGATTACTCAGGCTGACATCAAGCTCTTCTTTGAATCAGTTTGTGGGGAGGTCAGTAGTTTCTCGTGCGACCTGCCTACGCCTTGTCTTATATTTGATGTATTTGATGATTTCATACAAAAAAATGTTTGCTTTATGGTAGGTTAAACACTTGAGGCTATTGGGAGACTATCATCATTCTACTCGTATTGCATTTGTTGAGTTCAAAATGGTAGTTACTCTCTTGCTATCATTAGTTGCTGAAACTGTTGCAACATCTATTTTTATGGTATCTGGTTAAACTATTGTTCTTTCTCAAGTTGCGAGCATTTTATATTATTCTGTGACTTATACCTTAAAACCATACTAATTCTAAAGATGGAAAATAATGTGGCCTATTCCCTTGGAACATGATCTAGCCATTTCTTTACATTAATAAGTTAGCATCATGCTTTCTCTGATATTCTAAGCCTTGAATCATTTCTATTATGGGATTCACTGAGCTGAAGTATTCAGTGATGAGTTGGATTGAATTGGTCCACTTTAGGAGAGGTCTCATTTGTTTTTTCCTCTTCTAGTTTTCCTCTCATTCTTGCGTTTGATTACTTTTTGATTGTGTTACTTGAATTGGTTTTGGGGATGTGAACTACGCATGGAATAAATTCTCAATGACCGTGCAAGTTGATTTAGGAGAATTGTAGTCTGAAAGGTGTAATTTCTATAGTAGTCGTCCAGATCTTCCCATTGACACCTCTTACTTTTAGAGTTTCTAAGACTGATGGTGGGGAGGATATTTAAACGTTTATTTTTGAAGGATGTGATCATTGGCAAGGCTGTGAAGTCTTTTAGGGAAAGACTATTCAGATTAGTTATGTTTGTGCCTGCTGCTACATGAATTGTTGATTGTTACAAGTAATAATGAGGAGCCTGTGCCCGTAAGTTTAGTGGTAGAGTGCATTGAAGGACAGTGAACCAAGTCAAAAAAACCTTCCCTTATTTGCCGTTGACTGAGGGAAATCAGGGTTTATTGTGTTGCCGATAAATGTTTTCTGCATTTAGTAGGTCTAGATTCGTCCAGCTTTCATCAACTATCCTGAGTTCTTTCTAGGAGCAGGGGAGGGGATGTGAGCCTGGAGCTTTACTTGAATCTCAATGACTACATGAAGTGTAGTTGGAAGGTAATTGTGGACGAACCTAGTCGGAGGATGCAATCAGGACATTTGTGCTTCTTTTGTTTTGGGATAAGAGCGCCTCTCCATACAACCTTTTGTCTTTAATGCTGGAAACATCAAGACATAAACTTGTCTAGTTTCTTATAAATTACACAACCATTTGTTGCATCGTACTCATTCGTTGGTATGTTTTATCTTTACCTAAGAAACTAAACTACTTGCTCAAGATTTTATTGTTTTTATCTGCTGCTGCTTGAAAATGAGTTAATTCACTTTCCTTTTTTTTTTGTCTTTGACTATTTGGTACTGTTCTAACAGTCGAGAACTTATGTTGTTGAGAAAAGTGTGAAGAAAAATTCATGGTAGCTTTGTTTTGTATTTGATTTTAATCTACTTGGTGATTTCTGACTGTTGTTTCTTGTTTGCTGCATGTTTAAAATACCATAGATGAACTGGGCTCTTAGCTCTTAGCTGTCTATTACCTTCACCGACCCATATCATTATTAACCAAAGCTTTTGGCGTCACTATCCCCCAAACTTCTTGTAGCTGTTTATCTGGAATCATTTCCACAAACATTTCTCACAAAATGGAAATGTGATGCGTGTATATTTAGATGCTGAAACAAGTTTTAAAATTTTCCTTGTGATGTGTGTATATTCGATGCCTATATATACAAGTTATGATCTTTATGTTTTATTTTCCCTCTCCTGCAGGCTGAAAGTGCTATTGCGGCCCTAAACTGCAGTGGTGCAGTTTTGGGATCACTGCCCATAAGGTTGGTCTGTATGGCCTTTTGTGTTTGAGCTAAAGTTTTTACATATTTTCTTTTTGGTTGTGAAATTCAAATTCTTCCCTAATTTATGCAGGGTAAGCCCATCAAAGACACCTATTCGGCCCCGTACCCTTTACCCTGCAATGCAGTGAAACACCCTTGCTTGTGTTATTTCTTGGCCAATATACTTACGCATACATGCATAGGTACAGCAGCACACTCGTGTAGGAGGTACACGCACCTGCGTCTTGGCATCTTTATTACTTATAGGGGGTTAATTGCAGTTGTTTTGTTTAGCACTTTGGCTTGTAGAGTTTGATGCGATTTTGAGGAAATGAATGTTTTTTATGTTGTTGCATATGACAATGCACGCTCGTGGGGTATATCTAACAACCGATGAGACTGTTTCTTCTTCTTCTTTTTTGTTTTCTATGGATCCGATGATTGCAATTTCAGATGGCACATTTTCGTGATTCATGCCGAAAATAATAGTTAGTCTAGTTGATTTAGGATACATTCCACAACATCAGCTACTTTCTCTGTTATTCAAAGGCCGAACTTTTTTTTACATAAACAAAAGAATATATCTAAATACCAAAGCTAAATATGTCTTAAACCGCGATGACCGCGACGCTAATGAAAACGCGGTCGCGACCGAGATTTAAATTTATGGTCTTCACAGGTCTAAATCTTGTGAAGTTGCTTAAATTGAATTCACAATAAATCCTTAGCTTAAAAATAACACAAAGACATTTTCAAATATTAGAGCTAAAATACAATCCATCTATATATATACTTACATAAAATCGTTGACTAATCTTAGAATTACAAGTTAATTAAGCACTAAATTAGGGTTTTAAAAAACGGCTTGCAATTGCGATTGCAGTTGTTATATGGCGGTATCGCCATCGTCTGAAACTGATATCGTTAAAAATTGCCCTTAGAATTGGATTCACACCAAAAACGGCGGATTGCGACCGTGATTTAACGAGTAACGTTTGATTGCAGCAATAAGGGACTACTATTTCTGTTATTATCCCGTTAACGATCAACAGAAAAAAAAATAGGTTAGGCACCAAAAGTGAATCACATGTACAGTTTGAACACTTATTTGGTTATTAAGCCTTTATTTTAAATTATATTTATGTTAATTATATTATTTTTCTGAAAAATATATTAATTATAATAAAAATTATTAACTAATTAAAATACATTTGTTTTATAAAAAATATTTATATTTTGAGTTTTTTTAATAATTATATTTTGAGTTAAAAGAACCATTTGTAGTTGTTTGTAATACTACACCAGAAAAGTTTATTTCGTTCTACACCATTTATATGTATGTGCCTCTTAACATAACAAAGACGGCTCATATTTGTAAGACTTGGTACGAAATCGTTAAACACTTTAACTCTATAATCAAAGTGAACAATACTTGACCATATTGTCACGAACCACCAGTACGAGTCACATGCACACATGATTGCCCAAGAGGTTCTAACGGAGATTTTGGGCCTAAAGAGACCATTAGACTTAGCCCGATCTGTGGAGGATTCTAGAAGACAACCACTTTGACCTATGTAAATTTTCCATGTAAACATAAGATTTGTTTCCTTAGATAACATATATATATTTTAGGGAATATTCTATTATTGTTGGTGGGCTTCGATCATAGTCATCGATATAAATCATTAGAGATCGTCAGATGTAGGGAGACTCAACTATAAATAGAGGCATTCCCCAACTCTCTGTGTGTTGTTCCTGAGTGTTCTTGAGTTGTCTTCTTTATAGTTTGCTTCCGCTTAGAACAATTTAACGTTCTAATGCCTTAAAAGAATTTAATCTTCCTGAATGAGAATTTAGGCTGACTTAGTCGTTTGTCTATATTTATATTTATAATTATTATATTTTGCAATAAAATGTGCGATGTGCAAATTTTAAAAAAAAAAATCATAACCGCAACACCCGTAGAGGCAGCTCAAAGTCATTGGCATTACACTGAAGAACTTTGTGTAGAGGCAGCTCCTGGCATACCGGCGACTTCTTCCACTGCTGCACCTGCATTGCATCGTAAAACAAGTTTTTTTATAATGATATTTAAGATATCCCCTAGTTCTACTGTTAGAGATTTATTTCCTAAGATTAGAAGATTTGTGAATATTTTTATTAATTAGGATCCCTATCTCTAAGGGAATGTATTCCTTTAGCCTCTTTCCTAGTTTAAAAGTTTCATAACTTAAGGCATAAGCTTGTGTATATAACAATAGTTTTCCTACTTGTAAACCGAATAAGAAACAAGTCTTTTCGACATAAAATAAATCTTTTCAACATGATATCAGAGCCTCTCATTTCTTAGGCCTTATTGTTATTGTTGGACAATATTTTTTTGATTTTTTTTTCTTTTTGAAAAAGTATGGTCAATACGACTGATATAAGCAGTACTAAAACTGCTCTATGAGACACCATGAATGAAGGAAGTCACCCCAATCAGATGAATGCCTTACAAAACATTCATGCCTCTTATAGATTGAATGGTAAAACTTATCTTAAGTGGTCTCAACTGGTTCGAACCTTTCTAAAGGGGAGAGGTAAACTTAGTCATCTTCTTGGAACGGGCCCTAAAGAAGGAGATCGTGTTGAGTGGATCGAAAGATCGATATTTACCAAGAGGGGGGGTGAATTGGAAATTTGAAGGATTGTAGTGGAAATTGGCAAATTAAAATTGAAGGACAAGGAATTTAGAGTGGTTCAAGTTCCAAATGAACTCTACATCCACTACCTTAGTCTCACTAAGGATTTGCAACAATTTCACTAAATTGATCTTCCCCTTTTCTAGGACAAGGAGGCAACCCTTTACAATATCGGTTGATTTTTCTACCCAAAAATCAACCCAACCCTCACACAAGAGAACAAAGGAATTTGTAGGCTGATTAGGTATCTCTCAATACAAATGATAGCCCCAATACAAGCACTCAACCCAATTTTACAAAATAAGAATGAAGAACACAAATTGGGATTTTACACAAATTTGGGATTTTTGCTCTAATGCTTGAATTTGATGTTTGGATGTTTGCTTGAAGTTCAATAGTTGTTGCTGATGCTTTTGGATGTCCCTTTTATACCTTCTCATTGATTTCTAGCCGTTTGAGTGGTTGGAGAAGTAATTGGAGCCGTTGGAACCCTCTCTTACCACCATAAATGCTGTCTGCACCAACCCGTTTCGGAACACGGGAAACCTGTTTCGGAACGGACTAAAATAGAAAGAGCCGTTGGGGTGCATTTAAGAGCCCGTTTCGAAACGCCTTAGGGCCGTTTCGGAACGGTTTTGCCACTGTAAAAGGGTCGTTTCGGAACGGTCCTAGACCGTTTCGAAACGCCTTAACGGTTTTGATAAAATCAGTTAAGACATACAACGGTCATATTTTTCAAACTGAAACCTAGCCCCTGTTTCGGAACGGTATTGATCCGTTTCGAAACGGAATGGCTACTGTCAAAGGGTCGTTTCGGAACGGGCATTAGCCGTTTCGAAACACCCCTTATATATTAAAAAAAATCTGAAATATTTGAATTAATTTAACCCTTTTTTAATCCAACATGAAGAACAGTTTCGAAACGAGGTGAGCCGTTTCGAAACGCTTCCAGGTGTTTCGATACACGTATCGGAACGGTGGTCGACAGTGGTGAAACTGTTTCGAAACGCCTTGAGGCCGTTTCGGAACGGGTACATGGAAACCACTGTTTTGACTTGAAACACTTAGAAAAAATAATTGGAAAAGTATGTTTTTAACTTAGGCATATTATAAAAATTATATGGGGATATTTTTAGGACTTAAAATTCGTTTAGACTTTTAATTTAGTCCTTAGGTTTTTAGTTATATCAAAATTAAAATATTTGTTTCACAATCTCCCCCTTTTTGATATAACAAAACCAAAGTTAGAATTTTTGAGAATTTGGAAAGTTTTGAACATATTCTAACTCCCCCTTAATTTAAGATAGGTTTTTTAAAAAATTTTGATTTGAAGTTTAAACCTTTTAAAAATTAAAAACGAATTTTAGTGTTGTGGCTCTTAAATTTCTTCTCCCCCTTTTTGTTAGATCAAAAAGAATAACATAAGCTCATAGAGAAGATAAAAGATTAGTACCAATAAGCAATAATAAGCAACCATAAATTCATAACCAAAATATCCAAAACATAATTCAAAACGTTAAGTTCAATATAATTCAAACAACAAAATCCCAAAATAAAATAGCCATAAGCATAGGTCTTAAAACATGATAAAACATAAGATGCAATCTAAATCCTAAAAAGCATAAATAATATGATATGAAATGAAGATCCTAAGCCTCGTCATCATCATCCTCGTCATCCTCATCGTCATCGTCCTTGGCTTGAGAACGTTGAAACTTCGTCCATTGCCCATAGAGAGTGGAGAAGGAGAGATCCAAATTGGAATGAGAAGTTTCAAGAGAACTAAGACGATTCTCGACATTCGACAAACGATTGCCCATTGTTTCAAAGCCCGAAGTAATGCGAGTGTCCAAAGCATCGAACCGAGAGTCCAAGGCATTGAAACGCTCGGTAAGGAAAGCCGTGAGGGCATCATTGTTCGCGGCTTGAACTTGCGGTGGAGGAGCAACAAGAGGAGGATCCGCTTCTCTATCAACTCTTTCCCAAATACCATTCACATAATGGAACCCGGACTTGCGAAGGGAAGATTCACCTATCTTGGTCTTGCGAGGTTCCGGAGAGTCGTAGGTACAATCAATACCGAGATGGTGAAATAGGGCGCTCAAGACAATGCCATAAGTGAAGGATGTCAACTCATTTGTGTCAATAAGCTTGATATTATTGACAATCTCGGCAAAGATGATCTTAGGGACATTTGGGCGCTCACCCCTACGGAAACACTCTAACCAAAAATAATCTCGTTGACGGATATGGGAATATTTACCGCCGGAAGGGCGAATAAACCAAGAGACCATTAAGTGAAGGACACGATCATGCACATCAAGGTTAAGAGCTTTCCCGGTAAAAGTGCCAAAGTGGCGTTCATCCTCAAGACCCTCATTTTTCAGTTTAAGAGCAGACTCTAAAAGTTTAACATTTATAACAACCTTTTTGCCTAGCAAGGATGACTCAATCCCTATGATCTCGGTTTTGGACTCATCATAAAGAAAGTGAGCATTAGAGTAAAAGATGAGTACCATATTTTTGTAGCAAACATCCGGAAGGCTCAAGAAATCCATGAGATTCCACTCATCCAAACGAGGAAGATAACGAAAAAGGAATCGCTCGGAATTGAGGAATTCAAGATCGATAACACGTTCCTTACGAACCGCGAAATCCTTGACATAAGCAAAGCGAGCACGTGCTTCCGAAGTTTTGAAGGATTTCTGAAAAAGCAGAGTGAGATTCGGACGAATGCTCGATTCACCGGATTGAACGGCCTTGCGTTTTTTGTTCGATTGATCCGCCATCTAAAAACATTAAGCAAGTGTTTTAAAATTGAGTGTATGCATTGATAATTAAAATCAATCCAATAAGAAATCCCACTTAGGTTTTTGAAAACAAAATTAAAATAAAACAGTGTTTAAAAAAAGACGATTGAAAAATTTTATATTCGAATAAAAAATTTTGGGATTTGAAAAAATTTTCACAAGATTTTGAAAACCCACAACAAAAACGTATAATTTATACAAAAATAAGATTTTCTATCCTATGATTCGAACATGAATTGAAAGAAAAGAGAAAAATTGAAAAATTACCTTAGTTTGGGATTTTGGATGATTTTGAAGAAATCCTTGCACAAGATTGATGAAACTTGCTTAGACTTGAGTTGAAGATTAAAACCCCTCACAATTTGGTGAAAATCAAGGAGTTTGAGAGGGTATTTATAGAGAGGGAGGCGGTTTAGGGTTTTAGAGTTTGATAAAAAAGTAAATTTGTATCATTAAAAGCCCTAGATATAGCAATCCGCGATGCCGTTTCGGAACGGTCAAGACCGTTTCGGAACGGGCGGCTAGGGTTTTGACCATTTTAAAACCATAAACAGAACGTTTCGATACGCAGTTGACCGTATCGAAACTCCCTTTGACCCGTATCGGAACGCGTTCCGATACACCCCCTTGGCAGAATCAAAAATGTTTCGGAACGCTATTAGGCGTTTCGAAACGCCCTCTTCTCAGAACGTGATTTAAGGTACCCGTATCGAAACGGGTTCACCTGTTTCGATACACCTGGGCCTGGAAGTGCAGATGAGGCTCTAAAAATGCAGAAAAATGATCTTATAAGAGGCCTAACATGCATAAATGTCATGAATGAGCAGGCAAAACATATGTAGGCATAAACATACTCCCCCTAACTATAAGCATGGATGAAATTAGGAGTTTAAACACATCAACATGGCATTTCACAAAATCAAGCATATTTAAGCACAAAAGAGGTCCTAAAAGGTCAAGATAGGCTAGCTAGACCTAACTCTCTCCTAAGGGACCAAAAGCGCTCTTTGTCTAAAGGTTTTGTAAAAATGTCCGCTAATTGATTCAAGGTGTCTACATACTCTATAACCACATCTTCCTTAAGGACATGATCTCTAATGAAATGATGCCTTATTTCTATATGTTTGGTTCTAGAGTGTTGGATGGGATTTTTAGTTAAGCATATTGCACTAGTGTTGTCACATTTTAGGGGTATGGTTCCAACTTTAATTCCATAATCTAAGAGTTGTTGCTTCATCCAAAGGACTTGAGCACAACAACTCCCTAAGGATATGTACTCGGCTTCGGTGGTAGATAAGGCTACACTATTTTGTTTCTTAGAGAACCAAGATATGAGCATACTACCTAAGAATTGGCAAGTTCCCGAAGTACTTTTCCTATCAATTTTGCAACCCCCATAATCCGCATCCGAATAAGCATGTAGGTTGAAGGTAGAGTCTCTAGGATACCAAAGGCCTAAACAAGGAGTGTCTCTAAGGTATCTAAAGATTCTCTTAACGGCTATAAGGTGAGACTCTCTAGGACTAGCTTGAAACCTAGCACACAAGCAAACACTAAACAAGATATCCGGTCTACTTGCGGTAAGGTAAAGCAAGGATCCAATCATAGAACGATAAAGTTTAGAGTCAACACACTTACCTCCTTCATCTTTGTCAAGCTTTGTAGATGAGCTCATAGGAGTGGCTTGAGGCTTTGCATTCTCCAAGCCAAACTTCTTGAGCATATCCTTTATGCATTTTGCTTGGTTGATGAAGGTGCCATCCTTCTTTTGCTTGATTTGGAGTCCCAAAAAGAATGAGAGCTCCCCCATCATGCTCATCTCAAATTCACCTTGCATTAGCTTAGCAAACTCTTGACAATGACATTCATTAGTAGAACCAAAAATTATATCATCAACATAAATTTGAACTACTAAAATGTCATTTTTATACATTTTTATGAAAAGTGTAGTGTCCACCTTACCTTTTTCAAAACCTTTTTCAATTAAAAAGTTTGAAAGCCTTTCATACCAAGCTCTAGGAGCTTGTTTTAAACCATAAAGAGCTTTGGTAAGTTTGAAAACATGATTTGGAAATTTTGAATCTTCAAAACCCGGTGGTTGTTCCACATACACTTCTTCATTTATAAAACCATTTAAAAATGCGCTTTTAACATCCATTTGAAAAAGCTTGAAATTATGATAACATGCATATGCAAGCAACATCCTAATGGCTTCCATTCTAGCTACGGGTGCATAGGTTTCATCAAAATCTATTCCCTCTTCTTGCGTGTAACCTTGTGCTACAAGTCTAGCTTTATTTCTCACAATGTTACCACTCTCATCTAGTTTGTTCCTAAAGACCCATTTAGTTCCTATTGTAGATTGATTACTAGGCCTATCAACTAATGTCCATACATTACTTCTCTCAAATTGATTTAACTCTTCTTGCATAGCCATAATCCAAAAGTCATCTTTCAATGCTTCTTTTATGTTTTTAGGCTCTATGCATGAGATAAATGCAACATGGTTCATTAATTTAAGAGAAGAACGAGTGGTTACCCCCTTGGATGGATCACCCAAGATTTCACCATCTTTGACATAGTTCAACTCCCTTGGGTAGCTCACTTCCTTTTCCTCAATAGCCAAGTCCTTCAAGGCTTCAAGAGGTGGATCTTGTGTGTCTTCTTCTTTTGGTTGAATCTCATCCTCCTTTGAAGTTTGACCTCCATCAAAGGCATTTATGATTCCTACATCATCATCATCACAAGAATCCTTCCTAGGAAGGAGGTTATCATCGAATACAACATGAATGGATTCTTCTACTACTAAAGTTCTTTTGTTAAATACTCGATAGGCTTTAGAGGTTAAAGAGTAACCTATAAAAATAGCTTCATCACTTTTTGCATCAAATTTACCTAAGTTATCTTTTCCATTATTTAAAACAAAACACTTACACCCAAAAGGGTGAAAATAGCTAATGTTAGGCTTTTTAGATTTTAAAATCTCATAAGGTGTTTTCTTTAAAATTGGCCTAATCATTACTCGATTTACAATATAACAAGCGGTGTTTGTGGCTTCCGCCCAAAAATATTTAGGTAAATTATTTTCACAAAGCATAGTTCTAGCCATTTCTTGTAAAGTTCTATTTTTCCTCTCAACTACCCCATTTTGTTGAGGAGTTCGAGGAGCCGAAAAATTATGGCTAATACCATTTTCATTCAAAAATTCTTCAAACCCTAAATTTTGAAACTCGGTTCCATGATCACTTCTAATGTGTGAAATTCTAAGTTCAAGATCATTTTGGGTTAATTTTGAAAATGTGATGAATTTTTCCAAAGCCTCATCTTTAGTACTTAAAAAGAGAACCCAAGTAAATCTAGAAAAATCATCAACTAACACGAATGCATAAGATTTACCACCCAAGCTCATAGTCCTAATTGGCCCAAATAAATCCATGTGAATTAATTGTAAGCATCTACTAGTAGAAACATCATTAATGGATTTAAAGGAAGACTTATGTTGTTTACCCTTAGAGCATGCATCACAAATTTTGTCATTTGAAAATTTAATTTTGGGCAAACCTCTAACTAGATTTAGAGAGACTAGTTTTTCCAAAACACTAATGCTAGCATGTCCTAGCTTCCTATGCCACAACCATGCATCATTTTCATTTTGAGCAACTAAACATGCATGAGATGTATGTATGTCATCTAAATGCACCATGTATATGTTTCCTATGCGATGACCTATGAGCATAATATTATTAGATTTAATGTCAACAATTTTGCATCCATTTTTATCAAATAAAACATTAAATCCTTTATCACACAATTGACTTATGCTCAATAAATTATGTTTAAGACCATCGACATATAAGACATTTTCAATGAGAATGGTAGAGTGATTACCTATGGAGCCAATACCTTTAATGTGGCCTTTGGAGTTGTCACCAAATGTTACTACTCCTCCACTTTTTGGCTTTAAATCCATGAATCGACTCTTGTCTCCGGTCATGTGTCTCGAGCATCCACTATCAAGGTACCATGAGTTTTGACTTTGTGCTTTGGCCTTGTAGCAATGCTCCCCCTACAAACAAAGATATTAAACCTTGATTTTTGGTACCCAAATCATTTTGGGTCCATGAGTGTTAGCTCCCAAAACCTTGGTTCCCTTAGGAATCCAAGATGACATAGCAATAATATTATTAGATTTTACAAGTTCCTTAGGAACCCATACACTTCTAATTCTTTTAGCTCTACTATGTCTAGGGTAGCTACTTTGTTTGTAGTAATTAGTCCTTTTCTTAGGTTGGTGTGTTCTAGAGGATTCTCCTACTTCATGTTTGACACTACCAACATTTTTTAAGGACTTTTTGAGCTCATTTAGCTCACCTAACACCTTTTGGTGTTCACTATTGCATTGAGACAAAAGATTATTAAGATCAACATTTTCATCTTGAAAGAATTTAAGTTCATCTTTTAATCCTAAAATCTTTTTCTCAAATTTAGAATTAGCTTGAGTGAGTGAGTCATTTTTCTCATTTAGCTCTAAAATGATTTTCTTGTTTTTAATGACCGACTCTTTAAACTTCTCAACTAATTCATCATATACCTCTTGCAACTCATCATATGCATCATTTAATTCTTCATATGAAAAATCTAAAGTAGATGAGTTAGAGGTTACCAAGGAGGAATCTTCCTCAAGTGCCATGAGACAAAGGTTGGCCACTTCTTGTTCGTCATCCTCCGATGACTCCTCATCACTCCAAGTAGCAAGTTTGGCTTTGAGTTTCTTCTTCTTCTCAAAGCTCTTCTTCTTGAGTTGAGGGCACTCCGAACGGATGTGGCCGGGTTGTTTGCACTCATAGCAAATGATGGGATCCTTTCCTTCTTCTTTGCTCTTGCTCTTGAAGTCCATTTTTCTTTGGATTTTTCTACCCCGGTTGGACCTCATGAATCGTGAGAATCGTTTGGCTATCATAGCCAATTCTTCAAGTTCGTCCTCATCACTAGATGAGCTCTCATCAAGTTGTGAAGCTTTAGCCTTGAGAGCTATTCCCATCTTCTTCTTCTTTTCAACTTCAAGTTTCTCTACTCTTTTCTCTTCTTTCTTTTTCTCATCTTCCCTTCCTTGCTTCATGATCTCATGAGTAAGGAGAGAACCCACAAGCTCATCAAGCTTTAATGTCTTCAAGTTCTTTGCTTCGATGATGGCGGTTCTCTTCCCATCCCAAGCTTCGAGAAGTGAATAGAGTAGCTTCCGGACAAGCTTGTCTTCCGGTATGAGACCTCCATAGCCCTTTAGCCCGTTGACAATTGTGGAGAATCGATCAAACATCTTTGACACCGTCTCATCGGGCTCCATCTTGAAATTTTCATAACTAAGATTGAGAAGTCCAATCTTAGTTTCCTTGACATCATTGGTGCCTTCGTAAGTGGTCTCAAGTGTGTCCCACACTTCTTTGGCATTTTCAATGGAGGAGACCTTTGAATAGATGTCCGGACCGAAAGCACAAAAAAGCATGTGGAGAGCTTTATCGTTGACTTGAATCTTCTTCCTCTCCTCTTCACTCATTTCGTCTTTCTTCTTCAACACCATCTTGCCTTCACCATCTTGCTTCAATGGAATGTATGGCCCATCCTCAATGACATCCCATACAAGGTAGTCACTTGACTTGATGAATAGCCTCATTTTGTTCTTCCAAAAGGAGTAGTTGTCACCATTGAAGAAAGGAGGCTTGGTGGTTGATTGTGACTCGTACATGCCGGAACCGGAGGTTGAAGCCATCTCTTGATATTTTGATGATCACACTCTTCCAAGGATCTCCTCTTGTGGTTGTTAATCCTCAAAGAGTTAAGCTCTGATACTAATTGTTGAGTGGATCGAAAGATCGATATTTACCAAGAGGGGGGGTGAATTGGAAATTTGAAGGATTGTAGTGGAAATTGGCAAATTAAAATTGAAGGACAAGGAATTTAGAGTGGTTCAAGTTCCAAATGAACTCTACATCCACTACCTTAGTCTCACTAAGGATTTGCAACAATTTCACTAAATTGATCTTCCCCTTTTCTAGGACAAAGAGGCAACCCTTTACAATATCGGTTGATTTTTCTACCCAAAAATCAACCCAACCCTCACACAAGAGAACAAAGGAATTTGTAGGCTGATTAGGTATCTCTCAATACAAATGATAGCCCCAATACAAGCACTCAACCCAATTTTACAAAATAAGAATGAAGAACACAAATTGGGATTTTACACAAATTTGGGATTTTTGCTCTAATGCTTGAATTTGATGTTTGGATGTTTGCTTGAAGTTCAATAGTTGTTGCTGATGCTTTTGGATGTCCCTTTTATACCTTCTCATTGATTTCTAGCCGTTTGAGTGGTTGGAGAAGTAATTGGAGCCGTTGGAACCCTCTCTTACCACCATAAATGCTGTCTGCACCAACCCGTTTCGGAACACGGGAAACCTGTTTCGGAACGGACTAAAATAGAAAGAGCCGTTGGGGTGCATTTAAGAGCCCGTTTCGAAACGCCTTAGGGCCGTTTCGGAACGGTTTTGCCACTGTAAAAGGGTCGTTTCGGAACGGTCCTAGACCGTTTCGAAACGCCTTAACGGTTTTGATAAAATCAGTTAAGACATACAACGGTCATATTTTTCAAACTGAAACCTAGCCCCTGTTTCGGAACGGTATTGATCCGTTTCGAAACGGAATGGCTACTGTCAAAGGGTCGTTTCGGAACGGGCATTAGCCGTTTCGAAACACCCCTTATATATTAAAAAAAATCTGAAATATTTGAATTAATTTAACCCTTTTTTAATCCAACATGAAGAACAGTTTCGAAACGAGGTGAGCCGTTTCGAAACGCTTCCAGGTGTTTCGATACACGTATCGGAACGGTGGTCGACAGTGGTGAAACTGTTTCGAAACGCCTTGAGGCCGTTTCGGAATGGGTACATGGAAACCACTGTTTTGACTTGAAACACTTAGAAAAAATAATTGGAAAAGTATGTTTTTAACTTAGGCATATTATAAAAATTATATGGGGATATTTTTAGGACTTAAAATTCGTTTAGACTTTTAATTTAGTCCTTAGGTTTTTAGTTATATCAAAATTAAAATATTTGTTTCACAGATCGTAAATTCGAGGCTTGGGATGAACAAGACTCGTTGGTTATGTCTTGGCTGTGGAACTCGATGATGCCTGAGATAAGTGATACTTGCATGTTTCTTAGAACAGCCCAGGAGATATGGGAGGCTGTGAAACAAACCTATTCAAAGGTTCGTGATGCTACCCAGATTTATGAAATCAAGAGCAAGATTTCAACTACTAAACATGGAGGCAAATCAATCACTGAATATTCTAATTTGCTGCAAAATCTTTGGCAAGAGGTGGACCATTATCAATGCATTCAGATGAAATGCAGTAAGGATGCAGCAGTTCTAAAAAAGTTTGTTGAGAAGAATAGAATTTATGACTTTCTTGCTGAACTAAATATAGAGTTTGATGCAATGAGGGTTCAAATTTTAGGCAAAGAAGATCTGCCCTCGTTAAATGAATTACTATTGTTCGTGTTGAAGAAGGAAGAAAATGGGTGATGGTGATTGAAAACAACCACGTAGAAAGTTCGCCTTGGTGACTAAAATAGTTTCTGGAGGATCAGTTCGTCTGGAAAATTTTAAAGGTAAACCTGAGATAACAAGGGCAGTAAATAAGGATTCTTTATGGTGTACCTACTGCAAAAAATCTCGGCACACTAAAAAGAGGTGCTGGAGGTTACATGAAAAAACCTCAGTCAACAAACAAAAAATTCTCTAAAAAGGAGGATCAACAAGAGGGCAAAGCAGAGCCTACATAACCAGAGAGATAGCCAAGGAATCTGATGAATAGTCTGTTGAATTCAATCGAGAAGAAGTAGAAAAATTGAAGATACTTATGGAATCTTTAGAAAAACCATTAGCTGTAGGTACATGCAATTTTGTTTTCTCAGTATATCCTCTTCCTCTTCTCAAAACTCTAATGCCTTAGAATCCTCCATAACTACCCAAAATTCTTAGGTAATAAACTCAGGAGCAACTGATTATATGACCAATTCTTCCTTTAAATTTCTCACCTACACACCTGTCCTAGCAACAGAAAAATCACAGTTGCTGATGGTACTATGGTAACAGTAGCTGGTCAAGGAGATGTTGCCATCAGTAAAAATTTCTTACTTAGAAATGTTCTACATGTCCCAAGATTGTTTACCAGCCTTATTTCAATTCCAAAACTTATCAAGGATACTAATTGCAATGTTTTGTTTCATTCTGCACAATGTATTTTTCAGAAGCAAGAAACGAAAAGGATGATTGGGCGTGCTAGAGAGATAAATGACCTCTACTACCTTGAGGGTCTTGGAAGACAAGTTAGAGTTTTGAACACTCAACCTTCATCTTTTCTATCCAATTTTGCAAACAATAAGGACCAAATCTGGCTACATCATCTTCGCCTTGGTCATCCACCCTTTAAACTCCTAAAATCTATGTTTCCTTCTTTATGTAAAACCTTAGATATTGAGGAATTTCATTGTGAAGTATGTGAAGTTTCAAAACATAAACGTTCTCTTTCTAGTAAATAATAAAAGGACAAACATTCTTTTCAATCTTATTCATAGTTGTAGAACTAATGTTTTGATATAATAATTGAAAAATGTTTTGGACTGATTTAAAAAGTATTTAAAACAATTTCCAAAGTCCAAATAACTTGAAACTATGTTTAGGGATGTTCTTAAAAGGTTTAACATGTTTTTCAAAGCCAAAATTCACAAAACTGTCCAGGCGTTTCGAAACACCTTAGGGCGTTTCGATACGGGGGATTCTAGCAGCTAAAACATTTCGATACTGGTATCGAAATGGGCATTCCCTGGATGAGATTTTTGCCCAGCGTTTCGAAACGGGCTATTCCGTTTCGGTACGTCTACGTGGCATGGACCACAACGGCCATAAACCCCAACGGCTATTTCCCAACTAACATTTAAATGTAGGGTGTTTCGATACAGGTCTAGGCGTTTCGATACGTGTTTCGAAACGGCCAGGGGGCGTTCCGAAACGGGTGCCTTGTTAGACTACAACGGCTCTTTCTACTTAAAGGGTGTTTCGAAACGAGTTCGAGCGTTTCGAAACGGTGAGCTGCAGAACTGCATTTATGGTGGAAATTAAAGTCCTCAACGGCTCCAATTCAATCCCAACGGCTAATAACGGCTACAAACTCATCAAGGAGTATAAAAGGGACCTCCAAGCATCAAGTAAAGGCTAATGCTCATATTGTCAATCAACAAATGACCAAGAATTGTCTTAGAGCTTAAATTGTCATTTATTGTATAGACAAACACTAGTGAGCCAAAATTGTCAAATTTGCTCAAGTGTTTTAGGTTTCGGGTGAGTGCTAAATTGTGCAAACAAATACCTATTAGAGGGATTTAAGTTTGCTTTTTATCTCTTTGTAAAAGAGGGTTTTGATCAAGGCTTTGGGTAGAAAGCTTGATCGTGTATAAGGGTTTCCTCTTAAGCCTAGAAAAGGGGACGAATCAATAGTGGATTGATTGAAAATCCTTAGTGGGGAGCTAAGGTAGTGGATGTAGACCTTGGTTAGAAGGTTGAACCACTATAATTCATTGTGTCAACTATCATTTTAAGCTTCCACACCTCATCCACCTCTCCACCACTTGGTGAGCAACATCAGTTGTACGAATCGAGCACCTCTCAACTCAACAATAGTGATGTTTGGGGACCCTCCATTGTTCCTAACATAACTGGGGCTAGGTGGTTTGTATCCTTTATAGATGATTGTACTAGGGTTACTTGGGTCTACTTATTAAAACAGAAATCTGATGTTGCCTCCACTTTTAAAAACTTCTACACCATGATGAAGACTCAGTTTGGAGCTGAAATTAAGAGAATAAGATCTGACAATGCCAAAGATTATTTTAACCAAATCTTATCTCCTTATCTCTTAAAAAAGTATTTTACATGAGTCATCGTGTGTTAACACTCCTCAACAGAATGAGGTTGTAGAAAGGAAGAATGGACATATTCTTGCCATAACTAGAGCCTTTTTATTTCATAATAATGTTCCAAAAAGATATTGGGTGGAAGCTGTCTTAACAGCTACACATATAATGAATAGACTACCCACTAAAGTTCTTGAATCAAATAGTCCCATTCAAACCCTTGTAAAATACTTCCCTCATTTCAATCCCTCTCTTAATCTTCAATCGAGAGTGTTTGTGTGTGTTTCCTTTGTTCATATTCATTCTCAAAACCGAGGTAAACTTGATCCAAGGCCAGTGAAATGTACCTTCATTGGTTATACCTCCACTCAAAAAGGTTACAAGTGCTACCATTCACCTACTAGAAAATTTTACACTACTGCTGATGTTACTTTTGTTGAAAGAGAGAGTTACTTCATTGTTCCTTATCTTCAGGGGAAGATGTCTTTTAGGGAAGATAAGGATGCAGAACTTTTTTTTACAGTAGCAGCCTTTTCTTGATCTTCCTAATCTCAAGCTTGCTCCTTTTTTACAACAGCAACCTTTTTTGATCTTCCTAATCCTAAGCCTGCTCCTACTCCATTTATACCATCTTTCTTCACTCCTTATACTCCTACTCCATCTTCTCCACAAGCAGAACCTAATAGCCCTCAAACTTCTCAACCAAACAATGATATTTCTCAGCCCAATGTTCAAGATACTACTTGTCCTCTAAAGACTTATTCGAGGAGGAAGGCACTTATGCAAATTCAATTGTCCCCTTCTCCTGCTCCTGCACCTATTCCCATACATTTTGAGGTACATTTTGAAATTCCTTTCGAACATAATGATGTTGAATCTAATTCTGAGTTTGAGTTTCCTATCGCTATTAGAAAGGGAAAAAGAACATGCACCACTAAACATCCTTCATACTTGTTTATGACCTACAAAAACCTATCCCCCAATCACAAAACCTTTCTTACCAGCCTGAATAATATTGTCATCCCTAAAACAGTAGCTGAGGCATTAGAGAATGAGAACTGAAAAAAAGTTATGAAGGAGGAAATGGATGCATTGGAGAAGAATAAGACTTGAGACTTAGTGAAACTGCCAGAAGGGAAAAAATAGTGGGATGCAAATGGGTGTTCATTGTAAAGTACAAGTCAGATGGTTCCTTGAAAAGGTACAAAGCAAGATTGGTGGCAAAGGGGTACTCTCAAACTTATGGGATAGATTATCTTGAGACATTTGCACCTGTGACAAAGATGAACACAGTGAGGGTTCTACTTTCCTTAGCAGCCAATCAAGGATGGAATTTGCAGCAATATGACATTAAAAATGCATTTTTGCATGGTGATCTCGAAGAAGAGGTGTACATGGATGTTTCACCTGAATTTACTTCTACTACTGGACAGACAGTTTGCAAGTTGAAAAAGGCTCGATATGGACTAAAACAGTCCCCAAGAGCTTGGTTTGAGAGGTTTGCTAAAGTAATGTTAAGCCAAGGATTCAAGCAGAGCCAAGGTGACCATACCTTGTTTGTAAAACACTTTTCTTCAGAGGGTGACTATATTACTAGTGTATGCAGATGATATCATAGTTACAGACAATGATTCAGAAGGGATAATCAATTTGAAGAAATGCCTTATAAAAGAATTTGAAGTGAAGGAACTTGAAAGATTAAAATACTTCCTTGATATTGAGGTGGAACACTCACAACAGGAGATTTTTATACCACAACAGAAGTATACGTTGGATCTGTTAAAGGAAACTGGAAAATTAGGATGTAAACCAGCAGAAACACCCATAGAAGTCAATCATAAACTTGGAGACTCGAATGAGGGTGATGCAGCAATTGACAAGAGTTCATTTCAGAGACTTGTGGGAAGGTTTATTTTTTATCACACACCAGACCGGACATAGCGTATGTTGTTGGGGTGGTGAGCCAATTCATGCACAACCCTAAGGAATCACACCTAAGGGCTGTAATTCGAATTTTTCAGTACTTAAAGGGTACACCAGGCAAAGGAATTATGTTTAGAAGAGGGGAAAACTTAACTCTAGAAGTATACACAGATGTAGACTTTGCAGGATCTAGAACTGATAGGAGATCAACCTCAAGTTACTGCACCTTCTTTGGAGGAAATTTGGTTACTTGGAGAAGCAAAAAATAAAATGTGGTGGCTAGATCCAGTGCAGAAGCTGAATTTCGAGCTATGGCATTAGGAATTTGTGAGTTATTATGGCTGAAGATTATTTTAGAAGATTTGAAGGTAAAGTGGGATGGACCAATGAAGTTATATTGTGATAACAAGTCATCAATCAACATTGATCATAATCCAGTTCAACATGACAGAACAAAGCATGTTAAAGTGGATAGGCATTTTATAAAAGAAAAACTTGACAGTAGCTTGATTTGTACTCCCTATGTAACCACTGGTAATCAAATTACCGACATACTTACCAAGAGTTTACTTGGTAAGGATTTTCAGAAGCTAACAGGCAAGCTGAAGATGGAAGACATCCATGCTCCAGCTTGAGGGAGAGTGTGAGAGATTTATTTCCTAAGATTAGAAGATTTGTGAATATTTTATTAATTAGGATCCCTATCTCTAAGGGATTGTATTTCTTTAGTCTCTTTCCTAGTTTAGAAGTTTCCTAACTTAAGGCATAAGCTTGTATATATAACAATAGATTTCTTACTTGTAAACCGAATGAGAAACACTACAAAAAATTGTACATATACCGACGCTCGGTTATACCGACGGACACAAGTCGTTGCTATAGATACTATATACCGACGGAAAACAACACTGTCGGTAAAAGTTTTGATGTATACCGACGGATGCAGAATTTGTCGGTATATATGTAATGTATACCGACGGAAAACAAAAATGCGTCGGTATAGCTGTAATATTTACCGACGATGTACTGAAACCGTCGGTATAGGTAAACCATATACTGATGGTTTTTTGTGTGTGTCGGTATAGGTAAACTATATACTGATGGTGCTTTGTGTGTCGGTATAGGTGTAGTTGAGACTGACGGTTATTTGTGGCCGTCGATATAAGGGATTAAAATTTTTACACATGATTTAATTGTTTCCGGATTCCTCCAAAAGTTAAAATCCCCAAATCAATCATGAAAGTTAAAAAATCCCTAAATCCCCCTGCTCGTGCTCCTCCTCCTCCTCGTGCTTCTCCTCGTTGTTCTCTTTGTCGCCGTCGGTCGTCCCTCAGGCTGCTCGGTCCCACCAACAAGCAAGCAGCGAAGGTCAGTCTCTTTTCTCTCTTTATTCTGTAAGTTAGTTTAATCTGGGGTTTATCAGTGCTATTGTTTCTGTAAAAAGTGAAACAAACTTTCATGTTTCTGGGTTTATCAGTGCTATTGTTTTTGTATCGATTCTCTCTTATTTATCAGTTGTGGATGCTTAGTCAGTCCATTGTATTAGGGAGAACTCTTTCTTATTTTAAAAAATTTTCCGAAAACCCATCTCAGCTTTAATCCCAACTCTGCCTGTTTCCCAGTTCACTCGACAAAGAGGACAGCTTGCACTCTCTGTTGTAGGGTTAGGTATTAGGTAAGCCTTGGCTTTCCATTTTCTTATTAAGTGACAGAATCGCCATAAGTTTTGTTGTTGTTAAAGTGAAAACATTGTCCTTTTGAGTTAAAAAAGTGCAGTGTTTTGTAGTAAGGGGAAAAACATGGCTTCTGCATCAGAGATTGCAGCAAAGTTGAATCTTGCTCCACACCCTGAAGGTGGTTTCTTTGCTGAAACTTTCAGGGATAATTCGGTCACGCTTTCCAAATCTCAACTTCCTCCTCTATGTAAGCACTTTTTTGTGTACATGCCTTATCCATTGATTGTGAATTTGTGATGTGATTTAAAGATCAAATCTTTGAATCTGGGTAAATCTTAGCTTTATTTTTTTTCATTATGGGTTTATGATACCACTTTCTTGTTTGATTTATTTAGCAATTTTCTTTTCATGCTATCTGTTCTATATTTTGTTAATGTCGAATATCATTTGGAATTATTGTGATATTATTGTGATATTAGTGTACAGAATGGGAGAAAAGAGGTTAATTGTGATTTTCTTACCCTTTTTTTTAGCCCAAAGCTCATTAATTTTGGTGAGAAGTTAGTAGGAAGCAGAAGATTTTGATTATCTGCATACCGTTTATAGTGTCTGTAAGGGAATTCTTCACACTTTGTAAAGCACACTCCATTGAAAATTACACCCCGATTGCCATTTGCCTTTAAATTGATTTCCTAGAAGTTTAAATAGCGGGGTCTGTATCTGCAGTTCATGAAAGCTCTGATTTTTTTTATTTATGAAATTGGTTTCTTTTCAGTTTCTAAGTATTATTATTCTGATTTTCTTACCCTTAGTTGTATTACCCTTAGTTCTTGAAAGAAATGGAGAATCAGTCTAGAGAAGAATGTATTGGATCATTAAGAAGGTGAGATTAACGACTTGATCATCAGTCTATGGAATTGATGTGAATTCAGCGAAATATAGAGGTGTTGCTAGGTACTTTTATATATATTTCGTGAATTCAGCTACAATATTTCATTTCTCAAATGCGACATCCTTTATATTTGTTCCAAATCCTGTCGGATTTACTTGGTTTTCCATGTCGAACCAGCAGACATCATCATAATGGGAGATGGGAAGCTCGCATTGGAAGAGTATTCGACAACAAGTACCTCTATCTCGGGACATATGGTTCGTATTAAACCCTTCTGTTTTCTTCATCTGTCTTTTTTATTTGTTTTAATATTTTCCAAACCAAACTAGGCTATTTTAATAGGCATATTGCTTTCATTGCTTATGGCGTTTGTGTAATGGAAGCATAGCTGTTTTTTTAATAGGACGGTCCACTAACATTTAAAAGCTATTTTAATTTCAACTTACGCAACATATTAGATTTATTAATCTATGATATCTATTCATTGACTTTTGCAGCCACACAAGAGGAAGCTGCCACTACATATGATATGGCTGCTATTGAGTACCGGGAATTAAACGTTGTTACAAACTTTCATCTGAGTCGCTACATCAAATGGCTTAAACCCAATCAAACTGATATGGAATTTAATCCGAACTCGAATATAGACCCTAATAACGCAGCAGTAACAGTAACAAACCCTAGTCAAGAACTTAACCTGAGCTTCTTTAGCAACAGCAACGAGGACGACAACCTGCAGGTGCAAGCCTCCCTTGTCCCTAACGAAGCCTTTCTGACTCAATCAAGGCCTGTGAATGCCACACAAGAGATGATGGAGATGACATCCGCGGTCGATCGGTGCCAGTTTTCAGTATTGAAGTTTAAAAATATTTGCTTGCATATTTCTTTTGGTTGCACTAGACTCGTAGGTACATATTTTGCTTATTATGTATTACATACTTTTTTATTTGAACATTAAATTGAATATTTTCTCTTTAAAAAATGAAATGATTTTTGTTTTAATAGTTTTATTAATTTTAATATTTAAAATAAAAAATATTAAATAAAAATAATGGAATGTATTAATAATTATTAATATTTAAAAAAACAAATAAATACCAATTATACCTATACTGACGGAATAACTGTCGGTATAAATATTTTATAGAGATCTTACATGATACATATACCGACGGACACAAGCGTCGGTAAAGATACGGATAGAACCTATACCGACAGGCATAAGCGTCGGTAAAGATACGGATAGAACCTATACCGACGGATGTACCGTCCGTACAGATAGAACCTATACCGACGGACAAACCGTCAGTAAAAGCCGTAATATATACCGACGAATAAAATCCGTCGGAATATATACCCTAATTTGTCGGGGTAGCCAATACCTATATACCTACGGTTGTGTCCGTCGGTATAGGGTCAGAATATCTATACCAACGGTTTCGTCTGTCGGTATAACTTTATACCGACAAGCGTACTACCGACGGCACTTTGTCTGTCGGAATTTCCTTTTTGTCCGTCGGTAATAAGCTTTAGACCCTATACCGACGGATTTTTGGTGTTTTACTGACGGATTTGTGTCCGTCGGTATAGGGCATTTTTTTTGTAGTGAAAATCAGTCTTTTCGACATAAAATCAGTCTTTTCGACATTCACCATGTAAATCAATGCAAATAAAACTGATGGATAACTCAACCCGTGGAAGCAGTGCCAATAAAAGTGTTACGGTTCGAAAAGTTTGGTATTTGGGACACTGGGTGGGATAGAGCGGGGAAGTGACTTAAGTAGACTTCGGCAGATCCAGATGCCCCAGTTGTGTAATAGGATGGCAACTGTTGCCCTCTATATACATTGTAATGGTTATGCAAAATTCCAACTAAACATCAAGTATTTCATATAAATTTAGTTGATACCCACAATTTTTGGATCGAATATTTGCATTAGAACTTATTTTAAAAGTGTGATTTAGATAAAAATATAGTTCAGATAGATTAAGAGAGAGTAACCAAAGGATAAATGTTGTGTGTGTAACCAGGGTACCTGAATATTAAAGGGAAAAGTGTATTGAATTGGATCTAACCCGTAGGCGGAGTAAGGAAACGTGTATTGCGGGACGAGTTGACGATAAGACGTAGGAGTACCGGTGGTTGAAGTGGCCGTCACTCGAGGTGGCGGGGACCGAGAGACCGAAGTAGGACGGTTCTTCCAGGGCTAAAGGCTGTGAGATTACAGTTTTTGCTCTTCTTCCACCAATCACATGAAATGGATTATAACAATCCCTCATCGCTGAATCAGCATCCTTATACGTTACCTAAAACATGCCATAATAAAGGAAAAAACTTGAAGTTTATAATTGTAAAGGAATAACAAAAAGAAGAGAGCCGGGATATGCAGAAGCTTACGAAGCCATAACCTTTGGATTTTCCAGTGATTCTATCGTTGATAACAACAGCTTCATTGATCTCTCCGAACTGCTCAAAATAACGTTTCAAGGCGTCTCTTTTAGTTTCCCAAGCCAAACCCTCCGACAAAGATCTTGGTGTAGGTTGTGTCACCACGACCAAACCTCGTGCCATTGGTTTCAACTACCATCTTATGAAGCGCCGCCTCCGACATGCAGCAACAAACTTCTTGTTTCAAAACCTTGCTAGATTTCTACAGACAACTAACCTTAGATTCCTCAACAAAGATACCCTAAACAAGAAACGTATGATCAGTGCTTTGTTTTAAAAAGAAATGCCCCAAGGTGGAGAAACCCTTGTTTTATTCGGCCTCTACTCATAATTAGCGTCACGATCAAAGGTAAAAACAACAAGAACAAAAGGGAAGATTGCAAAGGGGAATTTCCAACGAAATACAATCAACTTTTCTCCTTTAATTTCACATATTTGCTATATATATATACTTGTTAATGGGTCCAAAAATGCCTAGCTGTATCCAACTCCCCCATTTCTCTTCTTTCCTCATCCGTTATGCATAGATTCCTTTTCCATGTCATTAAATTATTGATCCTAATAATCTAATTATAAACATAAGCCTTCGAACCACCATGACAATTGTTGAAATTCCATGCCGTCATGGTAGACTCGAACTAAACCATGAATAATTCTATACACGTACTCATATATATTGTAACAACGACAATATTAGTTAAGATATACTCGATCAGCGAACTTGATAAAACATAATAAACTTGAAAAATACATGTATAAGTCAAATACACATAATTAATTGGTTACCTATATAGAAAGAGAATTCTAGAATATTGAAACAAATTAGTGGAATATTCATGTACAGAAACGTATGAACGGAATATTCATATACAAAAAGATATGAAATATTAAATTACGATATAAAAAAAAGACATGAAACGTATCGTATGTTTACGCTTAAGGCACATATTGAATAAGCACATTCTGAAGTTAACAAACCCTAATATACAGTTGGATATATAAAGCCATTGATTGAGTACACAATCGAAATCACCAAATACCCTAATATATGTTTCCTCCTTATACATTTTTGTATATGATAGTAATAACTTGATTTTTTAATGGTTTCCAGCCTTCAGCGACCACTCATCTTCATCCTTTAGAAAGGTGCAATTTCGTTGTATCACTCGTCGTCTGTTTTATGTTTGGTGTGTAATTAGTATTGCTATATGTTTTATGTTGGCTTAATCGTTAAAAAATGTTCCACCGAAAAAGTAGATGATGTTCATTAAAGGAGACTCGAGTTCTATCGTTTTGTCTACAAGGTGTGTGTATTATCAATGGGTTAAGAATGTCTAAACAAATTATACTACCTTGTCATCACCTTTAGACTATTTAAAAAAATATTCAAACTATATCATTTTTGGATAAAATATTTGTTTTATATCCAAGAAGCAACAAGCTGCTATAAAAATTATACATCAAAAAGGGAAATCATCCCAAAATTCCCCATACCTCACACAATCGAGTATTTTCAGTAGTACTTTTATCTATACACCTCCTTTGTTCTCTAATTTGTACTATGTCTTGCAATGGCGGATTCAAAAAAATTTTGAGGATGGGCACACATATATTAAGTATTAATAGCATAAAAAAATTTGTACTTAAATGGGTACAAATAAAATTTTAGAGTGGAGGCGCTCAATAAAATAGATAACCAATAAAAAAAATTCATATTTGCAGGGTGGGCACAATAAAATTTTAAGGTGGGCACACTTAGTAAAATGTATAACTAGTAAAGGAAATTTAAATTTTCAGGATGGGCACACTCAATAAAATAAAGGGTAAACTACATAAATGACCACCATACTATTAAAAAGTTGCGATTTGACCATCATATTTTTTTCGAAGCAATTAAACCACCAAACTATTAAATTGGTTGCAATTTGACCATCTGCCGTTAAAACTTAACGGTAGAAGTGACGTGGCAGTTAGTAAAATCTGTATAATTACATATTTAATCCTTGTTACTTATACATTCTATCAACTTGGTCCTAATTTTAATTTAATAAAATAATTTAAACATTCAATAAGGTGGTGACATGTGTCACCACCTAATTGGAGGCCTTTAACTAGTATATTGAATTTGCCGCTTCTAAAAAAACTAGTTTTATTTCTCTCAAAGTGCAGCCGCTGATATCTTTTACTTTTATTTTCTTTTAAACACCGGCGGCGGTACCAGTTTTAGTACTGGTTACCGTCACCGAGATTTATCGTTTTGTTTGTTTTACTTTTTAGTTTTCAATAAATTGTTCTGTTCCTGTGGCACGATCTATTCTGCTCTTGTGGCACGATCTATTCTACCATATGGTACGTTTTTCTTTTTCTTTTGTTTTCATTAGGGTTGGATCTGACGACGTCACGACTGATCAAGATGGCGCTTTTTCATAATCATGGTGATCTTCCCTACTATTGACCCTCGATTTAAATTTGGATGCGCGATTTGCGCTCGTGGATAGTTATTCACGACGCTCGGCTCTGATTTGCGGTTCTCGGTGGTCTTTCAATAGTTTAATCCCCTTTTGTGGTTTATTTGCCGATGCAGTCAGATTTGTTCGTGTCTATTTTTCGATCGAGTCTTTTGGATAGGTTTTTAACCTTTTCATATTTGGTCCTTGTATGATCTTAAGTGGCTAGTTCTAGGAAAATGTCCAAAGTATTTTTTTAGTTTACAATGATAATTGTAAACGATTATTGTAATTTTGGGTATTTTCTTGTTTAATAAAATTAGCGACTTCTATTCAAAAAAAAACTATTATATTGAATTTAATAATTTTATTTTCCTCCTCCAATTAAATACTGACACGTGTCACCACCTTTGGAGGAAGAAAATAAAATGTATTAAAGGCTTGCCCACACTAAGGCTCAAACTTGGGCAATAAGGGAATATATGCAATGGGTTTACCATTGCACTAAACTCACTTCTGTGTTGTATGCTTCAAAATACAAGACATATTAATATGTTCGATAACTATGAGAAAGAACAATGGATAAATTTTCTTCCCTTGGTTTGCTAATATAATAGTTAAAGGCCTCCAATTAGGTGGTGACATGTGTCACCACCTTATTGAATGTTTAAATTATTTTATTAAATTAAAATTAGGACCAAATTGATAGAATGTATAAGTAACGAGGATAAAATGTGTAATTATACAAATTTTACTAACTGCCACGTCACTCCTGTTGTTAAGTTCTAACGGCAGATGGCCACATTGCAACCAATTTAATAGTTTGGTGGTTTAATTGCTTCGAAAAAAAAGTATGGTGGTCAAATCGTAACTTTTCTAATAGTATGGTGGTCATTTATGTAGTTTACCCTAAAATAAAAAATTAGTAGAGGAAATTCAAATTTTCAAGGTGGACACATACCCACCCTCAACTCAACCTACATCTACCATTGATCTCTTGTACAAAGTGTAAAATAACAGTCGAATCTCCGGCTAGATTTTGAAATAGCCTCAAGTTTCTCTCATGCCAAATCAGTAAATAAAAGCATCCAAGCAATCTTTAAAATAAACACAATGAAAATTCTACTCTTTAACCGAGTACTCATCCATCGCAACTCCTTATCCCAGCAAAGTGGCGTGCGAAAAACACCAAAAAATCGTAAAATGAATTCTCAAATATCCTTAAAAAAACGGCAATCGGCAAAAAGATGGTTACGGCTCTTATGATCAGCATTGTAAAAACAACATCGAATATCAACAATCATCCCATCTTTATTGATCTATCTTTAGTAGGTAATCGGTCGAGAGAAGTCATTCATGATGACATGCTTAGGGATGTGAAGGGAACCATATAATTATTGTGCCAGTGTATTTTAGGCCGAACCTCCCTAATGATATTTAGGGGTGTTCATTTTCGAGTACTCGAGTTTTTAGGTACCCGGAATACTGGGTTCGGGTATTTATATTTTGGCCTGTTTCTAACTCACTTTAATCGGGTACACACTATCCGAATACCCAGATATTTTTTTTACAATTTTTTTAAATTATTTAATTTTATAAAATAAATTCACTCCTAATAAAAGTTTAAATTATATAATCCAAGTATAGAGTTTAAGGTTCAAATTGTAAAGCGTTTGGAACAACACAGGTGGTTCTCGATCGCCTCTTAGCTCGGTGAGTGGGTTATCTTTGTCGACAACCTCAGTAAAAGAGTGTCGAGAGGCGCCCTTTGGGAATTGTTTGGACATCATGGGAGAGTTCAGAAGGTGTTTATTCCTTTTATCAATAGAAGACCGAAATACAAAGACAACACATTTGCATTGGTGCATTTTGTGAATACTCTTATCGATGGAAGATTAGTTCTGGTTTCTCAATCAAGATTTTAAAAAGATCATAGCCAGACGGTTAGGGATGTTGTGCGCCGAAATAGGAAGGAGACTAAGGTGAATAAAGGTGAGGGTCGTTCACAGGGGAAAGAAACTCGATGTTTCCAAAAAGAGATGGTAGGTCATATCTTGAGGCACTCATGAACAAACAAAAGAAAACTTCTGAAAATCAGAATACTTCTGAGAACACTGAGAAAGTTGCAGCAGAAAATGTGTTGAGTTGTGTGGAGCTCGATTCGATCAACCAATTTTGCTCACCAAGTGGTGGAGAGGTGGATATTTGGGTGGAAGGGTTAAGGAAGCTAAAATGAATATTGACACAATGATTTATAGTGGTTCAACCTTCTAACCAAGGTCTACATCCACTACCTTAGCTTCCCACTAAGGATTTCTCAACCAATTTCACTAATTGATTCGTCCCCTTTTCTAGGATTAGGAGGAAACCCTTACAACCGATCAAGCTTCTACCCAAGCCTTAATCAAACCCTCTTTTACAAAGAGATAATGAAAGCAAACTTAAACCCTCTAATAGGTGTTTGTTTGCACAATGAAGCACTCACCCAAAACCTAAAACACTTGAGCAAATTTGACAATTTTGGCTCACTAGTGTTTGTCTATACAAGAAATGACAAATTAAGCACTAAGACAATTTCTTGATCATTTGATGTTTGACAATATGAGCATTAGCCTTCTCTTGATGCTTGGAGGTCCCTTTTATACTCCCAAATGAGTTTCTAGCCGTTTATGGTCGTTGGGGATGTTTTGGAGCCGTTGGAAGCCATTTAAGTTGAGCTTTAAATGCTCACCTGCACAATTGTTTCGAAACCTTTGAAGAGGTTTCGAAACCTTAAGAGGGTTTTAGAAAAACTAGCTGTTTTATAGCCGTTTGTAGCCGTTACAGGGCCAAAGTTTCGAAACCTTTGAGCCAAGGTATCGAAACCTTTGCTTAGGTTTCTAAAAAATCAGCTACTACCCATATAAGTTTCGATACCTTTGTTTGAGGTTTCGAAACTTTCATCCAAAAACATGTATTTCGGGCATTTTTCGACTTTTAAAAGTATAGTTCGATATAGGTATTAAGTCGAACTCTTTCAAAACATTTTGTCACGTTTTAAGGACTTTTGAATTATTTTTGAAGTCTTTAAACAAGTCCAAAAACATTTTTCACATAATTGTTATATCAAAATATTTCTCAACAATCTCCCCCTTTTTGATATAACAAAACTTCTTTGAAAAAAATTGTTTTTGACAAAAGCTCCCCCTTAATTTTTCACTTATTTCTCCCCCTTTTTGTTATATCAAAAATAATTTAAAATACTTTAAGCTCAAAATAACAATGGAGGTTTTAAAAAATTTTGATTCAATTTAAAAATTTTGTTTTAAAATTTGGCTCCCCCTTACTCAAAGCATCATCAAAAAGTTAGTCCATCATATATGATCATCTAGTTAAATTTAAACTAAAATAAACAAATGAAAGCAAAAACAACTAGAAATTTTTACCAACACTTGAATCCAAGGGAGGATGTGAAGCCTTCCTTCTTCAAGTGTTCTTCCTTGTGTGCATGGAGCTCCCCCTCAATGTTTGACTTGTTGAACATCTCCATCACACCTAGCAAAAGACAATCAAGTGATTTTTGGTATCCAAATTGCTTTGGATCCATGAACATTAGTAGCACAAATTTTTGACCCCTTAGGAATCCATTTTTCAATGTCATCCTTTTTAATTGAAGTGGTTAGTCCTTTTGGGACCCAAACACTTCTAAAACATTTTCCTTTAATAAATCTAGGGGCACTAGATTGTCTAACATAAAAATTTGATTTTCCAAAATTGTTTTTCTTTTCAAGCTCTTTGGAAATCAAATCTTTTTCTTCTTGAACATTTTGAAGTAATTTTTGTAAATCAAAACATTTTAATTCAAACTCTTCAAGTTTTGCTTCAAGTTCAAGTTTGGTTTTAGAAAGCAAATCATTTTGAATTTTCAACTTTGAAATCAATTTATTGTTTTTCAAAATGTGGCTTTTAAAATCTAAAACCAAATCGTCATAGGCATCTTGTAATTCATCAAAAGAGTAAGAACATGAAGTAGATGAATTAGAAGTTACCCTTGAATCTTCTTCGATGGCCATAAGGCAAAGGTTGGCTTGTTCATCATCGGTGGAGTCCTCATCACTCCAAGTAGCCACATGTGCCTTTTTCTTATGGCTTGAAGTGCTTGCCCTCTCCTTTCTCTTGGGTTCTCGTTCAAGCTCTCTCAAAGCTTTCTTCATGAACGGGGCACACTTCTTGAAGAGATGAACTATCTCTTCATCTTCATCCTCCTCTTCACTTGTGTAGACATGATGGCAAGTGGAGGATTTGAGAGCCATGGCACTAGCATTGATGCCAAGCCCTTTGATTTTCTTCTCTCCCATAGCTCTAATTTCTTCCCTCTTCTTCTCATCCTCTTTATTCTTCTTCATGATTTAATGAGTAAGGAGTGACCCCATGAGTTCATCAAGCTTCAAAGTCTTCAAATTTTTGGCTTCGATGATGGCGGTCCTCTTTGAGTCCCAAGACTCGGGAAGTGAGTAGATGAGCTTTCGAACAAGCTTTTCTTCCGGGATGGCTTCTCCAAAACCTTTAAGACCGTTGGTGATGGTGGAGAACCTATCAAACATCTTCTCGATGTTCTCTTCCGGATCCATTTTGAAGTTCTCATACTCCAAGGTTAGGAGCCCAATCTTGGTCTCCTTGACTTCATTTGTCCCCTCGTATGTGACTTCAAGCTTGTCCCATACTTCCTTGGCACTCTCACAAGAAGACATCTTCTCATAGATGGATGGACCAAATGCACAAAACAAGATGTGCAAGGCTTTGCAATTAAGCTCCATCTTCTTGCGATCGTCGGCACTCCACTCCGCTTTGCTTCTTTGAGGCACGAACGGACCATCTTCAACTATATCCCATAGCTTGTAATCTCTTGATTTGATGAAGAACTTCATATTTGTCTTCCAATGGGCATAGTGGGTTCCGTCAAAGAAATGCGGTTTGTCGATAGATTGTGCCATTTGAGCCGGTTGATGAACTAGTGATCGAGCTTGCCGGATCTTCTCAATAGGATGTGAATCCTCTTCGATTGAGCCAAGCTCTGATTTGTGTGGAGCTCGATTCGATCAACCAATTTTGCTCACCAAGTGGTGGAGAGGTGGATATTTGGGTGGAAGGGTTAAGGAAGCTAAAATGAATATTGACACAATGATTTATAGTGGTTCAACCTTCTAACCAAGGTCTACATCCACTACCTTAGCTTCCCACTAAGGATTTCTCAACCAATTTCACTAATTGATTCGTCCCCTTTTCTAGGATTAGGAGGAAACCCTTACAACCGATCAAGCTTCTACCCAAGCCTTAATCAAACCCTCTTTTACAAAGAGATAATGAAAGCAAACTTAAACCCTCTAATAGGTGTTTGTTTGCACAATGAAGCACTCACCCAAAACCTAAAACACTTGAGCAAATTTGACAATTTTGGCTCACTAGTGTTTGTCTATACAAGAAATGACAAATTAAGCACTAAGACAATTTCTTGATCATTTGATGTTTGACAATATGAGCATTAGCCTTCTCTTGATGCTTGGAGGTCCCTTTTATACTCCCAAATGAGTTTCTAGCCGTTTATGGTCGTTGGGGATGTTTTGGAGCCGTTGGAAGCCATTTAAGTTGAGCTTTAAATGCTCACCTGCACAATTGTTTCGAAACCTTTGAAGAGGTTTCGAAACCTTAAGAGGGTTTTAGAAAAACTAGCTGTTTTATAGCCGTTTGTAGCCGTTACAGGGCCAAAGTTTCGAAACCTTTGAGCCAAGGTATCGAAACCTTGTAGAGGTTTCGAAACCTTTGCTTAGGTTTCTAAAAAATCAGCTACTGCCCATATAAGTTTCGATACCTTTGTTTGAGGTTTCGAAACTTTCATCCAAAAACATGTATTTCGGGCATTTTTCGACTTTTAAAAGTATAGTTCGATATAGGTATTAAGTCGAACTCTTTCAAAACATTTTGTCACGTTTTAAGGACTTTTGAATTATTTTTGAAGTCTTTAAACAAGTCCAAAAACATTTTTCACATAATTGTTATATCAAAATATTTCTCAACAAAATGAGATTGATATTACGTTACCTAGTGAAGATCTCTTATGGCTGGAAAACTCAATGACGGGTATTATCAAAAGCAACTTCGACTATGATTTTGTGGAGAGGGCATTAGCTAGTGATGGTATTCACACTAAAGTGGCAAGATTGAGTTTGGTCAAAAATGCTTGTATTCTCACTTTCAGTTCAGCGGTAGAGAAGTCGGAGGCATGGAACAACAAAAAAGAAGAGTTATCTTTTTGGTTTGATTGTATTGAGGAATCGATTTTGATTGAATGAGTTCCATCGTTTTATGCTTCTTTGTCTTTATACTGTGTCTCTTTGCAGTGCTGGTCGAAGAATTTTTTCTCTGTCATTGCTAGAAGATGGGGAACATTAGTTCGCATTCATGATGATACTCTACTGAAACATGATCTTACAGTGGCCAAGTTGATAATTAGAGTTTCAAGTCAGTTTATAATTCCTGAGTCAATCCGTATCAACGTCATGGGTAAATCATTTCTACTGGTAATCAAAACTGGTGAGGAGTGCCAGATTGTCGTGATCCCGGTGTCTCAGCCGAGCCGGAAAAATCTGCCGAGGTTTGGCCGGAGCTGTCGATTCCTTCTTCTCCTCGGGATGGAGTTGGAACCAATGTTAGTATTTCAACGCCTCTTCATGTCCCTCCACCAGGCAAAAAGTCCCCACCCATTGGGGCCATCAATGAAGATTCACATGTTGTTATGGGGGGAACCGAGGCAAAATCTATTAGTGGGGGTGATTCCCATGGTCTGGAGAATGAGATCAATGCTTTTTCCCCACGTGCTTTTAGAGAAGAGGAATTGAACAGTAGCATAAATCTTTTTAATGGGGAAATTCCCGTTGATACTAGGCCTTCTCAGTTTGATTCTGTTATGGGTCTGAGCCAAAATCCAAACCAGCTGGATGCTTCTATTGATCACGTGGGCCTTAGTAAGCTAGTGGTTGAAGACTCATTTACCCAAGAGAACATCACTTCAGAGCAGCAGTTACCATCGAAATTTGTCCCTGACAGTTTAGAAGGGAATCTCTGCCCGAGTCTTGCCTTTTCTTCTAATGACAATGCCAGCAGTTCTAATTGGGAACGAAATAAGCCAGTTCTTTCCCCTACTCATCTTAATGTCTCAGTATCATTAAGACCGTCGGAGGATTTTTACAGAGCCAGTTATCGTAGAACTATCAGAAGCCGTATCAAGGACTTCATCGAGATTGGCATGCAAGAGGATGTTTCAGGAGGTGCAGGGCTCTCTAATGAATCTGTTCACCTTAGCTACATTGAAAAGGCCCTTGCCGTTTGGGGGGTAAGCAAAATTTTGGGCATATCCTTTAAAGGGGGGAAGAAGGCGTTGATTGAAAAAGTTGCAGAAATTAAAGCCAACAATTAGTAAGACTCTCCCTTGGTTTATTCTGGTTGTTAAATTAATCGATGGAATTATCAATCATATCATGGAACATTATGGGATTAGGTAAGGTTGAGAAAGTTAGTGTAGTACGCAGATTGATACGTGATCTGAAACCAAAATTATTATTTCTTCAGGAGACTAAATTGACGGATTTGCTCTTCACTTCTTCGTAGAATGGGATGTAGTAACAATTGGGAGATAGCTTTCTCCCCTTCGACTGGATCGGCTGGTGGTCTATTAACAGTATGGGATCCAGAGTGGTTTGGTGTTCAACAAATTTTTATTTACAAGAGGTTTATTGCTTTAATTGGGACTGTTCGGGGGTCCCCTTCACGTTTCAGATTCATCAATGTTTATGGACCTTCTATTGAGGCAGAGAATGAAGGTTTTTTTGGTGAAGTGTTAACCTTTATGCGAAATTATGGTGTTGTTTGGTGTTTGGGTGGGGGCTTCAATGCTTACTATAATCGGGAAGAGAAAATTGGAGATATGCATAATCTCGCTAGAATGGAGTTGTTTCGCTCTTTCATTCATGATGCAAATTTGTTAGATCTCCCATTGAACGGTGGTATGTTCACATGGTCTAACAATAGGGAGGAGCCAACCTTTGTTCGACTTGATAGGTTCCTAATTGACACTGATTTTGCTTCGTCGTGGCTGAATTTGGAACAATCTCGGCTCCCTAATTCGTTGTCAGATCATAACGCTATTACTTTGGTTAATAGAGGTTGTGATTGGGGTCCTAAGCCATTCAAACTATTTAACTACCTTATGGATGAGGAGGGTTTTGAAGACCTAATAGTGGACAACATTAAGATGATGTAAAAAAGGAACAAACGTATTGGCCTGTTGAGTATTCTGCAAGGTAGTAAAGTGGCGATTAAGAAGTGGACTTGTAAGAAGAGTTTGGGCAGTGCTAAATCAAGTGCAGACTTAGAGCAGGAAATTACCAGAATTGAGGATGAGATGCGTATGGGATTAGCTAAGGACAATGCTGGCTTAACAATTGCAACTTTGAGAAAGAATCTGTGGGAGCAAATCCAAAGAGAGGAGCGGACTTGGTTACAAAACTCTCGATTAAGGTGGTTTTCTGATGGTGACAAAAACACTCGGTATTTCCATTGGATGGCGTCCAATAGGAAACGAAGAAACACTATTCACTCACTAAAAATTGCAGGTGAGATGGTGTCGGATCCCAATGCAGTTAAGAATCAGATTTTTAATTTTTTCGAGCAGGCATACAATCGAAATCTACTTTGGAAGTGGATGAGTTATTTTTGAACTTCAGGAAAATCTCTAAGTTGCAACAAGAGATACTGGTTAGGACTTAGGAGATTTGATGAAGATGAAGTATGGAACGTTATTGCTTCTTTTGACAGTTCACGAGCTCCGGGTCCGGATGGTTTCAATCCGGGTTTTTCAAGAAATTCTGGATGGTGCTGAAAGAAGACATTATGAAATTTTGTGATGACTTCTACTGTGGGAGACAATGGGAAAATGGAGTTAATCACTCCTTCATTACTTTTATACTGAAGAAGCTTGGGTCTGACTCTATCGAGGATTATAGACCTATCAGTCTGGTGGGCGGGATCTACAAAATTTTGTCCAAAGTACGGTCACGAAGACTCAAACAGTGTATGGATACAGTTGTCAGAAAATCTCAATTCGCATTCATACCAGGGAGACAAATTCTTGATTGCTCGCTCATAGCTAATGAAAGTATCGACTTTATGGTGAAGAATGGACTGAAAGGGGCCGTCTTTAAAATTGATTTCAAACGGGCTTATGATACGATAGATTGGCAATTCCTAATTCGAGTTATGAAGGAAATGGGGTTCGTTGAGATATGGTGCAACTGGATCTTCAAATGCATCTTGTCTGCTTCAATTTCGATCTTAGTGAATGTCGTTCCTACCCCATGCTTTTCCATTGCGCGTGGTCTGCGCCAAGGCTGTTCACTATCACCGTTATTGTTTAACTTAGTTGGTGAAGCACTGCATTTAATGATTGACAAGGCTGTCAATTCTGGTCTTTTCTGCGGATTTACTATTGGAAGAGGTCCAAATTCACAATCTTTATCCCATCTACAGTTTGCGGACGACCTTATGGTCTTCTGTGGAGCTTCTTCAAGGGAAATACTAAACGTTAAACGTGTTCTCAGAGTGTTTGAAATAGCATCGGGTTTTCAATTGAATCTCAGTAAATGCCGTCTGTTTGGAATCAATATTGCCGACAACACGCTTGACGAGTGGGCAGTTAAAGTAGGGTGCACTAAGGGTACTTTTCCATCGGACTACCTTGGTCTTCCCTTAGGCCCTAAGAGGAACTCATCCGTATTATGGGATCCTGTAATTGAAAAATTCTACAAACACTTAGCAGGGTGGAAAAGGAAAAATCTGTCTTTCAGCGGAAGACTTGTGTTGATCAAATCAGTGTTAACTTCCCTTCCGACATACTATTTATCTTTGTTCAGGTTACCTACAGCTGTTAACAAGAAATTAAATAGTATCATGGTTGGCTTTCTATGGGGCGACTCGGATACTCTGGGCGAATTCGTTATCAGTTTGTCAGCCTTTGGAAGCTGGTGGCTTAGGCATTCGGAATTTGGATTTGCACAACAAAGCCCTCATTGGCAAATGGATTTGGAAATTTGTGAATCAGAGAGATTGTCCTTGAAAGCGATTCCTATGTGGTAAATTGAATTGGGACTGCTCCTCGATCATTCCTGAAAATGCCAGTCACCGTCTCTCTTCGTGAATATGGAAAGGCATATCAAATTCTTTCCATAATGTTGACAACTTTGGAGAAGCCATTCGGAAGAATTCAAGACTACAAGTTGGGGACGGGAGGTCAATTCTGTTTTGGTCGGATGTTTGGATTTCAGATTCTCCTCTACAAGTCATGTTTCCAAGGATCTTTACGTTAGCTATTAATAAGTCAGGCAAGGTCTGTGACTTTGGTTCGCAGTGCGATGGTGGGTGGTCTTGGAATATACAACTTAGGCGACGATTGTTTGATTGGGAACTGCAGCATTGGGAGGCGTTCATGTCTCTTTTATCCTCGTTGAAATTTGATGGTTTTGCTCATGATTGCCTCCTATGGAAGGGTACAGGGGAAGGCAATTTCTCGGTTAAAACTTGCTGTGAACTACTAAACTCCAGGGAAAGACATATCTTTGAATGGAAATCATTGGTTTGGAACAGATTGGCCCCTCCTCGCGTTGAGTTCTTCCTTTGGCAAGTGATTTTGAACAAAATAGTTGTGAGGGAGATGCTTCTTAAACGTGGGTGCAACTTGGATGAGATATCGTGTCCGCTATGTAGATCGACATCGAAATCTACAGCACATTTGTTTTTACACTGTGGGGTGGCTTGGATTGTGTGGACAACCTTATGTTCTGCCTGGGACTTCACTTTTGCTATGCCAGAAACTGTAGCTAATTTATTGATCCTTTAGAGGAAGGCTGGTTCGTGTATTGGCCAAGGGTCAGTTTGGAATGTTATCCCGGCGGCTGTACTGTGGTCCGTATGGCTTATGAGAAATGAAATAGTATTAAAAAAACAAGTTGGACATTAGGCAGTTGATCTTCACCACTAAATTCAGAGTGGCGTCGTGGTTCAAAGCTCGTTTCTATGATGTTAATGCCTCGTTGGAGGACATTATGTTGAATTTACCCGCTGCGGTTTGCGGTAAACACAAACATGATCGAAGAACCGCCATAGCATGGAAAAATTCGCCTCCTGGATTTTTGAAATTGAATATCGATGGCGCCATGAATAAAGGTCGTAGTGCAGGAGGCATAGGTGGGCTAGTTAGAGATGACAAAGGTGTGATAATCTTCTCCTTTTCCGAGTCTATTGGTTGTGGCCCTCCTATTCTTGCTGAAATCTTGGCAATGCGGTTTGGTATCAATCTGGTGTATGCGGATAGCAGATGTGCGAGTTTTCGACTGATCATAGAAAGCGATTGTAACACTCTCTTGAAGTGAATAGCTAATCCTTATTCTTGTCTTTCGACGTTCATGGGTTTGATTTTGGAGATCGTGGATCTGGGATCGAAAAGGAACTGCATTTTCAGAAAAATTAATAGATTTCAAAATTTGGAGGCAGATGGCCTAGCAAAAAATGGTATTGGGTAGGGGCGGGTAATATGCTTGGGGCTTCGTTGATCTAGTGCTCTATTAGCCATTATATGGGGTAGATTCTTAATGTATTTTTTTCAGACGTGAAATGATCGATTGTACTCTGATGTAATTTTTAATAAAAGTTATACTGTGACACTCTTTTCCTCCTTTCGCTGTCGATCAAAGGTCTTTTGGACGATTGATCGATATGAAGGGGATTTTTAACGAGGTCACCAAATTCTATAAAAAAAACTGATATGCCAAAAATAATGGACCAATATACATGTAAAGTGTTCGGAACAAAATGCAACCATGAAATAGCTATCTTACAATATGAATTGTAAATAGTTCAAAAAGGAATGCTAATAAGTCCATTAACAAATGTGGCCAACAACACAATATTAAACACAAAAAATTCTCATAGGACATACCCAAGCAGATTGGGCATTGTACTTCTTTGCGTATATCGGATAATTTAATTGTAACATAACTGCAAACGCAATGAACTAAAAGGGAAAAATAATTTTTTTTTGAATATGCTGGTGTGATGTAAGGGTAGCATCTGTTCAACATTTTTTGTCTTTTTAAAAAACGACACACACAACATGCATTACTGATGCTCGAACCTGGGTCCCAAAAAACGATAAACATCTACCTTTGACACCAGGACACAAAAGTAAAAACATTTAGCATATTAGGCAGATAACAACTGATGTACATGCCACTACACTGTTTCTTTTTTCCTATTCAATTATAACTGTAAAAATATTTTGCCAGATATAGAAATTTAAACACACTTAAAATTAAATCAATAGATGTCCTTTAAAGTAATTATCTTTCACCCTTAAATCTGTTTAACTTAAATTCTACTTCAAAAGGCTATGTATTCATAAACCATCTTTTACTTCTTGTACTGTTTTTTAATTTTAAAATATCTTAAATTTGTAATACTTTTATATATAAATTAAATATATATATAATGAAAAAAATAATATATTTAAAATTCTAATTGGGTCATTGGGTACCCGATAAGGAGCAATTCTTCAGCCCGGGCCCTACCTGAAAAAGTGTCATTTTTAGCGGGCCGGTACCCGACCCGATAAAAAAATTGAGTAATTACCCAATTAAATATATTCATATAGTCGGATCGAGTCAATCGAATTGAGTATTTTTTAACACCGCTAATGGTATCTCATACCCATGTGAGTTTAACAAGTGTCAAATCATGCACAGTATCAAACAATCCAACAGTTTCATATTTTAATTTCAGCAATTTTTTCATTGTCCTAAAATTTTGCACATAGATGTTTAAAGTATTTTTTCACAGTTCTTAATTTAGATTAATTTATTAATAAATTAAATATTAGTAGTTATAAAAATTTATCCAAAATAACTAACTTTGAGGGTAAAATTTGTTAAAGAAATCAAAATTAAGTGAAAACATTAATTAAAATAGAACGCACTTAAAATAACATAATTGTCCAAGTACAATTGCAGAATCAGCCAATCTAAATATAATAAAAATTCAATCACATAGTATGGTCGCAAATTTGCTCATTAACCCATAATTTTATAATCTCCTTTCTAGTTGTTTGTAGTGATCACACACCTTAACATTATGTTTTGAGAAGTATTTATATTTGATAATTATTTAATACACTGACCATGAAAGTTTTTAATTTCTATAAATGTCTTAATTTTATGGTTTATAGTGTATGGTTTAGGGATTTAGGTTTAGTAATTTAAAATTTAGTGATTGCGAATAGAATTTAAGGTTTATGGTTAAAATTTAGGTTATAGGTTAAAACCTAAATGCTCAACATATTATCCTAAAACCTAAACTCTAACTTCTAAACCCTATATCCTAACCATTACCCAAAATTCTAAACCCCAAAACTTTATACCTTAAATTGAGTCCCTAAACCCTAAAACTAAGGCGCTTATGGGATAATTGTTTGATACACAGGCGGAAACTTTAAGTTTCCACAAGTGCATTACTTTTTGGGTTTATGGTGTAGGTTTAGGGATTTAAGTTTAGTAGTTTAGAATTTAGTGTTTATAGGTTAAAACCTAAATCCTCAACATATTACCATAAAACCTAAACTCTAACCTCTAAACTTTAAATCCTAATCATAACCCTTAAATTTTTAACTCATAAACTCTAAACCCTAAGTTGAGTCACTAAACCCTAAGTGATACCAAACTGCTTACCATTTGAACCAACCTTAATTAATATAATTTTTTAATCAACGAAAATTGTCGTTGACCGTTACAATACGGAAGCAAAGGTTCACGTGTGAAGTTAGGAACCATATATACATAAAACAGGGGGAGTTTAGAGAGGGGTCTTCAAATGTTGTGTAGCTGTGTGTAACTATGATGCAGCCCCGTCGTCACCCCTTTCCTGTTGAAGCTGGTCAGCTAAGATGTTACAATTTCCCTGTACCAACAAGTGCCTGGCAGTGGCAGCTATCGCGAATTGGTGTGATTATCTTTATGGCAGGCAGGACCACCGATATGCGAATCCAAGGAAAAGCAAATGTCTCATGCAGTGCCAGAACCGTATATTTTCTGCAGTCACCAAAGTTGAATCCCAATTAATAAGCATTCAACTCAATGTTTTGACTGCTCTATCCAATCAGATCTCCAATTCCTTTGTCCTGCCCAAGGCTACCAATTCCCATCATTAGTTTAAATGAGACTGGTCTAATCACCATTAGTGGCTGAAACTGGCGTCAGAGCTAATCGCTTTTACATCTTGTCTGAAACTGGCTGACCATCTGTTTTAGAATTATTATATAACGTTATGCAGCTTAACTATAATGCGATGGTGTCGGTTCCCAAATGCAAGGACTAGCTATCACTATGTCAGTTTTCAGACAAAACCCAAATTTTGTTTCTTTCCTTTCATGCATTTAAAGATACCAACTAGAGGAGAGGCTAGCTCCCATGACATTATATATACAAATCACCATTAGTCTTTTGTTATATTCTGTATCTGGTTTAGTTCAAGCTTTGCTTTTTGTGCCAACTCCATCTTTCATGGGGAAGATTGGAGGAAACTCTTGGTTGACTGCAGTGAAGAAGGCTTTTAGGTCACCTACCAAGGAAAACCAGAAGAGGAGCTCTAGAAGGAGAGAAGATAACGAGCATGAGGAGGAAGATAAGGTTCTTTATTTCTTTAACATTTTTTTTTGCATTATTTCTGTAATTCTGTTGCATGCCATCAACTTCAAATCTATTTCCCTTTTTCTTGGTGATTTTGAGCAGAAAAGAGGAAAACGAAGATGGATTTTTAAGAAGCCTTCAAATCATGAAACAATAATACATCAAAGTGAAGTAAGGACTATAACTACTGCTAAAGAGGCCACCATTTCTGAAACCTCCACACTGAACACCATTCCTGAAGGTGGTGAAACTGAGCAAAGACATGCCATTGCCACAACAGCAGCTGCCATTGTTATACAGACAGCTTTCAGAGGACATCTGGTAAGTAAATATGTGCTACATGCTGTCACCAAGTAAATATATTTCACATATTTGGGATGACCATTGACCACTACTCGTTGTTTTGCAGGCAAGAAGAGCTCTCCGGGCACTAAAGGGGCTGGTGAAGCTTCAAGCCTTGGTGAGAGGCCACAATGTTCGAAAGCGGGCGAATATTACACTTAGGTGCATGGAGGCTATGGTTCGAGTTCAAGCCAACATGCGTAATCATCGTAAGAAGCTTTCTGCGCATGAAGCAAGCACAGGATCCGTATTTAGTGATCCCAACAGTATATGGAGCTCGCATCTTGTCGACAGGAAGTCCATTGTAAGAAATGCTACTTTTCTTAAAGATGACTTGAGCATCAAGTCAACTGGCAACAACTTGTGTTTTGTTTTGTTTTGTTTTGTTAACTATAATTAGCCTTGTAAGTTAAAGTTGTGGTGCAGTGTAGGGAAGAGAGCTGCAATGTGAATGATTGGACACAGCGGGACGAGTACCCGAAAACACTAGAGGAGATTCAAGCCATTCTGCAGAAAACAAAGGAAGCTACCTCGAAACTTGAAAAGGATCTCGCTCATGCCTTCTCTCACCAGGTTGAATGAACGTTTCCATCTCTGACATATGTTGTTGTGTGCTAGATTTACAAATTAACTGATGGAACCATTCTGTTTCATGTTAAAAAAAGATTTGGAGAATTGAAAGTGAGGAACAAGTGGAGGGAAAAACCAGATGGACTGACCGGTGGCCGACAAGGAAGCAATGGGATACTAGCACAGGTCGGATGTCGTGTGACCACATAGATCCCATAGAAACTGTTGAAATCGATCAGTCCTACCAACAACATAGGCCTAGTTCATTTTGTGTCGCTTCCCCTCTCCACAAAGCCAACAATAGTCTCCCCATTCGCACAATCACGCCATCAAAACCGAAGCTTCTTCGAATGTACTCAGCTAGCTACCTCAAAGAAGAGAAGAGCCACCCATCAGCAGCTCATACACCAAACTCAGAACCTTACATCCATGGAGTGAATGGTAACATTCCAAACTATATGGCAGCTACAGTATCTGCTAAGGCTCGGTTTCGGTCCCAAAGTACACCAAAGCAGAGGCCTTCAGTAAGGGAGAAGGTGGGATGTGCCAAGAAACGTCTATCGTTCTCGTTCCCAGTCCCGGACCAATGTGGTGTTAAAGGGTGCAACGATCTAGTTTATGATTATAACTCGGAGCACAAATCCAGCTTGTGTTCTTGGTATGCAGATAGTGTTGGGGAAGAAATCTTTCCACCTCCAACCAATGATAGTAGGAGTAGAACTGAATGTAGATGATGGGAGTCAATTGTGACAGAGTCTGGACAAGTATGCTATTTGACAATTGATAATTAAAGCTTCTATTTATTTCACCAGCAACCTCACTGGGGGCACTTCAGAAAAAAAAAATTAAAGTTAACTATCAATGTCAGAATCACTGGGGGCACAAATCTAGCTTGTGTTCTTAGAGTTTGATTTTGTTACATTAAATTCATGTGCTTAGTTTATTTTTCTAATTTCTTATTCAATTTTATCATTAATTGACGACATGATATTATAAAACAATTTTAGTTTCTTATTTTTATACTGTTTATCAGTTTGACTCTTAAGCTTAAAAAATAAATAAATAATTGATTAAACAGTACATTATTCAATATTCTATGTTTGCAATTTTTTAAAGGTTAATTTAAAAAATTGCAAACATAGGACTACAAATTTTTTTACATTTTTATAGCCACTAAGTCGAAAAATAACGGTAAAATTAAGCAAAAAATAAGGAAAATGATTAAGATCCACTTATGAACAAAATTTATCTGCACTTTATATATTTCACCAATGATTTTATGTTACATGTATTAATGATAATTTTTCAATGCTTTATTAATTGTTTTGTTTTACGGATAATATGCGTAGCATAAAAAGGACGAATTCTATTCCCACTTACACTATGTAAAACTCAATTAATTGAGTTTTACACTAATTGATTACCATTAGATGAATAGAATAGACGGATAAAATTAAACATTGTCTCTTTTCCCCTTGAAAATCTCTTAATTTTCAACTATTAATTTTTTTCCCTTCATTTCATTCATTCAATGATTATTAATTAGTGTAAAACTAATTTAATTTTACATGATGCAAGTAGATCTCATCCAGGAAAGAAAAAAAATATTCATATAAAAATGAGTATAAGAATTCAATGTCGCAAAATTAAAGTATGGAGAGTAAATTTGAAGTTTTGAAATAACGTTGGGGCTTTGACATATTTAAGCCAAATTGTAAATCACAAACATGCTGCAGATCCGAATTCTTTTTACAACAACCGTAATCAGTAGGGTCTTTTGGAATAGCCAAACAAGCAAATTTTTGAGGAAACAGGACATAGAACTGAGCAAACTATTTTAGCAGCATCCCTCTTTATTGTGCTATTAAAATGTTAATATAGATAGAAACAACGGTAATAAACCATAATCATGGTGCAATTAATCAGTTAACACAGCGACTCATCAAGTTAACCAGACTGAATTCACTTAAACTTCAAAATGCAATCGCTATTCCATGCATTATAGAAAAACCGAACAAACGAGGGAGAAACCATATCAACCGGCTGAGTATTCCATAAAGTATACATAAAACTTCAGCTACAGATATTTGTTTATCATGAGAGGTCCGAAAGGAGAAACGAAGGAACCGATTTCATTGTTAGGAAACAATTTACTCTGTTGCTTCCACATGTTGTGAAGTTTCAGCCTGTTTTAAACTTTCCAGAGCAGAGATTCGCCTCTCCAGGGGCTCATGAAGACTTGTCAGCTTGAGACAAAGGGAAAATTGCAAAATATAAGCTCACAACATAACTGAAGGCACTGAACCAATCCAACCAACAAACAGGAAAAAAACTATCCAATTTTTATGAGTATTCGGTTCAGTAAAAACATAGGTAATTCTCCAAAATCACTTGCTTTTCTTATGGTTGTACATCTATTTCACATCACATGAGGGAATTGTAACTCAGTGGAATGAGTCTAAAAGGGAGTATCAAGTAATAGGATCATTTGACATAAATCATACGTTTCGTGTTAACATTGTTTTCTCATCATCCTGTCCTCTATGATATTTACATTTTATGGCTTTGTTCTTGTAATGTTTTTTGAAGGCACGATGAAGACGAATATAGATAAAAGATGTCCAAAAACAGGTAGGAACAACATAAACATAGCCAGCACAGAAGAAAGGCAAAAGGGGGCTAATAGCCTGGAAAAAAGAACTAATATACGAGACCATCCTGTATAATTGGACTGAAATAATGTCGAAAACAAAACAAAGAATCAAGATGAAACATAGAGAAGTGAAAACAAATCCCTTCTACACTAAAAGGTTTCAAGAAAACATTTCATTGACTTGGCAGTGTTAGCTAAGCAAAGTGGCTTTTTTACTAGGATTTGCCTTGTCAAATCCAAGATGGTATTTTTCTCTTCCCTTACCATACAACAGAAGATTCAACTTTTAACCCAAGACTACTATGATCGTGTTAATTCAGGATATCCCTACACCAGAACAAAGAACAACCAACATTTTTTTTGGATTAAATACAAGACAAATGCCGAGATTTGAACCCATGCAAAATGGGACAACATAAGCTTCTCGCCCACTCGGCCAATTTGTGGATCTCGAAATATTCTTTCTTTTACATGTTCACATAAGCATCTACAATGAACACAATCCTCCAAATAGGTATATATGCAATCAAATGCCTCATTCATATGCAAATTCATAGTTTTTTTTAAAGGAAATCAGCAGCAGTGCCACCAACCAAATAGCCGAAGAACTATCAAACAAATACCCAAAATTCAGCTTTCCAAGCTTTCGAAAACGTCAAAAAAACTTTTACAAATGAGCATAAATCCGAATACCCAGAAGTTAATCCATAATTTCCATAAGAAACTGAAAGGTAGGGCATATGTTGTGAAAGAAAAGGGGAATGGGGGAGTACCTGTTGGGTGATGGATTCATGGGCAACCTTGTAATCCTTGTGGAGGATGTAGAAACCCGGAAACGACGCCGTTGCTGCCCCCGCGAAGAATGAAGCCAGCCTGACCCTCAATACGTACCTCATCTTTGATCTTCCCCCCTTCCTTCTTCCTCCTTTTTATGCTTCTTTTCCCGGTTTAGAGAACTATTTTCCTATAAGAAACTAAAAACGGCAACACCTTTGGTCACTTAACTCCGCCTAACGTTGTCGTTTTAGTATTAAGGGTAAATTACATATTAAGTCACTTAATTATATGTTCAATAACAAAAAGATCACTTTTTTCTAATAGTAGCAATTTAGTCTCTCAATTAAAATTTTATGATAAATAATCCAATTTTCTTTAAAAGTAACAATTTAATCGTTTAATTAAAAATTTGTGACAAATAGGTCACTTTGTGGTTAAAATTGAAACATGGCCTGGTATAACAATCGTTTAGTCCCAAAAACTTATATATCCTATCAATTTGGTCCTAATTTAAAAATAATTTAACTCTTCATATTTAAAAATTTCAACATTGCACCCTTCAAACACCATCCACCCACTTGTTGTACTTCATGTTACAGTCCCTCATCTCAATAATCGACATATATGATAGTCGGACAAACACAGTCAATTTACTACTTAATAATTGACAAGCTAATGGAAAAAAACTCATTACAACCTTAATGACGACTAGTAGTATACATAGTCTTCACTAATAGGTTTTTTAGTTGTGGAGAGTTAAATTTATTGAATTATGACCAAATTAATAAAATATATATGTTTTGGGGATTAAAATTGTTATTATATCAAATCTTATATTTTCACGATGGAGTGACCTAATTGTCACAAAATTTTAATTAAATGACTAAATTGTTACTTTTAGAAGAAAAGTGGCATGTTTGTTACTATTAAGTGACTTACTTGTCATAAAATTTTAATTAAAGGATAAAACTGTTACTTTTAAAATAAATGTGGCATGTTTGTTACTAGAACTACAATCGAGTGACTTAATTATTACTTCTAAAGACATCTCTTTTAACCCAAATATTAATGATGTAATAATTTTTTGTATGTGGGCTGTTTGAAAGTAACCAAACAAATGTTGAGCAGCAAAGCCGATATATAAAAGAGAGTGCAAGAGCAAAACAACCCATCCCTCTCCTTTCGTTTCAAAGAAAACTTAGAATTTGGGTTTCTTTCTTCTTCTTTTTCCCTTTTTTGGTGTGTTTGTGAGGAGGAAAATATGCAGCAGCCTTCACAGTTGATGAGCATCACCACTGAGCAGTTTCAAAAGGTTTTTCTTTTTTTATCTTTACAGCATTGTCCCTTTTTACATATATTTTCATTTTGGTTAACTGGATATTTGATGTGTTTTGACTGATGGGTTTTGCATGCATTGTTCTGTCATCTGTGTATGTGTTATTTGTAAATTGTAATAAAGTTAAAATTCTTTCAAAATTCTTGTCGTTCGGTTCCTGACCATTTTTACCACATTTTCACAATCATGTCATTTGTTTTCTTAGTTTCACAGGTTAAAACAACTGTGAACTGTTGAATTTCCAAGTTTCTTTTTGTTTGTTGGAAAACAAAAATTGTATCCATTTTCTGTGAACACTGATATGGTAATGGTTCATGTTTCTTGTGGTACCTGGACGAGAATAAAGAGTTGATTATGGCCATAATGGAGAACCAAAACCAGAGAAAGCTGGCTGAGAGTGCCTCGTGAGTTGATTATACCAATTGATATCCTGTTTTTTACATTGAGCTGAATGTTTAGATCAATGCCATTCAGCCATTACTTACAGCATTGTATCGATTGTTGTCGCCCTTTTTCGTATTTCACAGTTTCTCCTGTATTTTTCCTGCATTTCACCTGTAACTTGTAGGGAAAGTTCAAGTATTTAATAGCCCTTCTATTGGCTGGCTAATCATTGAGAGTGAGTTCTTCACCAGAAACATTGTTCTTTGGTAATTATGTTCGAGTATTTGGTGCTCAACTCGTAGGCCTTTTCGTGTTTTCAAAGGTGCATTTTAAAACTTGGTCATCTATATTATAAAGATGAGATGAATGATTGTTTACCATTGGTTTGCCTATAGTTTAAGTCTTTGTGAGTAATACAGTGAGTTAATCAGTACTGTAAATTATGATATCTGTTCTCATTTTATAAAAAAAAATGATTCAGGTATCAAGCACAGCTGCAGCAGAACCTAATGTATCTAGCTAAAATTGCTGATGCACAGCCGCAGGGATCAACATCTTCCCAGGTTGTGTATTGGAGATTTCTTCGGTTTAGTATCTTTGGATAAACCAATATGCATTTGTATTTATTAGAATTAGTTTGCAGATGCCTCCGCAGTCGACAATGCAGCAAGAGCAACATGTTCAGTCCGCACTAGCTACAATGGCTAAGCAGCATCCAGATTTCTTAGCTTCAAAGTTGCCTTTCCATTTGAATGATCAGCAGCAGCCAATGTATCTCCAACAGCAGCAACAGAACCAGCCACATGTGGGGTTAAGGTCTGCTGCCCCCAGTGGCACTTATCATGGGGTGCAAGCTGGGATTGGTAACAATTTCATGAACATTCAAGAAACAAACAAGATAGCTCGGAAGATGGTGTGGGTGAAGGGTTCAGAAACTCGGCGTATGGGCAACACTAGGTAGAGTGAAAGCATGACCAATGCCGATAACCCGGTGCTAATATTGTGTAGAGCTCCTCCGGTTCTTCTCTGCCTCTAATGATCTGTTTTTCTTTTTGGTGGCATGAAAAGTGTGGAGATAATGGCAGGGCATACATGTGGATAGCTAACTTGGTTCTTTTGTCATCTCTTTCGTTAAGTAGCTTTCGCGCTCTTGAATCTCTAGGCAATATATTGGCTATTAGTGCTTAAAATAATCTTACCTTGCAACTAGTAGGCAAAACTGATCTCCAAGTTACGTTTATAATCTAACAACCAAGGCGATGCATCTCAACACTATGCATATTAGACTAGAAGAGGACTCTTCATTTACGTTTAAAACCACAAAAGCTATCGACGCTCTTATAGAAACGGTGTAGAATTTTATGAAAAGAATTGACAACCTTGGAGAAACAATTGTAGAACGTTGTTATTAGTGACCATGTAGCTTACCTGCTGTGTTTGCATGCAACAGCGCCAGCAAAGCAATGATGCTTAAAAAATACAACCATCGTCATCTTATCAAAAATGAACTCATTGTCAAGGTCAAACAGAATCACAAACACCAATCCAGTTTCAAGCTGCTGCATTTAAAGCTAACTTTTAAGATGGTCAAGATCTGTCTATAGAACCATACTGTCATAACAAAACATCCAAAAATCTAATAATAAAGGCAGAATCTCCCCCTACAAGACATGATGCATCTACTTGATCTTCTTCTTTGGCCTCAACTGTCATTTACCAAGAAAATAGTAAAGGTCAATCATGTGCATTGAAACAGCACAAACACAAATGAGGTTTACACAAGTCTTTTTAGAGTAGCTGCTCAATGCTCATGCAAGTGAAATAATAGGATGGGCACAGATGGTTTACCTGGTTGCTGTGTCCACACTTCTTTTTCCTGCAGTTCACAGCACGGGGGTGCAGACGAGCATAACACCTACAGCAAAGATATCCGCATTCATCACTATGTTTTCAGTTCGGGTGTAGAGATCAGATAAGATATCTGCACTAAAAGCATCCCATTTCATATTTTAATTTTATGTGACAATAAGCTATTCTTCAACCCTCACAGAATCAGGCTCTCAAAATATTTTTATATTTTTGCTAACATATATTAGCCCCTCAAAAATAACATAACTTTGTTGCCCTCGTACTAAACTGATTCCACTTGCATTTACACATTGTTTACTAGAACATATATATAAGGTTATATGGTATTGAATGAAGTGTCTCTTTTCTTTTAACGGCTTAAACAGGTGCACTAGTTTAAAATATTTAATTCCATCTATAGATAGGAAACTCAAAAGAAATTATTTAAGTTGCAAAATGAGATAACAGTAGAAAAAATAACATATATAATTGTATATGTAGAATACATGCAGGCATGCGAATAATAACAGATCGGATCAGTTTGCAAGAAAATTTAATGAAAGGTTATTTCCTAAATAAATTAATCTTGTAATTGTACCCAAAACTAATCATCAAAATTCGCCACAGATAGGCAGGATGCAGAGGGAAGGTCTAACCAGATGCATACAAGATATATGATAGTAAATGAACATTTCATTTGAAATGAACTTTGTTAACTAAGATTATTAAACAATTAATCTCATGGAAAGAAGATAGTGTAGACATACTTGCGGCAGATCATCTTGTCCTGATTGTATTTCCTAGCCAATGCCATCAAAGAAGGCTCGATAATTCCACCACGAAGCCTCAGAACCAGATGCAAGGTTGACTCTACATATTTCCACACAAACAAACCAAGGGATAAACATAAAACTAAAATAAACGTCATAGAGAAAAGAAATTGGGGAGAGGGGGGGCACAGTTCAGGCTTTCAATTCAACATCCCAATTCCCACCTTAATTTAATTAATTTAAAGAACAAAAATGAGGATAACATGGGACCATTTTCTTTTCATAACAAAAATCCTATTAAACTATCAAAATATTGTTAAATAAAGCTGATGAAGATATACAAAAGCTAACATATTTAGTTCTAAAAACTGATATGTTCCTATCCGGCTACTTCTACCACTTTCTCAACAGGTAAACATTAACTAAACATATCCACGCCCTGGATTCACAGTTCAATACGGGACAAAATAAATCATATTTTTAACATCTTCCGTCTAAAATGGAGTCAAATTTTCTCCAGAATCAAATTAGGGCCTAAAACGAGCAACATTTACCTTTCTGAATATTGTAGTCAGCCAGAGTACGGCCATCCTCAAGTTGCTTTCCGGCGAAGATCAACCTCTGCTGGTCCGGTGGGATACCTGACAAAATTTTAACCGGAAAACATAAGCCGTCAAATCCACACGATAAACAAATAAAATCACCAGCAAATTCCATTCATAAAGCAGATAGGAAGAAGAAAATGAAGGAAAAGAGAGGCTTATTACCTTCTTTATCCTGAATCTTAGCCTTAACATTGTCGATGGTGTCACTTGATTCGACCTCTAGGGTTATGGTCTTCCCCGTTAGGGTTTTCACGAAGATCTGCATTTTCACCACTCCGCTTCTCTCTTTGTTTCAGTAAAGCCTTCCCGTTCGTTTACAAGTTATTTATATACTTGTGTTTATTGCGGATTAGGGTTTTCGAATGTATGTTTGGTTATAGGGTAATCCCCCCCCCCCCCCGGTTTATTTATTCGAAGGGAGTATTAGTGATGATCCCCCAACCAAACAAACCATACTTGACCACGTGGCTGAAGAAAACCTCTCCCACGTCGTTAATAAACGCCACCTCACCATTGAACCAAACATCCGGTAAAACACAGGATTTACTTCTTTTCCGCTTAACATTTATTTTTTTATAATATGCATGTATATTTTATGGTTTATGTTTGGAGTGTGAGGTCGTTTTTTTTAATAATATTATTTTTAAGATTTGAACTCATGTCCTCATCTTAAGAATATAATATATTTTATCAATACACTTAACACTTATTTTTTCTTTGTAAATAGACTATTACAATATAGTTTATTAAAACTGTTAATCAAATACGGAAAAAAAAGCATACATAATGATAAAAAAACATAGATAGTTAAATAATTATTGTACAAATTTAACATATTCTCATAAAAAAGAAAAACAACAATAGACGGTGGAAAAGAGTCAGGATTTTTAAATTGTGATGGTAACAACAATAGCCTTAACTTTGAGATTTTTAAATTGTGTCATTTGAACTAGTGTGCCAGTCATTTTGTTACCATCACATGACATATGTTGTAGTCGAATCATTCAATTACGTTGTCTCAATTTATTCAAGTGTTAGACTAATGAACATAAGCTTGAAATATTAAATCATTCTGTAAAATTTCTACCGCTTCTAAATTATCTGGTTCAAATTTCACATGACGAAGCTCAACTTTTCAAGCACACAATAATCTTTTATATACACCCAAAACTCAACCTCCATAACAAAATAGATATCAACATACTTTGTGAGATCAAATTTTCAAAGATTAAAATGAACACGTACTATACCTTTACAGAAAAAGCATACATGATAATAAAAGACACAGATAGTTCAATGATTATTGTACAAATTTAACATATTCTCATGAAAAAGAAGAACAAGTGTACTCTGATATTCCCACAGCCCCTCATGAAAAAGAAGAACAAGTAAACACAGATAGTTCAATGATTTTTAAATTGTGTCATTTGAATTAGTGTGTTAGTCATTTTGTTACCATCACATAACACATGCTGCAATTGAATCATTTAATCATGTTGTTTCAATTTATTCAAGTGTCAAACTAACAAATTATAAATTTAAAATATTAAATCATTTCGCAAAATCTTTATCGCGTTTAAATTATCCGGTTCAAAAATAATATGACGAAGCTCAAGTTTTTAAGCACACAACAAATCTTATATATGCACTCAAAAGTCAACCTTCATAACAAAATAAATATCAACATACTTCGTGAGATCAGATTTTTAAAAACTAAAATGAACACGTACCACACCTCCACAGAAAGCCGATCCATCCACCTCTCTTCTCGCACCATCAGTATTTAAACTACAACTTTCATTAGTTTATTATTAATGTTTTTTCAAGAAAAGATGAGTAAATTTAAAATTCTAATTGAAACTACAACTTAAAAAAAAATATAACTCACTCTTTCACAAAATTTCAGAAATGTTCATCACCTCACCGTCACTTAGAAAATCACTTCGCATTCCTTGTGTACTCTGCTATTCTCACAGCCCCTCAGGCACAAGGCGCATGCTTTCTGGACCGAGATTAGAGGCGTTTCTGGCTCGCAGAGATTTAGTTGGAGAACCGTGGCGTCAATGGCGACCGAGAAAGGGAAACGAAAGACCAAGGCTTTCGATTCCGATTGTATCCCTGGCTAAATGCACCGCCAACCAATATAGCTGATATGTTCTCCAAACAAAAACAACTCCCTCGTCAAATCCCTCAGCTCTTTACCCATTTGGAACAAAAAGAGGATTTTGGATGAAACTGGAGGTGCGGGGAATCGAACCCCGTGCCTCTCGCATGCGAAGCGAGCGCTCTACCATATGAGCTACACCCCCACGGTTGTTTTTCAGTAACTCTTAGTTATTTTAATAAATGAAAACGTTTTTTCAAGCTTCGAGCTGAGTATTTATTTGCATGGTTGTTATGATAATTGATGACGTGAAAAATTGAACTCTGAGAAAACTGGTGGAACCACAATGTACTTGATTCGATTCGGTTGATCGGTCAACCTGCACATTTTCTGGGCGGATTGTTCCTAACTTCCTAAGTATCATGACAGTAACTATAAGCTAGCTTGAAACATTGTACTTCTTTGATACTTAGGAAGTTAGGAACAATCCGACAAGAAGTACGATGTTTCAAGCTAGCGGTTGCTTTATCACATTTTCTTGTCGGATGAAAGGGTATGGATATGTCTGCAGTTGCAGTTTTCTTCTGTTTGTGGCGGTTTTCACCCATAGTCCATAGAAAGGGGGGGCATGTACTGTGTTTGTCTGCAGTTCTTTGAATTGTTAAATTTTTCCAACTATTTTTCTGAAGTTTGCACCCAATATGATGTCATTTGTAATGTCCAATTCAGCATTTTAGTATGCATCCAGTGTCCAATCATACTCAGTGCTACTCAACCAAGGTTGCAAAAACCAACTCGATCGAAACAAATGATGTAGGGAGACTAAGTATTGTTTCCTCTGAGTCTTGTTGCATAATCGTAGAAAAAGGAATATGTGCCAATAAAACAAAAAATGGATCCGTAGATTGCGCAGGTTACTCCCCTCAGGCTCAGCAGGTCTTGACTTTTTTTTTCTTATTTTGGGAAAAAACGATTTTGGATAAAACTGGAGGAGGTGCGGGGAATCGAACCCCGTGCCTCTCGCATGCGAAGCGAGCGCTCTACCATATGAGCTACACTCCCACGACTTGAACTCACTCTTCTTTTGTTATCACACAAAACCCGAATTACAATGTTTGAAACTCGAAAGTAAAGACAACAAAGTATGTATGTGACAAGTAGGGGTGTACAAAAAATCTGATCCGTTTATTTAATAATTTGATCCGAATATTTAGATATCCGATAATACTACTTAAAGACGTCTCTATCTCACTAAACTAATATAATAATTATAATACAAACACATTGCACTTTTCCTTTAATTGTTAAACACCATTCCCGCGGCCACTATGCTAGTGACAATTTCTTTATTTTTGGTTTTCCTAAGCACCTCTCTTTTTTTTTTAAATAGGAATTATTTTTTTTCTTTATCATTGACCATGACCATAGGTCCATATGTTGTCTAAAGAGAGTGCGCCCCATTTTGTTGACCCATTGCTATTTTTTTAAGGCATAATACTAAAAAAAAATATCTCTAATGTTTAAATAAATTGTCACTTTTGATCTTTATTTTTTTTAAATAATTTAATTTTCAACATTTTATTTTGGGTCAAAATGACCTATTTGTAAATGAAAACTATTAATCAACTGACGATAAACAATTTGAAATGACTTTATAGAATGATACGTCAGAAGAAAAAATATTTTATTTTATATAAATTTATTAAATTATTTTTTGATTTACGTATTATTTTATAAATTCAACATATTTGTCAATATGACAATGTTATCGCGACGTGTATTACTATGTAAGTTTGTCATTGATTGACTAACGGTGATATATGAGTTATTTTGATGTAAAATAAAACGTTAATGGCTAAATTACTTAAAAAGAATATAGCTTAAAATGACAATTCCGTCAAACGTTAAGGATATTTTTCACATTATATTTTTTTTATTATCAATATGAATTCTCAAAGGGAATTATCTTTCTAGTATTAGACTGAATCGATCACATAAGTATACGTGGGTTTTTTAATCAAAACTTTCATGATTTAATAAATTGTACTGTTATTTATATCTGTAAACTATAAATATTTTCTAAATAAAAAATCATTATTCAATATATAAATATTTTCTCAAAGGGCCTTTGCTTTGCGTGCTTCCCTCTCCGGCTTTCAAGGGCTCCGAAAGCTTCTTTTGAGTTGTTTAATCCGAAATTAGGAGCAAAATGATGATCAACGTTTAAATCAATTTGGTTTTGACTAAATCTGACCAATTTCAAAAGGTATCGTTATCTGCTTTATGCCCACAAAACAGAATTCCCAATCAAAAGCAATCCGTTTGGACTTTAATTCCAAATCTTTTCTTTCTCCAAGTACACTAGTTTCTCCATCTCCAACGTTGATCTGTTATTCTACCGTCGTCGGTGATAAATATCTCCAAATTAACCTACCCAAATTTCTTTCGACCCTAAATCTCAAAAAACTCATTTTTTTAAATAAACTGTCTTAATAGCCTAGATCTACAAATATAAGAATAATTTTTTTCTCATATTCCAATCATCAAATCAAGATGATTTATGTCATTTTATAATAATGAATATTTTTTTCAATTATATGTCATATGAACTTAAAGGCACAATAATCAATTTGTCTGTGAACGTAATATAACACGTACTTAAAAATACATAATTAAACTATTACTGAGATATTAAAATATATTTAAAAACGCATGTTATAATAGCCAACGATCACTAGAGCAATTGGTTAAAATTCTTAGTTGACACCTTCTCATTTTTCTTATCCCTCCTCTAAATAGAAATTGTTAAAAAAATAACACATACTATATTTATACAAATAATATTTTTTTGAATAGATTTATACAATTAATACTGAAAATAATAATAAACACTAATCATGAAAATATATCCCAACATTAATAAAACCTTAAAATATCCGGTTTCTAATAATTTGCTAAGTTCGTCCAAATGGAACATAGTTATTCTTTTTAATAATGTTAATGGGACTAATATCTCATGTCAATTAGGAGTATAAATTTTGTTTGTGAATCGTGAATTGTGATTGCTCTTCGTAATTTAAACTATTTTTTTCCGAATGGTTTGATATGATTATAAAATAATTTTCGTTTATTAATTTTTATCTTTTAATAACATACACTATATAAATAAATTATTCAAATTCAAATCACCTTAAAACAAATCACTTAGTTTCATTTATTTTTTCCTAATAATTCGACTCCATTCATGTCGATTTTTTTTTAATTTTACATTTTAATATCTAGATCCCCTGTATTCGACTAATCTAAATCAGATATTGAAAAGAGACCATGACAGAGAAATTCGTTATGAAAGCGACCTTCCAAACTTAATTTACTTCGTACCTTTGACCTTGCTTAAAGATTTAATCTAAATTAAGTGTTGAAAAAAGACCCTTACAAAGAGACTCATTATAAGAGCGACCTTCCATAATTTATTTTATATTTTTTATCTTAATGTCTTATCTAATAGACCAACTAATTGTCGGTAATATTTAGATTTATTTTAACAGGGAAAAAGGTGAAGAAAACATTATAATAAGCGTAGAATTCTGGATCTGCAATCTTTCTAATTGAGTCTGGGACTCTGGAGAGAGACAAAAGAAGAACACTCTCTTTTGGGGAGAGAGAGAAACACAAAAGTTAATAAACCAAAGAGGCTAAAGCTGAAGTAGTAAAAGAAAAGGAAAGGAAGAGCTCAGCTTTTGGGAAAGCAGCAGCAGCCATTAAAGCAACAAAACAGAAACCCTCAATCTAAAGATAAGGTAAAGGAAAAGGGCAGCTCCAGCATCTCTGTCTGGCTTACCTCCACCTCCTCACTTTTGGTCGGAACCCTCCATTTCGTCGCCAAGGAGGCGACAAATTTTGGTCGGATGTAGCGATGCCGCCCTCTAATACCGCCGTTGCCGTCATTTCCCTTCCCTTATATATACGCCAAGTGAAAGAAAAAGAAACTGATTGATCAATGCTGGGCGGTAAAAATCTCCAGAAACACTAGTAACGATATACGTTGTGGGAATAGTTATAGAAATTCAAGTTCTAATAGATGAGACCTCTTAGACGAAGTCAGACTTCATCTTCGTCTTCGTGGATTCACCTGCGTTCTGTTCTTTTCGTCGTTTCTTCTTCTTCTTCTCCAGCTTCTTGTTCTTCCTCTGATCGGTGAGTCCTCTTCCTTTGTTAATGGACTCTTTAAAGTTGCAGTATTTGATTATTATTAACACCCACAATAAAATGAAAGATTTTGGGAAGAATCCTGACTTCCAACTGTTAATCTCGTTGTTACAGTTTAAAAGTTTGAAACTTTTGGGAAAGGATTATATTAATCTTAATAACCCATGCTTATTTGAAGGTTCTGAAACAACCCAACCTCCCTTTCTGGCAAGCTTACTATATGCATTGGTTCTCTTGACTGTTACTTAGATACTGGGATTTTTACTTTCAGAAATTTGTTTTCTTCCCCTACAAATCACATATTCCTGGCATATTGTCATTAGCTTCCTGTCCCCATTTGTAAATTTGATCTTCCTTTTTCAGTGTTCGACTCAAATCGCCCTGGTCTCGCCGCCGAAAGAAACGTGCCCTTTCACCAAAGCAGTGGAGAGATTTCTTTACACCTGATGGTAGACTCCGGGATGGTGGAGTGAAGTTCTTGAAGGAGGTTCGCAGTAGAGTGAGTTACTGCTGTAACTAACCAATTCATTTTCTCTTTGATTTGGTTTCTTGTAATTGGTTTGCTTAATCTTGTATGTTACTGATGTAGGGTGTTGATCGGAGTATTAGGGCTGAGGTCTGGCCCTTCATCCTTGGAGTGTAAGTACACCTAACCCGTGTTACAATTTTGTTATTGTGGTTGCTGCTGTTTCTATTGTTGTTCTCATACCATGACATTTTTTTTCCTTTTCCTCTGCAACAGCTATGATTTAAACAGTTCCAAAGAAGAAAGAGATGCTGTTAGAACTCAGAAAAGGTGAACTTTCCGTTATCTTCCTCGTATTTGTTACTTTGCTGTTCCTTTGAGCTATATAAGTTGATTGTTATTGAGAATTACCTCTTTAGTTTATTCTTCTCTTTTGTCAATTTGTTGATGCAGGAAGGAATATGAAAAACTCCGAAGAGAGTGTCGGCGGCTCTTAAAACACAGCAGTGGAAGTTCCAAGTTAACTGAAATTGGCGGAACTTGTCGAATTGGAGACAGTGGAAGTCTTATTCTTGAGACAGACGCATCTAGCTCGGAAGACGTGGTTAGTGCCAGAGAATCTCTGTCTAGTGAGGAAAGGACCCCGGATGCTGAGTACTCAGATGAAGCATCCAGTACACTGTTGGAAGGAGATGACAGTTCAAGAAGAATAACAAATGCTGATTTGTCAGCACTAAACAGCGAGTCATCAGACTCTGATTCCTCAGGAGACCCTGAAGTGATTCAGCGCTCCCCCTCTTTAAACTACAGGGAGGAGAATGATCCTAACATGTCTTCAAAAAGGAATGTTTCTCCCTCGAGCACTGAAGGGCTATCTGAACTACGTGCTACTGAAGATTTTTCCACCTGGAAGCGCATCATTCGTGTAGACGCTGTTCGTGCCAATGCTGAATGGATGCCATACTATGCTTGTCAAGCTGCTGTATCTGAAGGGAGGGCATGCCGTTCAGCTGAGGCTGTTGGGTTAAAGGATTATGATCACCTGGAGCCCTGCAGAATTTTCCATGCTGCACGCTTGGTTGCTATCCTTGAAGCTTATGCTCTTTATGACCCTGAAATTGGCTACTGCCAGGGCATGAGTGACCTCCTTTCTCCGATAATTTCAGTCATCCCAGAGGATTACAAGGCTTTCTGGTGTTTCGTAGGCTTCATGAAGAAAGCTCGACATAATTTCAGGCTCGATGAGATGGGAATCAGAAGGCAACTTAATATTATTTCCAAGATAATCAAATGCAAGGACTCTCACCTCTACAGGCATTTGGAGAAGGTTGAGGCCGAGGATTGCTCTTTTGTTTATAGGATGGTGGTGGTACTATTTAGAAGGGAATTGACATTTGAACAGACAATTTGCCTTTGGGAGGTCATGTGGGCAGATCAGGCAGCCATTAGAGCTGGGATTGGGAAGTCGGCCTGGAGCAAAATAAGACAAAAGGCACCCCCTACAGATGATTTATTGCTTTACGCGATTGCAGCATTAGTGTTGCAGAGGAGGAAACTGATCATAGAGAAGCACAGCTGCATGGATGAGATTTTAAAGGAGTGCAATAGCATGTCGGGACAAATCGATGTATGGAAACTCTTAAGCGATGCACATGACTTGGTGGTGACTCTTCATGACAAGATAGAGTCATCCTTTTGATTATTGCCTGAATAATTGAGAAAAAGCTTATTTATTTAGTATATAAATCTGCAATCCACTGTTCCCCATTGCTACAATGTGCCATACTGCAAGGTAAATGTTTGCATCAAGTCTTTTCTTGGTCTACCTTTCATGTCTTTTTAGCATCTTGGACAATGAACATATGATGAACCAGTATCTGGTTGAAGACAAAAGACACAAACTCAAGGGAAATGAAACATTGTCTTAGTTTGTTTGTTTTAAAGCAAAAGATGAAACCGGCAACTCCGAGAGTCGTTCCTAGTCTTTCTTAGTGTAGTGACGAACTGTGACAGCCAAGCCGAGGATGAAGAGGGGCACTAGAAACTGTAGGAGCTTAATCACGAATTCAGAGGCCTTAGCATTGGGGTTGTAAGGGGTTTCTTGCGGCGGAATGTAGGTGCGTTTGGTGGGCACAGTTTTGGAATCTATCTCTCCGATGTAGTATTTCTCCATCATTTCTCTAGCTTCATCACTGTGTCCAATATCTTCAAAATCATTTGTGCCATCCTTCCCTGTCACAACACCCCAATACCAAAATACCCATCATCATTTTGCTGCCAAATTCAGGCATACTCGACTGAAATTAACTAAATCGAAGAATTACCCGTCGCTGAGAGCAAGACTTCGCCGCCTCCAGGATGATCATCCATGAATGGAGTTACATCATACACCTATTAGAGGGGAATCTCAATTATATGCTACTTTAGCATGCAATAACACAAAAAATATACAACTCCAGACATTTAGTTGTTTCTCAATATTTGAAGAAGATGCATCATTTGTTAATATGAAGTCTTTCATCCAAATCTAAGGGTTGTTTAATAACACTGCAAAACTTGAAATTTTCATCTAATTAAGTCTGTTACAAGTTGCACTGTTCTCTTCTAGTTCTCATCCAAATAGTTAATATACCTGATATAAAATTATTGGTGAGACATATAACGAACACAGAAAAGTGCTTATGATTCTATTCTATTTACCCTTTTGGGATAAAAATAGATTGGAAATTTCAAACCTGTCTAAAAAGCACAGCCATACTAGCAGAAAGACCAAACAAACAGGCTAATCAAATAAAAGAGAAAAAGAGAAAGATCTAACCTTCCCAGAAATAATCAGCCAGCAATCTTTGATCTGGTTGTGATTTGCAACCTCTTCAAAACTGTGCATCTTTGCATCTGAAACCATTTTTTTCCCTCAACACTGCCAATCAAACAAAACACCAAACACAATTACAAGCTAAAAATATCTTATAATTCAAAGCTATGCGAGTGGTATAAGTTATGGAATACCCAGAAGAAAAAAGCTACCAACCCGAATCCTCAGAAGAGACTGGAAAAAAAAGCCTTCAAATAATATAGTTGAAAAGGCTTGAGGGATGAAACAAAGAGAGGAATCTCATTGACCGAGGGGAAGGGAGTTTAGGGGTTGGAAATGGTTTTATTATCTTCGGTTCCTTCGTCAGAAACTCGTCTTTGTCTTTTTCTCAGCTGTTTATTTTTTAATTCAATTGATTATTAGGGAGACTCGAATTTAATTAATTTAATTGATTATTAAGGAGACTCAAGTTTAGGGGAAGGTGATCCGTATTTTTAAGATAAATATTATCTGTTATCTACTGAAATACTTGTTGAATTCTCGAATTTTAATTTTAATGAGAAAAATAACAACATTCAATTACAATATATAATGATTCAATATATTTATGTAACTTTATTATAATTATGTTTTTTTATCTTATATTAAATATATAATAATTTAATGCCCTTAACTCCTTTGTGGCTTTAAATTCTTGTTAGCAAAGTCTATAATTTTTACTAACAACTAGTTAGTTTAGTGAGAAGAACCACTAGATCTCTTAAAAGTTCAGATGTTCGAATTTTGACATTATGATTGATGCAAATTGAGTTTGTACGATCGCCCAGTAACAAGTCTATGCAATAGTCAATTTGAATTAATCAGTCAATGGATTAGATATTGGTGTTTAAACAAAAAACTCTATGACCATGTTTGGCAATTAGCGGATAGCTGATAGCTGATAGCGGATTACATTAGCTGATAGCTGATAGCTGATTGTATTAGCTGATTTGACTAGCGGATTGTATCAGTTGATTGTATAAAAGTGTTTGGTAAAATTAACTGATAGATGATAGCTGTTTGATTATTTAAACAAGCAAAATAACATATAAGGACATGATTATATTCAATACTTGTTTGAATAATTTATCAGTTATGAATATTTTGTATCTAATAAATATTAATTAGATTTGTAAAAAATTATTTTTAATATAAATTTCCTAAACATATTTTAAAGATTTATACATTAATTTATTATTTATATAATTATTAAAAAAATTATATGCACATATAAATATGTGATAATAAAAATAAAATTAACTTACAAATATCACCATATAAATTAGTAGTAACAACAAATAAGTCGAATATTTAATATGTTATTATTTATATTAAAAAAATTTATTATTTAATTTAAGTTATTTGGAGATTTTTGGTAATTGTTAAGGGTAAAAGAGTCATTACAACTCTAATATCAAACCTCTAATCTCAAAAAGCTCATATTATGAGCTTTTTCAAAATTAGCTTTTTCACCCCAATCCGCTCTTTCAATCCGCTATTTACCAAACATCAATATTAGTGGATTTGACTAGTCAAACCTCTAATTATAGCTCAAACCTCTAATTTTTGCCCAAACTTCTATTTACCAAACATGGCCTATAATTTTTTAAGAATGATTTACTTACATGTTCGGTCAATCAACATGTTGTGTTAACAATAGATTAGGTCAATTAACATGTCAGGTCAACAATAGGTAAGGTCAATTATATGTCGGGTAAAACCAGATCTCGAGTCGTTTTAAGTCAAGTTCAGTCATCACATTATCAAGTTCAATTCGGGTTCGAATCGTTCTCAGTGCAGATCTAAAATTATTGGATTCAACCCAGATTCGGGTCAACATTAGATCAGTCTCGAGTTCATATCATCACCACCTCAAATCACAACCAAGCTCAAACTCTAGTCGATTTTAGTCCAATTTTCTGTTCGAATCAATGTTTTACACCCCTACCTGTGCTCTAACTTGTTTCCCCATAATTTTAGATGCAGCAATTCCGGTGAAGCTTTTGCCAAAAGTTAGCTAGTTTAGTGAATTTTTTAGTTGTAACTTGTACTATGTTTTTTCAATTCTATTTTTCATTTGGGATGTTAGATGGTGGACCACATTTAAAACCGGTTTAGTTTTTTTGTATTTTACTTTACTGTTTCCTGGTCTGAAAGATCCATAACAAGATGGGTGTAATCATTTTGAGGTTAGGTCATGGGGTTGAGCTCCCATCAAGGAAGGATTGGGAGGAAGGCCAGACTCCGGAAGAAATTGCGTCCTTTGAAAAATTTGAAATTCGTATATAATTTAATTTTTTTTAAAAAAAATTATTTTAAATTTATTTTCGCCCCTAAAATTTTATAAGTTTGTTCTCTAATCTAGAGTCTTAGCTTTGTCCCTGGCTCCCATGTTTTAATGTGAAAGCAATGATTAATGTTGAATGCATGTTTAACTCATCATAGTTGGGTGCTTTTCAGTCTTGTTTTTGTTCATATGATTTCTGCAGGTTGCAACTGCCAGGGGAATAATATAGTGCTGAATGCAGGTTTAACTCATCACTGTTATGTTTTTTTAAAACCTTGGGTTCATATGGTTTTTACAGGTTGCAACAGGAAGGACTACTTTCTTGGTACCTCCATGTTTTTTTTTTTTCTGACTCGTATTCTATCCATACCTTAAAAACACAATGCAGAATCAATAAATATTAAGTATCCAACAACTTGTGGAGGGAAAAAATCAAAGCTCCACCTTTTCCAGTCAAAAACATTGAAAAAGAATGCCAAAATTGCAGCAGATTTATTATTATTATTATTATAATTATCCAAGTCCTACATCCAGAGTCGCAAGTCCAAAACTCTCTGCTCCTCGTGCCTTTGACCCTAAATTGCTGGCTCAAGCCGACATCCCCATTTCTCCTTTTATAACCATCTCCCATTTGTGTTCTCCATTGTCCCAGATGGAGAACATGATCCTCCTACTGTTTGCCATTCTCGGTTTGTGTCTGATTCTCCGATTCTTATCAAAAACATCCTTTTTACACATCATTCTCAACCAATTCCAGTCCTTGGAAGATAAGCTTCATGTTCACCAATTCTACAGAGTTCCTCAGTTCAACCATCTTTTCCAAGAGAACGAGCTCTACCGCAAGGTTTCAACGTATCTCAACTCTCTCCCTTCCTTAGAAGACTCGGATTTCACCAACCTTTTCACCGGTTCCAAGTCCAACGATATCCGTCTCAACCTCGATATCAACCAGACAATTCCGGATGTGTTCCTCGGCGCCAGAGTCACCTGGACCATCCAGAAACCTGAAGAAAATGGACCCCGGGTATTGGTATTGAGGCTCAGAAAGAACGATAAGCGTAGAATTCTACGTCCCTATCTCCAACACATACTGTCTGTTGCCGGTGATATCGGCCAAAGGAAGAAAGAGCTCAAGTTGTGCATGAACGTTGACATCCCATCAGGTGAGAACGGGCGGTGGAGGTCGGTACCGTTCAATCATCCGGCATCGTTCGATACGCTTGTCATGGACGTTGATTTGAAGAACAAAGTTAAAGCTGATCTTGAAACATTCCTCAAGTCCAAGCAATTTTATCATAGGCTAGGTCGTGTTTGGCAGCGGAGCTATCTTCTATATGGCCCGTCCGGGACAGGAAAATCCAGCTTTGTCGCGGCAATGGCTCGATTCCTCAACTTCGATGTGTACGACATCGATTTGTCCAAAGTTTTGGATGATTCTGATTTGAAGATGCTATTGCTGCAGACTACAAGTAAGTCCATGATCGTGGTTGAAGATCTTGACCGTTTCTTAATGAAGAAATGCAGGGATGTTAGCTTGTCGGGGATATTGAATTTCATGGATGGAATCGTATCGTGCGGCGGGGAAGAGCGGGTGATGGTGTTCACAATGAACAACAAAGAACAAGTTGATCAAGCGGTGTTGAGGCCTGGGAGGATCGATGTTCATGTACAGTTTCCATTATGTGATTTCTTCTCTTTCAAGAATTTGGTTAACAATTACTTGGGTGTCAAGGAACATAAACTTTTCCCTCAGCTTGAGGAGATTTTCCAGGGAGGGGCTAGTTTAACCCCCGCCGAGATTGGGGAGATCATGATTTCGAACAAGAGCTCCCCAACTCGAGCGTTGAAATCAGTCATCACGGCAATGCAGGCCACTGGCAGTACTAGTAAAAGCAGACGATCGAGCTATGACGGCGAATCGTTTCGGATTCCGGAGGAAACAAGTGGGGACCAAGGGGGGCTGTTTAGCAGGGATCATTCAGTTAGAGATTTTCGGAAACTATATGGACTTTTAAAGATGGGGAGTAGAAGAAAAGATGAGCCATTGGATTTAGGTGCAGTTGAGACTTGAGAGAGAAGGGTGAAGACATGAGGCTTAAATTAAAGCTGGTAAGAAATAGAATTCTTGAATGTATCAAACATTTAGCGTAAGGAAATTTATCAAATTAAAAATAGTTTGATTGTTTATAGCATCTTCTCAAATCATGGCAGAGATAATTTCGTGTATCCATTGATTTGTATAAAAAATTTATTACAACAAACAAACAAGCTTTCTGTTTAATGTTTCAGTTTTATTGTACGAGTTCAAAGTTTAACATTTTAAGGGTGCGCTCAACTTTAAACTCTTGAAATTTTAATAATTTTTTTTGACATAAACTATCTAGTTTTATCTAGAGGGGACTCTAAGGGAAGAAAATGCTCTTAATGAGTCTTGAACTTGTGACTTAAAGAAAAAAGGAAGGGAGCAGTGAGCAACTCTGACCAACTAGCCATTAATACTTGCTTAATTTTAATAATCTATTAAAATTAACAAATTTTATTAATTAATGTCGCATATAGTGTTATAGTGTTGCTACATATATTTTCAAATATTATTTTAAGTTAAAAGTTTCTTAAAATATCGTTTTAGAAAAAGTATTTTTTTTTAATTTATAAAAATTATTTATAAATAAAAATCTTAAATATTAATTAAAGCTATAAATATTATTTAAAAATTCTAAAATGTTATAAAATTATTCCCATAAACATAAAAATATTGAAAATTATAAAAAAACATTAGATATTCTAAAATTATTAAAAGAGTAATAAAATTTTATTTTACATTATTTTTTAATATTGGCTAAATAAAAGCAATAGACCTTTTTTATATAGTTTTTCACATTTTTAGAATTTTTTTAATAACGCTTAATATGTTTACTTTTAAATAATTTTTATGTTTTTAATATTAAAAATAATATTTTTAGTAAATTTTAACTTTTTATTTTTAATATGTTATATATTTTTAAAAGAATTCTTTAAAAATCTACAGATAATACATGGCAATAATATCTAAAAATTCGTTAATAATTAATAGTCAAAATTCGTAGAATAAATTAATTGATTCAGTTTTTTTAGAAAATAATATTCATGAGCATCCTTCGAAAGGAATTATTCAAAAAAATAGTAAAATTATTTAAATGGAGATATGCTGGCAGTGAAAGATAATCGAAAATTTAAACCAAAAAAATAATTGCAAAAAAAAATAATAACACCAAAATTTATATAAAAAACTCAAAAGAAAAATATATGGAGAAATGATAAAAAGCTTTCACTATATCATGAGAAGAGATTGCAAGTGATGTGATAATACTACTCTCTTACAATGTGATACAAAACTTTAACTCTTAAGTGTCAATTTATTAAGAAATGTCATTTGTTTATAGAGGAAATAGTTTATAAAAAGTAATTCTACTCAATATATATTTTTTACTTTTAATTAGACACATGAAGAGAGAAATTAAATTTTATTTGGGCTTAAATTTTTCTGTACTGTTAAAGATAAATAACGGATGACATCAATCTATGAAGAATGTTAACCGAGAATAATAAGCCGGAAAACACTAGCTAGTGAAGAACATAAATCTCTTCTGAAATAGAAATTAGGTTACAACTCTAACAAATTTCAACCTTTTGAAATAACACAACCATCGTTTCTACTTCTTTTGAAATCATGAGCAATCATGAATAAATCAAATCTCTTATTCCACTACTTAAGCGACTGTTTGGGCCATAAAGGGAATTTTTTCAATGTCGACGACACTTAATTTAATTGAGTTGAAATATTCAAAAAAAAAAAAAATTAAGACAAATCGAGTTTTATTCAACCATCCCCACATTAATGTATAAGACATACAATACTCTTTTAATCTTATTGTTAATCTCACATTAATAAGTTTTCTTCAAGAGTTTATATTATAAAAAACCAATACAACAAAAAAAAATCTCCAAAATCTATATTCTTAAACAACTGTGTAAAAGGATTGAGAAGGAGTCAACTGGTCTCTATCCAAAAGGATCGATACTGTGTGGAATCTGGGTTATGGTCCCTGGTGGCCTTTGCATGCTCCGGAAGATGAAATACTCTACGCCTTTTAAATGTCTCCAAAGTTTAAACTCCATGGAATCTTTAGCCGTAGGAGCATGGTGGAACTCAACATTATTTTTTTCGTTGACTTTTGTATCGAGACTAGAACAAATTATAATCATTATTCTTCTGTTGTTTCTTCTTCACCATCTCCGTCTTCCCTTATTATCAATATTCGGATATTTTATGGTGGAAGTGAAACCCTTTGCCTACAGCAATATTGAGAATACCGATATTTAATATGCTAAAATAAACCCACGTGTTGAAGTCTACCTCCCTCATCGCTATATTCTTCTTTTACTCGGAACCTCTCCTTTATACTTTAGGAGTTCGGTTTTTGCACCTTTGAATTTCAAAAGCTATGGGAGAAGATGATGATTCTCATGTATATTTTATTTGATTACTCGTAATTGTTTCAGTAACCAAATTGTATTTTTTTAGTATTGGACATAAAAATAGACACCGAAAAGGACATAAATTTTTTTGTCAGAAAAGAACCGTGTTTGGAAATCCCCTTCCTATAAATAGCTAGGTTGATCACACTTGGGTTCATGTAGAAACAAAAAACCAAGTTCTTCCAATGAAGCAAACATATATATGTATGCATATAATAAATTCGTGGAGGAGTAGACATGGCGTGATATTGGTTCAGCTCATCTTCATCGATCTTGTCGAATCAAGGCGAGCCGAATCAATATCACTCTTGTATGCTTCTGCTTTGTTGTGTTAGGTTTTCTCAGGGAATTGAACAAGGAAGATTGGCTCCGGAAACTATTGTATGCCGCCCTGCCTGCATATTCATGGTAACCATCAAGTTTTACTAAACCATTTCAGTGCTCACTTCTTGCTGCTATACAACAACTTCATACATAGAGGGAGGAAAACAAATCTAATTTCCTTTTATTTCTTTGATTTGTTTCCTCTACAAAATGCCATTTTTCAAAGAAACTTCACAGTTCACAAATCCATATATATATGTGTGGATTTCTTCAACTTGAGAATTGTTTCTTATATATGATGTCCATAAACATGTCTACCTTATTTTTTTCCTTCGTTTCCGTGAGAAAAAATTATAGGGTTCCTTAAGATTAAAAGGAATAATAAATCTCTTAATACCGAAATTATTTGTTTCAACAATGTATGTATCGATGCACAATGGAGACCGAGTCAATGCACAGTTTTTGCTTTATTTTTTTTCTTAATTAAGAATTATCCTCATGGTGCTCATGCATAGTAATTTATATGCTAACAAAATAATAAAAATCCCTTCATATCGTCCAAAAACTATCATCCAATTCTTCTAAAGCGTTTTTAAGGTATATATTTTTCCATGCACGGAAAATTTTAGAGTCAATGACTTTTGTTGTTTGAATAACTATTCATACTAAAATATAATGAGTTGTCTATTTTCTCGTGAGATCCGAGTTCAAACAATTTTATTTATACAATGTACCTAAATCTTATAACTTATAAAAATGATAAATATTACCATATAATCATATATTAAGAAGGATCGAAACAATTGTTTATACTCTCTCCGTCCCACAATTTTTGTCCCTTATTGATTTTTTTTTATCAATTTTTTTCAACTTTGACTCATAATTATTTAAAATGTATTATTGATAAAAATATGAAAAAAAATATATTTTAAAAACCTCTAATCGAGTAGTTTTCAAATATATATTTTATAAAAATTAATTATTTAAAATATTCAATATAATAATAATCAAAGTTTAAAAATTTTGACTTTCAGAAAATCAATAAGGGACATTTTTTATGAGACGGAGGGAGTACTAGTACTAAATCTCATATTCAAATCTCCCAAATCTTCTATCTATGATAAAAGAAATCCATGATATTAGTAACCTCATAAAAAAAATGTTAGAAACTCATATTCTTTAATAATATAAATATTATTAAAGCTGTCATATTGAACTTAAACCCAAAATTATTTAAAATAATATAAATATTATATTTATAAAATGAATATTGTGAAATATATTATTTTTAAAAATCAAGATTTATTATTATAAATAATTTTTCGTATTACTCATAATGTAATCTTTCAACTACACAAATGAGATTAAGAAATTAATATTTAAAAGAATAATATAAATATTATTTTACTTTATGAGTTTGAGTATTGTTATATTCATTTCATTTAAAAATTAATTTATTGCGCATACAATAAGTCAACAAACGTTGATCTCCTTATAGTATAATATGAGTTGTAATTATCTGTTTTTTTTCTTTGATCCCAAAATTAACTACACAGTTAGCCGCCGTGAGCATCTCCTTTGGCCGTCCAAATCCTAAATTCGGGGTTAATTTCTTAGTTTTTCCTTGGCCGCCCACATGTATTTGATTTATTGCATTATAGTACTCTCCTAAACATTAAAAAAGGAGCTATTAAACTATGTCTTGATATGTGTATAGATATATAAACATATTAATTAGATTCATCCATCTTTAATTTGTTTTCTCTCCATTTATAAATAAATAAAAAACAAAAGCTATCATAAATTATAAAATTGTGTAACAGATCAATCTACCGGTAGTTTGATTCATTTGTCACTCTTTTTTCACCTCGTAAAGTATTTCATTGGGATAGAAACAAAGAAATTCATGAAAATTTCTGGGTTATTTGATGGTGTACGTTAATCTCAAGTGAAACATTTGTTTTTCTTTGCACTTTTGAGTTCATGATTTATTTTTGTATAAGATTTTGGTGGACATCATCCTCAATTTTCTCCTTTTGTGTATATTATATTTATAATACCTTCGATTATTTTTTTAATAAAATTTAGTTGTTATTTGTCCTTGCTAAAAAGAAAAATGAAAGTTGGCCCCAAACAAACATGTCAAATCAATAGATGAGAGTGATTGAATTAGATAGAACAATATTATGACTTTCAACATTCAATTCCATATTCCTAGTCCTAATTTCCATATAGGAAAGATGCTTTTATAGCAAGCTTTGGATTTTAGTGAAGATAAATCTCAAATGTCCCATTATCCACTAATATAAATATTTTTAATTTCGCACGAATCAACTTACTTCAATGGTTAAGGGGACGGTTGTTGTTCTTAGAGGTCACGAGTTCAAGCACCAACAGTTGCAACAGGGTGATTGAGCATGCATTGTCAAATAGTTGAGAGTATATTTAGAACAGATACTACTTGTAATCACCTTATCTTTCAAAAAAAATAAATATTTTTAATTCCATGTGATCATGACATCCCCACATTTTCTAGGAAATTAACCACTCCCCCTAGCAGCCTAAAGTAAGAATTCAATAGTGGAAGAGGTTTGCTTCCCTTTTATTTTAAACCCCAATCCTTTTTTTCTTACTTTTCTTCTCAATCAAATTATATACATGATCATTGAATCTACTTAAAGCTCAATTAATTTTACATTAATTTATGATCATTGTAGACGACTTTAGGTCTTTTTTGCACTTCAATAGTAAATTATAAAACATAAAATTGTGTGACTAAAATGTAAAATTATAAAAATTGAGATATTTATACGGATCGACGTTTTAGTGACCAAAATGGACAAAATTGAAATTTTGGGAAAGGTTAAAAAATTAAAAAAATTAAAATTACATGGACTAAAATAAAAAATTAAAATTGAGGAATTTAAATAAAATGATGCATAAAAGACATTTAATATAAAAATTTTGTTGTTTGAAGTATAAGTATAATGCACTACTTTAAAAAGAAATTAAAATTACATGGACCAAAATAAAAATTCTCAAAAGTTTGAAGTAGTTTTTTTTGAAATTTCAAAATGAAAAATGTCAATAAAATAATATATGTTGGTGGCAGCCAGCTGGAGAGGTGAAAACTTTGAAAGATCATAATCTTACCACCGTTGCAATTGTTCTTTTTGCACCACAAGAATCCAATTAAAATGGAATTATAATTATAATAACCAAAAATAAATTTATAAATATTTTTTGTTGGTGCTGCATCGTAGCCATACAGCGTCTATATGGTACGGTAGACTCACCCCCACACAACACGTAACTTGACTGAAAGTTTCTGTTTTTTTTTAATTTGATTTCTGTAAATTTAGTTTTCTTCATTTCAATCGCAGAAAGCCAAAAAGAAACACACACACAAAGAACAAAAGATCATATTGTTTGAAGGAAAAAAGCCAAAACAATATGAACCTTGGTTAATTTCTATTTTTTTTCATTTTAGTCCCATAATTTTAAAATGAAAAGAACGTAGTTACAAATGCTCCAAATTTTAAAATTTGACACTTTATTCCTTATAAATTTACTTTTGTACAATTTAATTACAAAATGTAAAAATAAATTGACCCAAAATATTCAACTGTTGACGACTTCTCTTGGTATTATAGAATTTGACCGTTTTCTTAAATAAATTTTGAAATATATCATTTTCCTTTTTCTTGTTCCCACAACCCAAAAAAGTTAACCCATTCTAGTTGATCCGAGCCAATGTTAAGATAGCCCATAATGGATGCCGTTACACTATATCATGAAAGGTCTAATCGTTTATAATACACCCCGTTACACTAGATCTTATCCCAAGTCATATAGGGAAAGGAGCGCAAAATCACGTTTCACCTTCTAAATCCAAAACATGGCGCGGAAGCTTTTACCGCGAAATCAAAACTCAGCGCGCCAAAATCCCTAATTGCCTCTTCCCTTATAATCCGCCGCCCAGAATAGATTTTTAGCCTGAAACGTCTGTAAATTGTTTTCCTTCGACTCTCTCCCATTTTTATCTCCACTCGTTGCCTTTGCTTATCAATGGCGGCTGTGAAAGCGAGGGCGATGTTCTTGAGGCGTAGAACTCGAGCTCCGAAGCTCAACTCCGATGATGGATTGGGTTGCGACGATGTCCGCTGCGAGAGATGCGGGTCTGGTGATTTTGGATCGAAGCTCTTGCTGTGCGATAAGTGCGACAAGGGATATCATATTTTTTGCCTCAGACCCATTCTTGCTTCTGTGCCGAAAGGTTCCTGGTTTTGTCCTGTCTGCATCAGCATTAAGCAGCCCCAATGTATGGTTTCTTTGCCCTTAATCAGCATTATTTTTGGGTGTTTAGTTAGTATATTAGTTGCTGCATTTTTGCTTGAGCTCAAATGATGGATTCTAGCTGCTGAAATGAATCGCTTTGGGTTTGTATTCATTTCTCCCAATTTCGCTTACTGATCAGAGTTGTCTTTCACTGATGTAGTGTTTCCGCTGGTTCAAACCAAAATCGTTGATTTCTTCCGGATTCAAAGGTCATCCGAGGCGATAGAAAATCAAACTCAATGTAAGTAAAATTAACCCACTCAATGATTTTTTTCTTAATTGATAGATTGAGCTAAATAAGTGTAATTGTTTTTTCAATGGGTTCTTTAGGCAACATTAAGAAGAGAAAAAGAGCTTGTAGTTTAGCCATGTCAAAAAAGAAAAGGAAATTGGTGGCTTATACTCCAACGGAAGACCCACAAAGGAGGTTGGAACAAATGGCTTCTTTGGCAACCGCACTGAATGCTTCCGGGACTGAGTACAGTAATGAGCTCACCTACAGGCCCGGCATGGCACCAAGGTCAGCTAATTGTGCTGCTCTTGAGAAGGGAGGAATGCAGGTAATAAAATTTGTTAGAAAGTTAATATCATAAGCATTAAAATTATAAAGAATTGTAGCACATCCCTACAATTGCCTGATTCGAAGTCAGGTGTGGCATCCATTAGGCCATTAGTTCTTGTTACTGAAACTATCTATTGCATTGTCAGGTTCTACCCAAAGAAGATATAGAGACATTGAACTTGTGCAAAAGGATGATGGAAAAAGGGGAATGCCCTCCTCTCATGGTTGTTTTTGATTCTGTCGAAGGGTATGTAAAATGTTGTCAGCTTATGAATTGTTGTTCTGTTGTGTGCACTTAAATGCTGAGCTAGACATTTGGTTTTTGTCAGGTTCACGGTACAGGCTGATAGACATATAAAGGATTTAACCATTATCACAGAATATGTTGGAGATGTGGATTACTTAAAGAACCGTGAAAATGATGATGGAGATAGCATGATGACCCTGCTCCATGCCTCAAATCCTTTGAAAAGCCTTGTTATTTGCCCCGACAAGTTCAGTAACATTGCCCGCTTTGTCAATGGCATCAACAACTTCTCCCCGTAAGTTCATCTTCTACATCTTGTTTCTCGTTGTTTAGTTGGTTGGGATGAACCAAATTGGGATATCGTATGACATTAGAATTTTGTGTATCTTAATGCAGGGATGGGAGGAAGAAGCAAAATCTAAAATGCGTGAGGTATGATGTGAACGGGGAGTGTCGAGTTTTGCTGATTGCTAACAGGGATATCAGAAAAGGAGAAAGACTGTACTATGATTACAATGGATATGAACATGAATACCCCACAGAACATTTTGTTTAGCTTTCCCGGTTCTGCCTGATTGTAGAGATTCATATGCTTGGCTTAAGTTAGAGCTGATGGTATTACTTCAAAGCTGAAAAACTAATTGTATACACAGACAGTCCTCTGGTTCTACAGATTTTTGTTACTAATTTAAGCCTTTTCCTTTTTGAGGGGAAATCAATGAAACTTTTGTAATGGAAGAACTAAATGTATTGTTGACTTGTTGTTCAAAATTTCTTAATTGTTACGTCACACATTTAACGGTCAGGAATGGTTCAGTGTCTAATTTATAACAAAACTAAAAGTTTAATGCCAAAATTGAAGCTTTGCCCCCTCAATTTATTGCAGAAATTTGGGTTCTTTCTGTTGCTAAAAAAGCTTTCATTTCTATATTGAGGATTGGATTCTGTTTTTCCGTTCGAAAGGGCCAGATTCAATGGGTTTTGTTTGGGATCCATGTTGGATCTCTTGGGGTTTCGTTTTTTATAGCTAAATTCTTTGTTTTATTTAAATTAGTTTTGTTTCTGTTTACTGATTCTTGTTATTTATTTATTTATTTTCAATTTCTTCTCAGACTTGCGGAAGGAATTTAGAATCAACCACATTGCCTAGGGATTTAAAAGTTGTTTCTTTTTGGTTTGAGGAGAGTTTCATGGGTTGAACTCAAAGAATTATGGATGGCTTAAGAGAAGACGAAGAATGTTCATTTTTTGATGCTCATGAGCACATTGCGACAATGCCTGGTTTAACTTCTGATGTTCATAATTGCTCTGAGAGTAGTTTCCATTATGATGTATGGATTAATAGCCCCCAATGTGTTGAGAAACGGCGTAGTAAATTCTTCGATTGGATGAGATCGAGTTTAAATCGAGTTTCTTCGGAGAATTTTGCACCTTGTTTGGAAGGGGAATTTGATAGGGCAATGGAAGCCAATAATGATGTGTTGAGAACATCTGACTTTAAAGAGAACTTTTATTCTACTCATGCTTCATTGTCTCGTTGGGCTACTGATAATTTTGATTTGTCTGGGCGGTCGAATTCAGGAGATAATTTTGTGTGCAGACAAGGAAATGAGGGTGCCTCGTGCGATGTCAATGGAGTGCAACGGGATGAGAAGACGGGTGAAGGTTGTGAAATGAGTGAAGAGCTATTGGTAACCAACAAGAAACCCGAGAGCCCTCGTGTCACATTGCTCTCCACTCAACAATTTAGGGAGAATGAAGTTGAGAAGCAGACTAGATTAGAGAGAATAGCAAAGAGAGTTAAGGACAGGTGGTTGAGTAGATTGCGTTCAATATCTTGTTGGGAGGATAACCAGGTTGAAGATGATCAATTGAGGCCGGATGGAGATGATTCGATTCTGGGGACTAAGGTTCGAAGAGTTAAGGTCCGGCAAAGCAGAAAGAAAATGAAGGAACTTTCCGCACTCTACAAGGGACAAGATATCCAGGCCCATGAAGGTACAATTTTGACAATGAAGTTCAGTCTTGATGGGCAATACCTAGCAAGTGCTGGTGAAGATGGTGTTGTGAGAGTCTGGCAAGTGGTGGAAGATCAGAGATGCAACGATCTTGACATTCCGGAAGAAGATCCTTCCTGCATATACTTCACAGTTAATCATCTTTCCGAATTGAAACCCCTCTTTGTAGATAAGGAAAAGGCAGGTAATTTGAGGAGCATGAGAAAAACTTCTGATTCAGCATGTGTTATCTTCCCTCCCAAAGTTTTCCGGATATTGGAGAAACCATTACATGAGTTCCATGGGCATGATGGTGATATCCTGGATCTCTCATGGTCAAAGAAAAATGTAATTAAACTGATTTATGTCTATGTTCTTCATAATCACCACCAAATAAAAGAAAAGGAAAAAGAAAAACTTTCATCTAAGATTCCCCTTCAATGTGTCCCCCTTGTGTGTTCATGTTGCAGTTTCTGCTGTCTTCCTCTGTTGATAAAACTGTTCGTATGTGGCGAGTTGGATCTTACCGTTGCCTAAGAGTGTTTTCTCATAGCAATTATGGTGCGCTTCTGGCTGATTCTCTCTCTGTCTGTGTGCCTGCATTATTTAACATGAAATTATCTAATTGAATTATTTGTAAGTTATGCTGTATTTTGGGAATGATCTTGTCCTGGCTCCTGTTAAAGAATTACCTCTCTCTATATGTTGCAGTAACATGCATTCAGTTCAACCCTGTGGATGACGATTACTTCATTAGCGGCTCAATAGATGGAAAATTGCGCATTTGGGAAATCTCTAGTTGCCAGGTTGTTGACTGGTGTGATGTAGGAGATATAGTTACTGCAGTTTGTTATCGTCTGGATGGAAAGGTTTGTTGATTTTCTTGCTCCTTTATTCCCTAGGGGACTACATCTTAAGGTTGCGGAGTTTTAAATTTGTTGTAAATCCTTTCCTCCTAATTTATGCAGGGAGGAATTGTTGGCTCAATGAAAGGCAGCTGCCAGTTTTACAATGTGGCAGGTATGAGTCCGCTGAAAGGGATTCATATTTATTCACAATAGGTTACTGTTATTAAGAGGACCGCTTTGGTCTGTTTCTTAAACATGTTACAGAAAAGATTTTTTATGGTTGGCATAGGTTTAGAAACATGTTTCTCTCATGAAGCTGCATATATAGTTGGTTGATTCTTAACCAAACCAATTTTTGTGTTGCTTTTTATCAGACAATCGTTTGCAACTGGATGCTCATATATACTTAAATGGGAAAAAAAGGTCACCTTGTAGGAGGATAACTGGCTTGCAGGTAGTTATTCTTATCCCTGCTTTTGGTCACTATAGGCTTGTCTCTTAATAGTTGAGATGTGCAGTTTTCGCTCATTTTATATCATTCGTTGCAGTTTTTGCCACAAGATTCAAGCAAAGTAATGGTTACTTGTGCTGATTCTCAAGTCAGAATTCTTCAAGGACACAATGTGATCTGTAAATACACAGGTATATTTATCTTGTTTTCTAAACTTTTAGTCATATAATAATGGTTTGTTGCAACTCGTCAAACCTTGAATTGCACACTTCAGTTAATCTGAAACACAATTTTTTTGCTCCTTAACTCTTATTCTGCTCCTAATCTTGCTCTTTCTCACTCTGCAGGCGCACCTAACAATGGTAACCAATCATTCACATCATTAACTCCCGATGGGAAGCATATTATTTCAGCTTGTGAGGATGCAGATGTATATATATGGAATTGTGTTGATCAAGATGAACAAACGCGCTCTTATGCTAAAGATATGAGATCTTTTGAGCGATTCTTTGCCAATGCATCCATTGCAATCCCATGGTGTGGCATGGAATGTGAGAATGCAGAAAATGGAAGGAAATATGAAGTATATAATAAAAACTTACACGATAACCTCCCATTTTCCTCGCCTTTACATTTCTCTTTGAGCCATGAATCTTTTGAGGAGTCTTTTCCCAAGGAATCTACAACTTGGCCAGAGGAAGCACTTCCTCCATCCAGCCAATCGACTGTGTCATCTGCAATGCATAAATCCCACTACAAATTTCTGAAATCTTCTTGCCAGAATACGTTTAAATCTCATGCATGGGGCCTTGTTATAGTGACAACTGGTTTGGATGGAAGAATTAGATCATTCCTCAATTATGGTTTACCAGTACCCGTGTGAAAATACTAGCTGGTTTCCGAGATACTTTGTTGAGCTTGAATAGGTTGACAAGTGATCTCGAGATATGAAAGCATCAACTGCCATGGCTTGCTCAGGGCTGCTTGCTTGATAGTCATGCACACTTCAGATTGATGGTTGAGAATTTGTGGTTTACTGTCGGAGTGGCCAAGGTTAGTTTATCTGAATACCCTCCAATATATTTGTTAAGTGAAGGCTATCCATACTGTATAATGGAGGTTTTTGTGGTTGGTGGTGCCCTGTAAACCAGCATATGCCTTTTGTTAAAATGGTGTGGAATTGTTTGTCTGCGGTTCTGGGTCTGGCCTCTTGGTAGGGTCATTCAAACAGTCATGGAGTTGGAACTTACCGGGTATTATTTTCTTCGAAACAAATTTCTTTGCAACTATAGTGTGCTAGAATGCATACCATTTTTTATGCTTTCCAGAGCACATTTGGGGCAATTTCTTCCACGGCAAGTCGATTCTGGGTCTGTGGACTTATGGTTGCGCTGCGAGAGATCAGAATAATCCCTTTTTCAGTCACTGCTAACACAATTCATAGATGTAGTGCTATGATATTTATACCAACACCTAAAGGAGTTGAATCCAGTTTTTGAAAGCTAGACACTTGAGTTTTAGCTCACATGTAATTCTAATACATACATTCAGTTGTTTATACTGTGGCATTGATTGGCCAGAGAACCAAGAAGCAATTGCTTATGTTTTTTTTTTCTGTTGGTTTTGTTGAAGATTGATTAAATTTCATGTTTACTGCCTATATAAATGTCATAGCTTTCAATTACTTTCTTTCTTTGTCCTGGGTTAACTGTGTTCGATGGAAGTAAAAAGTTTTCACAAGATGACAGAGCAACACTGACAGAAATTAATGTTGGTAAAAACATTAACTAAACAAGAATCCGAGGCCAAACACAGATTTAACATAACTAAGGATCAAAGTTTGATGAAAAAACAATCAACTAAAGCAGTGATTTCACCGACAACCTATGAAGTAGGATTATTGTTCTTTTTATTGAATAATTTAATAGAAAGAAACATACAAACTTATTTTCATTGAAATATTTTATTATTTTAAATTGAAAATACCTTAAAGATTAAATTTTTATTTTTAACCAAAAATAGAAGATTAAATTTGTGTTTGATATAATAATTATTTTGTTAAAATTTTAAGGTATAACTTACAATAGACAATTAGACATTGGGAATAATGTTACAGGACCATTACTATATTTTCAAAAGACATGTTAACGAGTTAATCGCACTCGTGATAGGTTAGTTGTTACGGTTATTCGTTCCGGTTGCCCCACTCATGGGCGCTCAACGTGAAATTGGACAGTCAAAGGGTCGTTCAGATACTACTTGTCACGAGACAATTATCCTCTTCCCAAAACATATGTCTGATAGGATGTGCAGCGTCACTGCTTATATATCCCAAGACCTCCTTTTTTTCTTTTAGACGTGAGATTATTGTCCCCACCTCTTCTTAGACATGACAATATCCTCACCTTAAAAAATTTTAAAATTCACACATTTAACTTCATTTTTAAATTTTTATGAATTGGTCCTTAATTTTTATGACTTGTGCCCACCCTGAAATTTTGAATTTTTTTACGAATTGTGCCGCCTCAAAAATATTTTGGTTTGAGCAAAACCTAAAAAAATCTAGATCCACCACCGGTCTCATAGATGTTGCAACCATTCGTTCTCCTTTCTCGGTTGGCATTTGCCAATAAAACCATCTCAACCGAACTAATGCTCAATCGATAATTTTTTTATTGATTTTTTAATAGTCTTAAAATATTATAATGTGATATTTATTTATATTTTTTCTCAAGCCTTTAAAATTGCACACACCTTACAGACAAAGCTGCTCAAACCTTAATCTTCTAAGATAAACACATCTCTTTTTTATTAGAACCACTTGTTAAGTTCAATTATTTTGTTGATTTTATATCTTAATCAAATTGGTAAATTTAATTTATCTATCTTGGAACATTTCTTTTTACTAGTAGTTACTTTTTTTTATTAAGTTTGTGTTATGAGTTACCAATAATATATATAAATTAAACAAATAAAAATTATGAATATAAATCTTTTGCCTCTTTTCGGTGCATTTATTTATGCCACATACTAAATTAAATTATGAGTAGGGTTAGGGTTAAGGAAATTATGAGTAGGGTGTATTTTGTAAGGCGTAGAGTTTATAGTATAGACTAGAATTTAATTTTGGGTAAACTATTTCATTGACCACCTAACTATGTGTCGCGACCTGTTTTGACCACCCAATTAAAAATTTAAAATTAGACCGCCAACCATTTAAATAGACATATTTTAACCGCCGACTGTTAAAATCTAACGGAAAGTTGACGTGATGATTAAATATATGTGTATACAAATTTTTTATCAGTCCGCCTACAATTATTTGTCGAATGAATTTTTATAAATAGATATTTTATATATAAAATATTTTCTTTCACATAACCGGGTATGATAAAATCAGGTATATATAAAATCATTATTGTTAACGACAGAAAATTCTAGGACTTGATTTGATTTCCACTAAAAAACCATTATTTTTCATACGTATTCCTAGTCCACCACATGATCATGTTCTTGTTCATCATTTTTTGTTGTTTTCTTTATCGGCTGTTTCCTGATGAACCCGACAATGGTGGCAGATTCGCTATGATGAATAAGAAGTGACCCTACATTAGCCGCTGGTTGTCCGCAAGAAGCTCGAGCTGTTCCAACTTCCAACAATGGCAGCCGGCTCTTTATTCTTCTGGACAGTACTTCGGCTTCATGTTCAATTTGTTTACATATCAAATATCTCCAACCAGATTTATATTTCAATGCTACCCAAATGTGTAGAATCCAGATAATATTTTTCATAAATATAACAAACATTTAATAAAAATATGTATAAAATGATATATACTAAAATTACACCCCGAACATCGGTCGAATATTCAATCCTATACTTGAATTTTGACTTTGTGCAATTATAGACATAAAACTTTAACAATTTGAAGCCAGTTTAGAATTTGAGCTATAATTTAGTGACGTTGGACGCAATTAACTTCGCATGTGCATGATATATAACCTTATTTGACATTCACCATCTTTTTCTTCAATATTCATCCAAATATGTATACAGCATATCATCTTTCTTTGATTTGCGACGACTAAAAAATGCTTTGAGGAGTCTCTTACTTTTGCTGGGATATTGTTCGATGTCTCTTGTGTTGTCTTTCTCGGAATCAAGATGCATTACAGCCGATTTCCGAGGCTCTGATGGATACTGGCAATTCAAAGCAAAGTAAAGTTAGAATTTATAGCTCATAGGCATACTTAACAGATTATGAATTGTTTTCGGCATTAAAACATCTTTAACGATGCGCAGCAATGCTTCATTGATAAACGATGCGCAGCAATGCTTCATTGATAAACTAAGCATATATGAATGAAACTATTTTATACGCACCCGTTGCCTTGCACCAGCTGAATTTGGAGTGCTTGACCGGCTCTTATTCGGGGTTGTGGGCCTGCTATCAGATCCAAAACTCAAACGTGGAAACCGATGAGGTGATCCCGTTCGCTTCTCTGATTATACGTATAAACATCATTACATCATCAATGAGCATGGACATGCATTCATATGTCATAACCGAAAACAGTTTCAAGGAAACAAGATGGTAAAAGAGAAAAGTATATAATTGCAATCCGAAAATAAAATAGTTCAACAAGTATACCGACCTAGTCCTTTCTTCGGCGTGGTAGAAGTAAAGGAAAACGTTGTGGATCGCTGTTGAGGTCGAGGAGAAGGTGATGGAGAACGTCCTCTTCTGCAACAACCATTACTTCAATAGTTGATATTGATGCTCTAATTATACAACTAACTATGGTCTATTAATGCAATTCACCAGAAATGTAATGGTGATCTTTACCTGATTGAAGATGGTGGGGTTTCCCTGACAGAAGACGGCGGAAGTCGGGTTTCCCTGATTGTAGCTCGAGCAGCTTTAGAGGAATCATTACAAGTAGGATTGAGTTACATTCGAATCTTATCCAAAATATGAGAGATGATGCAAAAGGATAGATAAAACAAATACCATTCCTAAACCGATGGCAGTTGTCTTCACCATCTAGACTGCATCCTCGATATTTCAACTTGGTTTGGTTTGCACCATGCAAGGTCTCCCCAACTGGGATTTAATCAAAGATATTGTAAACAACCAAATATCCTGTCCGGTAATTGCTACGAAACGGAAAAACGACGAAGGGAAAAGAGTAGAGACAGGTAATTGCCTGGCAAGATGTACCGTTTATGGTACTTCGGTGTTTTAATCACAGACAACTGTTGGGAAATTCCCTCATGGTCAATATATTGTTGGCATTTTCGCACTCTCTGCAGTTGCACATTAAAGTATGGAAAAGTTCAATACTTTGTAAGCATACTACGTTTAAAGCATCAGAACAGGAAAGGCTAAAATCAAAGTCATATCACCAAGAAATGAAAATAATCCAACCTTACCTCTTCGACACAAGATACCCGAAGCTCTGTTCCCGAAACCTCATCGACCTTTTCTTCCAGAAAATCGTTAACCTTGTATGTCACAGAACCCAGATGATCTACGGTGTTCACAATGGCTTTTACGGCATAATCCTTTAATGTTTCTACCACTCTGCATATACACGATGATCTTTCTTCATAATCAAAATAGGAGAAAATGGAAGTAATTAAACTCGAACAACACTGTAAGAAATGAGCTATGAGGAATTTGAGTGACTCACATCTGCTTATGGTCATCATTAGTGTAGGACAGCTCAAAATACTCGGCTGCCGAGTAGAGTTGTGTTCTCAGATTTTTCAAATCCTAAAACAAAGAAACTTTGTGATAAAACCAAAAATATGAGATATAAATGCATTATCTAGCTGTGCGAAGTGCCAAATCTGTGCATATAGCAACCTCCAAGAACATCCACCACTTGAAATATTAAGACAAAACCACCCAATTAGGCAATGATTTAACTCGAATGCCGGTGCAATCAGTTTGGCCATCAAAATGCTAAGCATACAATCTAGGAGTGCTAAAACTTGACCAGGATATCAAAGAAAAGAAGATTCCAACTTTAAGGAAGATCCTATTCTTTCAAGCCTAAGAACTAAACAGACACAAAATATCAAGAACTCTAATACCTTGAGACTATCAGAGAATAAGAAGCTCTGCTGCATAGAAACCTCTTCATAATCGGGTTCTTCTCCAGACATCGGCATTACAGCAAGGAGACCGGACCGAGTATGCCTTAACCTGTATAATCAAAATAACCAAATTTACTTCAAGCAAATGGGGGAAAAGGGAGAGCAAGAAAATTATCCCATCTAACATCAAACAGAAAAGTTAGAAATCATATAATAATATTATGTCCCTAGAAAGAAACAGAAAACCTCATTGAATCTTGAGAATTTTAAAATAAGAACCACAACAAGAATGATTAACAATATGACAACATCAAGCTTGAAACTTGTACCCAGAGTGAGATACTTCAAAACTAAGTTACAACTGATAAGATAAAAAAAAGCAATTATTCCAACCAAAGGCAATAAAAAAACAAATAATAAAAGACAGACAAACCTTTACCAGTTGCTGCAGTTCTGCCACTACCCAGAAATTAAAAAAACAAATCCCACACACAAAATCGACAGATAATAATCTAAAACACTTGATTGTGATACAAAGGGAAAAAAAAGCCCATTTTGTCTGAGTCTTCAGCAATACTCTAAGTGCATTAAAAACAATTAAAAAGGAAAGGAAACTACAAAAGCTGTAAAATTTCCATGCCCTTTCTTTATTTGCGGAGGCAGCCAAAGAACAGAAATTCTTATGTCAAACAGTGTATGTTGAGATACTTCTCAGAAAGTGTGAATGTCATCTCAGTTGAACAAAAGCCAAATAGGAAAATGGCCTTATATAGGCTTTGTCGGGTCATCTTCTTCTTTTTCTTCTCAGTTTCTCAGAATCTCAACATTTAAAAGCTCAAAACTAACCAAAATAGAAAGTGGGTTCTAAGCGAAATTGAAGAAAAACTAACCTTTTCTCAGACAAGTTTGTTCTTTTATTTCCACTTGTAGCGCAGCTGAAGTTGTAAAAACCGAGACCCACTTCCGATTTAACCTTTAAAAACCAGCAGAGGTTAGACAAAGCGTAATAGAGTTATGAAGAGAGACGGTGACCGAAATAGTTTGATGTAGGATTGTTGGTTTGGCTAAACATTGAGAAAACGACAACATCAAGCAGAAAAGGCAAAAACTTGCAGTCGTACTCCAGAAAGAAGCATTGCTAATAGCTATAGCAGGTGTTGCTGGACTTGATTTTGCCAGCTCCTTTGAATGGCCATTCCGGTGGGACCGAGCAGTAGATTATTTTTCCTTCATCTGCTCTAATGGGGTCCCTTTATGAAGCAGAATCACATGACCCAACAAGATTTCATCACTTCCTTAACCGAAATCTTAATCCACTTTTCTCAAGGGGTTTTGACGTTTTGTAATTTGGTTTAATGCTTTAACTGATTTAAATTCACATAATATAAGATAACATCAACATCTTTAATCACTTAATCAACTTAATCAAAATCCCAGCAACTTGCAATCCACAGAGGAGATTAAAAAAAATAACTGTCAATGTCAATGTCAATGTCGAAGTTAGAGATGTAAATTCGAGTCAAGTTGAGCTTAAACAATAAAAAACTCTAGCTTCAATCAAAATTTAAATTCGACTCAAATTTATTAAAATTCGGATAAAAACCACCAAAATCTCTCAAGCGGACTATATAAAGCTCGTTTATTTATAGGGGTAAGCAAAACTCGACTCGAAAAAACTGAATAACTCGACTCAAGTCGAAAATACTTGACTCGTCTTAACTCACTTGAAATTTCATAAACTCGAACGACTCGAAAAAATTTCAAATAAAGTTTGAGTTGTAAAATTGAAATTCGAATAACTTAAAATTAAGTCCCTCAAATTTTTATGATATATATATACCGATATATAAAAATATGAAGAAATATTGTCACACGTGAAAAAATATGAAGAAATATATATATGTGCATATCTTATATGATTAGAGAAAGTCGTTTAAATTAGAATAACACCGTACTACAACATTATAACTAATTAGAATTAAATTTTTATAAGAACTCGAAAACTCGACTTGACTCGAATCGAAAATTTTTTAAATAAAGGTTGAGTTGTAAAATATGACGCCTTAACTCGAATAACTCAAAATTTTTTGACTCGATTCGACTCGACTCAATCGAACGCTTACGCATATTTACTTATGCTGTAAGATGACCATACTTGAATTGTTAATTATGAATTTATGATAAATAGTATATGTTTTTATTCTTAATCAGGGGCGGTATACTTAAATCGATTTAATTTATATTTTAATATTTAAAATCATTTTAGTCTAGGTTAGTTTCAAATTTCGTGCTCGATTATTTTTTGGTTTGGATCATTCCGATTTGAGGGTTAGATTTTTTTGAGCTCGAGTGATTTTAGGTTTTGCTCACTTCGACTTCCAGTAATTTAAAGTTGCTAGTTTGGAGTTATTTTGGGTTATGCCCATTTCAAATTTTGATCATTTTAAGTTATATTTTTAGTTTTTACGATCAAATTTAAATTTAATTTAATCGGATCAAAATTTTAAGTTCGAGTCCAAACTATGCAGCATGTCAAGAGACATTTGTTTACTTAAAAACAAATGAAAGGCCCTCTAAAGCCCAAGAGATGCAAAAGGCCTTAAGGCTGGTATTCTTTGTATAACATCACAGTCCATAGCCCACGTTCAATACAAAATTAATGTGAAATTCTTTAAAAACCATGACTGAGTTTCCTCTGCCATTATTATTCAAATTTCGCGGCAAACGCTCCCTTTTGCTCTCTCAACATTGTTCTTTCTTGAAAATATTTCTGGGTTCTTTTTTTGTTGTTTCGATTTTAAAAGAATTTTTGGTTTATAGTTTGAATTTTTCATTTTTTCCGTTATCGATATATTTGTTTTACTTCAGTGGGTTTGAATCGGTTTTCAAGTGACTTTGTAGATTAAGCCAAATTGGCTTTGCCTTTCTGGTGGTATGAGAGCAGGATTCTTTTGCAATCTTTTTTTAATACGTATGATTTTGGGTGTTTCAAGAATTAAATTTTGATTGCGAGTTTAAGATTTTGCAGTGTTTTTTTTGTTGACCGGCCATTGGCAAGTGGGATTGTCTCTGATTTGTGACGTAGGGTTTAAAAGAAGAGATCTTGAATGTATTTTTCTTTTCTCTTGCGATTTAAAAGAATTTTTGTTAATAGTTTGAAATTTCATTTCCTCTTTTATCAGTATCTCTGGTTTAATTCACTGGGTTTGAATCGATTTTTAAGTTGACTCTGTGGATTAAGCCAATTTGGCTTTGTTTTCTGGTGGTTTGAGAGAAGCATTCTTTTACGTTCTTTTTTTAATACAAATAATTTTTGGTGATTCAAGAATCAAATTTTGATTGCGAGTTTAAGATATTTGCGGTGTTTTTTTTTTGTTGACTCTAAAAAATAGAGATTTTTTCATTAAAATTCACTCCTCATTGTCATCAGTTGTAAATTTTGCATTGTATTTTTCAAATTTTCTCTCTTCTTTTTTTGAAGTTCATCTTTCAGATAAAGAAAGTCATTGGTGGCCCAAAAAAATTTGAAAGTGTGAAAAAACAATATTTGTCCCTTTTGTTAAAGACGCTGGAAATTCAAGAAAAAATAACCCAAAGGCAGGTGTTAAGTCATTTTTCATTGATTATTTTATTAAAGATCAAATTATTTTCTATTCTTTGGCTATTTGGTGAGTACTCAGCATCATCATATGCTAACTGTGGGTCGTTTTGATGGATGTACTGTTGTATAATAAGTGGCTGAACTCAACAATTTTTTTTGACGGATTAAAAGAGCAATTTTTTTAGTATTTTGGTGGGGCCATGGCCCCCACTAGTCTCAAGTTAGGATCTCCAAGAAACAAGGTAGAGATCAAGCGGTTTTATAAAGCTTATGGGAAAGATTGCAAGAAGGTATACATTGAGGAGTATCATAGAAAAGCTTTATAAATTGACATTCTTTTGTATTGGGATAATGTTCCATCTAAGAATTTGTTGATGCTTATATTTAGGTGGCTGCTGCTATGTGTAACAGATCCACTAAAAGGGTGGATGCCTTTTACAGTGTGAATCGGGTATATTTAGGTCTCGATGTAACTTAAGCACTAATTAGTTATCCAATTCATCTTTGGTTGCTTAATCTTGTCCTTGGATTGGATGCTTATGTGTGTAAGCGTTTTGTCTTCATTGGTAGTCTTCAAGATGGAATCATGTACTTTTCAAAGGGCATTTTATTCTTGCAAGATGGAGCAGCTTATGTGATTGGCCTTATGAAAATGATGATCGATCACTATGGTATCTTGGTGAGATTTAATTTGACATTTTGACATTTTGAAATGGTTGCAAGGAAGGTCTGATATTTGCAGCAAGTGTTAATGTCATTTAAACCTATTTAGTGCACTTCATTTTTTGGAAGTATATTTCTCTTCATTATTCAGTGAATTACTTCCCTTTTAGACTGTAAACTCTTAATGTTCGTCCTCTATCTACTGATTAAGGGTTAAAATTTTGTACCATTTCGACTTACAGGAAGCGAGTGTTGTGGAAAGAGAGAACAACGAGCCTTCTAAAATACCCTGGCAAACTCAAAAGCACAAGCGGGGTAAAGGCTCATTTTGGTTCCTCAAAAGAGGATTTTTTCTTCCCCAATCAGTTGCATCTAGTGAGGGATGCCTGCCTTTGTTGGAAAGAATTGTCTTTAATGGTAAAATTCATTGTTCTTTTTAGCACTCAATAGCAGCCATCTATGGTTTTTCTTCAATTTAGTTTCTTTATTTATCACAAGTCTCTTTAATATTTTTATCCCATGGTTATATCTCTTATTTTGCAATAGATGCAACTAAGAGACTGAAAAACTAGAGTTAAAGTAGTTGAAATTTTTTCAAATTTATGTGAGAAGCAAGTCAAAGAACAATGCTTGAAATACCAACAAGAGATCTAGCGTGATGAGGCGCTAGATCCCTTAAGTAAGGCCAGGGGTTCGAAATGTGGCGTTATGAATGGAGAAAACCGAGTTGGGAGGGTCACTCTCATAATGGGCCTATGCAAAACCTTATACGAATTAGTTGGCCATTGAGTCGGATACCCGTACTTATACAAAATAAAATGAACAATGCTTGAAATTATTTTTATCTGTCACATAGATAAGAGATATAATAATATCATGAAGAATTGTTATTTAATCAGAAGGGAAAAAGTAAATAAAATGTGCTATAAATGATTTTTCAGTCTCAAGACTCTAATCTACATTAGTGTCGTCTTTGGCTATCCATGTTCTGTTGCCTATCTATAGGAAAACAAAGTGTTTGAAATTAGCATCATTTGTTCAAAGAGCAATTGAGATCATTTGTTCACTACCTAGTAAGCATAGAAACTGCTGCTGCTGTATGAAAGTTTGTTATAATAATAATCTTCATAATTGTTATTGAGGTCCTTATTTGTTTGAATTCCTATAGGTATAAATCCTCATGCAATTAGGAGGACTCCTTAGGTTCATGTTTCATATTCATATAAGAGAGATGACATTGAAAGTTATAATCCACCAAAAAAGGGTTAAAAAAGTCGATGGCTGATGATAATGATAATGATTGTGTCCCTGCAGTGATATTGACAGGGGCATTGCTAACAGGAAGCTCCCCACAATTTTCTCAAAAACATTACAACAAAGTTGAATGCAGAAAATACATACCTGTTCAGAACTATGATCCTATGGTATATGACCACTTATTTAAATTTATAATATTACATTTTGCTTGCCTTCATTATTTATGTAGTGTGACATGTAATTAGTTAATACAATCAGAGACAACTAAGGTAAAGCTTTCTAGTTATCCCTCTGAATGTTGGATGACATTTAGGCTTGGGTGCAAGGAACCTGTTATTAAAACTTATAGAAGAGGTACATGCCCCATGGTGGATACTGGACATGTAAAGTGCTGTTGCCGGTTAAATTCATCAAAAGGGGAAAAAAATTTACCCGAAGACGGTGAAAGTTGATGAGATCATGAAAAATTTATCTGATGATGGTGGGGAAGCATGTAATAGTACATAAGAAGGAATTACAAATACTGTCCAAGAAAAAGTTGATATGGAAATTTTCAGTGAAAAAAATAAACTTTCACCATGGAGTCAGAGAAAGAAAAGCAAGAAGATTGTCTCGGGAGGTGGGAGGTATGAACTTGAGATCTGGGATTGAATAATGTGACATTCTAACTAGACAAGGCCCAAAAAGTAGCAAAGAAAAAGAAGAGAAATGTGAAAGAATGTTGCTTAATTAGTTCAAAGCAACTGTAATTTTTTCGGTTACATACAACTTCAACTTCATTTTTTTCCTTTTTTGTATGCATATGAGAACACTTCCCTAGATGATCTGCTGACATTAGTCAACTTGTCTACATTAATGTTGCCAACATCAACAGTAGAATATGATAGGTGTCAATTGCTTCTCTACTTCAGTTTTAACCGCTTAAGTGTCGTATATGATATAGAATTTCTTCTCACTTAACTTTTTCTAGTTGCTCATTATATGTTTCATGTGGTCAGTTTTCTTCATGCTTGCTGGAAGCATACATTATTCTCATTCATTTTGTTGTTGTATCTATGCTTGCTTAGAACCATCTGCCAAATTAAAAGAGAATAGAATTACAATTGAAACATATGAGAAGTCCAGTGCATATGAAGATGTATCTATAGGTCAAGATAGAGATAAAAATAATCACGTAGGGTCAAAAGAAAAAGTGCACAACTTAATCACCGGAGCTGAAAATAGTACCTCTAGTAAATAAAAAGTTGACAGTTATTCAGCTACAATTGACAAGGTTGTTTCTGAACTAAAACAACAGCCAGAACCTACTAATAACTCGAAGAAGAAGAAGAAAGCAAATTCTTTCGCACTTCTCAGTGTAGACACTGAATATTTTGATTTTTGTACTTCAAATCTTAATTTCATGACAATTTTTTGTTCAAGCTTTAGATTTTAAATTCAGAAGCTTCAAAGTTTATGCTTTGAGGGAATGTTTCAAGTAAAGAAAGTCATTGATGGCCCCCAAAAGAAAATATAAGTACGAACAAACAATAATCGAGTAAATATGAAGTCTCTTCTATTAGGCTGGAAATTCAAGAAAAAGTAGCCCAAAGATAGGTGTCGAGTCATTTCTCATTGATTGTTTTATTAAAGATCAAATCATTTTCTATCCGTTGGCTATTTGTTGAGTACTCTATTTTACTCGTCGTCATCATATGCTAATTGTGGGTCGTTTTGATGCATGTACTATTGTATTCTATGCTTAGAAGAAATTATTTGACAAGCTAAGATCTCCATAGAGTAAAGCAAAAATCAAGCAGTTTTATAAAGCTTATCACGGGCAAGATTGAAAGAAAGGTTTACTTTAAGAACCATCATAGAAAAGTTTTATGATTTGGTATTCTTTTATATTGGGATAATGTTTCATCTAAAAATTGTATAAACATATTTAACACTTTTTTTTAAAATAAATTTGTTGTTGCTTATATTTAGGTGGTGGTGTTGTGTAATAAATCCACTGAAATGGTGGAGGCCTTTACGGTGTGAATCAGTTTAAGTTTCGATGTAGCTTTAAGCACTAGTCAGTTATCCAATTCAGCTTTGATTGCTTAATCTTGTCTTGGAATGCTTATGTGCGTACTGATATTTGCTTAATCAGTTAATTTGCCATCATTTTAAACTTTAATGAGGCTTCTCAACTAGCACTGCTATAATGTAATGTCAGGTAAGCATTTTGTCTTCATTAGTAGTCTTTAAGAGGATATGTGAAACCATGTGCTTCAATGGACATTGGATATAGTCTCATTTTCAGCCATCTTTTGCTGGATGAAACCTGAGAGTTGCTTTAGTTTGACTATGTTTGTTAGTAAATATTATTAGTTACATTAATGTGTTCTTTATTTATTTTCAGGCATATTTATTCTTACCAGATGGAGTAGTTTCTGTGATTGACCTTATAGCAATGATAATCGATCACCATGGTGTCTTGGTGAGATTTATTTTAACTTTTCAAAATAATCGTAAGGTTTGATATTTACAAGCAGTGTTGATATCAATTAAAGCTATTAAGTGCCCTTTATTTTTTGGAAGTATATTTCTCTCTATTAATTAGTGAATTTCTTCTTTTTTACACTATATTTTTGTTGATTATACCTTTTCCATTTTAGGCTTGTAAAATAAATTGAACTCTTCATGTTCTTTCTCTATCTACTGATCAAGGGTTGAAAATTTTGTACCATGTTGACTGAGTGATATGAAAGAAGAGAGCAATGAGCCTTCTGACATACCTCAGGAAACTCAAAAGCACAAGCGAGTTAAGGCTCGTTTTGGTTCTTCAAAAGAGAATGCTTTTCTCCCCCACTTAGTTGAATCTAGTCAGGGATGTTTGCCTTTGTTGGAAAGAATAATTTTTAAAGGTAAAATTTATTGTTCTTTTAAGCACTCAATAGCAGTCATTTATGATTTTTCTTCAATTCGCTTCCTTTATTTATTACAAGTCTCTTTAATTTTTCTACCCTCTCTTATTTTGCAATAGATGCAATTAAGAGACATAAAAAAGAGAGTTAAAGTAGTTAAAATTGTCTAAATTTATATGGGAAGCAAATCAATGAATAGTGCTTGGGGTTATTTTCATCTGTCATAGAGATGAGAGATAGAATAATATCAGGAAGAAATGTTATTAATCGGAAGTGTTTGAAATCAGCATCATTTGTTCAAAGAGTAATCGAGACCATTTGTTCATTACCTAGTAAGTATGGGAATTGTTGCTGCTGTCTGAAAATTTGTTATAATCATAAATGTGATTGAGGTCTTTATTTGTTTGAAATTGAATTCCTTTTAGGTATAAATCCTCATGCAGTTAGGAGAATGACTCATTGGGTCCCTGTTTCATATTCATATAGGAGAGACAATATTGAAAGTTATGATCCACCCAAAAAAGGGTTAGAAAGTTAGAGGCTAATGATAATGATAATAAACATGTTGTTGCAGTGACATTGACAGGAGTATTGCAAAAAGGAAGCTCCCCACAGTTTTCGCAAAAAAACTTATAACAAACTTAAATGCAGCAAATCCACACATGTTCAGAGCTATGATCGAATGGTATAAGATCACTTACCTGAATTTATAAGACTACAGTTTTCTTGCTTTCAATATTTATGTAATGATTCAATATTTTTGTTTTCTATTGACGTGTAATTAGTTGATACAATCAGAGACAACCAAGGCAAAGCTTCCTAGTTTTTTCTCTGATCCTCGGATGGTGTTCAGGCTTTGGGGCAAGGAACTTGTCATTGAAACTTGTAGAAGTGGTACATGCCCCATGGCGAATAAGGAAGGTGCGGCTACCGATGAAATTCATCAAATGGAAAAAATTATCGGAAGAAAGTGAAAGTTGATGAGATCATGGACAATTTATCTAATAATGGTGGGGAATCATGTAACGGTACAAAAGAAGGAATTACAAATATTGTCTAAGTAAAAGTCGATATGGAAATTTCCAGTGCAAAAAATATACTTTCACCGTGGAGTCAAAGGAAGATAAGCGAGAAGATTTCTCTAGAGGTATGAACTTGAGATCTGAGATTGAATAGTGTGATATTTTACTAGACGAGGCACAAAATGTAGCAAAGGAAAAGAGAGGAAATGCAAAAGGATGTTGCTTAATACTTCAATTTTATCTTTTTTTGTATGCAGATGAGAGCACTTCCCTAGATGCTCTTCTAACATTAGCCAATTTATCACTTGCTTCTCTACTTCAGTTAACTTGTCACTTATGATATGAGGTTTCTTGTCACTTAACTTGTTCTAGTTACTCATTATAGGTTTCTTCTTGTCTGTTTTCTTCATGCTTGCAGGAAGCGTATATTATTCTCGTTTATTTTGTTGTTGTATCTGTGTTTGCTTAAAATCATCTGCAAAATTAAAAAAGAATATAATTACATGTGAAACAGATAAGAAGTTCATTGCTTTTGAAGTTGCATCTATAGGCCATCATAAGGATGCACAACCTAATCACCGGAACTGAAGATGACACCTCTAGTAAATCAAAAGTTAGAAGTTATGCAGCTATAGTTGACAATGTTATTTCTGAACCAAATCAACAGCCATAGCCGACCAATAACTCAAATAAAAGCAATAGCAAAGTTCTTCTCAGGTAGCTGCTCAATATTATGATTATTGTACTTCTAATCTAGATTTCATGACAATCTTTTGTTCAAGCTGCAGATTTGAAATCCTGAAGCTCTAACTGATTCTCTTTTCATACAGTTTTTGATAATAAGGTAGGTGAGTGTTTTAACCTTTTGTCTGCTAGTTTTTTTTTTCTCGGCCAATTTAATGCATGTAAAATAGCAAAACACTATCATGTTATTTTAATGGTATATATTCGCTCTAGGGTTGATGCTTTTTTCTAATGTTTTGTAGGATGTGGCTGAAAAAGTGAACAAAAGTCTCACTAAATGTAAATGCAGGATTCAATCTTCTGATCAATCAAGACAATGAAAACCATTCAGAGTACCAGAGGATTCCTGCAGTAATAAAGATCCAAAAATTGCTGAAACTGATTTGGTTCCGTCACTCGGACAACAAGTAATAGTCATTCGCCCTAAAACAAGGGAAGTTAACGATGAAAAAATACTTAATGTGGAGCATTTACAGGGTCCAGTTTGATAGTCCCAAGCTAAGAGTAGAGTTTGTCATGGTAATTACATTTTTTAATATAATCACATTTCAGTTCATTTATCTTGTTCTCATTATGGAAGTCTCAGAGACAAACTATTGTAGGATATAGATTGTAATCAGCCCTGCGAACATGTTGGATTAACACGTCGCATTTGAGAGCCATTTTCTTATGTCATTCATGCCTAATTATCACTTTTGATCAAATATTGTGCGAGTTATAATTAGTTCTAGATTAAAAATTTTGTACCCTTGATGTTAAATACTTGCTAGTAACTAATACAATATACTTGAGTCTTGTCCAGGTGGATGCAAGGTATAACATTTTGAATGCTAGGACGGTTGTTGTTAATGTTGATAGTACACATCCAATAGCCAGTGATCAACCCCTTACCATGGTACATATCCAGGTATGTCTGAATTGAACCGTGCTCTGAACAAAAAGATTATTCCACTATTTGATAGACTTAATTGCTTATATAATTTTTAACACATCTTAATTTTCTTGGTTTTTTCATGCTAGATGTGGATTATATTGTTTTGCATTCTCATATGGATACTTGCTTATATTAGTATAATGTACTTTTGTATATAATGTTTATACACATACACACTTCTGGAAGCTATACTGATGGAGCTCAGAAATACAATATTTAAAAAGTTCCGAGCCTTTCAAGAAGCATATTGCAATGGTACTTATACAGCTAAAGGAAGCCAATGGCCAGGCATGTGGCTTCCATGAATTGATGTAGAAGTGGTTTAATCTTTTCTTCGTTTCAAATCTCTTTTTCAATAACTTCAAATTGATCATTTTTCATGCAGGTTTCTTCTGATTTACATAACTTGAGACAACATAATGCTTATCCAGCAAACCACGTATCACCATAGCAAAAACCCCCAACTAATTCCTATTTCATAGGTGGCTTGGCAAGTTCTATTGTTTCACAAGAATTAGATTGTGTTGCGGGTGAAATTGTCGAAGGATCAAGACTAAAAGCAGGTTCCATGGTGGATGCCGCTATTAAGGTACAAGTATCATGGTGGATCAAGACTTAAAGTCATCTGCGAAGGAAAAAAAATAGAACCAGAAAATGGCAGCTTCAGTTATCAAAAACACTTAAATTCCATATTACTTCGAAACAGTGAGCAAGTTCCTTCCGAGCTTATAACATCATGCATTGCTACTTTTCTCATTTGAGAAAGCCCTTCTCAGTATATGCACACCATGCTGGTGTGAATGTGACGGGTTGCATGAATTGTGTTTTGAGACGGTTAAATATTTGTAGATGCCTAATTGAATAAAATTTGGATGCCTTATCAAAGTGGGTAATGCCTCTGGTTGTGCTTGTAACCCACATGGGGAAACAAAGTTGTTGGACAATGGTTCAATCCTTTCGGTCAGATTCTTGGTGTCTTGTTTTTGACCTTCAAAACAGAGTTGTGGGCTATGACTTTCAAAACATTTGAGACGGATAATAAATACAAATGTAATCTATGGTCCTCGTGGATGAAACAATGGATTATTGTTGCCGCTGCAATAGATTCTGAGAAATGATGCAAAATAGGAGTTAACACAGTTGCTCCCTATATTGGCCCGTTCCTTATCACCAGCTTTGTGAATTTCTTAACTGAAAATTATGTTGGTTCAAACGATCAGTATGGACTGGTTTTTGCATTTATCTTCTTTTCAAATATTATGAAATCACTAACTCAACGGCTGTGGTACCTCAGTGCTCATAGAATCGGAATAAGGGTTCGTGCAGCTCTCATTGTTTCGATTTACAAAAAATCGATTTCAATTAAGCTTGTCCGGAGAGAATTGGAGTGTCGGAAAAAGACAGTTTGTTTGCCTGGCTAAGGTGCTCCTAAAGAAAAGGAGAATTTTGGTGTTGGATGAGGCTACAGCTTCCATTGATACATCCACAGACAATGTGATTCCGGGGACAATAAGGGATAATCAAGCTGATGTACAATAATCACCGTGTCACATCACATCGATTACCAAACAGTTGTCGCCAATGATTTGGTTCTGGTTCTTGATAGAGGTAAGACCATAGGTTGTCTTCTGCATATTATCAAAGCATAAACCTCAATATATATGCACCACCTAAGGAAATTCTGAAACATGGTTAAATGCTATAGAGTGTTTGAGAAAATATGAAGGAAAATATTGGGTATTCATCAAATCATGTGGACAACAATGGAGCATCACCCTGCAGGAACATTACAAGTAGAAACATACAAACCACCTGCTCTGTCTTGAATTATTTTCCTCGTCTTCAATAATCCGAGCTACAACATTCTTGTCCTTATTCAACGTGGTTTGAGTTTGCATTCATGGGAACCCAGCTTCTTCAATATAGAGAAGTCGAGAGAAAGTGGCTTAAGAAGTATCTATATACATGCTCAGCTATTGCCTTTCTGTTTTGGACTTAACCAACCTCAGTGTCTGTCATCTCATTCGGTGTCTGTGTTTTGGTAACATCTGGGACGGCGCTTTCTGTCGTAGAAGCTTTTAGGATCCTTCAAGAACCTTACGGAACTCATTTCAATGATTGCTCAGACAAAAGTCTCATTTGATCGAATTCAAGAGTTCCTTGGAAAGGAAGAACAAAGGAAGGTCGTATCCACTCATAGTGCAAGAGCATCTAATGTTGCAAGACCGGAGAATATGTATGGGAAACAAGTGGCCTAGAGATAAAGAAACCGAACATCAAAGCTGAAAGAAGACTAGTGCACATGAAAAGATAAGCATCATGCTGCCATGGTTCTTCCATCTAGCATATTGGACCTTGAGGGATTGAAGTGAGAAAAAAACACTCAGCATGATCCCCCAGCAGAAAACTGATACAGGATGGGAACAATGGATTACCTTCGATCCCTTTCATCAAATGTGCTCTCGGGATCGTAACAGCCAAGCAGAAACTCCCAAACTTCTCCCCTAATCGATGGATGGATCCGCTATGTTTGCAAACAAAAGAAAACAATGGCAATAGATATGAACATGATATCTGAGTTAAACGGACAAGGTTATCGGTATGTCTGACACGAGTATTCTCGTTTTTTTTCTAATTTTTTTCATATATTTGGAGGATCATAATTCATAACCACAATTATGTGTCAGACACGAGTTCATTGGCTAAAACATTTGACAGCACCAGATTACATATGTATAAACTCGAGATCAGATCCGAATGAGAACACCTCTAATATTGAACAAATTCAGCTAAGCTAAAATTCAATCAAATTAGAACCCATAATAAAGAAAAAAGAAAGGTATATTTTGTTTAAAAAGGATCAAACTTTTCAATCTAAGAAAAAAACAAACCTTGATCCTAAATCTGGTTCTAGGAACATCATCAGCGCATTCAGGCCGGACTGCATAATAAGAATCAGCAGCTTCCCCGAGAGCTCCCCACATTTACCAATAAAACATAAAACAAAGGCTAAATGAAAAATAACTATATACATTTTCTGAACTTTAATAGCCTAAAGTATTTTTTTTTGTAAAAATAGGTACCTGACGTTTCAACCGTTATAATTTTAGGTGCCTAAAGTTTACAATATTATAATTTTAGGTGCTTGACTGTTAAATGGTGTTAAAAATAAGTTATTAACCAATTAGTGCTTGACGGGTAAAATGTTTAATTTTTTTAAAATTAAAAACTTAAAATAATTTGTTTAATATAAACTTTCAATTTTTCATAAAATCCCGAAATTTTGTAAATTTTACAAAACAATCTTCAAATTTTTAAAATTTCTCAAACTTCTAAATCGCCGCCGATCACAGCCCCTGAACACACCCCTTTGGTCGTCGGACCAAAGCGGCCATTTCTCCCAACACGACGTTGCTAAAAACGCCAAATAGCGTGCCAACAAATCATCAAACGCGGAATCGACGTTAAGTAAAATTTAGTCCTTAAATTTGTTATTTTTTATATCGGTATTAATTTATTTTGTCTATATTAGCACATTGAGTTTGTTTATTATTTTTTAAAACACTAGTCTCTATTGTTTTACATTGGTACTTAATTTGTCTATATTTCTCTATTATATCTTTTTATTACCGTGTTAAATAAAGTGACGGGACACTCTGAGAAATATAAAAATATAAAAGAGCATAGAATAATGAAAAAAATAAAAATTTTAACAATTATAAAATATAAAAATTATACTAGAAATTAAAACTGTTACATAAAAAGGTACTAATATTAATGTGGACAAAACATTTAAATAATAATGTGAAAAACAAACAAATTCAAATATCAATATGACATAAAAAATTAAATAGCAATGAAGAAAAAAGTAAATAATTTAAGATCCACTAATCGGCCTAGTGGCTAAAGATGGTCATCTTATCCTATTTTGTATGGAGTTCGAATTTCGATATGATAATATAATACCTTACTATTTAATAAAAAAATAAATAAGTTTAGAACTAAAAGATAACTTATACCTTACGAAACAATGCAAACAAAAATGATTTTTTAGATTCATTACTGCAAAAAGAGCAAAACAATAATTCAACAGGAAAATGGGAATTTATTTATGAACTAAATTAAACTCAAAAGTTGTAAAATCGAAAAGGTATGATCTTTAAAAAGAACTTTAAAAGATTGATAAACGATGAAGATTACGATGCATGCATGAACGGTAATGGTGTTGGGTGATTGGTTAATTCTTCACTAATAATAAATGATAAATATTGAATACATCTCATGAAAATTGTGCAATTTATTTCCATTATAGACTAAATATGCACAAACTCCGATGTAAAACAATTCCAACCCTTTCCCTGTCGTTATATATATAACGTTGAAAGACACCTTTTTTAACTCTTCACCTTCATTCTCCATCCTCTTCCAATGGATCTTGGCTTCCCAAAGTTGGAAAATGGACCTGGATTTGACTGCTTCAACTTTGAAGAATACCCATTTGGAATGTTAGATGCTTTAATCATCTTTTCATAATCTGTTGTTATTCTACTATTATTTGTCTTTTCAAGTTTGGGGTTTTAACTTTTAGTCCTTAATGTTTGGGTCTTTTTCTTCTGTTGTTTTAACCAGGGTGGATTTGTCGGCTTTTGAAATGGGTAATTTTTACGATTTCAGTTCATCTTCATTGGCTCACCAAACCAATGATGTACGTGTTGAGTTCATGGATTTTGAAGAAATAAGCAGTGACTTTACTGTTTTCGATCGGAATGAAGATGTAATGGTCGATGCAAAGCCTCTAAAGGCAGCACTTGATTCGTCGGGTCGCCGTTGTGGCAATACGTCGAACACTAGTGGTATGGACACAGGATCACAAGCGGAGCAAATTGTGAGCAGGAGTTTCAGAAGGAAGAGAACGGCTGCGTTGGAATTGGATGAGATTCAAAAGTATTTTGGTTTCCCGATATCGATAGCTGCTAAGGAGATGAATGTGGGGCTAACGCTGTTGAAGAAGAGATGCAGGGAACTTAACATCTTGAGATGGCCTCATAGGAAGATCAAGAGCTTGAAGTCCCTCATCAACAATGTCAAGGTATATCCATATCCATGCATGCATGTGTGTTTTCATTCAGCAGACTTATATATGCTTCGTTGGAGACGAATGTAAGATTTTATGTTAAGGAATACGACTAACCCTAGTAGTCTAGGGTGTTCATGGTTAACCTAAATGTAACAACGGTTAACCTATAAGTTTTGCTCTTTGTGCAATTAGATGATAATATCTAAAGATAACGTGTTTTAATTACACTAAGAACAAAATCTACCGTCTACAGATTAGACATTGTAGTATTTAGGTTAACCATAAACACCCCACTGAGCGTCACATAAAACATTAAAACCCATTGGTTCATCCATGTGCTTATTACTATAGACATACCATTTTGCTTAAGGACAAGGGTCTCGTTAACATGACATGATCATGATGAAACTAAATGTATTTTAATCTTGATATACAAAACGTCATCATCAAATAAAACACATGATTATTAATACTGGCTAGCATTAGCAGAGACTGATGGTGCCAACTGACCAAACCCTTTAAATGTTTTTTTCTCAATGGCATGGCCATAACCTAATGGGGAAAGCTCTTCAAAGTGTGTGGTTCCTATATTCTAAGTATCCATTATAGATGTGAGGGACTTATTTGGCAACTCTTTTATTTTCAGGAGCTTGGTTTGACTAATGAGATTGAGATGTTGGAGGAGCACCAGAGGATGCTAGAGAAACTGCCAGATATGGAATTGACTGAGAGAACAAAGAAGCTAAGGCAGGCTTGTTTCAAAGCTAATTACAAGAAAAGGTCCTTTAGATTTTAATTTACAGTCACCACAGCTACCTTTAGATTTTAATGTAAAAACAAGTTGTAAGATATTCAATTACTACTCCAAGATATGATTTTTTATATACATTATAAACTTATATAGATAATTTGAAGTGCTGTAAATTATTCCTTACTTAAAAGTGCTTTGAAGTTTCAGGAGCTCTTTTTCTTCATTTTCCCAAGCCCACGTCTCCATGGGACCACTTGCTTAAAGCTTTCATAAATGCTTGCCTGCAGATAAATGTAGTTGTCGGATTAGAAAACATTCAATAACAAAGATTGTGCCTTTTTTTTTGGTAAAATAGTTAATTTCTCAATTTCACTTGCAGAAGAGTCAAGAGTGTAAAATTCCCAGAAAATAAGAAACATAAAAACAGAAAGTTTGACACAACAAAGAAGATTAAGAACATGACAGAATTGTTTGTTCTGGTTTTGAAACGTACCAAGACACGTGACCTAGGTTGAGATAGATTCAGAAAACTGGCTTTTTTCCTAACCCTTGTGATCTTCACCTCCGCATCTCCACCGTCAGCAACCGGAGTTGAAAAGCCAAGACTTCCCTGAACAACTCGTCCAGCCTTTCTAAAGCTCCCCCACCTACTGGATCCGAACTTAAGGCTCCTCAAAGACTCAACTTTTCGAAACGACAAGGTGTTGGACTTGGACCCAAACCGGCACGCATCAGGCCCGTCCAAGACTGTTGTTGGAGACGGCATGTTAGCAACTTTAGACTCAGCTAATAACCTCGGAGGCAGTTGTAAGCATCTCGCAACGTTTGGCTTTGGTTGACTGCTGCTTGTATCAGTTTCGTTTTCAGTACTCCGATATGGTCGCCTAGGCTTGCCCGGAGCTTCCTCCCACTGGAATGGAATCGAAACCGAGGCATGGATCGGCGGCGTTATCATCTCCGACGGCTCTTTCCTCTTACTCGGAAACGAATATAGAGAAAGCTTTGGTGTAGAAGGAGACCCCATTCTTGCTTTCACCCTCTGATCATGCAAACGTTAGTTTTTTTCCCACACGATATATAAAAACGGTTTTCAAAGTTTATAGAGACAGAGATCGTGGCCTCGTGGGTGAAGAGGGTGGCTCTTTTTGTCATTTTTATGTCCATTTCCAACAACGGTGACCGATGTCGGTACCAAATAAGTGGTTTCAGTAGAAAAACGAATAATATTATTAATTTTATAAATTGATAAATAATGTATTTAATCTTTAAATTTATACATTTTATTAGTTTGATCTTATTTTAAAATTTTTAACTTCTAATAATTACATATATTATTAACTTTATGTGTTTTTTTAGTTTTGGAGATAATTCTCTACCTTATTATCCTACCTCATTAGATTTTTAATGATTTTTTTTAAAAATAAAAATATTCTTTTACCGTCATAATAATGGATTAATATTTTCATTACGAGTCCTCAACTAGTTACATAAAATTTATTTTGTAGATTTCCAAGCGCAATTGAAAATTTATTTTTTCCGAATGAAAAAGGCAAGTGAGTCAAAAGGAGCTTATAATTAGTTAGGGAAAATGCAAAACATTAGGATAATGTCGGGGGGAGCGAGCCAAGTTGCCAAGTCCAGGGCTGATCTGCAACATTAATGGAGCGTAATCTGGTCATTTTAGGGCCTAATTCTGTAACATTATGATTGTAACGGAAGTTTATTTTTTTTTTTCAAAATCTAAATCAATCGTAATATCTAAAACAATAAATCAATTCATAATCATATAAAATTTGATACCTCAAGAGTCAAGACATTGGTATTGTCACAAACTTGCTCCTAAGAGGTCACTTGTAATTTAACAATTTTTTTTGGATAATTTATATTGTGGTCTATTTTGTTTAAGGTGTATTTTGTTTTGGTCATCAAACTTAAAAAAATATTATTTTGGTCATTTATATTTTCGACGCTTATCATTTTGGTCACCTGATTGTTAGACTCAGTTAACTCCGTTAATACGATGACATAACACGTTAATAAAAAAAAATTAAATTTGACCCTCAAACTTTTAAAATCTTATTTTTTTCACCATCTTCACAAAAAAAAATCCTTTTCTTTAAAAAAAATCTCTAACCCAAAACCCTCGATTGTGCTAAAGGCGAAATTCTCCATGGCCGGTTTGCAAGTATTTCCACGGTTATATGTACATGGTTCACTTTTGGTGCTGAATCCTTTAACTGAACCAAGAAAGAGGAAGATGATGGCAACGAATACGCCCATGAAGATACTAACAATAAACCATAACCTCAAGTAGTAATATTTACCTATGATACTAATAAATGTTATGTTTGTATTCTCATCAGCAAGGAAAGATTGGTGTTTGGGTTAGAAATTTTTTTTTAGAGATGGTGAAAAAAATTTAAAAGTTTGAGGGTCAAATTTAAAATTATCTTTTTTAATTAGTGTGCCATATCATCATATTAACGGGGTTGACGGTCCGGTGACTAAAACGATAAACATCGAAAATATAAATGACTTGATAACACTTTTTTAAACTTGATAATTAAAATAAAACAGACCCTAAATAAAAAAAGACTACGGGTAAAAATTACCTAAAAATGTTAGAACGGAAGTGACCGCTTAGGAGCAACTTTGTGACAATACCAATGTACTGCGATATCAAATTTTATACTATTATGAATTGATTTATTGTTTTAGATATCACGATTAATTTGAATCTAACAAGTAATCACAACAAAAAGAAAAAAGTAGATGATATTTATTTTAGGAGATCATAATATAATTGTTATGTCTGTAAGATATGTGCGTTGTCGAAGAGTTAAAAATATTTATGAACAAATAATATCTTGTAAACACATTTAAACTATTTAATATATATATATATATATCACGATTGATTCAAATTTAAAAAATATATATATATATATTTAAACTTCCGTTGCAATCATTTTAATTGTTCCTCTCCAAGATGGCTTAAATGGGTAGGTCTACAGTACGACAGGGTACAATGCGATTATGGTACGGCACCATTTTATAAAAATTGAAATACGAAATTGAAAATATTATATTTTTATAATATTTTTAGTACTTACAAAAACTTAAAATGTTATCAGAAGCAATGAAAGTTTCAAAACTTAAGACCAATTGAAAATGTTATCAAACACACTACACAAATTCTGGTATATAGCGGCACTTTTTGCGGCGTTTTTGGAAAAAACGCCACTAATTTTGAAGAAGTTGCGGCGTTTTGTAGTAAAAACGTCACAAATAACAAATTTCGCGGCGTTTATTGAAAAGCGCCGCAATATCAATGTCTATAGTGGCGTTTTTATGAGAAAACGCCGCAAAAGTAAAACATATAGTGACGTTTATAAGGTTAACGCCGCAAAAGTATAACTTATAGTGACGTTTGTATCACAAACGCCACAATTGTGAATAGTCACCGTTTATTTTTATGTTATACTCGCTTTATTCCCTCATGCCTCAACCGAGCCCCAATTATCCCAAAATCCTTAATTTTTCCTCATCGCTCTCGATCTTTAACGCCGTTTCACTCTCAATCGGCTCTTAGTCCCTCATCTCGATCGGACAGGCGACCCCCATCGGCAGCGAAATTCTGTTGCTGCTCGCACCATCATCTTCTTGATTCAGATTCTGTTGTCGCAAAATTATTCAACAAAGGATGGTACTGGAGTAAGCTTTTTATCCATGATTTTTAGATTTCAAAATGATTTTATCTCATAATTCTGAATTTTTTTTCGATATGTGTAGGAACTCAAAGGAAAGTCGTTATCTTCCTAACGCTCTTCTCTTCGTTTCATCTTCTCTTTGGGGTTTTACGTTTTTTTCAGTTCTGCTCTGTTTTCTTTGGAAAAATAGTTAAGCGAACTTCATTTTATATTATTTGAAGAAGATGAGATTGTCAAGAAATCATGAACTTAGATATCTCTGTCATCATTTTTTATGTAAGCATGTAAAAAGTTCACTGATTCCTAATTTTTTTAATTTTCTTGATTGACAATATCCGGTGGGATGCTTGGAATATGATGAGGGTAGAGACATGTTTAGGTTCCTCATTCCTAGTCAGACATTTAGCATGAGTGATAATTTCACTTGGTTTGAAGTGGCAATTTAAAGACTATGTCCCATGTTTTATTTTTGCAGTTGTGTCTTACAGTTTAATATTTAATTGGGTGTTCAATATCGCAGCTTTGATGTGGATAATGGACCAAAAGCTGCTGAGTTTATCAAGGTTTGTTGCAATTACTGACTTTCCTGTGCTCTTATGTTCATTTGATAGTGGTGCTTAAGATATAATTATTTTGATCCTTTTTTTTCTCAGATGAGGTCAATTATGTTGGACCATAAACTTTTTCATTTTTATCTGAAATTTTACACAAGGATTGTGTTTTTGTATTGAGTTCGATTGTCTGCTAGATTTATCTTCACTGATGGGAATCACTGCTTACTTTTCTTTTGTTTCCAGTGTACATCTAGATTCGTTGATTAAAGTTTATGTAAACCATTTTGGTCCGATTATCTCATGTTCCACAAAATTAGGACACATGTTTTTCCCGTGGTTAATTAAAGTTCTGCTTTAGATATTTTATTTGTATGTTCCATAAGCTTTACTTGTTTCTTCATTTTAATGAGCATGTCACCTTACTATTTCATTTTCTGTTTCATTCATGTTTGTGATAACTAGTGTTTATTGTTTGTCTTGTGCAGAAAGCTGCCAGGGAGTGATAGCTTTGAACATGGAGGATGGAACGCCACATAGATTCCAGGCTGCTAACACAATTTTGGCCACTGGGGGTACTATATTTATCACTTATATATGTATTTTTATTTTATTTAAAATGGATTGTCAAAATAAATAAAAGGACCTTTATCTTTGCTTTCTGTTTCTTTCAGGGATATGGTAGAGCCTACTTTTCAGCAACCTCAGCTCACACATGCACTGGTGATGGCAATGCTATGGTTGCACGTGCTGGGCTTCCTCTCCAGGTTTCTTCTATTTTTATAACCCTGAAATTGGTTTTTGAAACATCTTCCTTAACTATCTTTTTATCTGTTCTTTCCCCTTTTTTATTTATTCTTCTTACAGGATTTGGAGTTTGTGCAATTTCACCCAACTGGAATCTACGGGGCAGGGTGCCTCAGTACTGAAGGTTTGTGCCTATTCTATTCCCCTTCATATGAAGTGTGGTGTTAATGGGTTGATTTTTTTAGTACATTAGATAGATAATTATTCCATTTTTCATTTTAAAATTTAACTTCTGTTGCACCTCTATTTTTATCTGTAGTTGAGAGGGGTTCATTTCTAAATTTCATCTGCAATTTGCAGGGTCTCGTGGTGAAGGTGGTATTCTTAGAAATAGTGAAGGTGAACGCTTTATGAAACGGTATGCACCTACTGCCAAGGATCTTGCTTCAAGGGATGTTATTTCAAGATCTGTGACCATGGAAATCAGGGAAGGTCGTGGTGTAGGTATGATTATCTCTTCATTGCTGACATTTTTATATTTCAGCAGCATCCAGAGTATCTGTGTTTTTTCCCCTTAAGGAGTTTATATGAGGTTGGCAATGTACATTGAGGTATTGCAATATGGTGCTTGTGGTTTAGAGTAGGTGCTCATTTTATTTGATTGTTTAATCCCAGTTCTATGATGTTTTTGTTATTTTTGGTGATGTTTGTGCCATGCCGTAAGAAGCATATGTTTGTTTGTACTGTTACGTGATTCAGACTATTACCAGTTCCTGCAAGTTAATTTGAGCTCATGGTGTTACTTATTGTAATCTTATCCAATAGGACCTTTGAAGGACCATATCTATCTCCACTTGAATGATTTGTCTCCAGAGGTGCTCAAGGAGAGGCTTCCAGGTATCTCTGAGACCGCTGCCATTTTTGCTGGCCTGGATGTTACAAAGGAGCCCATCCCAGTCTTGCCTACTGTACACTATAACATGGGTGGAATTCCAACAAATCATCATGGCGAGGTGTGATATTCAGATGCATTTAGATGTGATGTTTGGTATAAATTGTAGAATTTAATTGTATTATTCATTTAAGATATACACAAAGAAAATGGATACGTGTAATATTGGGCTCTTCAAATAATCTCGTCTGGTAGTCAACTATTTCTGGTTTTAGCTTTTCTGTAATGTATTTTAGATTATTATATATATGATTTTATTTGATTTTTTTTTGAAACATGATGTTATTTGCGGCGTTTGTTAGAACAAACGCCACTAAAGACTAGTTATTTGCGGCGTTTGTAACCACAAACGCCACGAAAGACCAATTATTCGCGGCGTTTAAGTTCTAAAACGCGACTAAAGATCAGTTATTTGCGGCGTTTGTAAACACAAACGCCGCTATAAATCTTAACTTATTGCGGCGTTTTTTATAGTAAACGCCACTAAAGACCAGTTATTGGCGGCGTTTGTAAATACAAACGCCGCTATAGATCGTGACTTTTTGCGGCGTTTTTCCCGAAAAAACGCCGCGAACTATTGCGGCACTTCTTGTGGCGCTTTCTTAAGCGCCGGGAGAGTTTTTAGCGGCGCTAAAAAACGCCGCCATAGAGCTAAAAAAACGCCGCTAAAGACCTGTTTTGCTGTAGTGACAGTGTAATATTTTCAATTCTATATTTTAAAATTTACAAAATTTTCAATTAGTGCCGCACTGTAATCACACCATACCTTACCGCATGTTAAACACCCCGGCTTAAAAACATAACAATGGTACACTTTTTAATATAATTGGGTGAAGAGATTGTTCAAACACTGAACATTATCTCTTAATCACTACGACAAAAAAATTATCGACAAAGAATATATTGTTATATTCTTCACTTTCTTTTATTATATTTCTTACTGCTTTATTTAGATCCTGTCGATATATATCAGAAAATGGTTTTCACTTGTAACCAAAAAAATATCTTAGCCTAGAAGAAAAAAGCCAATGACATTCAAATTATATGTAGTACTATATTTACAGACAAAAATTATTATATGTCGTACTATATTTATAGACAAAATTATAAAGTTGGATTATTATTGTCGTGACTAATTCAATACATTTCCCCATGTCTCTCAAACTTATTTAATTGTATTCTTTTTCCTCCTAAAAAAATATCATTTGTGAATTTTAAAATATGTAAGCAGTAATTAATGAGATTGGTTCTAGTGATAAGTAACTTGATATCATTCAAGTGGGTCTCGAGTTCGAGATCTTGTGTATGTAGAAAATTCTTAATGACAAACTCTTCTACTAAAATTAAGTGTGTGATGCGAATCGATTCGAATTAGTCAGGATTAAGCCCCAGAGAAGTGGACTGTGGAGTGCAAATCAAAGATTGAAGGAAAAGTATAAGGTCTTACTTCAGGCTATTCATGTTGTATCAACTACAATATACAAAGTGGATTATAGATACTCAACAAACGGTATAATAAATCCTTATTTGACCTTTCACCTTGCTTATTTATAGCTTCCTACAATATTCTTACAACCTTCTAAAATGTATCATTCCCTCACAAGCCAATGTCCCTTCAAGATCTCCGATGATCCGAGCTATTCGAACCTCGAGACCCCTTTGAACTTCCTGAAACAACGATTTGATGTTATCGGAGAATCGCTTCATGTCGAATGTGGTTGTCTTGTCTAGCTCCACCCCATTCAACCCAGAGGCTATTTTGGTTTGAATTTCCATCAACTTTTGACCTGTTGCAACCATGTATCTCTGCAAATGGAATGTCTCCTCTAGGAAATGCTCTAGTGTTCTGGTTTCCCCTTTGGTTTTTGCCGTGCTGCAATCTCCTTGACTCGACTCTACATTGTTGTCGTGCTGGAAATTGCAGTTGAGATGATGATAAGAAATTAGCAATAGTAATACAAAAATGTACCATTTGATTTCAAATTGTAGCAACAACTAAAGATGTTGCAGATCAGCAGTAAAAACCATTGATGTCATTGCTTACCATCCGCTTACAAAGATCGTCGGTCTTCCCTTGAAGCGACTGGTAGCGGCTGACTTGCTTATGAAGCAAAGATATCAACAATAGAAAGGCTTTCATCCCATTGTCACCACCACCATCCATACCCTCTCCACTTTCTTGCTTTCCTTTTAACCTCTCAAGCATGAGAAGTTGCTGTTTCAACCTTTTGATCTTGTAAGAAACTCCAAGTGCTTGAAGATCCATTCTCCATGGATTGTTTTTGGTTTTAGCACCCATCGACTGCGCAATTGATACCAACTTGTCACTAGACTCGACCGCAGATGAACCATTAGTGTCTTTCTGGATTGAACCAGGGTCAATAGGTTCTTTTTCAGGTGATTGAACAATTAATCTGATGTTTTTGGAGTTGGACTCACTGCAAGATGGGATTACCTCTTCTTTATCTAGCAAAGTTGTTTTAGTTTCTTGCTCCTTCTCAGTTGGTTTCTTCTTTATAATCTTGACTTTGGGCCAAAAGGAATCATGTGTTAAAGCTGGATCATGCAGAGATAAATTAAAAATGTCACCCTTTTGACAACTCAGAGGCTTCAATTGTGAATCAAACTGATCCTTCAAGGAGTCTAATTCTTCTTCTCTCTCCAACAACAAGGCCTCTAATTTCATATTGTCTTGTCTGAGCTGAGACACATCTAGGTTCAGTCCCTCGATATTGGACTGCAACCGCTCCGATTCGAGTTCCATGCTCAGCAGCCGCCATCGAATACTCTCTAGCTTCTCATCTTTCAGTCTCATTTGTTCTGCAAATGCTTCCAACTCCAAATGATGCCTTTTCTCAATCACATTTGCATACTTTTCTGCCTCTGCTCGAACCCAACTTTCCAGCCTTTTAACATCAGCTGTCACCACTAGTTTCAAACAAAAATCCATTACAGAAATGATCAAATCTTAAACATGATAAGAAGAGAATAACAGGGAAATTGTTGTCAGTTCTTACCAAAATCCTCATTCCCTTCAGGAGATTGACAATCTGGGTCAGTTTTCAGTTCTGAAACATCCAATTTTGCACTGGCTTGAGCTTGGTTACTGAACATACCCTTCAATGAATGTCTCTCATGTCTAGTCTCAGACACTACTTTCCACCTTTCTGTTTCTAGTTCAGCTTGCTTCTTCTTTGCCTTTGATATTTTAACCTCTTTCAAAAGCAACTGTTTCTCTGTTGTATCCAACTTGGATTTCCTTAACATTGCAGACAAGATCTTGTCTTTCTGCTCCGAATCCTTGCGCATTTTCGTGACTTCCATGGACAAGTTTTGTGCCAACATAACTGATTCCTCCTTCTGTTCCAGCACTGCATCAAGCTCCATTTTTGTAGCTTCAACTTGCCTCAAGGCTCGCCCCATCTCCGCTTCAACTTGCCTTTGATTCGAAACAAGCTCGATAAAGGCAGTTTTGTGTTTCCAAAGCTCAGTGGAATGCTCCTGAGCATCACGCTTTAATGTTTCTCTCAGTTCTTGAGCCACACTTTCAAACTTGATTGCTTTCTCTTCTAATTCCTTCACTTTCAGCTCCATTTCTTCAATCATCTTATCCTTCGAATCCACCGAAATCTCCATTTCATTCAATCTGTTATTCAAGTCTGCAATTTCTTCATCTTTCTTTTTCTCCAAGGCTCTCAGTTCATTTACAAGAGCACCAATTTGCAACCTAAGCTTCTTTCTTTCAATCAACCATCCTTGCTCCTGTGATGCAAAGATGCTGACAACCTTTTCATTTGCCTTGGCATCTTCATGTCTCATTTGCTTCAACTCCTCGATCTCTCTCTCTGCGGTCTCGAGCTTTCGAAGAAGTTCGGCCTTCCCCACATTGGCTGCTTCTTCTCTTTGGATTCTCCATAGGAGCAACCCCAAGAGGTGAGCACTTCCTTGAAGCATTGTATCCCGAAATTCGGACCAGTTCCGATCACCCTCTTTGGGTCCTATGAGGAATCTGAGAGCAAAAAAGGCACAGGAAACACCAAAATACATTGGATACAAGCTGTCACTTTCATCCTCAGAGATGATTAGATATGAACCAGAGATTCTCTTCTCATCCATTGCCTTGTGAACCTGCTTCTTCACCTGTTAGAAGAACAATCAAGTTATGTACTCAGGGTGATCTAATTAATCTAGCAAAAATAATTGAGCAGAAAAGGCATTACAATAATGGAGGAAAAACAATACCCTACATAGTTATCTGCAAAAAGGAAAAGCTTATAAAAAACTGTACAATCCATAACAAAATAATGAAAAACTTACAAGAACAAAAGGCTGAAATGGTTTCATGAATTCGAATCCCAGACCACAGAACACCAGATTCCACAAGGTTTAGCCGCCAAAGATTAGTCTTCCATGGAAGATCTTTTTAAAGGGAGTGTTTGATTTGGAAAAGCATAAGCTTTTATACGTGTATAAGTCTGCAAAATCAGTTAAAAAAGTAGTTTATTTGTAGTGATAACCCCACCTGTTTCCCATCAACTTAATTCATGGATTCCGGCATTCAACACTAGATTCCCGGGTGTTTGTCACCATTACTAACGAGGGAAACAAGAGAATAAAGAAACCTTCCGTGGAACAATCCTGGAAATATATTTTACTATTTCCAGACTGCCTTTTCTTTCTTTAACTAATAACTACAATCCATTGAATTGAAGAGTGTTAGGTATCAAAATGAATACTGGAAAAAGGCTACAGAAAATAGTTTATAAAAGTCAGTTATTACACATTAAATAATGTAGAGTTTTCCCTTGGCCTAAAAGTCAGATCCGTATAAAAATAAACCAACCAATATCTTAGATTATACCAAGAGTATACAAATATGAGCCATCCAAGTTTTTATATCTGGATCGGGACGAATAGAGGGTCTTAAAGGCGGTTACTTTTTTTTTGTTCAAGGTGACTTAAATTCTGGTCTCTTAGAATGAACATCAATTGTTTTTCTATCGAGACTACTTGTTGGGTTCATGTATCCATATATTTTTTAGTACGTAGTCAAGACATAATTTGTAATAATTAATCATATTGATTACGATGTTACAATTCTAAAGAAGAAGCAAATATTCCCTCATGAAAGATATCCAAATTTCCAAGAATGCGATGGAATTTGATACATGTGAAAGCTGGTCCAAGTTGGCAAAAATGGGTGGTGAAGAGCATTTTGGGGGAACAAAGGAGGAGGTCACTTTTGAAGTTCATAGCCACCATGATGAAGCCACCTACTAAACCAATTGTTCATGGGTCCATAGTTATTATGAATTTGCTAGATTCAGTCCTGTAAAGCAGGAACTTGTTGAGGAAAGGATATGCAAATCCACCCCTATTAAATATGTCTATATTTTTCTCTCTTTTTCATATGAGAAATACTATACAAATCCCATGATTCATTTCTGGTCATATTCTTGGGAATTGGATTAAGGATTGAAATTGTCTGCTTCTAAATTATGTCTCTTTTGATATTTTTTTTTTGAAAAAGGTGAGTTTAGGATTTAGGGTTTAGAATTTAAGATTAAAAATTGTGGTTATGGTTTATGAATTAGGGGTATATTTTAGAGTTTAGGGTTTAAGATGTAAAATTTAAGATTGGAGTTTCAAATTTAATTTTAAATGATTTTTAACGCGGGGCATAAAAAAGCATAATTAGGTACAGAAAATTTTTACTCTTGGATTAAACCCCATGACCCAAGTGGTTGAAACTTCATTTGATTGATTACAATGGAAGCAGTCAATAACAACTAAAACAAAAGAATAAAATAAAGGATAGGCTCTAATCACTGTTTATTAATCGATTATATTTTGTTAAGAATAATTATTTGACACACCGACGGAAAACTTTTAGTTTTCACAATCACCTTAGTTTTATAGATTCAATTTAGGAGTTTATGTTCAGTAGTTTAAAACTTAAATCTTCAACATATTACTCTGAAACTTAAATCTTATACCCTAACTATTACTCCAAAACCGAGTTTATAAACCCTAAAACTAAGCCGTTCATGGATATAAATCGTTTGGTTAAGTTATGAAATGATGTGAGATTGTTGTGTAAATTTTATAATATTGAAGAAGCTCCATGTGGTCTGAAATGACGTGTAGTGATTTAATGAGATGAGTAGATTCAATAATTGAGGGAATTAAGGGAGAGCTTTCCTGTTGATTCCATAAGTAAATTATAATTGGAGACAGGCATGGGTTGGTTTGATCCGATACATGAACCTTCAAGCAGCAAACTACTGTCTTAGGACTTGCGAGAAAAGAAATAAAGGAAAAAGTAGACAAGAGGTGTTAGTGTTACAGTACAGACAACCAAGATTGCTGTTTAGATTTAAGACAAGAAAGAGAATAATGAGTTTAGGACAAGGACATGGACATGGAGTGTGGTTACGGCTGAGGCTGAGTTAGTGGTAGATCCAGAAATATTTTTTAAGGTAGACACAAATTAAAATATTTTTTAAAATAAACATACTTATAAAAATTCAAGTGTAAGCATAAATCATAAAAATTAAAAAAATAAAAACTAAATTAAAAAATTAAAATAAAATAAAATATGTAAACTTTAGAAAATTCAGTGCCCACCCAAATTTACATTTGCATCCTGGGCTGAGTTAAACTCCAGAACTAAAAGGAATAATGGAAAGCAAGCAGATGGGGCAGCTCTTCACTTCACATGTTTCTATCTGTAGGGCCCTTCTCGTACGACTTAGGTTCTAGCCTCTAGGCCCACCCTCCAAAACAATTCCCATCTTTCCTTCTCCTTTCAAGTTTCAACGTCAATGACCCGGAGTTTTTTAGCATGTGGCAGCCTAATATAAGGTTAATATACGGCGTTATCGGAAACATGATAAAGGTATACCGAAAACATGATAAGATATATCGGATATGTTAATTTCGAAAGTATCCATACTTTTGGATATGTTGATTTCGAAAGTATCCATACTTTTTCGAAAGTATTCATATTTCCGGTATACCTTATCATGTTTCTGGTATACTTTTATCGTGTTTCTAGTATACCTTTATCATGTTTCCGATAACGCCGTATATTAGCCTTATATTAGGCGGCCGCATGGTAAAACTACCCCAATGACCCACCTCATCCATTTTATAACAAAAACTTAAATGAGTGATTCAGATTTCGAATTCGAATCAAATTTAATTTTAAAAATTTGAGTATTTTTTTATTAAATACAGAAATATTTATATTCTTAAAATAAATGTTAAGATTCAAACTCATATAAGATGAGACAAGATGAACAAGGATGGATCGAGGGCTGAAGAGGCTAGTTGCCCCCTAAAAATTTGAAATTCATATATAATTAAAAAAAATTAGAAATTTTCCTATTGAAAATCTATTTCCCCCCTTATAATTTTATAAGTTCGTCCCCTATGATAAAGTTATTGTCCGTCTCTAAACATGAGCATCTTTGACCATTCAAGTAATTAGTGGATCTCAAAAATTTTGAGCAATTGAGAAATAAAATAATAAATTGCATTGTTTTTTTTTTAATTTAGTTTAGTAATTTCATGCTTTCTGATTTGGTCCTTGACTTTCATGCTTTTTTTTTTTCCTTTCATTTTTCTCATGTTCATTTAACTAAATTTCAACAACATCTTCCTCGGTCATTGTAGAATACATAGATAACTTTAATTTTTTACAACTAGTTTCCACTTTTTAATTAAGACCCTCACTTTTATATTTTATTCAATTTAGTCTTTTAACTGTAACTCTTTGTATTTTTTTTCTTTTCATCATTTTTTGACTCATTTATATACTCTCATCGATACTATTTTAAATGAGGGTAGTCTAGTGGTCATGGGTGTAGTTTACCCTTATTTTAAATAAGGACCAAATTAATAGAATGCATACGTTAAAGGGACTAAAATTATTATTCTACCATGCCCTCATGTGACAAAGTGACTTGCTTGTCACAAAATTTTAATTGAATGAAATGTTTGTTCCTAAACCTATAATTAAGTGACTGAATTGTTATTTTTAAAAAGAAAAATGACATGTTTGTTCTTAATTTTATAAGTGATTCAATTGTTACTTTTATAAAAAAAATATCTTGTTTGTTATTAAACAAATAACTAAGTGACTTCTAGTGTATTTTTACCCTTTGGTATTTGATGTAGTTAATTAGCTAAATATGTTTTAACTTCTCCTTGGAGGCTTGGACTTCCTTCTAAGTTCTATCTAAGCAAACTTTTCTTTAATTTCTTTCTTTGCAGATACAAAAAAATTGTGAATCTTCAATTTCTGAAAATTCAATAATCGTCTCCACCCATTCGATTCAAAACTTTCTAGTTATTTTCTTCTTTTCTCGAAGTTGGGTTAATATAAATTCTAGGATTTTTCGACAGTCACCCATGGGTGAATGCAAAGTGGAGGATATGTCGTTGGCAGCTCTGTTCGAACAAGCTCGTAGGATCCATCTCACGTCCACGGAGTCTGGTGCTGATCAGGTACGGGGGACGGCTCCTTCTCATTCCCGATTCATTGTTTCTTCAACAGTTTCTGATATGAGAAATGTGAATTTCATTGGTCCCGCAGGATCTGGTAAAGAAAGGATGCGAGGCGCTTGGGAAGTGCGAGGATATGATAAACAAGCTAGGGCTTTTCTCATCCAATGAAACCAAAGATGACATCAGCACCGCTAATCTTAAGTACATCCTGGTAATCATCAATAATTTCATTTCCTTTTTCTTTTTTGATAAATTCTACTTACTATGCCGATTAATTTTTATTCCGAACTTTGATTTCTCCTTCAGGTGCCATTTTATCTTGCAGAGCTGACCGAAAAGCTTGCACGGGACCAAAGGATACAGATTCTCAAGATTTCGCAGGCGAAATTGAAGGTAAAGTTTAGTTCATAGTGCAAAGTGAAGTGTGGTTGAATGCTTACTGTGGAAGTTTAGCATTTGAGAGAATATATTACAAAAGTTGCTTTTGTAACTACTTTTTTTTTTATTCTGTTAAAACTTGTGATCTATCTTTTTATTGTCTTGTATGTCGATTGGATTTATATAAAGTGTGGTGTCTTTTAGGAATTCATTTCGTTTTGTGAGGCAATGGAACTTGTACCACGGGAAGAATTGGAAGCTTCTTCACAAGGAGCTTCAAATTCTTTTGCCGATCGAAGAGCCTTGAAGGTACTGATATATATTTTTGGCTAATAACACGAATTTTTGTTATTATTGGATGCATTTCTGATAGTTGAATTGAATGGGATGCTGTTTTGCGGTGCTTGCGCTTTTGTGTCTGTCTCCAGATTGCTCGGTTTAGACGCCAAAGAGCTGCAGAAGCAAAGCTGACAGAAATAAAGGAGCGGAAGGAGCGACGTGGGCGTTCAACAAAAGCAGCTGCCTTATCCACTCCTGTTGAGGTTGGAGAGGATGATCAGCTGGATGATGATGGGGAGGAGGAAAGAGAGGTTAGTTATCTTCATGAAAGACCTTCTAAACTACTTTAGATGTAATGTCATTGTTAAGACTTGCCGATGTCAAATCGATATTGTCTTATAAAAATCTGCAAATTCATGGAACTAGGGAAGGCTTGCATGGTGCACACGGAACCTGTGACAACAGCAGAACAGCTTTATTAATTCTTTAATAAAAGTAGCATGTAGGGAAGCTTTAGTTAAGGCCATTATCTAAGCTTTTGAAGTCTGCTGCTGGTACTGTAAATTTGGTTATTTTGTTGTCAGAATAATTTTATTAAGTTCTGAAACTGAGATGATATTCCTAATGCTTATTATTGAAGATATTAGCTGTGCTTCTTGGTTTGACAAAACTTTCTGGTTTATCTTAAAGAGTAACATTCTCCTTGTGCAGGCTTGGCTTACTACCATCTCGTTGGCTATCTGTAAGGTTAGTCTTACATTTCAATAAAATTTTCCATGTAAAAGCTTTAATCTTTTTTTATCGTAGCGATAACTTCATACCACTTTCTGCGTGTTACTACAATTGTAGGCTTTTGATCTGCTCGAAATGCTGAAGAAAGAAGAAGAAATGCTTTCTGCTATAAAGGAGAAACAGCTAAAGGTATTAATCTGTGTAAATGACCTATAGCTCAACTGCTGTATTGAGTACTTGTGCTTTTTTTCCTGAAAACTTGTCTGCCTTCTGAAACTATTGGTGATGAGTTGTGTTGGAAGTTTCTGCTAGAAGAAGAATATCTAAAGCTTTGAGTAAACAGTAAACTACTTGAAGATTGACACTATACACCCACTTAGGAAATGTATATCATTACTCATATTACATATTTTATGATGTTAAGCCCAAGAAAAACATCTAAACGTGGAATGCCAAGATTGATACTATTCAGCCCAATTCAGATATTGGTTACTTAACTTTGTGAATTGTGATAAGTACAAGAAACATTTGCCCCTGTTAGGTTCTCATGGCCTTAAGTTCATGCTTAGGGCTGCTACATGGCCAACTGGCCATTGACAATGGAGCAAATTGGAAATTCTTCTATAATTTTTCTGAAACCTTTAACTAAATCACCTGAAACATAGTATTGTTGTTTAACCGATAAACATTGCAAGATCTTCTATAATCTTTTCATTGCCTTTCTGCCGAACCCTGACTTGTTACAACCTGTGACTAATTGGTGAAATGCTCAATTTCTTGTGACCAGTGCAGTAATACCCAGCTTTCTGGTAGCTTGTGCTGGGAAAGATAATAGTTTTTCTTTTTTAAGTTTCAGAAAGTAAATGGTTTTGTCTGAAGGAATCATCAAATTGCTTCTTTATGTTTCTACTGTACTTTTGACAGTATTTCTAATTAACCAGTCTCATCTTCCTTGCACTTCAGGAAGGGGAAAAGGAATTTTCTGAGACTATTCTTGATGATCGCACCAAGAAAGCAGAGGCATGGCATCGTGATGCTGCAGCTCGTGCACGATATACTCAACCTGCAGCACCTATCACATGTGCCACATTTGCTCAGGATGTTATAGAAGGAAGGGCAAATGTTTCACAAGCACATGACCACAAGCACCAGCCAATGATCTTTGGACCACAAAGCCTTATAGGTGGAAGCCTAACAAGTGAAAGGGAAAGGATGGCAGCACAGGTTTTCCAACCTGCTCATAGGTAAATCCCTGTCCTGAAATACTACTTTTATATACTCTGTTTTATTGTCATGTATGGAAGGAGAGATTCGCACATCAAATTATTTTTGGTTAAAACATCTTGCCAAGTTATGCCAACATTTGCATGTGATATTGGCAGCATACTGGTTCTAATCATTTATGAAGAAAAAAAATATTGTTTTCAACTGCTACTCAAATTATCTTGTAGGATGCCAACGATGAGTATCGAGGAAGCTGGTCTGAGGGAGATGGAAATGATGAATAAGTGGCAGGAGAGGAATGTGAAAATGTTTGAAGAAGCCAACTCAGCATGGTACAAGGACAAACCAAAGATGGGACCAAGTGAAGATGATGAAGATGATGATGCTGCCCAAGAGAAGGCAAGAGCATGGGATGACTGGAAAGATGATAATCCTCGAGGTGCTGGCAATAAAAAGCTTACCCCCTGTGGGTAAAAGTGACAAGTAGGTCGCATACTCTTCGTACAACGTAGTTGTTCAAACCTAATAAATGATGGTTTTAGGAACATCTCTTAAATTCTTGTCTTACCGATTTTGTTCTTAAAGAATTTAGACCGTTTGAACAATAGATATATAAAATGCATACATAGATTAGAAGAACTTGATTTTTGAACAATAGATATATAAAAGGCAAAACACACACACACAATGTATCAAGCATTCATGCATTTGAAGCCTCTGCAAACCCATAACCAAATACCAAACAAAGTAGCAATAACAAGCAAATCCATCATGAATACAACCCCAACCTGTTTCCTCCATGTTTGCTGAGCCTTTTGCCTATACCCACCTGAACCACCCGCATATAAATCTCCGCCGTTACTTTTATGCATTTCTCTGCAATTCTCACTCCCATCCACCTTATTCTCCATCCCTTTCCCAGAATCACCATCTCTGGCGGAGTCGCCACCGTTAATCAGAATCATACTACCCGATCTTTTCTTCTTTTTCAACCCTTTATTCGGCGAAGCCACCCCTGCCTTTTCCCCTTTGTTAGAATGCAGACTTGGGTCTAGATTCTCTTTTCTTGGGGATGTTTTCAACTCCGAATCCAAAGTCATTAGCTTCGAAAAGATTGGATTGAAATGGGATTGAAGACACTTGTGGGTCAAATGATCAGTCCCCGTCGTTGAACCCGTGAGAAGAAAATCCTTGAGATTACATTTGAGGTGATTCAAGAACCAAATGGAGTCGGACTTGTCAAGATCTTGGTGGGATATGAGGAAATAGGCAAAAGGGTCATCGATTAAGAAGGTGTAGGTTCTTTTGAGAATGGTATGAGAGAAGATTGAATGGAAAGGAGGGGTTCCCTCGATGCATTGTTGAGCTAACGATTCGATTCCGGCAGCTTCCTCGGAAGAGAATTCAGCAAGAATTATGGCTCCCTTTGCAACGCAGGCATAAATTATCAGATTTGGATTCGAAAGCATTTGATGGGTTCTTCTCTTCTTCCTACAAAAGAAAGAAAGATAAAAACTTTTGGGGTTTCTCCTTCTTACAATGAGATTGCAGATTGAATCATGTTTTTGCTAGGGTTTGGAGGAGCATGGCCATGGTTGAATGTTGGAACAAAAACGATTAGTAATAACGACTCTGGTTTCATTAAGGATAACCTTGTTTAGGGATTCTAATAACGGAACACAACTTAAAGAGTCCTATATTGTCTGCCCAACTAGATTATTACCCAACCGCCAACCCCTTATTGATTAGAATTTGTTAACATTTATGGGAATTTTATAGATTTAGATTTCATATTTATGTATTAAATTTGTTTTATGATTCATGTTTAGATACCCTTTTTAACAATGATCTTCCTCCGAAATAGAATTTAAATTTTGATAAAAACAATAATTAGTATGATTGATAAGGAAAAATAATATTTTTAAGGTAAAATATAATTACTATGTAGTTTTTGTATCTAGATATTATTTAACAATTTTTTTAGAAGTGTTAAAGTACAATCATATACAACTAGGGATGTAAAAAAATATACGACCTGAAAACTTGACTCGAGTTTAAATTAGTTGTGATCCGAGATAATAATGACACTAGTTCAACTGAGTCTGACTTGATGTTGATTTGAACTCAATTTAACTCAATAATTTTAAATTTGAACTCGATCTGCACTCGAATTGAAATCTCGAAGAGCAAAAGAAGATCCAAGAGTAAGGCTACTTTAAAGCTCAAAGTGATATTTTAATAGGTTAGTATGTAGGTGAGTGATTTATATTATGCTTTTTAAATTACAATAAAATTTCTACAAATTAATACATTTGGGACCATGAAATTTTATTAATTTAGAGAAATATTAATATATCGATAAATTAATAATTTATTAATTAAAAGAAAATTTCTCAATTAAGCAAATATAACTTGAGAATGTGATCAACGATATTGGCTATCGCAATAAAATGGACGTCAATAACTTGTTGGATTATCCAGGCGAAAATGACGAATGTTTACAAGTTCAAAGTTTAGAGGAAATTGTGACTAGTATTGTTGAAAGTTCTACTAATGATGAAGTTGGAGATGATTCAACACCACTTAAACTAGTTACGCGAAAGGAAGCATTGAATGCGGCAACAACTCTTCACAACTTTTTATTGCAGTTGGAGACTTCAACGCCGGAACTTGTGGGTGCAATTAGAAAAGTTAGAGATGAAATTGAATTAGATTTAAATTTCAAAAAGAAACAGATTACAATAGATTCATATTTTAGCAAGTTACCAAAGTAGTAATTGTAATATTTATAAATTATTAATTTATAGTTTTGATGGGACCTTTATATTTATAAAGGGGATTTTTTAAAAAAATATTATATTATTATTTTATCGAATTTGATGATTTTTTACATTAGCTCAAGTCGAGACCAGAAAAATTTATTATTTAATAAAATTTATTAAATTAAAGAGTATTAATTTATAGAAGTTTTACTGTAAATATATCTATGAAGGCTTTTGACAAGCCGTCGAAGTTACAAATTGGTTGTGTGCTAAAGATATGATCTTCCTATGCTTACAATGTGTTTATGTGCTCCTATGTGATTTATGTCATATTATTGCATGTAAATCATTAGTGTACCGTGAGATTTTGGAATACTTATGTTATTTAAAATAAATTAATAATGATACAAATTTCCCATGTGAGCTAGTCATCAGTCATAGGTATAAATGATATGTCATAAGATTTAACAATTGTATCGTGGCACATCTCGTGCATCGTAATACCTTTATACATAATGTTTGATACGATATCTAGTTAGATTTTTTTCATAATTCATTCTGGTCCTCCATTGATGAAGTTTGATACGCATGTTAAAATATGCCTCAATGATGTAATGTGTTCATGCATGTTGCACTATTGATGATGGTATGATATGATGATCCTTGGATATGTTGAATCATATGGTATGTTGTTAGCTTATATCGTATAATACTTGGATATATCATGTTAATCCATTAATTTATATCATATATTTTTTTTGGTCATTATCAAAATGTAACACTTGTATGACTCTGAAACACATGAACAAATTTAAGCTCAATATTGAAATACTCAACATAATCTAATCCAAACTTCTCAATGTAATATTTCCAGGTTTGGGTAACATTTAACAAGACATATTGTTCTGTTTGTAAATAAAATATTACTGTGGTAATCTTATAGTACAGAACCAAAAAAGTGCATTTTGCAAACTAAACAATCTTTTCAAAAATGAACAGCGAATTGAAGCTCATATCCTTGTGAGAAGATGGAAGAGAAAAATAGTAAAAATACAACAAATAATACTGCCTACCGGCATGTAATTTTCCCTATGATTCGTCACCGATAAACAGGCCCCGAAAGAGCTCTACTGAAACGTCGTCTGTCCGACGTTCCGTTGTTGTGTTTCCGTCTCATTTTCAGTTTACACAACGTAAGGTGGATCAATAAAGACCCACTCGAAAACCTGCTCGTATTGAATGGCAGCATTTTCCCAGGTGAAATCCTTCTGCATACATCTTCTCATCAATCCCTCCCAAGTTGACTTGTGATCTTTGTAAGTACTTATAGCCGTTCTTAATGCCTGCAATACGATCGAACTTATTCTCGCGCAAATCTCACTATGTCGATTCAGATGGCATAATAAGAAATACCATAAGAAATTGCAGCTGGCAAGTGAATAGCATTTAACTTACATTCAGCATACTGTCTTTTGTGAGGGGAGAAAAGGTCCACCTGTTAGCACAGTTCAAACCATACCATTGTAAGAGAAACTACAAGTAAATGAAATTAACACAGAATATAGATACCATGTACTAAGTTCACAAAAAAGAAAAAAGGTAAGGACTGCATACCCAGTGCCTTCACCACTACCTCCTCCGGCGTACGGATTGAAATTCTCTACTGTGTCCTGGGTAAGAGTAAGCCGGAGGCATGTGATGAACGTAAATCGTATAAAAGCAGATGACATGAGAATGGTATTGTTTTAACTCACTCTAAGTCCTCCTGTGGCATGAACTACTGGGATGGTTCCATATCTCATCGCATACAATTGATTTAATCCACAGGGCTCGAATCTTGAGGGCATCAACAGTATGTCACAGCTGCTCAATTTCGAAAAAAATGATAAGATATTGGTATCTCTAGTAACATGTTAAGACAAAAAGAAGGTTTCAGGTTACCCTGCAGTGATCCTATGAGAGATTGGAACATTAAATCCAACCCAACCACGAAATTTATCTTTGTAAGTATTCTCTGCTGATCTCATCGAGTTTTCATAAAGTGGGTCGCCAGAGCCGAGCATTACCTAACCAAATTTGGAAACTTAGTTCTCCTGTAAGTTACAGAAAGAATAACTAGAAAACTCAATAAAAGAACAATGCATCAAATGACCAAGGCCCCTTTCAATTTCATCTTAAATCACCAGATTCAAAACCAACACGAGGAAGAATGATATTACATGCAAAATTAGTATCGATGACCAGCATAAAATTCCTAAACAAGACATGGTCTTGAACAACAGTAAATCTACTTTTAGCTTCCGTAAGGGGAAGCATTGCTTTGAACCTAGAACTATGAAAATACAGTTCTACCAAAACAGGTCACCATGATATTAATCAAAAGGAATACATCCTTGAATGCATCACACGATTATCAAATACATAGAAAGCTCACTTACAAATTGCACATCAGCTTCCATAAGTTCTGGAATTGCCCAGTGGATCAGGTCAATACCTTTCTGATAGTCTAGTCTTCCAATAAACCCAATCTGTAGATATGAACCTAGTGAGAAATGAAGAAAAGCATTGGTTTTTCACTACCAAGTCTATTCCAACATAAAGTAAAATCTTACCAAGGGACATTCAGGCTTAATTGGAAGACCAAGTTCCTGTTGGAGAGCAGTCTTGCATTGAACCTGAAGTTCCCATCTCGTTGGGATAAGAATTCAGAAGAGCAACTTTGTTCGACTATGAATGGATAATACTAGAAACAATAGATTAACTACCTTTCCCGAGAGAGAAGTACTCGAATAATGGAAAGGAATATGCTTATCTGAAGATGGGTCCCATTCAGAAACATGAATGCCATTTGTAATTCCTGATCATCATTGAATGTTCATAAAGACTCCGGTTAAAGAACATCTGTATTCCTTCAGAGACAATAGACAAGACTAGAGAAACACATGATCCAAAAGCCCCACACATAATCAATGTATGTAATTTTCGATATAGTGGTCTGCTTTTATTCAGCATGAAGCTTATGGACAAAACTAAGACTTCAATGAAGGTCTTACTAAAATGTAGATCCCATTAAAAGTGGGATTTCACATTATGTTATGTATTAAGCTTAACTATCACTTGATTTGAATGTGCATTGGCCTAAAAGCCTTTAGAGTTCCGTCAAAATGCATAAAGGCCACATTCTATTCAATAAATAGGGAATGCTTACCGTTCAGAACAGTCCTCCTACTGCTTAATATCTCATTTAAACCATATCCACCTTCAACAGTTGTTATTTCCCATGCATAGCCCTGCAATTAACAAATACAGTTGGCTAAAGCCATCTTATAAATATACTAAAACTGAAAGCTGTAATTCAATGTTATTTAACAGAGAACAGATTTTACATTTTAGTTGCAACTAATTCCCATACAAGAAGCACAGATGTTCAGTGGCTTTTCAATCAGATTTACATCATATATGACTGTAACCATCAAATAAAGCTTCTAACTAAAGCAATTAAATGCAACAATTTGATAATTCAAAGAATTACCAACATTATATATCCAGACAAAAGACCAGATACAAATGTACCATAAATAGCACAATATGTAAAATAAACCACCTTGCTAACGGTAAGTATTCGATCAGCTGTCACAATTGCACCCTTTAGAATATTGACAGCTTCCCCTGTGTCAAGAGCATGCGTCCTTGCCCATGTTGGAAACACCCATTCCAATGCCCCATACCAGTTTGAAGGCAGTCCCAAATTCTTATAGCTTGCTGCAGGTTCCACTCCCTTCATATAGAATATAATATATCTAAAATTAGTAGTTCAGAAATGCTAGGAGTTTGATCCATAGGAGTTCAGTTTTAACCAATGGACTGAAGAAACAGAAAAGGAAAATTTTAGCATAAGTCTTGGTGTGGCATTAACATGAGAGAATCAAGAAGAAAGCAAAAGGAATATCCATGAGGAAAGCATCTACCTGATGAGCAAGGTTATGAATTACAAGGATGCTACGAGCATCTTTATAAACACCGTGCGGACGATATTTGGAAGCCAAAAGCCTGAAAAACGTAAGATGTCAAATCAGCAGTCGCAGAAAAATTGCAAACTGTAAAAATTGAGTGTAATATGAAGTGTCAACCTAATTCATTGGTAAAACCAATGATCTAATACTTCTAAAGTTGAACCATAGCTGGCAAATAAATGCAACAATAAGAAGACAACATCTTACACCGGCACAAGACCAGCATGCCAATCATTGGCAAGGAAGAGACACTTCTCTCCATAGTTATACCCTCCCAATGGAAGCACTAATGGCGCTTCACATGCTGCATGGCAAAGTAAAGTAAACCGAAACTGCAGAAAGGATTGTCATTAGTGAATAGAGAAGTGATAAGCAATTTCATAGTCATACAAACAACACACAAAACTTTACCTGGTTATCACCAAAAGCACCATGACTATCACCATATGGATTTCCGGGTCTATGGTAAGAAGGATGGTCCACAAATACCTTATAATTGAGGAAACCAATTAACATGATTATAGTTTTCTCCCACATCATCAATTTGACAAATAGGTGAATGAAAGTTATTTAACTACTAGCTAATATTCCTCATGATTCTCTAATATTAACAACATATTCATGAGAGAAGGTTTAGATTAAAAGCAGAGGTTCTCACCCAATCAACACCCTCCCTATACTCGTGGAAGAATGCAATCTCTTGCTCCCCTCCAAAGCATTGTAGTTTGATGCGCTTTTTTGCATCAAAAACACGTGCGAAGTTTTCATCTGAAGAGGTACCATTCAGGTATCTAGGGGAAACAACCATGACTCGGTGTCCATGGTTAGCCAGCTGTATAGGTAAAGAACCACAAACATCCCCTAATCCGCCGGTCTTTGAGTAGGGTGCAGCTTCAGCAGTAACAAAAACAATATTGTAGGTGACTCTAGTTTCTGCTTTTTCGTTTTTAATTTCCTCTTCTTTGTCTTTAGTAACAGTTGCCACAGCCACTTTAGTGTCAATGACTTCATGGTCATCTATGATCCAAGTAGATAAACCGCAGTTAGAACAAAAAAGAACATTTGATCCAAGTTAAACTACCTAGTGGGCTTGAAAAAGCCAGCTGATCTCCTTATAGTAGAAGTGAGCAAGTCTATGCATATTTAATTGTAAAGCAAAGTTATAAAATTTTATAGGACGGCTCTTTGAACATTAAAATTTTACTTTAAAATGTGATAAGTTTGAATTTTTTTAACGTTTAAACTTTCTGTCATTTTTATAATTGTATCTATTCCTTCAAAGTTAGATGTACGAAGACTAAATTGTTCACTTTTATAATAGATGGACCAATTTTCTCTAAATCTATAGTACAAGGACCTAATAGATAGTTTAACCATAAAAGTTCCAGACGATAGATTTCAAATTCCACCAAATCCCAAGTTTACACACATGAATATTGACTAGCAAGAAGCTCAAGATTCATCAACTAGAAAATCTCACATTTACATAATATTAGTTAACCGAAGAAGAAGTAAGATAAAACTTAAATAAATAAAGTGAAACTCGAATTTTCAGCGAAAAAAAGAAGAAAGTTTCAGGTCGGAGTAAGATAAAATAAGCCAGTTTCTTTCCAAAAAGAAAGGTGGGAAGTTGTACTAATCATTGAAATGGAGACGAATATAATTGGAGATCATTTTCGAAAAGGAATATAAAAGAACAAATTATTCAGAGAAACGGAAATACCAGACGTGGGAATCAAGTTTAAGCCGATAACAGAGCCGGAAACATCCCTGTCCACGTCCAGCCTGACAGCACGCTTCTCTTCTTCAACGGAACCATTGCCAGATTTTCCAGATCTCGCAACCGTCAACTTCACATTCGGAAGACTCCTTTTCAACAAAAGATCAAAACTCAATTGACCACTCCGCCTGAAAACAGAAGTTTTAGGCGATGCGAAGGTAGATAATTTGCAAGACGATAGTATGCGAGTCAGTTGAATCGACTCCATTGAAACAAACAGAGAATATCGAAAGAAACTGAGTTGAAAAAGAATGACTGCAAATGAGAAGAATACGAAAGGAGCGGTGAAATAAGAAGGAGCCGAAGAGAACAAAGGAGCGAAATGAAGGGGAAGAAAATCCGAGAATTCAGAAAGGCTTGCGACTCAGGAAATAGAAGACCAAAAAAAGAAAGAGAAATCAAACTCAGTCCGTCCCTTTTTGCTCGAGGGGAAGAAGATTTAGGATCCAGTAAAAGCGCGAGAGCCGAGAAAACTGGACGCCCAGCGGAGATCCAAATGGCGGAAGCTTGGCGCTAAAGTTAAAAGGATTTGGCCATTGATGCAATGGACATTCCCTACGTGTCAACTCAAGAACCTCATTCACGTGAATCTGCCTTTCCAACTCAGACAACGGGTTTCATTTCATATTTCAGCCACAGCATCATCAAATTGGGAAAACCTTTGCATGAACCGTAAATTTTTCAAAAAGCAAATATTATTGTATACATATATCGCGATTTCATACGGTATGAAAATTATTATATAACGATCGTTATAAAAGTGGCGGACTGTTGTTTAAATCTCTGATTATAATTTATGACTGTATAATATTTTTTTTGAGTTTCTAACTATAAAAAATTTATAAAAAGAAATTGTTTCATTTAAAAATTATAATAAATCATTTTTATTAAGAAAATAAATGTGGATGACGTCATAATTAACAAATTTGATATAATAATAAATTTAGCCGCCCACTTTTTATATTTTATTTTAATTCAATCCTAATTAGAGAAAAAAATCATCAACAACATTTTAATATCTCGTCAAATTAATCCCCCAACTTTTACACTTTCCCGTAGCCATCCCCAAACCCTTAACTTTCCTTATGTTGTCCTCAACTGTTCCTTCCTCAGTATTTATTTGGTTTTGTTTTTATATTCATCTGAACTCTTGCCACTCCGAGCTGGTTTCGACGTGGAATCAATCGATTGGTCCAGTGGTATAAACAAAAATTGTTATCCATTTGGTACAAATATTTTGTTTACTTTTGGTTTACAATTCTTAAGATGCCTGAGCTGTAGCTCTAAAGTTTACTTTTTCCTTAGGATATGGTTCATTGGTTTATACTTTTGAGGTTTATCTTGGTGGCTATGGATATGGGCATATAGCAGGTTATCTTTCACTTCATATTCGCCTTAAAATAGATTCCCCGGTTTTAAGATGAGATACAAGGGATTAATTAAAATAGTCGATAGCCGATAGGAGATTGAATTAGTTGATTCTATTAGCTGATTACATAAAAACGGTTGGTAAAATTAACTGATAACTTAAAGTTGTTAAAATTAATAAGCAAAACAACATATAAAGACCTGATTATATTCTATACTTGTTTTAATAATTTATTAGCTATTAATATTTGGTGACTACATATGTGTTAGATTATGAAAATGATTAGTTTTCTAAATAAATAGTTGGTTTTTTAACATAATGTTTGAAGGATGTATATATTAATTTTTTTATCCATAAAATTATCTTTTTAATATAAATTTATTAATTATTAAATTTAAATGATATTTGCAGCATGTGTATTAATCTCATCTAAAAGGAGAATAATTTTATTAGTTATTTTAATATAATTTTATTAAATATTATTTTTAATAAAGTTTATTAATTATTAAATTTAAGTTATCTAAAGAATATTTTTTTTTTGTAATTATCAATGAGACAATGACAATAGAGACATTATAACTTTTATATTCAATCTCTCAAAAGTTTATCCTAAAAGCTTTTTAAAATTTAGAGGATTCATCTCAATTCGTTATTACAATTATTTGTTTAGTAAATAATTAAATTAATAGTTTTAACTGGTCAATCATTTAGCTTGGAAAATTATTTACCAAACAAAGATTAAATTTTTTAAATAAAATTAAAAATTTAAATTTCGATGATGTAAATAAAGTAAATAAAATTAACTAATTATTCCTGTAATATTGTATCCAAATAAATCGACTAAAGAAAAGCCAACCAGTCAGGAAACTTTCAAGTTGTTGAAGATTGTGGGCTGTCATAAGTCCAAATGTTTGCCACAAATGGATTTCCTTTTTTCTTTTATTGATTTAATTTTCTTTTTATTTCCGATCAACATAATGAAATAAGTCTTTTGTTTGTTTGATAAAAAAGTAAATAAGTCTTTTGTTTGTATTATAATTCTCTTTCAAGAATGGTATATTATCAATTTTAATTAAAGTACAAAAGACACTTCAAATATGAACAATAATGGTATTAACTATAAATATTCAAATATTGTATTTATCATTACTAAAAATAATATATTAATTAATTTAAGAGTTAATTGTATTACACATCACTAAACTATGACCCATTCTAAATCGGTCCTTAAATTTTTGAATGACCAAATTTTACACTCAAACTATTGTTCTCAATTTAAAGGTTCCCTCAAATTTTTAACAATTTCAATTTCATCTTTAAATTATAATACTCATTCTAATTTGATCTCTCAAACTTTTTAATATTCTAATTTCATTCTAAATTATCAGTATATTCTAATCATATTCCATGTTAATAAACAATTATAAAAATCGTTAACTGTCACATAAACATTGATGTGTATTATATAATAATATGGCATATCATAATTTATAAATAATAATTTAAAAATCGAAACGTTCAAAAGTTTATGAACCAATTTAAAGTATGGCATGTGTTTTTTTTCTTAGCATCATATAATTTTTGCATTAAATCATATTCAATATTCAATGGGACTTTGTAGCTGTTTTGACTTTCAAATATAGTTTATTATTATTTTTCTGTTATTTTCTTATCATTAATTAATACTATATAAATATAAAAACTCGCTTATTGTTTGTGTAAATATAATTATAAATAAGGTAAATTATATTGGTAGTTAATAAAATTTTAAGACGCTTTCACTTTGGTCATCGAAATCGAATTTTTTCAAATTTAAAGTCAGCAGTCTAAGGCTAAAATTATGGTGAATGGAGTTGTTACCAATCAATACCATCGGTGGGAGGATTTGTTTGACAATAAGATTAGTATAGTGTGGTTTCAAGATAATCTGACGGTTAACATTGACATATCAAAAGTTTTAATTCTTAGTTTCGAATGAGAATTTTAGTTCTAATTCAACACTGCTAAACGTTAGATCAACTTAAACTTAAACTATGTTAATTTTTTGCAAAATATATCTTTCCCATCGTTGGGAACGCGACGCCCGCTTCATTTATTGAAAATTTGGCCTTGTTACGGTTTTTCTTGTATTCACATTTTTAATAGGAAGTAACAAAAGTGACTGTAATTAAAAAAAATTATTAAAGAAATTATCATTAAGATCTATACCATACAATAGTTGTAGACTTGTAGCTTTAATTTTATTCTTGAATTTCATAATTTTAAGTCATATAATGTAAATATATTATCTTTGTATTCTTTAAATGAATATTAAAATTTAAAATAATACTTGAACTAAAAGTAACCAAAGCAATATGTAGTAAATCTATAATTTACAGATAGTACAGACATTAAGCATAGAATATGACCAATAAAAATGAGAAAACCCTTAAAAACAAAAAACCTATAAACCGTTCGCCTTTTATTTTTTAATATTAAAATGGCTTAAAGGTATCAAAGGCCCCTGAACTTTTTAAAAAAATCAATTAAGCCCTTATTGTTTTGTTGCACTTAATGTCACCTTCAAACTTCAAAATTTAAACCCTTTGACTGACGGAATCCGTCATTGACCGACGGAGAATAACATAACCTCTGCTAAGGTCTCATTGCTTGAAGCAAGCAACTCACATTCTGGTAGCCAAAAGGGATTGGCCTCAACATGGAGGTTAATGAAATCTGATTTTCAAAATTTTAAAGCAAATATCGAGGCCAGAAAGTTTTTACCTCTACGCTAGAATCAGGAAGGAAGACTCATTGCCCCCGTCAATTCATCTGATTCTGAGTTCCTGGACGAGATATTCCAGAGTCTGAAACAACCGTCAGTAGACCACAATGATGAAAATAAAAATGAAAATGAGGATGACACAAAAATGAAGATCAAGCGTTCTATAAGATGATATTTATTCATTTAGAGAAATGACTTGTTGCTGTCATAGAAACTGTACAGATCAAATGGCCCATGAAATTTGCGGGGAGGAGTGAAGGGAATATGTTTTTGATGTATTCAATTCAGACTGATGGAATAGGGGGAAACGAAAATCATTCCACATGTGATTCAAGCTAATTTTGTAAATTGAACGGAACACATTGGCATTCAGCTTCTTACTCGTGATATATAGAATGATAAAATCTAAACGGATATCTATTTTTAAGACAGTTCCAGTTTAAACCTGATTGTGTTTCTTCAAGTTTAATGAAAGAACCGATGCTTATAAAAGATCAGAAACACAGGACTCAAGCGTGAAACAGGAAAATGCATAATTTTATTTGGCAGGATTCAAGCAATGGCGGAATCCGTCATTAATAATTTAGCTATGCTTAATATTTGGCAGATGATGTGGCATATAAACGACTCATGTTTAAGAATTTAACAGATTTCCTCGGTCAATGACGGATTTCATCGGTCAAAGGGTTAGATTGGTTAAATTTTGAGGTTTGAGGGTGGCATTGAGTGCAAAAAAACATTAAGGGCTTAATTGATTTTTTAAAAAAAGTTCAGGGGCCTTTGATACCCTTAAGCCTATAAAAATTCTATAACCATTCGATCGAGTCAAGTTAAATTTCTTTAAGTTAATTGAGTTTACGAGTCATATTTTATAACTCGAATTTTATTTGAATCTTTTTCGAGTCGAGTCGAGTTATTGTGTTTCTGTTGAAATTTAAGTGTAACCATATGTAATATTATTGTACTAATTGGTTCCAATTTAAACGGCTTTATATAACCATATGCAACACATATACACACATTTCTTCATATGTGATATATATATATATATCATACAGAATTGAGAGAATCGACTCGAACTTAAAAATTAATCTTCTAATTACTAAAAATTCAAGTTATTCAAATTTTTATTTTATAACTCAAACTTTATTTGAATCAATTTAAATTTTTCTACGTCAAATCGAATAATTCAATTCTTTTGAGTATAATTTTACCCTCCCCTACTTTACATTCAACAGTATATGGAATCTGGACCGCACGGAGGAAAGAAATTGATGCAGCCGAGTATCCCATCCACATGCATGGGAAGTGTTGAACACGCGCAAAGAAACCGCGTGATGAAATTGTGCACCTGACATGAGATAAATGGCTTAGAGTGAGTGGTGAGCACTGACAAGCCACAACCTGTGCAAATTGCTACTATAATAATACAAAAATTGTTTTTTTTATAGTTATTTCCCTCTCCAAAAAAACAATAAATAAATAAATACTAAGTAAATAATTACGAATAATACGAAACATTGAAATAAAAGAGCCATGATATGCGACAGTGAGGGACCACAGTATATCATGTCATCTTGCATTTTGTCCTTATTATCAGCATTTTTGGCTGCTGTGTTAAGTTAGTATTTTGCTCTACTTTTGGGGGCTCTGATTTCTATAGAGCTGACATAAGAGAGGGGAAATAACAAAGTTCGTGTTTTTCTTCTCCGAAGAATCAAAGAAAGTTTGTGTTTTCCTGAGTTAGAAATGTATGCAGAAACGGGGGTATTTTCCCCTTACATGCAGAAATTTTCTCATGATTTTCAGCAGTTTGAAGAGTTCTGCGAAACCCTGAAACCCAATGCTTCAACGGTACCGAATATCTGAATCTTTGTCTGGGATTTCTTTCTTTCTATCTGTTTTTGGTAAATTTCTTTGCTTTGGGTTTGTCTTGGGAGATCGGCATTTGGTTGATCGGGTTTGGTTTTGTGGTGGGTAAGGGTTTTAGTTTTGATTGCATGCATCTGAATCTTTGTTTCGTTGTTTTAAAAGTGGAGGAATTTTTGTGTTTCATTAAGTTTTACAGTTTTTGATTGATTTCATAGAGAACTTCATTTGCTCATATTAAAGATTTCTAATTTTTAGCGAGAATTTTATTTCGTGTTCCCCTCTACCCCTCAAGCCTGAAATGGAAAAATAATGAAAGAGTTTACGTGATGGGTCAGGAAAAAGGAAAGAAAACAAAGAAAAGTTGGAATATAATTGGAAAATGACTTCCATGTCACCATTTCCGTGTTCTTGAAGCCTTCTTCCATTTTCTTCAACTTTTTTGGTGTGAATTAGTTATTGGGATTTTCACTTTTTAGCCCACTTTTATTTTTCTTTTAGTTTTTTCTTAGTGCAGGCATGGAATTTTTGTTGTTTGTTGAGAAGGGTTTTGAATTTGATTACTAATATGCTATGTTATTTTGACTCGGGGTGAGTGTTGGAATATGGTATGTGTCCCCTCGGTATACACAGTTTTATAAAGTTTTCTATGTAGTTTTTTCTTATTGCAGACATGGAGGTTTTAAACAAACATGTTTAAGTATTACTAAAATGAAATTTAGATTTATTCCTTGAACTATCAAATGTGTTGGATTTGGTTGTATGTTCCTGATCTGAGTTTGGGGTTTAACATGTTTGATACTGGCAATTCATTTGTAAAAAAACTCAGTTATTTTTCTCAAGAAAAAGATGTAATGAAACTGTTTCAATGCGGCCGCAATTTAATACTATGGCTCGTGCTCTCAATTTGAACTACACAAAGCAGAGTGTTTCTTCTGCCTCTCCTACTTTGTTTGATTTAGGGAAAATGTCTTATTTGATAAGTTAGTAATTTCTTGCTTGTAAAGACTAAAGCTTCTTTGTATCCGTTCATGTCTAATGTAGAACAACCTGATTCAGACATCTGCAATATCTGAATATTATCTGGGAGGAGAAGGTGATCTATTCAAAGCTCCTGAGCCATTCATTGAAGAACCGATTGGGGGCCTCGATCCCATGACTTCAACCATCTCATTAAGCTTGTGTGGTGAAGATGTTATTACTTCACAAGGACTTAAGGCTGCTGATATCGAATCGATTCAAAACGAGCAGCTTTTAGAGGTTTTCTATGAGTGCGAGAAGGATCTGATAGCACGAGCTGTAATAGAAACACCGCAGTCTGAGGTCCTGGACGCAGAGGTTCCTGTTCTGAAAACCGATGAAAACCAATATCATGAAAATGAAATGCTCTGTGATGTACCATTCCAGAAAAGTGTCAGCTCAGATTGTTTAAGCTCAATGGAATGGATGCAGGGGGCTGCAATCAAGCCTAGTTTTCTTGATTTCCCTGGAATGGATTTTGGTTCTGCTAATGGAATGAGGAGAGCATTTAGTGAAGGAGATATAAAGGTCAGCCTTTATTGTTTTGCTTTGCTTTTCACCCTTTTTCTTTAGGCTGTTAGCTACTTAGCTTTTCTGTTGGCATTTGTGTGGATACCAACCGATTTTAGACACGATTTCTTTCGCTGCCGTGCGAGATTTTAGAATGTTAAGAGACTTTCCCTTGTCATTACAGTCCTAAAATTCCATCAATTGTTTTGTCAAACTATGTTGAGCACTAAGCATGTATTGTCTCTGTAATAACGTCTAGCAACTGAGAAACTTTTAGATGTTTCTGGCCATTTCCACAGGATGGGGTGGGTCATTGATACTGAGTTTTTATGACAGACTCTTGGCAATGGTAATGTGGGTGTCATCCATTCTCCTCTTGAGCGACCAATAATCTTCAGCAGCTGTTCTGCCGAAGATCGAAGGGAAAAACTCTCTAGATACAGGAATAAGAAGGCCAAAAGGAACTTTGGAAGGAAAATCAAGGTAAAAAAAATACAAAGTTGTTGTTTCTTCTTTTAATTCCAGCAGCAGATCCGTTGCATTTGTTTGCTTAGCTTTTTAACATCGAACTATACGAGTACATGTTCAGATTCCATGGTTATTTTCATATTTCTGTACTGAAACTAGTATGTTTACTTTTCTTTTCTTTTCTTTTTTCCCAGTATGCATGCAGGAAGGCCCTTGCTGACAGTCAACCAAGGATCCGTGGAAGGTTTGCGAAGAACGAAGAATCCGACAACTCCAAAAGGCAATAGCTGTTTGACAATCAAGTAATTGCCAGTAAAATAGCAATGAAGTAGCTATAGATCGAATGAATCAATGCCGAAAAACGATCAGGGTTGTGAACTTGACATATATAAGCATGCCATTGTGGAAATCCTGTGGCATTAAAATGCTAAATAAACCATAACTTAGTTCCTGAGATATTATAGTTCCATGTTATTTGCTGTAATCACCTCCTCTATAATGGAAGTGGCTAAGTAGGATTGTACATACTGTTTGTTGAATAAAATGGCAAAGTTGAAAAGTGTACTTGTTCATAAATGTTGTTTTCTTCTTTTTTTGGATGTTTTGCTTCATCTTGGTCCATATATTTGAGTGAAGTTCTTGTGCAGCAATCAAAGGTCGTTTCAACTGAAAGTTGATGAGAAAAGAAGACATAAAGTTGAAGTTGCTGAAATGTTTCTATTCCACCATGTATTGGCATGTCTAATCAGTTTCCTAGTGGACTGAAATAGTTGCTACTTGCCAATCACTTTCCCAGGGTCAATCTTATGTCCTCATATAAGGGGTTTGGATTTTGCTATCATATTCATGGTATAAAAGTATATGCCTCTCCACACTCCTACTTGGATCTAATAATTTTGCATATGATAAAAGAAATTAATAATATACTCCATAAAACAATTTAAGCGAAGTTCAGTTTGATAGAAGCTGATAGTTCAAAAAAATGATATGATATAATATAATACAGATAAAAATATGATGCGAAATTGATACAAATTACAAATATACAGTGAGATTTTTTTAATATGAAATATACAGTGAGATTTGAAATATAATATAAAAATAATAAAATCATAGCATTAAATGTTGATGAATGGTTAGGTTTTCCTTGATGGGAGTCCAATTTCCACCGTTCATTGCTTGCTACCATACTTCACGAATGTGGACAGAAAGGAAATTCCAATTGTGTTAATAGGTATCAGTTTTTGTGGGGTATATAATATAAGGCACAATAAATACGATAGTTTTAGCAGAGATTGATGGGGCGGTTGCCTCCCTAAAAACTTAAAATTTTTATACGACTTAATTTTCTTTTTAAACTTTTTAATATATTTTTTATTAAAAATTTATTTTTCGCCCCCTAAAATTTTATAAGTTCGCTCTCTTAACCTAAAGTCCTGCATCCGTCCTTAATTCTTAGGCTAAATGTTTTTTTGGTATATGAAGTGTTTTTGATATCTTAACTAAAGAATTTTTAGCTCTGTTTGATCTTTAAAGTTCTTAATTGTGATAAATATTATTTTAGTTCATTTCTGTTATAAAAATTATATTTTACTTTATGAACGTGTCATGTGATATATTATATATTTAAATTTGAAAATATAAAAAAATCATAAAAATGTTAAAGAGTAAAAAAATTAAAGAAAAAACACACAAAACAAAATTATTTAAGTAAATGGCACTCCTTTTGCTCACATAAGAGGAAGACCTGTGCAATGAGCTTAAGGGTGTCTAACTAAAAATTTTAAAACTCTAATGGTTGAATCAAAATTTTTAAAAAATTGAAAGATTTAATGAAAATTTTATTTTTTTTTAATGTGAGAGTCGGCTTAAAAATATAGAAATCTTTTTGGAAAGTTTAATGAAACTTTTAAACAATTTTGAGAAAAAAATTAAGAATATAAAAAACATTTCCCCTTGACAGCTTAAATACGTAGATTAACGATTACCTTGACAGTTATATTGTAAAGAACCGAGTATAGATTGATAGGTCGAAATTGACTCATGCTTTTTGGCGCCTTTACCTTCGGAGTCCATACTAGAATGGTGTGATTAACAGCCTCCTCCAACGAACAACCATCAAATACATTTCGAACACATCGACACACTGTGCTGCCAATTACATGCTAATTCTGCTGATAAAAATAGATCTACACCTTGCCGTCGTAGAAGCGTAAAAAAAATTATAATGTTCTTTTTTTTATTTTTGTGAAGAATCAACTGACTCTGAACTTTTTAAAACCACAAGCTCTTTTCTTGTTTAAGTACCTCAAGTTCTTCCTTCAGCTTTCTTTCTAATTCAACTAAATCATCTTAATGTTTTTTGTAAAGTGCTTTCTCAATTCCCAGGGCTAAGAGCAATTTCTTGTTCTTGTCTATCATATATATTTTTTTCAATTATACCCTTTATCAAAATGAAATTGAACTCTTGGTATAATTTCAGAATAAAAATTTCTTGCCCCTAACCATGCCTCCTTATATGCCCTATACTAAAAAATACTTAAAAATTAAATTTTAAGCCCTAATTCTAATTTTCATATCTTAAACCCTAAAAAATGCATCTTACCTCTAATTCTCTGCACTCTAACCCTAAACCCTAATCTTAAACCCCAAACCCTAACCCCTAAACCCGATATTTTAAAGTAGAAGCACTAATGAAGATATAATTAAAAGGTAGACAATTTCCATCCATAATTTCATTTTGATAAAGGGTATAATCTAAAACAAATGATATAGTACATCATTTCCTTTCATTTCCACTAGTTAACCAAACGAAGGTTTTAATCCAACACTTTCGTTTCCATTACTTATTTTTGATATCCAAACAAATGAATAAAATATCATTTCCTTTTCTTTATTTTCCATTCATTGACTTTTATTGTTTTAATCTAAACATAGGGTTAAAAATTAATTCAAACTTATTAAACTTCAAATATAAATTTGTTGATGTTGATTTTGGACGACACTAGATAAGGAGGTGAAAATAGCGGCCATAGAAAGATTTGAGGTCGACGATGAGTGGTTCACTCGTTGTTGGACGAACCGACAACCACAGAAAACTCTAGTTGGTGGTTGAATTAGGCGGTTCATCCTTAGTTGATTTGAGGCAGAGAGCCGCAAACAATGTAGAGCAGATGGGCGGGCAGTGGTTGACGACTGTTGGTGGTGGTTCACCTATTCTAATGTGAGTGGAGAGCCATTGTTCGAGAGTGAAGGGGAGTGAAGAGAGAGTGAGGAAGATGGGCGCGATAGCCTTTGTGGAAAGTTGGGGAAGCGTCCCTTGTGCCTTCGATCTTAGAGGTATTTATATCATCTTGGTGCTGTAGATGAAAGGACATTTGACGAGACCGCGTCGGGCCTAACAATGGCTATTGATAGACTGGCAAGTTATAGCTCGGTTGTTAGGGTACGAGCTCAGCCGATCGTGATAGATGACTTGTTGTGGCACGTTGGCCGAGTGTAGGAGACGTTCAGAGGAGAGGCTCTGGGGGCTAAGAGATCTGGAGGCATAGGAGCGTCCGGGCTTCGTGGTGTATGGAGCATAGCGCGGAGATGATCGTGCGGAAGCTAGGAGCTCTGAAGGTTCTTCTGAGGGGGCTTACGAGTCATTGAGGCTTGCGAACTCTGAGGACTTTACCAATCTCGAAAGGTGAGCCTTCAAGTGAATGCCGAAATGTGACGCGGGGACAGTGATGATATCTCCAAAGGTGGGGATTGTTGATCTCAACGTGTAGAGCGAAGATGATCTCTCTGGAGGTCGAGGTTGTTTGGCGGATGTGCAACAAAAGTTTAATAAAAAAATTTTATCAACTGAAAGTATTAAATAATCTTTTTTTTCCTCTTAAACCTTAAAACATTTTCTACACACGATCATTCTTCGACGGCTTTAGTATTGACCATCTTTCACTCTCTCTTTTATTTTTTTTCTTTTCGTTATCAGTGATGAAATCAAAAAGTTTAATATGAGGTGTCATAATTTAAAAAATAATGTTAATAATTTGTATAGTCGTATCAAATTTATTTTTATATATTTTTTACATAAAATTTACAGATAATTAAAAAGTAAACTTTTGGGAGTGTTTCTAATACATGGATGCTGGGTTTTCCTTAGGCTTTGCATGTGTTAGGTGACAATGATGACAGAGGGTGCTAGAGCTCCTGAAAGTTTAAAATTTGTATATAATTTTAAAAAGTAATATATTTTTTATTAAAAATTCACTTTTTAATTTAAATTATTACGTCCGTCCTGCTAAGTGATGGTTCGTTCTTATTATCTCGATAGTGCTTGCAACCGCAAGAAGAGAGTTGCTATCTTTTGTCACGAACTTTCTGTGGATGGACATGTTCTAAAGTTCGGTTACTCTTTTGGACAAAAATATTTTGTCTAAAATATGTATTGGACAAAAAAATTGGCCCATTTTAAATATGAGTTAGGCTTGGGTTTTAGTATTCAAGATCTGAGTTTATAATATATTATATTATATAATTCATATTAATAAAATAAATTTCTAAGAACATATACAAATATAAGGTATAAGAGTATTAAATTTAAAATGGATTTAATAAAAAGAAGTACACATGATTATTAGATATCAAATTGAAAATAGAATAACTATTTTTTTAAATACAGATGAGCCAAAAAAAATTGATAGGGTTAGTTACTTGTAAATACGAGCAGATTTAAACAAAAATATGAAGTCTATATTTTGAGTCAAATTGTGCTTAGAAAAAATATATTTTAATTCGTGAACAATTCGATCTCGACCCGACCTATAAACACATTTACACACAAGTATAGTGATTTAACTGAAGCAAAGAGCCAAAGAGAGCCAAAGAGATTGATTTGAAGTCGTCTTTGTGCATGTGCTTTTGTTTTCACCCGTTTAAGGTCGGATTTTGTAGTATTTCTTTGCTCCATCGTTAGATGATGGAGTATGAATAGAGGTGTTCATGAGTCAGATTGATTATAAAATTTGGTTCATATATAAAATTAACATACATTATGATTGTCCAACTTTAATATGAGTCAACATATGATCTCAAATTTTCCTTAGACTTTTTCGTATTTGTAAATAAAAAACTCAAGCTTGTTTTTATCCCGATTATATCATTATTTTTTAAAAAAATATATAATAATTACAATGTAATATCTATTCATAAATATTTTGAAGCTTTGACAATAGACATATACTATGTAGACAGAGCGATTTGAACCCGTGTCTCTTAAAATAAACATCATCTGTTTTTCCACTAATACACTTGATGGGTTCCTTTTACACTTATTTAATTTATTTTTAATGTTTATTTATAATTTTTAATTCTTTCATACATTCGCAGGGAAATAAAAAGTTTCCATAATGGTGTGTTTGGTTCACGGAATATAGGATTACCTTTGTGAATAAGATTCCTGGAATGTAACATTACTTGAGATATTACTGGGATTATTAAAATACTTTGTTTGGTTTATTTGGTAGGAATGTAAGATTACATTGTTTGGTTGAAGGAATATAAGATTACATGGAAGTAAATTTTACTATATTATCCTTGTGATATATTTTTTTAACAAGTTAAACTTTCAATATTAGTTTAAAAACATTTGCTTGAAGATTCATACCCTTATACTTAGCATACTACTAATATAATTATTATAAACAATATGAAATACATATTTTTATTAATATTAAAATTCTTAACATTAAATTCAAATAAATAAATATTTAATGGGTAATGACATTTAAATCTTAAACTAATTATATAAAATAGTTTTAAATAAATATACTCTCCAAATATTAAAGCACGATTGAAATAATAAAATAATAATAATAAATCACATAAAGTCAAGGAAAAATGATAAATAAGAGATGATGATCGTATCATGAAACACTAAGTTACGAGGATTTCTACGAAATTAGAACATAAAACCAATAAGCACAAAGTTTCTCTTTGTAATATGTTATGTGTCTATTTTATTTTATTAATAAAATTTTATAAAAAAATTACAGAGTATTTAGACATTTTATCGAAAATTTTCATAGCCATGATTTTTTTTATTTAAATATTAAACTACTTTTAAATATGTGTAAAATCATTTAAATATCAAACTAATATGAAACAAAATTATTTAATAAATTTACATCATTTACATATGCTACAAATGATCCAAATTAAAAAAAACTATTACTTTAAGGGTAATTTTGTCCAAAGTGGCGGGAATTGACAAATACCTAAGGGAAGGGTGGGAATCACATTCCTGGAATGTTGATAAAAAAGTGCTACTGTTGGTAATAATCTTCTCCGAGTTGGTGGGAATGAGGACAAACCAGACATGGGAATAAGATTTCGGAAAAAATTATTACCCCAGGTAATAATCTTTTCCGTGAACCAAACGCCCCCTAAGTGTATTAGTTTTAGGATTTAGAGATTCAATTTAAGGTTTACAATTTAGGGGTTGTGAATAGAATTCAAGCTTTAAGGCTAGAATTTAGAGTTTCTAGATTAAAATCTAAATCTCTAACAATATTACCCTAAAACCTAAACTCTAATATCCAAATCCTAAATTCTAACCCTAAGCACTAAATTCTAAACAATGACGAATGCACCTAGCCCTGGTGGGGTGCATCCACATCCTCATTCTTTATTTTTTTTTTAAAATATGTTTAATTTAGTGTTATTTAAAAAAAAATATTTAGTATTTAGAGGAAAATTTTATTTTTACATAACCATTTGGGGGAAAAAATATTTTGGAGCCTAATTCTTGAATTTTTAGACCCGTCATTAATTTTAAGCCACTAAATCTAAACTATAAAACTAAAACACTTATAATTTTTTTTCACTATACAATTTGAATATAAATCCCTTGTCTATTTTTTTAAACTTTACAATTTGATTCAACCCTCTTAAATTTAGAATGAACCTTAAACAGAGACGGATAGCCCTACATGTCTAATTATGAATAATTTTTGTTTTACTCCATTTTCTCAAAGTGGCAACTATAAATGTGAAAGCAATAAATAGCACAAAAAGGTCAAAACTGGCCTTTAGTATCAACCGAACCATAAATGAGGTCGGCCTCATAGTAGATGGACCATAAATGTGCCCACATTTTTCTACCAACCAAGTAAATTCCAAGTTGTTAGTTTCTTTAATGTCTTAAAAATACAGTTGAAAATCATAATGTATTAATATTTCATTATTTGTTTTTAATATCTTATTTATATTCAACGTAATTATTATTACAAGTTATATTATATTAATCAATTTTAAAATATTTTTTAACTAAATTAAAAATAAAATAAAGTAAAATGTATTTAAGTCTTTTATGTGTTCAATAAATAAAGTTTAATTTTGAATTTATTTTTTTCATTTTAAGAAATTTGAAAATTGATCTGTCTATTTTAATTTGTAAAACTTAGTGTTCACAATTTACAAAACAAAACAAGAAATTATTTCACTTAACGTTACTAAACTTTATTGTTAAATTGTAGACTTATAAACCAACTGTTTAGCAATGTATATGCAAGAGATTACTAATAATAAAGATTTCTGAATTAGCAAATACCAGCTATTTAAGTTCATGTGATGTGATTACTTATAACTATACTAACTTTTTTGATATTCAAAGGTATGGGGATTAAATCTTAACAAATTAAAGTATATTTTTCAGTTTTTATAAACATCGTTAGGCCAATAAATAAGAAAATTAACTATTAAATCATATTTAAATTTGAATGATTATACACCGATAATGATATTTTTTTTCACAAGTGAAACTCTAATGTTGTCACGTGTCCTGTTTAAGAAACTCTAAACTTTAATTTTAAACATCAAATTCTAAACTCTAAAACACTATTTTTATCCCAATGTACCCTTTTAAATTAAAAAAAAAGTAACACCCTTCCGAAATTATTTATCAAAATGACATTCTCTGGATAAAGACGCATCTAGTAGAACGAGCTTTACGAAAAATGATCTCTCTAGAAAGTGTTTTCCACCAACGTGGCACCTCCCATAGAAGACGCCTTCTATGAGTGGTGCCTTGTTGGCATAGAAGGAACATTTTTCATAGAGCTCGTCTTACAAGTCATGCTTTTATCGAAATAACATTATTTGGATAAATAATCTAAAAATAATACTATTTCTTTAAATAAAAAACGAAAAAAATATATATTAAAATAAAAAATTATATACCCTTAAAACCTAAATAAAACACGACAACATTAAAAGTTCTCTTATAAAAAATTTCAGTAGCAGTACATTAAATAATTTCTCTATAAATTTTATCCCATTTTCATTAAAATGTGATTCTTCTTTTCATTTATTTTTTTAAGTTTTCGAGTTTTATTAAAAATAATTAAAATTATTAGGAGAAAGTTTTATAATTCTGGAGATCAAAAATTCCAACCGCCACTTTGTTTTCCTCTTGTAACACAACTAAAACGGGCAGTTTGGTCAAGGAGAAAAAAGACAAAAGCAGAAGCAGACAAAATCCATGGCAACTCTCGTAATAACACTACTACTCCAATGTCAAATTATAAGAGCTGATCCAGTAATAAATTTTAGCTTTTTTTTACTTTCCAATAATTGTATCATTTCAGGTGATGAGATAGATTATAGGGGTTAGTGAGGCTTAGAGGTGGAAGAACTCAGCTACTTTCTCTTTCTTTTTATGGCGGTGATTCGTTCACGGCTTCTTCATTTTCTTCCCCGGAGATAATCCGAATTTCAAATTCTCTAGAAGATTCGTCGGTGAATCATTCCGGTCCGTGATCGACCTCAGATCGCCGGAGACGAGACGAGGTAGGCTGTTTCTTTATCTTTGTTTTTGCTTGCGGAAGAGGGAAGCGTGCGTGTTTGGATTGATTGGAAGAAAACAGAAAATGAATGCGAATAGCAATGGTTTTGGGAGTGCCGGTGCGGTGGCGGCGACTGAATATATAAGGAGACATCATCGACATGAGACTGGAGGGAATCAGTGTAGTTCAGCTGTCGTCAAGCGAATCAAAGCTCCTGTTCCTCTCGTAATTCTCTTTCTCTTTAATTACGTTTTGTGTGGATTTTTTTCTCTTCTCACGCATCTGCGCCGTTGTTTAGTTTTCTTTTCTTTCTTTTTGTGTTTTTGCTTTTGATTTATTACGAAGACATGCCCTTCTTTATAGTTTTACTGATTAAAGATTTCTTTTTAATCTTCTTTAATTATTTTTGCATGTTTGTTAACTGATGTATGAGTGTGCGCGTGCTGTTCTTGAGAAGAATTAACCTTGATCTGTGGTGATTTTCTTTTGTAGTGCTTTAAATCCTGTTTGTTTTGATTGAATTTATTGAGTTTTGTAAAAGAAAACAGAAGAAAAAGAATGAATCTAATTTCCTATATTTGCTCTACTGGTTGACATAAACTTCTTTAATTCTTACTCACTGTTTTGTTCTTGAGTGAAGAATCTCTTGTACGGTTTGAGTTGTTGAGTTAAGGAAGATTATGTTTTGCGATTGAAACAGATATCATGTTTAGTTTAATGCTAAGAAGCAACTCAAAACTTAGATGAAGTCATTTGTTTCTTTGAGTTTTTGACTATGACTAGAGTTCGGTTTGACATTGCCTTTGAAAAATGCCGTAGAAAAAACTAGAAAATTTAACTCTCAGCTCCAAACGTAATTTTGAAAAGCAATGCAGAACATGACATTCTAAATTTGAGATCATATTATCGAATCTCTTCTTTAAGAAGTTTTTCGCACTCTTCACTATTCTCGAAAACCATTTGAACAAATTTGTTGTGTTCCCATGTGTTCTAGTTGCTTTGCTTAGTCTGTAGGTGTGCGTGAGTTTATCCAGATTTGAAAATGAACACATATGCTACTTTGTACTAGAATAGAATGATAAAAAAAGAGTAACTTCTCTTATTGATTCTTGCATTTGGTAGAAATGGGAATGAAGCCAAGCATATGCTCCGAACAATTTACCTTTTCATTTCTTTCTCCATTTTGAACGTGTCAGATGAATGGTTAGTAATTTAGAGGTAATCTGTACTGGAGGAAGAATATGAAAGGGGGAAGATATATAGCCTGTAGAAGATATATTCAGATCATATATAAACAATGTATTCATCAATCGTAGAGCTGGATGCTTATATTTTTGCGAATTTGTTATCTGTTGCATTGGTTGAATTTTCTTCCTCTCTTAAAGTTGTATTGTTTGTCTTTTCTATAGGTTTGGTCTTTGGTTAGGCGTTTTGACCAACCTCAGAAGTATAAACCCTTTGTTAGCCGGTGTGTTGCGCAAGGTAACCTTGAGATTGGGAGCCTTAGAGAAGTCGATGTCAAGTCAGGGCTACCCGCCACTACAAGCACCGAAAGACTCGAACTCCTTGATGATGATGAGCATATCCTCAGCATCCGGATTATTGGTGGGGATCACAGACTTAAGGTAGGAATCTCTTTTCTTTTTCCTCATTCCTGATTTAACCTTTAAACTCCCTCTATCTTTTATGATTCATCCTCCCAGAAGATTGTAATATTTGTCAAGGTTCATGAAAATACACATGTTGTCTAAATTTTGGACAAGTTTTTATCATGAATCCATTAGTTGGCTCAGCAACTATGTTGGTTTTCTCAATGCCTGTCTGATTGATGGATTAGTTGCTGAAAAAAGGTGAATTATCTTTTGATGAGCTTTAGTTCATTACTGGTTAGCAATGTTCCAATTTTCTGTGTACTGCAATATAACAAAGATTTGAGCAATGTTCTTAATTCTTATGTTCCCCATCAAATCCAGAACTACTCTTCAATCATCTCCCTCCATCCAGAGATCATTGATGGAAGACCTGGGACTATGGTCATCGAATCATTCGTGGTGGACGTGCCCGAGGGAAACACAAAGGATGAGACATGCTACTTTGTTGAAGCTTTGATCAAGTGCAATCTCAAATCTCTTGCAGATGTTTCAGAAGGACTAGCGGTGCAGGACCAGACAGAACCCATAGATTTGTGAAAGTCAGGGACCAACGAGGCTATTGTTGCCATGGATGAAGCTCCGGGGCTTTCGTATATTCGGAGGCTCGAGAGATGGAGAGGCAAATTATGTCTTCCATCTTCTAGGTACATTCACATTGCATTTCTTTTTGTTCTCTCCTATAATAACAATATGTGCTGGATCTCCCGTCTTTATTCAATCACAAACCACAAATATTATAAAGTTTCTTCAGTTGAAGGAAAAAGAGGGTCCAAGTTTTGTTGTTGTGGGTATTCAATGGTTTGTAAATGATGGAGCTGGAAAGAGTTGGCATTTCTTTGATTTCTGCATCTATGCGAGACTGCATTTCTGCAACAATTGGATAAGCTGTGAGCTGAAGTTATTTGTGATAATGTCAGAAGATAAGGATTAACTATTTTGGATGGGGAAGTTTTAGAAAACAACCGGTTAAAAAAAAAGTTAAAAAAAGGCGTGTACAAAAATTCTTACAAAAAATCGTAAGGATTTATGTACATGTACCGAAATTCTTACAAAAGTTGTAATTATTTTTGTACATACCTTAAGTTTCACGATTTTTGTAAGGATTTTGTACATGTACCGATATTCTTACAAAAGTTGTAAAAATTTATGTACATATTGAATTTCTTACGATTTTTGTAAGAATTTCGGTACATTGTACAAAATTCCTTACGATTTTTGTAAGACTTTCTGTACACGCTTTTTTTAGCCTGTTTTTAAGCGGTTGTTTTTTAGAATTTTCCTTTTAGATGATGTTAAAAAGTTTGTCTTGAAAATCTAGGCACCTAATTTGTAAACTAACTGCATGAATAGAGCACCAAAATACTAAATAGATGCAGCTAATTGGTAAACAACTAGTCATTTATCCACATTTAAACTTTACACATAATGAGCAATCCTTAACTGTGGGCCTGTGGCCATTTATCTGCACATCCTAAATTGTAAAAATAAATTTGGTAGTCTTTGTTATCACCATAATTCTCCCTTTATCTTTGCACTGATTACATAGTTAAACCATTCGAAATTTTTAAAAATTTCAAATAAGCTCTTCAAATTCTTTTGTGAAAATCCATCCCTGAATATACGTTTATGCATAGGCACTATTTAACCTTTCTCTCTTGCTGAGGATAAAAAATCGTCTTTAACTGTTATTATATTGACTTGATAATATAATTTGTCGCCATGAAACGTATGCATGATAATATAATAGAGGGACTTCATTTCCTTAAAATCGAAGGCTTATTTAATTCTTATGCAAATATATAAATAAAAAATATTCAGAAAATATTTTAAAATTTTATTTATAAAATTAAAATAATTAAATAATTAAAACCTAAAAAAATATTCAAGAAAGTTTTAAAATTAAAAATTGTAAAATAAAAATAAAATAAAAAATTCTAACACCTTTTTCTGACAAGTCTTAAACTATCTTTCGCTACATCGAGTTTATTATCAATCCTTAAACATATTTTCAAATGAATCAATTTGTATTGGGGTCACAAAAACTTTTGTGATTCTCTTGTATATTTTACAAATGATGAGGTGAAATATGGACCAAAGTGGTACTCATGAGTCCTATTTTGAATCTTATAAGTAATTTTAGATGCTACTCACACAAGAAGACGAAAATAATTTGAGTTTAATATGTTCTTCCTATCATATTTACATTTTACACCATAAGATAAAATCTTAGAAGTCATTGTTGTACCAATGTAAAATTGATTCTATTAAAAATATATATGATTAAGAGTAGTAAATTCGGGTTGCTAAGGAATCAGCGAGATGGACACCCCCTCCATCGGGCACCATTAAGATTAATTGTGATGCCAACTTCGATCGCATCATTAGAAAAGCTACTGCGGCAGTTATTGCAAGAAATTTCTCTGAGAGTTTTATCCAAGATATCACGGAACCCATGCTTGTCTCTTATGTGGCAGCAGCCGAAGCTATGGCCATTAGACTTGAATTAACCCTCGCATCTTTGAACGGATTCTCTCATATTATCATCGAGGCTGATTGCCTAACAGTCATCAACAGGCTTCGATCAGGATCGTTGTCAGATGGGTATCCTCGACTGTTGAAGAAGACATTAGACGCAAAGCTGAAGCTTTTCAAGCTTGTTCCTTTTCTTTCGTTAATAGATTTTGTAATCAAGCTGTCGACGGGCTTGCCAAGTTTGCTAAAGACCTTCAGGTCCTGACTTACTGGGGACCATCCTCCCCCTTGCCTCCTTGTATTATTATACTTTAGTTCTCTTAATGAAGCTCTTTTTTTGGATAAAAAAAACTCGGGTTGCTAAGAGAAAGTGTAAAACTTGTCCGATGAAGTTGTTTGAAAATTTTCTAATATTTTATTTTTTTTTGAATATTTTTAAAATTTGAAAATTAAGATTTTTTAAAAAAAATATTTAGATTTAATACCTTTTAAAATATTTCAAAAATAATACATTTTGCAGTAATTTTTTCTTGAACATTAAATAAATCATTAAAATTTTTAAAAAAATAATAAAATTGAATATCATGTGTACATGTAAACTGCTACGTGGACGAACTTAACAACCACGTCAGCAAACTTAACGACCACGTCAATAAGTTTAACTAACACGTCAACATAACAATGATCAAAGTCAAATTACGTTGATCAAAAAGCTTATTTGATGCTTTTTAAAATATAAAAACACTCTAAATACGTTTTAAAGTAGAGAACATATTATTATTATTATTATTATTATTATTATTATTATTATTATAGAAGAGCGAGGAAATCGTGGTCTGAAACTGTTCCAACGCGTCGAAGGGGAGGGACAGGGGGTCCAGGAGCAAGACCACGAGGCCACTAACATCTAGAACAAGACTCTCTCCAATTGCGGCTCTCATACTTCAAACACGAATAAAAATTTACTGTCCTTTTTTAGTATCTTTATATAATATATACGTTTCAATATTAAAGAAATAAAATTTAAGATTTAATGTTAGAATTTATATGTTAGAGTATAAAATTTACTTTACTTATAAAATTTAAAGTTCATAATTTAAAACTCAAGGTTAGAACTTAAGTTTTAATTTTTTTAGTTTCGAGACATTAACATAAAAAAGAATAAGAAGATTTTTGTTCCATTCAACCTTCTCATTTCCCCGACCCCATTCCATTAATAAGGCTGACTTCCTTTGTAGCCTATAATATTACTACAGCTTCCAGTGATTTGCCATAACCGGATTTTTCCGCATATTACCAAAAGAATGTCTGTCAACTCTTGTTTTTTTTTTCTCTAATCATTGAATTTGAATCGGTCCAACTATTTAGTCGTTGACATTTTCAATGCTTATAATATTAAAATTTTCCATTTTTAAATAAACAAATATTTCTTTATATTCTAATTGTGTTCTAATAAGATCTTTTAGGAATGTTCTAATAAGTTTTTACCGAATTGATTTAAGTTATATATATAAACATGAGTTTAAGGAAACTTATGATCAACGAAAATATCATTTATATGGTTTATTATATTACCAAATTGACATTAGAAAACAATATTTTCATTATAAAATATTTATTATGAGATTTTAGCAGTTAATTATTAATTTTTTTGAAAAATTGATTATATATTTTACATACTGAAATAGTAATTTTTGAGGATGTGAGATTATTACTTTCATACATAAGAACAAAAAGCTCTACACTACTGTTACGAAACCATTACTATCTTCTCAAAAGACATGTCTAATAGGAAGTGCAGCGCTACTGCTTATATATTCAAGGACTTCATTTTTTCTTTTTGATGTAAAATTATTGTCCTTACCTCTTTCCAGGCGTGACATTCTCCTCCGCTCAACCTCGTGACATCATTGTCACGAGTTAATGGCACTCCTAAAAACCCTGATTTAAAAATATCATAATTTTTTCCCAAAATATTATGAAGTTCCCCCCCCCCCCCCCCCCGAAAACAGTAATATTCTTGAGAAAATACATAAAAATCAGAAAAAAGGACAAATTAGAAGAAAAAAATATAATTTCTTGTACAAATTTATGAGTTTTTTAAAATTTATTTAAATAAATATAGATATACCTTTTTCATGCACAAAATATGGAATAGATATTAAAATCCAAAAAAATATAAAATTCTTTTTTATAATATATTTATATATTAAAAATTTTGTTGAAGTTTTTTGTGTGTGAAAATTTTAATATTTTAAAAGAAAATAATTGAAAAAGGAAAGAAAAAATTGGAAAATGTAAAAAAAAAACATAATGTATATTAAAAAGTTTGAGAATTTTTAAAATTTCCGCTGTGGTATTTTAAAAATATTTTATGGATTTTTTTATGTTTTTTGAGTTTAGTGTATAGTATCATTATGTACCATGTGGTATTATGACGTTTTGTAACAAAAAACAGAGTATGGTAACATGTTTTACAGAAGGAAAGTTCAATGAATGATCGCAAATGATAAAGGATTTGTACATAAATCTATTAATTTTGTGTTTGATAAGTAAGTAGTGACTTTTAATTATTTTATTTAAAAATGAGATGGAATTATAAAGAAAGAGTGAGAAGGTGTAATAGCAAAAGAAACCCTCAATATTTGCTTTTTTTTAAAAAAAAAAATTGCCATTAATGTTATCATTTCAGTAAAAAGTTGAACATCAATTCACCATTTAAAAATAACTTATTTGAAAGAGAAATTGAAAGTTATGGTTTAAACTGTCAAAGTAAAAGTTTTACGGCCACAATTGGAAAAAAAAAACATGACAGACTTTGATGTTTTTTTTTTGCCATTATGTCTATGAGAAATCATGTACAATATATGGTTTGCGACAATGCAAATACAGTATGATTTATGAAAAAGTAATTTGAATATGAAAAAAATTAAAAATAACTTGAACACGGTATGACTAAACAATGCATTAAAATACACCAAATTAATTAATCTTATCTTTATTTTCTTTATTTTCTTTCTAATGTACAACAGATTTAGGGTACAACTAAAAGGCAATAAGTTTCAATACTTACAAAAAAAAAACTTAAAATGTTTAACTTTTTAGATTGGTTTTTTCATATTTTTGACAAGTTTTGATACTTCTAAAATGTTATCAAAAAACTAAGTATCGAAACTTATTTTGTAAGTATTCAAACTTGTAAAAAAACACGAAAAAATTAACTTAAAATGTTATCAAAAAATTTAACATTTTAAGTTATTGGACAAATTTCGAAACTTATTGTCTTTTAACCCAAACTCACCCCAAATTATTCTCTTTCTCTAATTTATATGAAAAGTAAAAATAAAAGGAAAAATATGATACCTTAAAATAGCGCATTAAATCTACATCGTCCACCTTTTTAAAAAATACCTACCTAAACAGAATTGTTTTTTTTTTTTGGGTCCAGAAGTTACAACATACTACTATATTAATATTTAATAATTCTCCTTAGATTAAACCATTGCCAACATTAAAGTGAAGAACTAACTCAAAAAATAAGCTATCGAATGATAGGATAACATAACTATATTAACATTTTTTATTTTTGTTGTCAATATTTATCCATCATCCTGATATATTTTCAAATATACTAAATTATAAAAATTTTATAAGAATTAGATTCGATCGATTTTTTAAAAAGAATTAGATTCAATCAGTGGCGGATCTAGAAATATTTTTGAGGGTGGACACAAGTTACAATATTTTGGAAGGTGGCCATAGGTCATGAAAATCTTAAAATTTCAGGGTGGGCACAAATCATCAAAATTAAAAAATTAAGGATTAACTCATAAAATTAAGAAATTTAAAGCTAAATGTGTGAACTTTAAAAAGTTCAGGGTGGGCACGGGCCCACCCAACCCTATATATAGATACGCCACTGGATTCAATACGAGATCAATTAAATTAAATAAAAAATAATCAATTGGACTATGCTTAACTTTGTAAGTTTTTTTAGCATTTAAATCCAATTACAGTGTGTAGAATTCTAGTTCGTTTAACGTTCGAATCTAGATCACTTAAAAAAAAAAATATTATTTTTACCATTAGAACTACTCAATGGTTTGTTTAACTTTGTAAGTTAAATAGTTATACTTGCCAATAATTTGATGTAGCAGGAGATATGAGAACCTATGTTAATACAATAAAACCAAGGTTAAGTCCTGTGTGATTGAATAGAGAAATTAAAACAAATTTTAATTAACTTTTTAAAAGATAAATATAATTTGATTCATAAACTTCTTTAATTATAAAACACACTGACCAAGTCTTAGTTGATTAAAAACATTATAAAAATACTAAATATCTCAATGTCAATAAAATACTCGATATCTGAACACAACAAGTGATTTAAGTAGAAAAGTAGATGATGTTCATCTTAAGAGACCCGAGTTTAAACCGCTTTGTCTGCAAAATGTATGTGCGTTATCAAAGAGTTACGAATATATATAAACAAATATTTCTTATAATCAACTTAAAGACTATTCAAAAAATAATAAAAAATTAAAATACTCAATATCTCACTTTTGTTGTTGAGATCTAACTTCCGGTTAGTTGATTCCAGTAACGTAGGCAATACGTCGACAAATTAACGTCACTTTTTTCATAATTATTAGAGTTAATTGCAAAACATGTTTATAAACTATAATCCTCTTTTTAAATAAGTTTTTAATTTTGTAAATACTTTAATTTCACCTTCAAATTATGGTCTTCATAATGCCTTAATTTCAAACATTTAAATATTTCAATTTCATCCTTAATTATCATTTATGATACATCATATTATTTATAATATACATCAATGTTTATATGACAGTTAACACATTTTATAATGGTTTTATTAGCATGAATATAATTAACGTATACTGATATTTGGGAATCAAATTGAATGGATGATAGTTTGAGATGAAATTAAATGTTTAAAAATTTGAGATCAATTTTAAATAAAAATCATAATTTAAAGACGAAATTGAAACGTTCAAAATTTTAAAGATCAAGATACTAATTTGGGAACTTGTATAGAATTAACTCTAATTATTGTAATAAGTACTGTGTTTGATTTTTAATTTGTTTGGTTCCAGAGGATCAAAAGATAGAGGGGAAAAAATAACGCGGAATTGGCAAAGTTTGAAGATTCTTAGTCTTCAATCGTCTCTGACTTCCTTTTTGATTGATTTATTTATTTTTTGAATTTTCGGCTGAGGTGCTAACTATATCAAATCAGTAAAACCTTGACAACCATACCAAAAATGGGTTGATTTTGTGTTTAGGTTAATATCACTAACGAATGAAACAATTTTTTATTTAATGTATTTTTTTTATTAAATTTCATAAAAAATAATGATTAATATTTTATGTTATTTGCCGAGGTAGGATAAAAAAATAAAAAATGTTTTAGTCACGGATAGAGGCATGATTTTTTTATCAGTAATGCGAGTTATTAGGGAGTTGTATTATAAATTTAAAAGGTGTAAAATTATAAACTTTTAAAGGTGTGAATTTAAATAATCAATAAAATACAAACAAAATACATACAATATCTTAAATTTTAAAAATTTCAAAGGGTGTGACTACCCTACCCCCTCGGTGGTTTTTTAGTTGCCTTTCTGGTTCCAAAGCTTTGCCATGAATAATTCAGACCGACCCACGTCGCACATTTAGCTTTAGTGGGTGAGTCTCTCAACGAGAATTTTCTGCATACGCAAAACGTCGAACTCAAGACTCGCTTAGAAAAATACGGATAAAAATTCACTGCCTCTTTTTGGTGCCCCTACTTATGCCCCAACACTAAAAAACACTACAAAATTAAATTTCAGTCCTTAACCCTAAATTCTAAATCTTAAACCCTACACCCTATACCTTAAAAAATAACCCTACACTAAATTCTCTAAACCATAACCATAAACCTTAGACCTAATTTTGAGCATGAAAACATACGTAGGTGCATCGAAAAAGGGCAGAATATTTCTATCCAAAAAATACCAAGTTGCTTACCACCTTAACCTATCCCGGTTCCAAAACCTCGTTTATAATGGTAAGCACTGTTGAGTAGAACTAGAAGATTGTATTTGAATGGTTGAAATTTGTAGTGGGGGAGAAAGGGTCAGCGGTCGGACTTGCATTATTTGAACAAAATTTTCTATGACCGAAGACCGGTCGTAATGGAGAAAAAACAACACTTTCTTTTCTCACAGTCTCACTTTCCCAAACCCATATTATATTTATAATAAGGTTTACCATTCGTAGAACAAATCATCAGCATATATCCAAGCAAGAACAGAAAAAGAAAAAAAAAACAGCTTTAATTGTCGTGAGTGAACTGAATCTGATTGACACCTGTGAGAAAGAGTTGTTTCGAAGTTGTGAAAATGGAAAACATGGGAGAATGGGAGCAAAGGAGTCTGATAAATGAGCTGACACAGGGAAGGGAGCTGACTAGACAACTCCAAGCCTGTCTCCATGCGCCGCCTTCTTCTTCTAACCAAACTCCTGAATTATTAGTCCTAAAGATCCAAGCCTCGTACGAGAAGGCACTTTTGATGCTAAACTGCAATACCTCTTTGTCAATAGATCAGCCACCGTCGTCGGAGCTAGCTATCAGAATGTCGGAGTCACCGCCAAGCCCCCGGAGTGAAGACTCCGACCGTGATTTCAAGGAACCCGACAAGAAAAGGTATACATAAAATACACACAACTCTTTAACCAAACCTTAACTTGTCTCGGTTATTATTAACTGTGTTTTATGTTGCAGGAAAGCTCTGCCGAGATGGGCGCAGCAAGTCCGAGTGACACCCGGTACAGCCCTGGAGGAACCTCTCGATGACGGCTTCAGTTGGAGGAAATATGGACAAAAAGATATTCTGGGAGCAAAATATCCAAGGTTTGCCCATTCTCAATATACACATCTCATTAACATTAATTATTAATTAGCTTAACAAGCCTTGATTTCTTTGATTACAGAGGCTACTACAGGTGCAGCCTTCGAAATGTACAAGGTTGTTTGGCAAGAAAACAAGTGCAAAGATCAGATGAAGACCCGACAGTCTTTGAGATTACGTATCGAGGAGCACACACTTGTAATCTAGGCTCCCGTGTCATGCACCCCTCGGGAATGTCAGAAAATCAAGAACAACAAGGAAGTAGCAACCAACAAAGCCAGAAACATTCGCAGGATCTACTGTTGAGCTTCCGAAGGGAGCTTGAAGTTATAACCCGAGACTTGGACATCGGCGACCAAGTCCAAACATTCCCCAATTATCATTCATCAATGGCCAATATAAAGGTTGAAAACAACCTTGTGTTTTCACCTCCTGTGGTGGGTAACAATCACTTTGCTGAAAATCTTTCATCTCCTGCAACATCCAGCCGGATGAACAGCGACTGTTTGTTGGGAAACGTTGATTTTCCAAACTCTGAGCCTCAGCAGCTGGCTGGCATTTACCAAACTGCGGCTTCATCGACCAATTCTCCCACTGTTGGCTTCGACTTCCCATTTGGCGGTGCCGACCAATTCCACCCAAACTTCACATTTGACAACAATGGTTTCTTTTCCTAGTCAAAACAAACTTGTTTACCGGCCCTCATTTCCCCCCTCTAGAATAATTTTAACTCAATTCTGTAAAAAACACAAGAGTTGGAATTTATATTCCTGTCGGTTTGATGACGCCTGATGCCTTATAGCAATTGCAGACTCTGTTTTTTATTCGACCAGGTGTAACTTCTTCTCCAGTTTAGGATTAATTGCACCAAAGGTCTCCGAATTATGGATTCAATTTTAAATTAGTCACTAAACTTTACAATATTTCAATTGAGTCCTCAAACACAGTACTATTACAGTTACATCCTTCTATCAATCTTGTTGTACCTTCACCTTTGACTCCTTTGTAGTATTGTATCTTCGTCTATAATTTTACCGTTTCTAAATTAACTATGAACGTTTCTTTGCAGTAACTTTTCCATAAGACTCTGAAGCCTTCAAATCTTTCTTAATGTGTTTCAGACCTCACGTCATAAGAAATGCCACAGAGCCTCTGCCTAGCTATGGTCTCTCGACACGACTGTTGTCAAGAAATGTGACCGCTATGAAGCTTACTTAGCTTGTCGATCAACTCTACTATTTGACAGTCATGACTGTGCTACCACAGTCATCATATTATATTAAAATTAAGCATGTCACCCTCATCAAACAGGTACTAATATAACACCAAGGGCAAACTTATGAGAGAGAATGTCAAACTCGAGATGATGGAACCCAACGTAAAAATAATTTTCTTTCTTCTTCTTTCCCCCCTTCTTCTTTTCTCTTGAAATTCATTTTTTCATCATCGTTTACAACTTTCATCAAAATTAGAAAGAGTGAATTGTCTAAAACCATCGCAACTCATTCTTAACATTAACAAGTCTAGTTGGTAGGAGTGTTATATTGAAAACATTTTGATGAAATTAATACAAATAAATCATTTGCAATCAATTATAAAATTCGAAAAAGCATTTTAGTTATAATATAAATTATAATTTTAGTTATATTAAATAAACAACTAAGGAAAAAAAACGAAAAATAAAACCCCCAAAGTTTGGGGATCTTTCCTGTAATTAACCCAAATGAATCATGTCAAGATTTTTTTTGGAATATCATGTCAAGTTGATTTCACATTTAATCTCAAACCAGATAAATAGATTACAAAAGGATCTAACTGGAATGATACTCTAACTTTGAAGATTTAACTGAATTTTTTCAATTTACAAACCAATTTCAATTTTAACTTTTATTTAAGTATGTTAATGCAACTAGGATGAGTCTACCACGTGCGACGAACACCGACGGACACCACTAATGATGAACATCGATGAACACCATTAAATTAATTAATAAAAAATTAAAATTTTAAGGACCCATCATAGAATTAATAATTATTTTTAAAAATTTAATTAAATTGTTTTTTATATATATTAAAATTTTATTTTTTTAATAAGGGTAAATTATATATTTAGTACCTCACTTATTTTTGTATTTCTATTGAACTCTAATTATTTGAATATTATTTCAATTTGACCTTATTCTTTATAAAAAAAATAATTTAACCCTTAACTCTCAACCTAAAACCCTAAACTATTAAACCTATACTCTTAAACTCTTAAACATATACCCTAAACTATTAAACATATGCTCTTAAACTCTTAAGCATATACCCTTAAAAATAATTTTATTTAATAAAATAATTGATATGGATTATAGCCATCAACAAAGTTTTTCACCCTAACCTCATTTCTTTATTAGTTTCTTTTAGGGATTTACATACACAAGCGGCTTAGTTTCAAGGTTTAGGGATTTCGTTTAGGGTTTAATGTTTAGGAGTTTAAATGTAGTTGTTTTGAATGTGGGGGTTAATATAATTTAGGGTTTATATGTTAAAACCTAAATCTCTAACCATATTACCCTAAACCATAAATTCTAACTCTAAATTCTAATCACAAACCCTAAATTCTAAACTCATACACTAAAATCTTAAATCGAAACCTTAAAATTAAAATTAAGATGCTTATAGACACAAAAATTTTCCACCGCCCATGTATGGGATAACAATTCATATAGAAAAGCTGAAAAAATACTAGAAGATATCTATTCCTCTATGGAGCTTAGCAAAACAAAAGGTCACCATCTCATCTAGGAAAGCAGTTAAGCAAATTGCACCTTTGGGTCTCTAATTACGATCTTAATTTCAAGCCAAGTTCTGGCTTTTAGTACTAACAATCTAAGTTTTTTAACAGAAAATCACTGAAATGAAAAGGGAAAACAAAGCTAAGCAAAAGGCATATCTGCGGTACATTGAGAAGACAGTAGGTGGGATTTGAATCGATGATGGTGAAATTATTTTTAAAGGTATATGGTTTAGGGTATAGGTTTAATAGTTTAGGGTTTTAGGTTGAGGGTTAGGGGTTAAATTATTTTTATAAAGAATAGGGTCAAATTAAAATAATATTTAAATAATAAGGGTTCAATAGAAATACAAAAATAAGTGAGGTACTAGATATATAGTTTATCCTTATTAAAAAATTAAAATTTTAATATATATACAAAATAATTTAATTGAATTTTTAAAAAACAATTATTAATTGTAGGATGGGTCCTTGAAATTTTAAATCTTTATTAATTAATTTAATGGTGTTCATCGGTGTTCATCATTAGTGGTGTTCGTCGGTGTTTGTCGCACGTTGTAAAATTTTCCATGCAATTAACCCTTCGGATATAGTATTGTTTTAGTCACAAACAACTACGAACAAATCTATTATTTAGGGGTTAGAGGTCAAGGACAGAGCTAGCATCAAACATAGTAAAATGTTAAGTTATTTTACATTAAAAGAATAAAAATTATTTAAGTATTTAAATAGAAAAAAAACCTTGTTTAACTAGTACTTGAACCAAAAAGAACATAAAATATCATTGTACCAATTTTTTTTTGAGGGGCCACATTCCATTCAATCTCTTAAGGGCTCTATCCCTGTTGGAGGCTATATTTTCATCAGGCTTTTCATATTAAGCCCACAACTATACGAATTAAAAGCTTAGGCCCATGAACATAGTGTGACGACCCACCGTTCTTATATTACCTGTTTGGGATGAGTAGCCAGTCCATTCTAATTTAAGCCCAAACTATAGTTTCCTCTTCAGAATTTGACATACTGCCAAACTTATTTGATCTGGTGGTACAAACCAGGCAAAATCTCATATATATATATATATATATATATATATATATATATATATATATATATTGTGTGTTTTTTTAAATCCCAGTGGTCCATTTTAAGCCTCATTAAGGCATTCATGCAAATTTTGAGTCTTCTACTGACCAATCTTGTTTTAAGATGCCATGCATGGGACCATCTTTTACACCTCAGTGATATTCTTCCTTTTTTGAAAAAAAAAAAGAAATTTGAAGTATCAACTTGTATGTTTGAGACAAATTCTAACATACGAACACTACATACGGTCGAGATTATGTTATTTACATGCAGTAACATTTAGAGACGGACGTCGGACGTATGATTTTATGTAAGAAATTACGAACTATTAAAAAAGTGTATTAAAAATGTAGTGGTGCAAAGTTATATCATCAATAGAAAATAGAAAGGAAACATCTAAACTATAGGGGAATGTAAAACTTTTAGGGAGCGCGACTGCCCCCAAAAACCCATCGGTTCATCCCTAGGATGGGAACATCCTCTCTTCCATAATGTAAATATAGAAAAGTTTGAGAATAGAGGGGGAAATTAAATACATTTGAACCTACTTAACCCCACTTAACACGAAGTCTAGATCCGTCACTACTGGTGTTTCTTTTGAGTTTGAGAGAGAGTAGGTGTTGCATGCATTCTTATATATAGAAATATTATTGTTGTCTATCTATTTTAGAAGGGATAAAAAAAATGTAAGATGCAACAACTAAATGAGGCATGAATACATAAATTAACTCAAACAAATGGACATTGTAAGTCCATACGTGCATGCTAAATAAGCTCTTAGACAGCAGAATTACAAGGGTAAAATGCAAGTCAGATCATGATCTAAAATTGCACTACTTTGTTAAACACAAAATGAAGCTGGTAAAATGCATGTCATATATATATACTTAGCATGGCTTCCTATTCTCCATTTTTTTCTCTAAAAGTTAAGGACTCTGCTGATTAGCTGAATGTTTGCTGGATTTGGTGGGCGAGTTCTTCTGCACTCAGTTGGCATTCAATTCCAATCTGTTTCATCCACAAAAGGTTGAAATTTCAATAATTTAACACGGTGAAACCCCAAAAGGAAGGAGTAAATGCAAACATTATTAAAGAAAGGAAGAAATGACTGCAGAGATACCCTAGTTTTCAGTGATCATCTTGTTTTTCAGGAGTTATGAAAAAAAAAAAAACTTTTTACTGTCAGTACCGTTGTAGTACACCAACGCCAATCTGCACTGTTTCCGTTTCAATTATTTTTCACAAATTTACGTAAATTTTGTTGTGGATCCTGCTGTTATTTACTATGTCCCGATGAAGTGCAGTAAAGAGAAAAACAACAAAATCAAGACACAGTAGCGACAAACATATATATACACATGTATATATGGAAAAATTATTACATGGTCCCGGACCACTACGTCATCCATGGTCCCTATCCTCTAAAAATAAGTCACATGATTTTCTTTTTTCCATGTCATTATTTTATTTATAATCAACTTATATGTAACCATCCACTCCGTATTTACATGGCTTAAAAAGGTGAAGATTCATCTTTGGAAAAAAATGACATGGAAAAAAAAATTATGTGACTGATTTTTAGTGGGAGGGACCATGGATAACGTGGTGGTCCGGGACCGTGCAATAATTTTTCGTATATATGGGGCTAAAATATTGAAAACGAAAGTTACCAACTTTAAGAAAACACCATTGCAGCAGTAAAGTTTTACCTTGATGGTGAAGGAATTAAGCATGGTATCATCGATGGAGTTAATGTTGACATTGAGGATTTCGAGTGAGAGTTCTTCAAGAGCAGATATTATTTTCACAGCCTGACCAGGAATCCGAGGAGATACCGTCTTTAGAACAAGATTCGGGCCTGAAAACTTCACTTCCACATCGGCAATGGAGGACTTGGAGTTTGCAACGAGCTCGTTAACATTGTCTACGGAGGAAGTTGAAGAAGTAGGGGATGGTTCGAGGTAACCCTGGTGCAACCGTGGCTTGTAAGGGCTACCTGGTTGAGGAGTTCTCGGGCTTATCGGAAAGTTAAGCCTTGGACTTAAAGGTGGTTTCCGGGGGCTGAGAGGGGAGGGTCTTGGACTTGAAACTACCCTAGGGCTCAAGTTCAACACTTCGCTCATAGTCATAGCTTTCCTTTGTTTCTTGGCCTCCAGGGATTGAAGAAGTTGCTGCAACTCGTTGATGTAATCCACAACACCGCCAATAATCGATGCTTGATCACCCTAACAAATAGTTTAATTCAATACAAACATGAATAAACCAGTAAAGAAAAATAATAAAAGGGATGAAGATTGAAGACAAAGTGGGCAGGCTTACTCTTTTCACATAGAAGCAAGGCATTAACGATCTGAGAACCGATATATGCTCGTTCATTTGCTTCCTCCTGTTGCGTTCGACCGTAATATGAGACATTCTTTGCTGCCCATCCGGGTTTGTTTCCTCAGAAGAAGCAAGCCTCGGCTTCTTGCTTTTGGGCGAAGTCTCAGGCTCCGATGAGTCGCGTTGAGCGCTTGAAGAAGTGGATTTCTGGGTCACCAACGTCGTAGTTTCTTCACCGTCTTTCCGGCAGCCAGAGATGGCCGTTTCTTCCAAAGGAGTGAAGGGTGGAAATTCCGGGAGACCATCAAAACTCTCGAGAAAAGAAAAGAGGTCATCCCCACCGGGTCCAAGTTCAGCATCTTCCAACAACTCGTGTAAACTATCATCCATTGGTAACCTAGAAAATACTGTATTTTTATTCAACTTGGAGAACCGTTAGTCTTGTTCGGGCCTTGTTCAGGGAATTGAATCAGAGAACAGTGGAAACAAGACAATAAAACGACCGCTCCATCAGCATCAAGTGATCTCCTTTTTGTGTGGGCATCAAACTGTTTTGAATATGAATAAGGGACGTTTTATCGACGAAAGCTAATTCGAAAGGGAGAAGCGGTGGTATCAGAATCTAGGTTGTAGCAATATTTCAAATTGAAAAAGAGAAAATAGGAGTGGAGCCTTCAGCTTTGACAGTGATAACTGATAGCTGATAAATAAGCTCTATAAATTGATGCTCGTAATGGAAATAAATAGGAATTAAATGACACTCTTTGATTTATGAATGCTATTACGTGGATATAATTCGTCAGCTCATTTTCGGTGCTTATACATATGTCTTAAAACTAAAAGATACTACAAAATTTAATTCTAAGCCCTAATCCTAAATTTTAAATTTTAAAGTTTACGCTCTATACCCTAAAAATACATCATACCCTAAATTCCCTAAACCCTAACCACAACCCCTAACCTAAAACCCTAAACTCTAAAGTTAATTTTGAGCGTGGGGCATATGTAGGGGCACCGAAAAGGGATACAAGATTTCCATCCCTATCATGTATACCTCTTCGAATAAAAATCTTCTGTCCCTTTTCAGTGTCACTACTTATGCCCTAATATTAAAAAATATAACAAAATTAAATTTTAAGCTCTGACCCTAAATTCTAAATCCTAAACTCTACACTCTATGCCCTAAAAATACACTCTACCCTAAATTCCATAAACCGTACCCCTAAACTTAACCTAAACCCCTAAAATCTAAACCCTAAACTTAATTTTGTGCGTGAGACATAAGTAGGAGCACCAAAAAGGGGTAAATGATTTCCATCCTACTTCTCCTCAAATTTATTTATTATTTTATGGGTCATTAAACAAAATAGAATCCATTTGTCTTCTTCTTTATGTGTCCCTTTACATGCTCTAATAATAATATTATATCGTCTGTATTATTAATAAAACATAAATAATCAATAAATAGCTTGTTTCTCACCCCCTTAATTTCGTGGTCGATGTGGGAATGAATTAATTTCTTACATTCTTGGTTGGGGGAAAAGGGAAAGGACAGTGAAGCAACTATTACACTCTACAAGCCCCTCAAATAAAATGAAGAATATTCAGAGAACAGCCTTTGTATTTGAAGTAAAATTAAGTCTCTTCTATAATAAAGCGAGAGCCGTCATTCCCTGTCGGTGGCTTCCCTCACCTTTACGTTATCCTTCCATCTTTTTCGGTCGCAAAAAACACTCACGTACGTTTCGTTTTTTCAATGAAATAAATTCTTTAATTGTTAAGGTAAATTATAATATTACAAGTTTTATCTTCTTGTCTGAACAATGAATGTAAAAGCTTTAGGTAATGTATAGTTTCGTTAGTTGAATGAATAACAGTATCGTAATGTTTGTTTAAGCTTAAACTAAAATGATTTAAGAAATTTACAATGAAAATATGACAAAAATCATCTGCTCATTTTTTGTGCTCATTTTTATGCCATAATATTAAAAAAATTAAATTCTAAGTCATAACTCTAAATTTTGAATTTTAAACCCTAAATCCTAAAAAATACATCATGTCCTAAACTCCTTTAAGTCCATTCTTAAAATCTTAAATGTGAACTCTAAATCTAAATTTCTATTGTGAGGTATATATAGGGGCACCGAAACGGGACAAAGTATTTCTATTTATGAAAATAGGTTAATAAATGATGATTTTCTTAATTGAGTATGAATTTAGTTGGTATAGTTGATATTGTAATATTCTAATTTTGTGAGTCGGGACAAATTTTGGTGCGATAGTTTACGGGGGATTAATCAAAAAATTTAAAAATTTTGTAGGTCTAGTCAAAATTTTTGTAATTTGGAGAATTTAATGAGAATTTTATAGGACAAAAATAAAGAATTAAAATTTTTGAAAGATTTAATAAAAAATTTAACTATTTGTAGAACTTACTTAAAAATATTGAAAATATTTAAGATTTAATGAAAATTTCTTACAAATTTGAGGAGACATAATTTTAAAAATTTAAAATATTTTGAGGTGTAATTTAAATTTTTTTAAATTTTGGGAGTGTCAAGGCTTCTTCTGACTTGGCTTATCATTCGCTCTTATTGTGAGTTCAAGTATGTTTAAGTAGAATTGTAGTTTACATATTAAATTTATACCTAAAAATAATGATTTTACCCTTTAAGACAAATAATATTTTGTTATTATTATCTTATAAAAGTTTAAATATCATATACTTCTTAAATAATTTAAATTTATTATCATATATTATGTTAAAACTTTTTAACTCGATTTATTAAGTGGATTTGTGGTGTTACAAACAATGGACGTCATTTTAATTCTAGTTGATATTAAGTCTCCAGCTTGATCTTGGATAACCCTTTTTTCCACCCCTATTTAAAACTCGTTTTATTAAAAAATTTACATTCAATTTGATGAATATTAAAATAAGATCGTCTAGTTATAAATATTTAAAAGAAAAATATTTATATTATTAATAAAAAATATTTAATATTAGATATTAAAATAACAATATTGTACTTTTATTTTTAAAAATATCATGACATATTTAAACATATATATATATATATATATAAACTATTTAAAATAATGAACCTGTATTTTATAATTTATTAATATCTATATTTATAACTTACTAGACTAAGCAAGTCACCTGACCCATGATAAGTCTATACTCTTAACACTATAATAAAAAAATTATACTGAAATTAAATTTAAGATTATGTTTAAAACTATAACTAGGTCTGTAAACGAATTGAACGAACACAGACGATGGTACATTTATGTTCAATCGTTTAATTTTAATTGGATAAATACGGATAATTAAACGAATATAATTTATTGTTCGTGTTCGTTCGTTAAAGAATGTAACTTGTTCATGTTCGTTCGTTAAAATGATAAACGAACACAAACGAACATTGAGTGTTGTTTAATTTCTTTCCTAAGAAGTCTGAAACCTCGTACATTGAGTATTGTTTAATTTTTTTCTTTTTATTTCATATATTTTAATATTTGTTTGTAATTTTTTTAATATAATTCTTTTGTTATAAAAAATAATAAATATAAATGGACATATGTGAATAAATTTAAACAAACATAAACTAATGGATTACTGAACGTTCACGAACGTAAATAAATGAATGAGTCTTTTTTTCGTGTTCGTTCATTTAATTAAACGAACAGAAAATCTTGTTCATCTTCGTTTGTTTAATAAATAAACGAACGAAAACGACGTTACCGTTGAACAGTTTGTTGAACATTCGGTCCGTTTACGACCCAAAAAATGTCATTTCTAAAGTTCAAACATAGATTCTCTCCTTAGAGGAGGAATGTGTCTTGTCATTGTATTAAACTCTCGTTAGTTATACTAAAACTAAAACTAAATTTAAAATTGTGTTTGACATAATATTCTAAATATTATATATAAGAATATTTTTAATAAATACTATTTTAAGAATTTTAGACTATACTAAATTTATATATTTAATATTTTATGTTAAAAATAGTCTTTATAAATTTAAATTTTATATAAAGGGAAAATATATGATGGACTGACGGTGGACACATTTTGTTTTTATAAGCGTACTAATTTTAGAGGTTAGGGGTCTAGTTTAAGATTTATAGTTTAGGGGTTTAGAATTTAAGGTCCATGGTTAAAATTTTGAGTTTAGAGGTTAGGGTTTAGAGTTTATGTTTTATAGTAATATGTTTGGGATTTAGATTACGTATAACCCCTAAATTCTAACCTTAAACTCTAATTTTAAACCATAGTCCCTAAATTTTAAGCACATAAACCTAAACCCCTAACTATGGACCATAAATTGAATCTTTGGCCCTTAAAATTAGGGCATTTGTGAAAATAAAATGTTTCCACAGCCGATACACAGTATAATTACTTTTATATAAATGGAAATTTTTCTCTCTCTTATCAGTTTTGTATCGGTAATTTGTTAAATTGAATAGTTCATTCTTATAATCTTATGTATATTATTAGTGTTGTATAAGTAAATGAGATATGGTGATAGGAAACCGTTGGTTTTAGTTGAATTGAATGGTGAATAGTTGCGTGCACTTTTAGTATAATACTATTTTAGATTATTTTTAATTTAAATATTAGTTAAATAAAATTTTTATTTTTTATTTTTTAAATTTAAAATTTTAATAGACTTTTGTTCCTCTCAATATCTAATCCTATATATGTGTGCGAAGATCATATTGTTTCAAAGGATTTAGGATGATCTCAAACGCTTTCTTTGCATGTCTTCTCTCTATAATTTACATTTTTGGCACTGATAGATCCATGTGTGGTCTAAAGTGGACACCGATAAAGACATATTTCGGAATAGAGAACAAATAACATTTAACGGAATTGGCTATAAATTCTAACCAAACTGTTATCTTTGAATATGGAGAATGAAACAAGTATATTCCCATTCCAAACATGTTGTCACCTTGCTTTCAAACTTTCATTCCCCCCCCCCCCCCCCCCCCCTTATTTATTTATTTATTTATTAACTTGTAAGAAAACGGAAGTTGATAAGTTTAGGCTCGAAGATGTACGTGGAGTGATTTATTAGCAAAATGTTGCATGGTTAATTTTTTTTAATATGTTGGTGTGATTATAAGGTAATATATGTTTAATTTTTTAGTCTTTTAATAACGTACATATGCACACATAATACTTAAATTTAGGTCACTTAAAATAAAATATATTATCTTTTACAACTAAAACCACTTTACGGGTTAAAAATGTTGCACGGTTAGTTATAGATAACATTGAAATTAAGAATTCATGCCATTGATTGCTTGGAGATAATATGAAAGGTATAATCAATGCATTGAATATGACCACAATCACTTTTGAAATAGAATGACGGAACTTAGGTGGCTCATGTCCCATGATTTATTACGCATTCCAAACACGACAAACTCAACCTAAACCTGACATGCAGGGATGGACCGAGGAGGTTGGCGGGTCCGTCGCTTTTTTCTAAAATTTTAAAAATTTTATACAAGTTTAAAAATTTTTAGAACTTGTTATATATTTTTTATTAAAAATTTGTTTTGGTCCCTTAAAAATTTTGTAAGTTCGCCTCTTAACTTAAAGTCATGCTACATGAGTTAATAAAAATAAGGCAAAACTCTGCAAGTTGCTTGGTTTCAACTTTCAACAACAGTTTTTTTGTACTCTATTTTTTATATAGCTTTCAAACTGCAACCACGGCATCTTCGTGCCTACCCTAATCTTCATTTTGGTGTTCTTGTTTAATTTATTTGCTGTTTATTAGTATTTTATTTTGGTGTATTTAATTTATTTGCTGTTTATTAGTATTTTATTTTGGTGTATAAAATTGCGGAAGAATTGAATGTGGAGTGACTTGAGAGCAGAGACAGGAGAGTTATTGCGAGCTCTGCATGGGAGTGCGTTTCATTTAAGTTTAAAAAGTAAGCTAAAATTAATTACACCATATATATTTTCTATTTTTTATTTCAGATGAACTTTAAAACACTTTTGCCGTGTTGAAAATATATTTAAATTTATATACAAATAAATTCATAAACATATAGGAATCAATTTTCATTACGACAATTAATTGAATACAGATTAAAAGAAATTAGTATTCTGTTTAATTTTTTATCTGGTTTTATTACAATTACTTTCCCCTCATGTTCTTCCAGCATAATTATTACATCATACATCAGTTTTCACATTTACCATCCTCAACAACCTCCCACCCTACTGAATAGTTTTAAAGAGAGACGGACTAAAAAAAAGTGGTTACATAAGTCCTTATAAAATTTATGTATATACACATATTTTTACGATTTTTAGAAAATTTTAAAAATTGTAAAGGTTTGTGTTTATACACAAAAGTCGATACACAAATCTTTATAATTTTTGTAAGAGTTTGAGTACTTACTTTTTTTAGTCTCTTTTTAATTCGTTTTTTTTAGAATTTCCCCACCCTACTTGTTCCTCTCTTAGTTTAAAAAAATCCTGAGTATTGGGTACGACATGTCTATAATACGGCTACTAAACATGATAATTTTTAAATTTTGATAAAAGACAATGTTAGGCTTTTTTTTACAACATTTTAGGTTGGTTGTTTTCAACAAGTTTCGAAACTCGTAAAAAAAAGTAAATTTTAAAACATGCCAAATATTAAATACAAAATCAACCTAAAATGTTATCAAAAAGTCCCCACATCTCGTTTAGCCCGCTCCCAGTCATTGACTATTTTCAACCCCACGCGATGGTTCCGGTGATTTTTTTGCTGCATCATCATTCGCCATCACCGTTTTCTCCTCTTTCGTGCCTTCGAAAGCGACCATACAGTTTGCAAGAAAGGTGGCTAGCCTAATGTCTTCCCTGTTTCCTTCGGCGTTTGTGACTTCTTCCTCCTCGGCGTTTTGTTCCGATTTCCTGTAGAGTTGTTATGTTTTGTGTTTTTTTTTTCCTGCTTTATTTGTGGTGTTGTGTTATTAATGTTTGTTATGTTGGATTGTTTGTCGTTTATTTTTCTTCTCTTTTGTTTTCTTTGATCTATAAATACCGGCATACTTTTATTAAAAAAAGTCTAACATTTTAGTTTCTTGAACAAATTTTAAAAATTTGTTGTCTTTGAGCCTTAAATTAGGTTGTCATTTAGACTCTCCCAATATTCTGCATGAATGCATATATGACAAACTATTATCATCGTGTGTAGGGTGATGCATCATGCATGCATGTAAGATATCTTCAAATCCCATCTTTGGTACGGACCAAAATCTGATAAAATCAAACTTGGCAGCCAATGTCAGTTGGTGAATTCAGCTGCGTTGTCGCCTACACATATAGTTATTACAAATCTAAACCCTATATGTAATAATAAAGATGGAGGAATGTGGGACAAAATTTGAAATCAAAAGTTGCTCCTTACAAACTAAATAAATTGCATGGGGACTCCCAAGCTTTATTTACTTCCCCATCTGCCATCTCATTTACTGGCCACCCACGAAATGTGTGAGCATCCCATTACTCCATGATGGTTACATTCAGGGGGATCGTGTGGTCCAGATTGAAAAAAGGATGGGGGTCCCACAACCCTTTTCATATCTTCATTTCAGTGTTCGTTTCCGTAGAGGAAATCTTGCTGTGATCTTCAAGATTTAATGATGGCAATGTTGAAACTTCGGCCAATTTATGGGCTCCACCCACAAATTTTGGGAAATTAAATGGCTCGTCTACCTAGTTACTGGGATTTTTTTTACCACATAAAGTGCAAACGATTGAGGTACTTAGGAATTATTATCCCCATTCTTATGTTGGGAACAAAGCTTTGAAGAAACAGCTGCCATATCTATTGTTTTTGGCGTCCTCCATTGTTGGCAGGACTTGAATGTGTGTACCAGGTTAAGGGAATGAAGTTCCAAACCACTTGATGAAGTAAACTCATCCTCATTCAAGTTGGTTCAAGTTGTAAGCAACTTAGTATCGTTTAAAGAGATTTCAAGTTCGAGGCCTTGTGTATGCAAAAAATTTTGCTGAAAAGATAATGAGTTGGGAGGAAGAACTGACATGGCTTTACACCCGATTGATGGGGAAGTCCCTGATTGTACATATTCTCAAGCTTGCATGGAACTCGTACGTTTATCATATATGGGAGTAACATAACCGTAAGAAATTTAGGCATACTTGTAGAGATTGGATTAGTTTACTTGTTTGTATACGGGAGACAATGTGTATAAAGATGCAAGGTAGAGATATATACATGGGTGATATAAATAGACAGATCTGTGCTAATTGTGGAATTCCCTAAGGAGATGGATGCCCAATTACATACATATGAGTTTGTTGCAGTGCTTTTGAGCTGTTTTCTTGGATAATACAAAACACAATTTATTCTCAAAAAAATTCTGCTGAAAAACTCACCTACCAAATTTAAGTGTACGACGTGAGTCGGTCTGAATTAGTTAATATTGTTAGTTAGTTGAGCAAGATGGTTGGGTGGGTGTGGGATTGTTGGGTCGGAGTTTGGAAAAATATAAAATCTCTAGTTAGGCCCCGCCCCCACCCATCTTTTATTTTTCATGTGTTTCACCAATCACCACTCATCACCCTTTTCCCTCTACATACTTGTTTTTGCATATGTTTGCAAGCTGATTTTAAAGACACACTCCCAAACAAGAAGGAAAGCAATTGCTAGAATTTGGTTTGATTATAGGGTTTGATGGTGACCAGTGATATGGATTTGGAAAATGAAATGGATCCAAGGCTACAAGAATGTCTCCAACACATGGGGCATTTACTTGTGTTTTTAAGCACAATTGTTTTCATTCCCTTTGTTTAAATGCTCACTGTTGCTGATTTGACCTTCGGCTGAGACCAACCATTTCCCTGCACCAGGTCCTGATGGATACAAAAGATCCAGAAACTTTTCAACCTTAGATAATAAACATGGCTAACCTGAATCATTGTGGGCTCAACAGACCACTTATATTTAGCTTGGGTTGGGTCCAGTTTCAGACAAGTTAATTTAAATTTGAATTAATCATAGGCCCAAGTTTTAACTTTTGAAGCTCATCCCCTTGTGTCCTGGTGGCAAAGGTAGATGTTTATCATCCCTTGGGACCCGGGTTTGAGCACCAATTATGCCATGCTGTGTGTGCCGTCTTTGAAAAGACTAAGAAAATTGAACAGATGCTACCCTTGCATCGCACCAGTATATTCAAAAAAAAAAACTTTTGAAGGGTGCGTTTCCAAACTTACTATGTATTAGATCTTGTGTAATTGAGTATAATTATAATGTATTTGAACGATTATCATACTTTATAAACTTTGTTAATTTGGAGTAAAAATTGATATAATTATAACGGGAATTACACCCTAATTTTATAATTAATGTTATCTTAAAAAAAATATTTAAACAATTTATAATTAGAAAAAGAGCACGTGTCATTGTATAATTACAAATTTTACTATCAAGCATGACCTAAAAAATTAAACTTTAATTGCACTTCAATAGTCAAATAAACTTAGAAAAATTAAAAACCCTAATATTTGTATTTTTATACAATTATACTATAATATGTGTCACGAGTCATTATCTTCTTCTCAAAAGGTATGCATGATAAGATGTGCAGCGTTATCGCTTATATATTTCAAGACATACTTTTTCTTTTTCGATATAGGATTAATATCCCTACCTCTTACCAATCGTGACATTTTCTCCCATTCAACCTCGTGACGCCCTCTTTACGAGTTAACCACGCTCGTGATAGGCAAATTGCCACGATTCTTCATCCTACTTACGAGCATTCGATATAAAATTGGACAACAAAATAATCGTTCTGATATTACTTATTACGAGACTATTAACTTCTTCTCAAAAGATATATCTTTTAGAGTATGTGACATTGCCACTTATATGACTCAAGACTTACTTTTTTCGATGCGAAATTAATATATTTATCTCTTCTTAAACGTGATATATGAGAAATAAGACACGGAGCGCCACAGACTCGTAATCACTAGTAGCCGTCCATGACCGTAAATTGCGCGTGCTCCTATGTCCTATCCTATGAAGGTAAAAGGAAATGCGTCCTATGTTTATTGAGAAGAAAAGATGAACGCGCTCCACGCGCACCCCAAACCACCTTTGTTTCCAAAACCCTTGTCCCTCAGGCGAAGCTTTGACCTCTCCGTTTCGGCTTCTGGTGTCGGGCCCTTTAAGGGCCGACGGTCGTCGGCAATATTGAGGGCGACTCCGGTTGGTGGTTCGGACCAGCGGAAGGGAGAAAAGCCGGTTTGGTTAACGTTGGGGCTTGCTGTATCTAGGCGTGGTCTTGATCTGGTTACGCTACCGCCGCCAAATGGCTCTTGCCGACGTGCTGGGAGGTGCTTCGAGTACGCCGTTTGTTGGTGGTTTCGGAAAGCAAAGGGAATGGCTTTAGTCGATCTTCGCTCAAGTGGTGTCCCGTTCTGGTGGGTTTCACCGGAATCTGTTCGCGTGCTATATCAGGAGACAGTGGAGATACGTGGAAAAGAGTTTTGGGGACGGGGCAGCTGTGGTCGGGGTGTGGGAAAGCAGTGGCGACATAGCCATACAATCACCGGGCTGGGGGCAAGAGCTGATGGTTTTTTGCGACTAAGCTACGGCGGAATTGTTGCAGGATTAAAATTTTTCTCTTGCCACGAAGTCAACCCCGATTTCCTGGGATCTCAATAACTTTTTCGGATTGTCCTACGTTTTGTCTCCATCATGGCCAGCTATGAGAGCGCGCCTTTCGAGGCTTTATTCAGCTATTATTGGCTTTTTATCTCTCGGCAAAGGGTCTATTGCAGTGTTTCTCTAAGTATTTCAAAGTTTTGGTATGTGGGCCCAGTTTTTTTTTTGGCTTTTTGCTCCCACCCAAAGTGGCAAGCCTTCATGATGAGTAAGATAGAGCTCCGTGCTGGCAAGGGTGGGACTGCTGGTGTTTATGGAAATTACCCCTTAGGTTATTGTTCTAATTCTTCTGTTCACCGGAGTTATCCGCAGTAAGAATGATCCTTTCTCATCCCGCTACCGACTTGTGGAAGGTGTGGTTGGTGGCGGGGTATTTGCTTCCTTGCGTTCGTTGCACTTGTGCTGATTTTCTTTTTCTCAACTTTTGTTTGCTTGTGTTTTGGTCCTGGATGGGTGATTATTTCGATATCGTGTTCCCAAGCTATCTTTCAAAGTTCATGTCTACTATCGCCGTGACAAGGATCACAACCTTTGGTGTGAACGCCTGCCTCTGGATAGAGCTCTCCGGTGGAGTTAGTCACGTTCGTGGTGGTCAAAGAATACGAGAACGAGTGTCGGATCTTCCGTCCTTTCGAATGGACTGTGTTGTTGGTTTGATGCTACCCAGGGCTCTGCCACTGGAAGCATGGTATCGGTGCGCTCTTAGCGTCGATGGTGTTTTGTTTTGTTTTGGCTTGCTTTTTCTTCTAAGGACGAGAGTCTTGCTTGTTTTTCTTTGTTTCATGTTTGGTTGTAAGCATGATTATCCATGCCTTTTATCGTGTTTTCCTTTTATCACTGTGCCTTGGTTTCTCCGGGATGGTGGTCAGATAGTTGCAAATCGTACCTTTTGTTCTCTAGCCTTGCATGGTTTCTTGCTTGTTTTGTACGTCCCTTTCGGTGTGGGACTCTTTGTTTGTTTTCTCGTGTTGTAATTTTCTTTGATAGGAATAGAAGTTAACTTTGGTAAAAAAAATGAAGGTAAAAGGAATGCCACCGTGACATCTTTTATTCCCGCACGTGATGCACAGTAGATATCTATTTGCCACGTTTAGGGATGTAAAAACAAGTCAGAACCTGGTAACCTGACTGAAACCTGCCCGAGTCAGAACCTGATTTGACCCGAGTTTTTGTTGACCCGAACCCGATCTATAATTGACTGTTGTTGATCCGAACCCGAATTTGACCTGTTACTGTAGCAACCGAACCCGATCTGCGTCCGACTGAAAACGACCCGAACCCGAATTGGACCTGTTAATTTGGACCTGAAACCCGACCTGCGTCCGACTGAAAAGAACCCGAACCTGAAGCCGACCTGGCAAATAACCGAAATTACCCGACTGAATTGACCCGATATCCGATTTTACCCGACCTGAAATGGACCCGACCTGAAAATGGACCCGACCTAAAATGGACCCGACCTGAAATGGACCCGACCTGTTTTGAACCCGACTGAAATGGACCCGACCTGTTTTTAAACCCGATCTGTTAAGTGACCCGACCTGTTCTTGACCTGAACTGATAAAATACAAGAAATTTGTTTGTAATAATATTAGCTCTCAGATCTTATAGCAAAGACATAATTTATCTCACATAAAATACTTTATTTCAATACAAAGGAGAAATCAAGATAAAGGAGAAATCAAGATTAAACATTTGGTGGAATTAAAATATTGAATTTCAAAATTACAAGGACTTAATAAGTATTCAAACTCAAAATTTAGGGACAATACATAGTTTATCTAATAATTATACTTATATAGACCTAAATTGTTATTAGACCAGAAAATTGAGGACACATGTGAGTTGTGACATGCTAATCCTTCTTTTAGTTCAACCATGTTTAATTAAATCTAAAGAAACTATACCAAAAGTTGGCACTAAAAAAAACAAACTAAAACTTAAATAATCTAAACCCTAAGCATCTAATTAAGGAAGGGCCTAAAAGGTAATTAACCCTTAAATAACAAATTTAAAAAAAAACCTCCCCATCCATTTTCACTCAATTTGCCGCCTCCCCCATCAATTTTCCCTCCAACTTTTTAATCTAAAATCCCCCCCCCCCAATTTGTTTCTCCCAACTTTTTAATCTAAAATTCCCCCCACCCCAAATTTGGTTGCACAAACTTCCCCCTAAATTAAAAACTAAAGTATTTTCAACTTTTAACTTTCCCTCTAATTAAAATTTTTAATAAAATAAAAATTTGATTTAATGATCATAATTAATAAAATAATTTTAATTTTAAATAATTTATTTTTAATTCATCCATCACAAGTTATTAATTTAATAAAATTTTTAAGTTATTAACGCCACAAATAATTTATATTAAATGAGTTAATACTAAGCATATTGAATTATTTAATAAAATTTAAAACTTAGAAGCGTGAAATGAATATTTAAATATAATTTTTTATACATATATATTAAATTGATTATACATGTATATTTAACAGAAATATTATTTAACACTTTAAATTGATTTAAAAAGTTAATAGTTAATATTTTACATTTATCAACACTTTAAATTCATCAAATCATAGACCCTAAACCCTAACCCCAAACCCTAAACTCTAAACTATAATGTATATAAGTATGTATATATCTATCAATGTATGAATTCTAAACCCTTGATGAGTTTTACCTTAAACTATAAACACTAAACCCTAAATCCTAAACCCTAATATATGTAAGTATGTATGTATATATCTATCAATGTCTAAAGCCTAAACCCTTAATGTAGTTTTCCATAAACCCTAAACCCTTAAATCCACAACATAAACCCATAAACCATGAACTCTAAACCCTAAACCCTTATGTATGTAAGTATGTTTGTATCTATCAATATATGAACCATAAACTCTTAATGAGTTTTCGCTACACCCTAAACTCTAAACAAGTAACCATAAATCATAAACCATAAACCCTAAACCCTAAACCTTAATATATATATATATATATATATATATATATATATATATATATATATATATATATAAGTATGTATATATGTAGCTATCAATGTATGAGCCCTAAACCCATAATGAATTTCTCCCTAGACCATAAACACTAAACCTAAACCTTAAACCATAAACATTTAATGAAGTTTTCATAAAACTCTAAACCTTAAACCCTTAAATCTAAAACCTAAACACTTAAAACATAAACTCTAAACCTTAAACCTTAATGTATGTAAGTATGTTTGTATCTATCAATGTATGAACCCTAAACCATTAATAAGTTTTCGCTAAACCCTAAACCCTAATGTATGTATGTAAATGTACCTATAAATGTATGAACCCTAAACTCATATTCATTATTTTTTTAATCCGTCCAATATTTTATAATTTTAATTTGACATTTTCATCATTCTATACCCTAAAACTTTATTTTTATTCCAAATTGACCCGCGTTTATTTTTTTAATTTGTCCAATGTTTAATTATTTTAATTTAATATTTTCTTTATTCTAGTCCCTTAACTTTATTTTAATTCTGTATTGACCCTTGTATATATTTTAATTCATCATGTTTTATAATTTTAATTTGAAATTTTGTTCATTCTAGACCCTAAAACTTTATTTTTATTCTAAATTAACCTCTACTTATTGTTTTTTTAATTACTCTAATTTTATACTTTTAATTTGATATTTTTGTTCATTATAGTTACAAAACTTTATTTTTATTCCAAATTGACACATTTTCCTTGTTTTCTTTTAAATCTATCTAATGTTTTATAATTTTAATTTGATATTTTTGTTCATTATAATCTGTGAAAGTTTATTTTTAATTCAAATTGACCCCTTTTTCAGTCCAAATTGACACTTTTCATTATTTTTTTTAATTACTACAATGTTTTATAATTTTAATTTGATATGACTTTAAATAATTAACTCAAAATCAATGACGATTGATGGAGGCCAACCTAAAGTCTATCAACTACTTATACGGTTGTACCGGACTCAAACTCAATACGAATTCCAAATCCGAAAATACCCTGACCTGAATTACCCGACCTGAAACTACCCGACCTGAAATTACTTGACCTGAAATGCACCCGACCTGAAATGCAACCGACCTGAAATGAACCCGACCTGAAATGAACCCGACCTGAAATGGACCCGGCCCTAAACGGACCCGACCTGAAACGGACCCGACCTGAAATGGACCCGACCTGAAGTGTATCCGAACCCGAATTAACCTGTCAATTATCTGCTTCGGACCCGACCTGTTTTGACCCGACCTGAAACGGACCCGACCTGAAATAGACCCGACCTGAAATGGACCCGACTTGAAATGGACCCGACCTGAAATAGACTCGACCTGAAATGGACCCGCACCCGACCCGAGTTGAGTCAAAACAGAAAAATGACCTGTATCCGATTTTACCCGACCTGACAGTACCCGACCTGAAACCCGTCCGATTACATGTTTTTACATCCCTAGCCACGTTAGAATCGAATCTATTCAAATGACAAACGGTCTAATAATTCTTAACTTCATAAAAGAGAGAGAAAAAACCCACTCAACTCCCTGTTTATTTTTAACAGAGAAATTAAAGATAATTACATTACTTAATAAAATTAAAAGAATTTCTAATTTATTGGGTGGTCATCTTTCCCAGAAAATTAAACAAGAGGATCTGAGAAAAATATATCTCCGATATCGTCAAAGTAATCGTCCACTTGAGTAATAGACGACGAAGATGATGAGCAGCACCCAAAATCTTGAGCCATATCGATTAAAGCCTCGCTAAAATTTTCACTGTCCGCTAACTCTATAGCTGTGTAATCTAAAAACGATAACTCCGGCGCTGAAACGTTGAAAAACTCGTCCAGAAAAGGGAAATCAAGGGGCATATGATCGAACAGGTCCGTTTCAGTTTGCCACTCACATTTGCTAGGAACAACCGGCGACGGTTTACTCTCTTCTTCTTCTTGGAGTTCTTGGACTGGCTTTTCCGGTTCGATTGGTGTTTCTTCACTTGATTGAGTTCGGAAGTTAAGAACAGAAGTTGGTGAAGAAAGATTGTGAGATAACCCGTCCCCTGATTCATACCCCGAAACCACTTTAATATTTTCAGGCTTTCCAATGTTTTCTGGAGTAACGAAGTTGGTCCAAGCATCAGGTCCTCGGAGTTTGATTGCCGCGTTATCGTAAACCCTGGCGGCTTCTTCCGCCGTGTCGTAAGTACCCAACCATAGCCGTACACGTCGAGCAGGGTCTCGAATCTCCGCCGCCCATTTACCCCAAGGTCTTTGCCGTACACCTCTAAACTTCCTCCCATTCCCGTTAGCCGAAGGAAGCTTAAGCGGTCTACGACAGGCGGTTGCGACGTCAGCGGCGGCAGCGGCTGTCCTCTTGCGATTGTTGGTTTTGCAAGCGACTTCAATGTTGATCTCGTTGACGTAGCACTTCACTCTCCGTCGACCAAAGAATCCGGCATCATCGTCGCTTGATGAGTCGGTTGCGTCGGGGTCAGTAACGGACACCCGTACGATTCTCGGGACGTCAGCAGCGCCGCTGTTTGTAGCGACACGGTCGTAATCAGAAGCGGACATTTTGGGTTTCAAGGACGGGTTTCTGAACTTTTTAGTGACGTTTTTGTGTTGGGTGTATTTGATGGGACAGAGGATAGTTGAGTCCATGTCTGGTGTCTTGTTCTTGTGGTCTCACTCAGATTCTGTCCGTCCACATTGAAGAATCCGAGGTAGAAGAATAAAAACGGGGAAATGAACCGTGAAAGAGAAGATTAAACCTTGAAGAGACAAGGCTGAATCGGAAATCTGCAAAAAGGTGTGAAAGAAGAGGGATTTAACCTTTGGAGAGGCAGAAAAAAGTGGAAAGATGTGTTAAAAGGAAGGTACAGACTGAACTCAGCAGAAAAGGGAAATTAAATAAGCTCCAGAAATTTTCTGTTAGGACAAGTAGCACGAAATTTCTATTGTTGTCACGGTGCTGAAGATTTCCTAATATGAAAAATCCTCCGACTTGACTAGAAAATAAGAGAGTTTAGTTTACAGGAGTAGTGGAATAGAAGCAGAGTTTTTGATGCAGTGGAGTCTCAAATTCTGAATTTGACGATTTATAGGATCTTTGCCAGGGTTGGAATTAGAAAAATCCAGGCTAAATTACATAAATCATCACTAAACTTTACTCTCAAATTTATTTTGGTCATTAAAGTTTCAAAACGTCAATTTACTTAATAAAGTTTATGCATTAAAAGTTTTTTGTGATTGAAGTTTATGCAGTGGAGTCATCATTGAACGTTTTTTTGCCCCTTCACCTTTCTGCGTTCACTGTTGTAGAATCCGCACCATAAATGATTGTTTGGTATCAAATTTCACCAGTCATTACGTCTCGCCTTCTAGAGTCTAAATTCGACCTCAATTTTCACCGAATAGTGCCCTAAAATCCACAAATCGAGCAAAATTTTTTAGTTTTAATCTTGTCGAACTCTCTCCTCCACCTCCGGATGGAGCCTGTTTCTTAGTATACTGATTCACTCGTGACAATGAAGCTTTCTTCTGTTCGGATCTTAAAAAGTTCTCATGTTCGTCAGTAAATGGACGTCGTCGAAAGTTAACGGAAGAGTGAGAAAAAATATTCAATATCTAAACTTTAATAAGTAAATTGAATATTTTAAAACTTCGGTGATCAAAATAAGTTTAAAAGTAAATTTAATGATAATTAACGTAATTTACCTATGTCTTTCGTAAATATAATTAATGAGCCCATACACCGATATTAGTTAAAAAGATATTTTGGTTTATAATGATCGGGTAAGAGCAGTGTGTTCGTACGTCTCAAACACAGCGCAGATTCCGGTGAGGAACAAGGCGCCGCATCCCGACGATGGCGTCCGATTTTGAAGAGAGGGTCCCGCGGGTGGACTTTAGTCCAATAGGACAACATGGAATGCTGCTGAATCAGCTATGTCGAAGTAGGTGGTGGCCAGTCACGTGAGGCCCAAGATACCCGGATGTGTTGATAGTTGTTAGTCGGTCAAATTGTTTTATTAGGGAAACACACACCCATCACTTTTGACCACTAATCTGTCACATTAATTACTGATTAATTCCACGTAATTTAGTTAATCACTTGGAGTTATGCTGGCTCTCTGGCTAAACACCTTTGTTACTTTAATATGCATGTAAAAATAAAATAATAAACCATAGCGAAGGTCACTCAGTTATGATCAAAGTTATATTTTAATCATTCAATTATGGTTAAAGTTACATTTGAGTCACTCAACTAATAGAAGTTACATTTGGGTCACCACAAGCAATTCATTTTATAAATAATGTATTTCTTATTCCACATGACCTGTCTTTGCTTTTGTAACTTTTCATTGTTTATGAAATGAATTACTTATGTTCAAAAAAAACTTTTAATGTAAGTATTCTCCTGTCCCAAAAAAAAAAGTAGTATTCGATAATAATAAAAATGAATTTTTAAAGTAAGTAATTACTAGTAGTTTTTAATAGCTAAAAGGGGAAACCTAGAATTCGCCGCCATTTATAAAATGGATTTGTACGTCTCTAGGCTTTTTATGTCTCTACTGTCAAGACATACGTTACCCACACGTCTCTACGGTCGGTGTTATACACGCTCCAAAAGTTGCATTCTTCTTTTTCTCGGTTACAGTAGAAAAAGAAGTATGTGAATTTTAGTTACAGTAGAAAAATTACACAATCAAAATAATTTCAGTTACAGTAGAAAATGTTACATCGGAGTGAATTTTAACATAAAATATTACATGGCTATTCTAGAAAATTACACAATTGATAATAATTTTGTTTACAATCGATAATTTTACATAAATAGTTCTTAGGTTGTAAATCATAACAGTTATGCAATTTAAATAATTTGTTATGGAGAGCATAATATTTTCGATTTCAACTTAAAATATTATTTATTTAATCTAAAAAGTTATGCACTTAATAAATATTTCGCTTACAATCAATTTTATTTTTTTAGCTTTATATTAATCGGTTGTATTTTGATTCATCCTAATGTTGCTAAAAAACTTGTTTTCCTTGGAGTCTGGTCCTCCCCTGTCGAGCCAAGTGAAACCCTGCCACAAAAATTAATTATTTTTACAAGAAGAGATAAAGATATAGTTAAAGAAGTGCATCAAATACCAACAAAATGTTGAGTACATTGTTAAGGCACGTTGCATTATTAAAGAAATGACATAAGTTTGAATTTTGAAGATAATATTGTTGGGAGAAGCAGTCTTGCGCCTCGAACATGAACCGTAAGACGGTTATACATATTATAAAAAAAAGTGCATCAAATTCGATTAAGAACCGGGTGCCCAATTTGGTTTATGTTTGGCTTCTCTTTGTGTTGCACATCTGTTTGGTCTTTATTGCTTAATGCTATTATCAAAACGTATTCATTTCATATAAGTAATGTTATATAAACATCTCAACGCATTTAGTATATATTTATTAGATTTAGTCTGATGGTCTACTACTAGTCTACGATACTCGAATCTCACATTCTCACAAAATATCAAAATAATAGAAATCAGAGTGGGGGAAAAGGTGTCCAAATCCCCAATGTTTCTACAATTAATCCCAAAATGCAAAATATTTAGAGTACAAGATTAAAAAAATGGCACAGTCCAACCCAAATATAACCATCCCCCCTGCGAGAACAAACAATTTTGCTCGGATTTTTATGGACTAAAATGTAAAGACAAATTATAAATGCAAAGCATAACTGTAGGTGCACCGTAAAATATAAATTTATCATTACTATCAAGCAATCTTTCTTGAGAAACAAACAAATGACAAGCTTCATTTTGAAGCAAGAGATGTTGGTTTTAATATCATTTTTCTTTTTAATCTATATGAGAGTATCTAAATGATGAGTTTGTTTCCTTGGCATGTTGAGATGTAAATCAGAATCACGTGAGGGTGAGGCTTCCTTTATATGGGAGATTAATGAGTAATATCTCATTAAATTATTATTACTATTTATTATTGAAAAATCTACTCCTTTTGGATAGAGTTAAAGCTTACATATCACGGAGATTACCATCAAGAAATAATAATAATAACAATAATAATAATAATAATTTAATTTGAACTAAATTGATTTAAGTATTAAAATTCTATGAAATTGAATTGTATGAGAAAGATAAATCAATCCATATGTAGACATAATTATTTATGACGATATTAGATAGGATTGGAGTGATTGTGAAGCTTCCCTAGAGATCTTGGAATCTTACAAATATATATCGTTAAATATTAAATATGTTCAAATAAAAATATTTTTATTACATTGAAATGTACCCTTACGGTTCACCCCTTGTTGTTTCAGTGGTAAACGATGATGTAATTTATCTAGGTGATATGGGTACGAGCACCAATTCTGCACGGTGTATGCGCCTTATTAAAAAAGACTAAAAAAATTAAACAGATGTTACCCTTATATCACACCAGCATATTAAAAAATGTACCTCACGAATCAACTACTCACGTAATTTAAAAAGTTTAAAGAATATATTAGATTTTTTGTGCAGGAAAAATTAGAATATATTATATTAGTCCAACAATTTTTTTACACTTTACTGACCAGTTATTTAAACAGTTCAAGTACTCAGCTCACATGCCTTCGTCTCGATTTCATTAACTTGTAAAGTTGTAATTAATGTCTTTAGGGTAAACTATATTGTTAGTCATTGTACTTTAAAATGGTTTCACTTTGATCTTTGAAGTCGAAAAACTTCTATTGCAGTAACTAAATTTTTAGTTCAATTTCATTACGATCACTAAGCTTTTAATTTACTTCTATTATGGTTACCGATGTTAAAAAATATTGGTGTGGTACGTTAAAGACTTATTTCCAAAAAATATCCCTAATTTTCTAAATTTATAGTCGTCTCTAAGGAAAAGATTCCAGTGAAAGGAGCCACCATTGATCAATCCTAACGGTGGGAATGATCTGTTAGGCCAAAAGATTAATATAGTTTAGTTTCAAGCTAATTTGATCGCTAACAATGGTAAATTGAAAACTTTAAATTTTTAGTTCCGATTTCATCACTATTAACCGACAGATCAACTTGAAACTAAACTATGTTAATCTTCTAACAAGAGGAATCTTTCTCACCATTGAAATTGACCGGTGCTCGTTCCGTTCATCGAAATGTTGGTCTTGGTGATGGTTGTAAAATTGGAAAATTAAGATTCGTTTATAGAAGAAAACTTTAACGTGTCACGTCAATATTTGTTAGATAGAGCTAACAACAATGACAATATTGAAAGCGAATTATAAATTTGGTGACTGTAATGATTTTTTTATTTTGGTGACCAATGTGAAAATATTCTAAAAGTTCAACAGCTACTAGTGTAATTTACGATTTTGTTAAAAAAAAGAATAACACCAAATCAATATATTCGCGTCGTGCGGGCATCATGTGCTCAAGTGAAGTGAAGTCAAGCGTGTGGAAAGACTAACACATAGCCTATATGACCCGATATTTTCGGATAACAAATGGCATTTACCTTTTTAAATATTAATAATTATTAAACTTAATTTAACTTAAAATAGTTTTTTAAAAATGATTTTTAACTATTCATATTTGATATATTAATAAATTAATAGATCGGATGTTACGTAGGCTTATTATGAAATGCAGAGTCGGTCCTGAGATTTTAAAGGTCCTGGACGAACTGGAAAATTAGGCCCCTTATAATAAGTTTTGAAAAAAAATAAATGTTAATAGTAGGCCCCTAATAAAAAAATATTTTAAAAATGAATTTTAAAAGTAGGCCCTAAACAAATATTGAATTTTTTTAATTTTATGAGTATGCCTCTAATAACAAATTGTTGGGGAAAAATGAATTTATAATAACAAGCATTGAAAAATTAGACCCTAAATAACAAGTATCGAAAAAATTGGAGTCTGGATAACAAGTATTGAAAAAAATAAATTTTAAGAGTATGTCCCTAAGAAAAAATATCAAGAAAATTGAGCATCAAATAACATGTATTGAAAAAATTGGCCCCTTAATAACAAATATTGAAAAAAACGAATTTTAAGAGTAGCTCATAATAACAAAATATTGAGAAAATTGAGCCTCTAGTAACAAGTATTGAAAAAATTGAACCTCATATAACAAGTATTGAAAAAAATGAATTTGAAGAGTATGTCCCTAATAATAAATATCAAGAAAAATTGGATCTCAAATAACAAATATTGAAGAAAAAAAGAAATTTAAGAGTAAGCCCATAATAACAAATATTAGGGGAAATTGAACATCCGATAACAAATATTGAAAAAATTTGGCCCCCAAATAACAAGTATTGAAAAAAACTGGACCCCAAATACTAACTATTAGGAAAAAATTTAAACTATAACTATTTAAGTAGTAAAAAAATTTAAAAAAGAAAGGGCATCTATTTAATATTAAAATCATATTATTATTTCGTTTACTTGTTATTTATGGCTCAAAATGGAGGCCTATTTCTAATATTATAATTAAATTTTGAGGCTCTTTTCTATTATAATTTTAAGGTAGTAAAAATTAGAAAAAATGAGGTCCTAGGCAGTCGACCGATTTGACCTACTCCAGTGCCAACTCTGATGAAATGATCATTTCAATCAAATTTGTTTTATTTATAATTTTATGATTTAAATATTAAATCTTTTTTAAAGGATCTAATGTCTTATTACATTAAATCAACTAAAAATTGATCAAAAAAATGATTGTAATTCCTTCCCATCTATATCGTAAGGAAAAAACTCGTAGTAAATTTAAGAAATTGAAACAATTAAAAGCTCTGATCAGTAAAAAGTCAACGCCTATGAGTTCGAATAGCGCTGGAAACCCTAGTTTGAAATCTTCTCCGCCGGCAACTCCCGGCTTGTCTCCACCGGCGGTCCCCCCGGATAAGATCATCGATGGGGAAACGAGGGAAGGTGGCTTCGTCCTCCATACTCCACTAGAGAGGCCAGCGTCACCGCGCACCATGGAAGAGGAACGCCTAGCCAAGAAGGGTAGGCATGAGCACGTCAACCCTCTTTTTGAAACGGATCTGGTGGAGGGAGGTGAGGCCATGGATGGCGTTGTGTTTGCTGAACCTGGTACAGGCCAGGTTGATCAGGAGTCACCACCGTCAGGAAAATCGTATGCTGGAGCGGTGCGTGGATCGGACAAGAAGGCCCCGACCCCTAAGCCGTTGCCTAGTTTAGATGACATTGTTATCAAGGATGCGGATGTGACAGTGGATCGGAGTGGTCCTTTTCCTGCAGTCTCCTTCTCCAATTCAGTTCATGAACAGATTGACAATAGCATGAAGCGATCAGTTATTGTTCGGATGTTGGGACGGAAAATTGGCTATCGTACGCTGCTTGGCAGAATTAGAACTTTGTGGCAGTTAAAGGGACAGTTTCAAGTGGTTGACCTAGATAACGACTATTACCTGGTAATATTGGCGAATGAGGCGGATTATGTGCATGTCCTTACGGAAGGCCCTTGGACGATCTTCAGCAGTTATTTAACCGTCCAACCATGGAGTCGTCAATTTTCCACTTCAGAGAGTCATCCGTCGAAGGTAGTAGTATGGGTAAGACTTCCAGGTCTCCCATACCGTTACTACTCAAAGGCGCTCTTTCGATACATTGCTGGTTTGATTGGTAAAGTGGTTCGGATAGACTACAGCACTCAAGCGGGTGATAGGGGTCGTTTCGCAAGACTCGCGGTTATGGTGGATTTAGGTAAGCCGTTGATTCCGTGTATCAAGATTGATGGCGTTGTACAAAACCTGGAATATGAGGGTTTGCAAAACATTTGTTTTAAATGCGGAACTTATGGTCATGTTCAAGAGATGTGTGAGATTTTTACCGGCAAGATCACTAAGAACGCTGCGACGGATGGTGCTGGGGTAGGGGAGGCAGCTACACAAGATGCTCCCAGCCGTGATTCGGCGTTTGGCCCATGGATGATTGCGGAGAAAAGGAGGGGCCGACCGCGAAAGGAAAATGCTACCCGCTCTGAGGGTCAAGGGCCAGTAACTCAGAGTCGTCAGGGATCGAGATTTGACGTGTTGAATCACTGTGAACTCGAGGTGGAAAATGAGTCTCCAGTACCTGCGTCATCGCCTACTGTAGGGGTTGAAGTGCTGGAATCGGCTGGGCGTAATTCTACCGTTGAGCAGCAAACTGTGGCTCCATGCAACGTCAGTGTAACCAAGGGTGCAAGAGACAGCGTGATTCCGGCTGGCAGTCCTCCTCGTGAGGGGTTGAGTGGTTCGGGTATCGGCAGGTCCGCGAGTGAGCTTTCCCCAGCTCCGGTTGTTGTGGCGGTATCGGATTCGAAGTCGAATCCACAGGTTGTTTCCCACAAGGTATCCCATGCGAAAGGTAACCATTCCGCAATTTCGATTTTAGAAGAGGCTAATGAAAGGCAGCGTTTGAAGCTGACGAGCAAGACCACCAAGCTGTCGAAAAAGGTTTCGTCGAATGGGGCTCGTCGGGGGCTTGTATTGCGACGGGGCAAAGAGAATCGGACACCTCCCCCTCGTCGTTTATCGGACTGGTTACCGGGTCAGTTGGGTGGACAGTCCACTGTTGGAGCGGTAGCTTCGACGGAACCTATGGATGTGCACAGTGACGATGGCTCTGGGGAAGCAAGCACGCTTGGTGCAGCGGTGACTGAGGTTAGTGGATCCGAAGTGTTGGTTGAGGGCAACATCTCGAGTGTAGTCGCTGCAACTCCGAATTGACTCAGGTCCATATCTCCTCTATTTATCTTTTCCGATGATTAAGTTTCTTTTTTGGAATTGTCAAGGTGCTGCGAGCTCTGGGTTTCGTGGCTATTTTAAGGATTTTTGTAGACAAAGCTCTCCACATATAGTAGCGATCTTTGAACCAAGAATTAGTGGTGTTACGGCTGATAGAGTAATAGCTCATTTGGGTTTCTCAAATTCCTTCCGGGTGGAAGCGAGAGGACTTAGTGGGGGAGTATGGCTTTTGTGGCGAGATACGGTTGAGGTGGATGTTCTCCGTATTTCTAACCAGTTTGTTCATGGACGTGTACGTATGGTTAACACTTCGTGATGGTTTTTCTTTACATCGGTGTATGCAAGTCCGACTGTAGCTACACGTAGACTTCTTTGGAGAAACCTAGCAGATCTGAGTCCTGCTGATGGGGAGCCTTGGTTGTTAGGAGGGGACTTTAACACAATTTTGCGTCGTGAGGAAAGGGCTGGTGGTTCTTCGCGAGGTAATGGTGTTTGTTCTTTGTTCCGTGATTTTATCTTTGAATGTGGTTTATTGGAAATTGATTATAGAGGAGCTGATTTCACATGGCGGCGAGGTGACTTATGGAAGAGATTGGACCGTTGCCTTTATAATAGTGCCTGGGCTTCGCTGTATCCGACGACTATCGTATCCTACCTTGATAGAGTCGGATCGGACCATTGTCCTCTCTGGTTTCATGCTCCGCGGCAGAGAGGTACACAGGTGAATCGACCTTTTCGTTTCATTGCAGCTTGGCAAGATCATCCGGAGTTTAAGAGTTTTTTAGATGTCGTATGGAGCAATGAATGCGATGCCTCACAGAATGTGTCACAATTTGCATCCAAAGCTCAGGATTGGAATGTTAATGTCTTCGGCCATATTGGTAAACGGAAGAGGGAAATACTAGCTCGTCTCAGGGGGATTGATAGAGCACTACAGTCAACACACTCGGATTTTCTTGTTGAATTGGATAGCTCTCTACGGGCTGAATTGGATTCTATTCTTCTACAAGAAGAATCTTTGTGGCTACAGAAATCGAGAGAGCAGTGGGTTAAATGTGGTGATAGGAATACAAAGTATTTTCATAACTGTACAATGCAGCGTCGTCGTCAAAATTTCATTCATGCCTTAAAGTTGCTGAATGGGAGATGGTGCACTGATCAGGAAGTATTGCAGCGACTAGCGGTTGACTTCTATAAGGACTTATTTCAGTCATCGGGGACTCCGGATCTTACTCTTGTAGATAGGGGTTGTTTTCCTCCTATTCAACCAAGTTTATTGGCGGATTTGTCGCGTCCAGTTTCCGATGAGGAAGTTAGAAGGGCTGTGTTTGAGATGGCACCTTTGAAAGCTCCGGGGGTTGACGGTTTACATGCACTGTTCTATCAGCGCAATTGGGAGATCGTTGGACAGTCGGTTTGCAGGTTTGTTCGCGATACTTTCGCCGGTAAGCCTTTGGATCCTTCCCTAAACCGTACCCTGCTTGTGTTGTTACCGAAAGTGCGTAGCCCGGAATCAATTAGTCAGTTTCGACCGATTGGTCTTTGTTCTGTGTTGTATAAAATTCTAACGAAGACCATTGTTAATCGTCTCAAGCCTCTTTTACCTTGCTGGGTATCCGACAGTCAGACAGCTTTTGTTCCTGGCCGTTCTATCACAGACAATATAGTTGTTGCACATGAAGTAATACATTCTATGCGGTTGAGGAAAGGGAAAGTGGGGTGGATGGCTACTAAAATTGACTTAGAAAAGGCGTATGATAGACTCAAATGGGATTTTATTAGCGACACTCTTGATGATATAGGCTTGCCGTCAATGTTCCGTGAGCTGATTATGCGATGTGTGACTTCAGTGTCCACACAGGTACTATGGAATGGGTCAGCTTCTGAACCTTTTTTTCCATCGCGAGGGGTCAGGCAAGGCGATCCGTTATCGCCATACCTGTTCGTGCTTTGCATGGAACGTTTGGCTCAATCGATTCGGGGGTGGTGGTCGGAAGTAAAGTATGGAAACCGATTCGTTTAGCTAGTCGAGGTCCTGAGATCTCGCATCTTTTCTTTGCTGACGACATGATCCTGTTTTGTGAAGCATCTATGGATCATGTGCCAGTTTTGGAGGAAGTGTTGCGTAAATTTAGCGAGGCTTCCGGTCAAAAAGTAAGCATTGCAAAGACGAGTATTTATTTTTCAAAAAATGTGGTTCCAGCGCTGCGTGATTCTATCAGCTCGTCTTTCGGCTTCCGACAAGTATCGGACTTGGGTCGATATCTTGGTGTTCCGTTATTGCACAAGCGGGTCACTAGAGCCTCATACCAGTATGTAGTTCAACGGGTCCGAGACAAGCTTTCCGGATGGTCAGCCAAGTCGTTATCTCTTGCTGGGAGAATTACTCTGGCAAAATCCGTGTTATCGTCTATTCCGTACTACACGATGCAATCTTCTTTGTTGCCCAAGGGCACTTGTCGGGAAATTGAACAGTTAATCCGCAACTTTATTTGGGGGCGTTCTTCAGGTGGTGGCGGGATTAGTTTGGTTGATTGGCGGTCGGTGTGTTCGCCTTTGTCCGAAGGTGGATTGGGGTTCAAGTCTCTAGATGTTCAAAATGAGGCTTTTTTGATGAAAGTATGCTTTAACTTAGTTCGCAATACTGACCAATTCTGGGTTCAAGTATTGCGTTCCAAATACAAATGGTGTACTCCGGTACCTTCGAATATATCTCGTCCGCGCTGCTCTCATTTGTGGAAAGGTGTGAGTCTTGTTTGGGAGGAGGTGCGGAATGGTATCATTTGGTCCGTTGGCGATGGTGGTACAGTGGATTTCTGGAGTGATGATTGGTTGGGGGAGGTTGGCGCGTTGCGTGATAATGTCTTGGACATTTCGCTACGTGATGGACTACCTTCGATTAGTGTTGCGGACATGGTTGCGGATAATGGTGATTGGCGATGGACTGAGTTTCAGCACTTGTTACCGCGGGAGGTGCTGCTTCGGATTGCGGCTATGCTTCCACCACAGCGAATTGGAGTTGCAGATAGTATAGGTTGGAGGTGGGAAGCTCGCAAGGATTTTTCAGTGTGTTCTGCATACCGAATCCGTTCAGGTACCATGAACAGTCAAACGAAACCAGCTTGGAAGATTATCAATGGTTTCCGGGGTCTGCAACGTATCAAAGTATTCCTTTGGTTACTTGGTCGCGGCAAGCTACTCACAAACGATGAACGACTGCGTCGTCACTTGACAGCCAACTCGTGCTGTAGTATTTGCGGCAATGCCGGGGAGTCAATTGATCATCTATTTCGCACATGCCCGTTGGTTCTCAGCATTTGGGTTAGTCTTATAAACCCGTCGAAGCTTGATGGTTTTTTATCGATAAACACTCTTGATTGGTTACGTTTCAATCTCTCAAAGCCGGACTACTTTGCGCGCGATCCTCGCGATTGGGATTTGCACTTTGGAGCAATACTATGGTCTATTTGGAAGTTTCGTAATCTACGCATATTTGACCCGGAAGCTGCAGACAAGTTCAATATCTTTGAACATAGTCGATGGTGTGTGAGTGAGAGTGTGCGGGCTCTCTCAATTTCGACTGCAGTGGCGTCATCTTCTTCAACTATTCCGGGCGGGGCTGCAAAATGGGTGAGGCCACCACTCGGTTGGCTGAAACTCAATACAGATGGAGCAAAGGATATGTCGAATGGATTTGCGTCATGTGGGGGAGTGGGGCGCGACAATAATGGAGCTTGGCGATTTGGTTTTGCGAAGTTTGTGGGAATTTGTTCCCCGTTGGAAGCGGAATTATGGGGAGTCTGTATGGGACTTTGTCAAGCTTGGCTTCATGGCTTTCGGAAGATCATAGCGGAGGTGGATTGTCGAGAGGCTTTCCTCTTGTTGTCGGAAAACCGTTCGTCAATAGTGAAGGTTGGCTTGGTGCATCAAATTTGGAGCTTGATGAAACGGAATTGGGTCGTGATCTTTCAGCATATTAGCCGTGAGGCTAACAAGGTGGCGGATGAGTTAGCGAAATTAGCTCGGGGAGATTCACTGGACTGTCGCTGCTTCGAGTTCCCACCTGCAGGGCTGCAGCAACTGCTGCTTTCTGATTGCCCAGCACCAGAGTAGTGCTAGATTGTTTCTTTCATTTGTTATCAAAAAAAAAATTGATCAAAAAATTATTTTATTGACCCTTCATAGAAAAGAAAATAAAAACATTAATATGTAATATTAATTAGTTAATACATCCCATTCACACACAAAAAAAAAAAGTTAATACGTCCCATGACTGACACTCCGCTGTTAAGAAGCTGGTGACCGGCGGTGATTACGCCTTCTCTACAACCGAAGAGAAGCACGTGTGGTTTGGCCTACACCCCCATGTGGAGATGATGTGGCCATTCATGGAGTGTATGGGTAATGGAGTTGTATTACATGCACACCTTTTTGGTCTGAAATTTATTGGTTTGGAATCCGAAATCGTTATGAGAATTAGGGTGTTCATAATCGGATATCTGTATTTCAGGTACCGAAAATATCGGTTCGTGATTCGGTTCATAAGTATCGAATACTCGTAATAATTGAGTATTCATAATTTCGGATCACAGGAAAATCAGATTTAATCTATATAATTTTTTTTTACAAAAAGCTCATCCCCTTGTGTCCTGGTGGCAAAGGTAGATGTTTATCATCCCTTAAGACTCAGGTTCAAGCACCAGTAATGCATGTTGTGTGTGCCGTATTTAAAAAGACTAAAAAAGTTGAACAAATACTACCCTTGCATCACACCAGCATATTTAATTTTTTTTTTTACAAATGAAACAATTTAAAGCAATTTGAAAGGACCAAACTAGATTTTAGAAGTCCAAATTACACAATCGTATAATTCAAACATAAAATTAAAATTACACAATCAAAAGATAAAATTTAAAAGTCCAGAAGAATACAACTAAAGATAAAACATAAAACAATCTACTCATTTCTGACACGAGATATTTGATAATAAGATTTAGAAATTAGTGTAAAATATTCGGGAATAAAATATTTTATTTTTAGTTTTAAGTAAAAAAATTCTTAATAATCTAAAAATAAAAATAAAGATGGATAATTGGGTCGAGTACCCATATATTCAAAATTTTCAGCCCGGACCTAACCCGTGACCCTGAGAAATTTAACCGGACGTGTACGTGGCCTAATATTTTTTTAAAAGAAAAAAAAATCTCGTCTATTTTTTAACCCGGTCACGGGTCGGGTAATTTTAAACACCATATTGAGAAGGAGACGTAAGGCCCCAAAGTTTTAAAATTTTGCAACTGAAATTGAGGTACGAGCACACAAATTTTTGTTAAGAGTACGAGCTGTTATAGAGTTACATTTGAAACTTAATTATGAGTGTGAAATACAAAAATTTAAGGGTATAAAACTTATATAACACGTAAAAACTACAAAACAAATTACATCAACTACATGAGAATTTAAAATTTTAGAAGATACAACTATTCCTATCACTCTATCGGTCTATCCCTGGTTAAGTGGAAGAACATGCATGTTGTGTCATTCCTTTTAAACTCATATCCCACCATTTGATGAGGTGGGATTTTAAATGGAGTTTGGTTGAATGAAGTGTAATGGCTCCCACGAGACCCCTTTCATAAACTATGGAGAATGAATGTTTAAAGCTGAACAGGAATTCTGAAAGTCAACAATGATTAAAGCTATGATTAACAAGTAGATATCAAGTATTGATCATGATTTGTAAAGTGGAAATCGCCGGTTTGTGATTCTCAAAACAGTCAATGTTGGTTGTGTCCTTTGTCTTAAGTGGAGACAAAACTGACTTGTTTTCAACACTGAGATTAGGTTTGGGTTTTAATATTAATCCAACCTGATTTTCAGGGTCCATGCTCTCTCCTCCACTCCTGCGCACCACCCTTTTGCTGGAACTTGTTCATATCTTCTTCTCATTATTTTTATTGGCTAAAGTTGATGATATAAATTTACATGGTTAAATAATTATTTGAAGAATAAAAACCGGCATGGGTTACTAAGTTCTAAGGCTTTAAAAATGATTCATTAGATACATGCAATAACAATAATAATGAGTTCAATCGGGGGCGGTCACGGATAAATTGGGGGTCAACTGGCCCCATTTGATTTGTTGTAGTATTGTATTGAATTTTCAAAGAGTTAAATGAGGTTCTTAAAGAGTTAGTATATAATTTTTCATGGAAATATTAGAATTGACCCCACTTGATTTGTTTTAATATGGGGTCGACAATATTTATATTATAGTGGCAAAAGATTAAAAATAGCCTCCAAAGTTTCACTGTTTGGTCATTTTAGCCTTATCCTTTTTTTGTGTGCAAACAACCACCTAACGTTTCATTTTTTGTTCAAATTTCACTCTTGTTGGATGAAAATTGTTAATCAACTAACGGTCAACGCCTGAGACTGACGTGGCATGTTTGTAGGGCATAGGAAGATGACGTGGCACTGCCACGTGACATTTTTTGCTGACCTGACATTTTTAAAAATTAAAAAAATAATTAATTATTTTGTAAAGAAAATATTTTTTAAATATTTTTAACCAATCGTCATGTCAGCAAAAATGTCACGTGGCATTGTCACGTCATCTCCTCATGTCCTGTAAATATACCATGTCAGTCTCAAGCGTTGACCGTTAGTTGATTAACGGTTTTCATCCAACAAAGGTGAAATTTGAACGAAAAATGAAATGTTAGGTGGTTGTTTGCACCAAAAAAAGGATATGGCTAAAATTAACAAAAATGTGAAATTTTGAGAGTTATTTTTGACCTTCTACCTATTATAGTGATATGAAAATTCTCGTACCTCGTACTAAAATTTTAAAATATAGAAATATTAAATATAATGATATGAAAATCCTCTACTGACTACTGGGTTCAATGAACTGATGTTCTGTTTCTATTAAAATGCTTTTGAAGTGGGTTGCTTTTCAGAGCTTGTTATAATCTTTATGGGCGTCGATGTGCTTTAGTTTAATCAAGGTTTTGAGTTAAAAAAATTTATAATATAGAGATATTAATTATATGGCGGATTTTTTTTTGTTATTTTATGGTCTTATTCAATTTGATGAAATTAATTTTTGCTTAAATCAATAAACGGATAGACGAGAACATTTATAATTCAAATATGTATTCAATATGAGATATATTATCTCTGGACTTATGAGTAAAACTTAGTTGTGATTGCATGATATAAATATTTCGAGTTTGATTTTATATATAGTTAGAGTTAAGAATTAATCTTACATATTGTAGGTTGATTTTTATTATATTTTTTAGAAATCTTTTAATATATTTTAAAGGTAGATATGACCCTTTTAAGTAGCAAATGGGTATGGTTAGAATAATTTGAATACTCTTTTGATGGGGAAAAAACATGTTATACTAAATGTAGTGAAAAGATAAAATGAAAAAAAAAACCATAATAATATTTATTTTATTTATGTATGTAAATAAAGTTGCAGCAGCTTTCATCAGTAGTCGACATTTATTAGACAATTGTCTCTGCATCCAACCACTGATCCTATTAAATTAAGACCTGTTCCCCTGGACATAAAATATAACTAGAACTGTTAAATTTGACCCGAAATCCGAACCGAATTACTCAAACTAAGACAAAAAATTAACTCGAAATCTGATCCGAAATTCAAAATAAATCGAACCGAAACTGAACCGAATTTAGTTGAACTGAATGGAACCGAACTAAATAGACTCGAACCGAATAGACCCGAACTGAATGGACTCAATTAATAGAAATAAAGAAAGATAAAATATGAACAGCCGCACAAGTCACTAAAATGTCAAATATATTGACTTTATAAAGTCATATATAGGGTGTAAAAATTTGAGCAACCTAAAAATTTGATTAAAATCGATTGATCTATCATTGAACCGAAAATAACCGAACTGAAATCAACCGAACCGAAAATAACCGAACCGAAATTCAACTGACCCGAAATGACCTGAAACACAATAGACCCAAACTAAAATCGAACCGAAACCGAATTTGAACCGAAAATATCAGACCCAAAATAACCGAAACCGAAATGACCTGAACCGAACCCGAACCGGTTGACCCGTTTGCCACCTCTAAATATAAATGATGTTTTTTACAGCCCCCACTCAATGCAAAAGCCGACTGAAAAATGAAATAGAGGGATGGTGATGGCCATTAGGGCCGTAAATGAGACAAGACATATTGTGAGTTATTTGAGTTTATTTGATTAAAGTTTAATCAGCATTTAATTTGATTGAATTCGATTCAAGTTTGAATTTGGCTCGAATTTTTAATAACCCGAGTCGAGTTACTCGATACCCGACTCGAAAAGCTCGCGAGCTACTCAAAAAATATAATATACTATTTTTCAATTTAAAATCCAAATTCCTAGAACTTAAATCCTAAAGCATAAAACCTAAAATCTAAATCATAAATTCTAAACCAACAACCTAAACCTCTAAACCCTAAACTAACACCCTAAACCCTCAAATTAACAAACTTGTGTAAACTATAGTTTACACAACTTGTGTATCAAAGTTTTTTTTCCTGATAGGGCTTTAAATGTGACGAGACAGATTGCGAGCTACTTGAGTCTGACTCGGTCAACACTCGACTCGAGTTCTTAACGAGCCGAACTCATATTATTTAAACTCGTTAAAAACTACTCAAACTCAAACTCGAATCACATTCTTAACAAGCTGAATCGAACTCAACGCTACTCAAACTCGTCTCCACTCATTTACACCCCAATGGGTGCTTTGCTTGATTCTTCTTTTCTATCTTCAAAATTCCATAACCATCTCTTCTTGGACTTGTTTATTGGATTTATTACACTATTTCTGAAAAGAGCTTGCCTAGTTTTACACACGAATGAATGGGCTTAACTAAATAGGGGAAAGGGGATCCAAACTACAAATGGACTTTTCCATTGGATCCAATGTGATCCAAATATATAATAGGACTTCCAAACAGATCCACCAGATATTTAAAGGACAATCGTCCAGGGATGTAAATTGTGTTTGACGCAGCGTTTTTGGTCGTGATATTTTATGTCGTTGCGAATATAATAGATATCATTTTAGTCATTGTAAACCGTTATTTTTACAATATCAATTTTGGACGATGCAATCACCTTGAAAATTATTTGAAAAATCGCGATTAATTGTGTCCTTCAAATTATTTTAGATGTTAAAAATCCCTTGTAGTATTTTTTTTAATAAAAACTCATTTGATCCATAATTCAAATCAATGACTTAGTTTGATTTTCTTGTGCAATTAAAGTACATATTTTTATTTTAATTCCCCAAAACGGTGGATGAATGAAAGCAATGTTAGGATAAATTACACTCATTGGTCACTAAAGTTTGAGTATGCTTTTATTTTGGTCACTAAAATTTCATCAGAATTCTACATAACCCACGCACGGCCTACCTACAATGCGTTCTCATTTCAAATGTACACTACTCTTATAAGAGAAAAGACGCCGCCAACCGAATCCAGGTCACAGGTGGGGCCCATGGGTGCAATATACTGATTCCGTAGCAAGCACACCTGAATACAGCCAGCCTTACATCGCCACGTCTATCTTTTTTCTTTTGTTTTAATCTCTTTCAAATTCCCCAAAGCAAAAACAGCGGCCGCCGACTCCGATTCCGACTCCGACTCGACCAGATCGACAATGAATCGATACAAGGCACAACGGCGAGTCCAAGTCGACGAATCGCAGACCCCAATGTACGACGACGATGTTCACGACGAAGAAAACGGGATGCGATTGAGACCCTCAGGTAGCAATGTGACGGAAGATCAGGAGCCGTTCATGGGAATCAAAGTCAGAAGAAAGGCTTCCCTCCGTAGAGAATTCAAAGGGGATTACTTGGATGTCCCCTCCCGCTCCTTCTTAATGAAGATCTTCCAAAAACAAGGTCACCTTTTCCCACCCATTTCCTTCTTAATTCAAAGGGGATAATAACTAGATTTGGATTCTTTTTTGTTTAATTATTTTTGTTTTTGGTAATTGCATCTGCAGGTGACAAGCAAGTTTTATTTGCTGATAAAGTTTTGAAGTTCACTTCATCAGGGAAGATGAAACGGCGGATTCTTATGATCACCGATTTTGCAATTTACATTGTTGACCCTGACAGCGGCGCCCTTAAACGCCGTATAGCTTTAGCAGCCGTTGATAAGATGTGTTTGAGTGAATTAAGCGATAATTTCTTCGCAATTATCATCCCAACAGAGTATGATTTACTTATGGCTAGTACCCGGAAAACCGAAATCGTAACCGTCTTGGTCGATGCTACCAAAAGTGCTTCTGAATATGAACTCGAGGTGGTTTTTTCCAATAGGTACTTATATGTGGCTGCTTGTTAGCATTATGCAGACATTCGTATTCTAGTCGAAGTGGCTGATTAGGGATTGCAACTTGGGGTTGGCTAGTTCATTTGTCTCTTGATGTGTCCATTTGTTTCGAGTTTCGACAAAGCTTTTGGGTTAATGAATTCTGTTGAAAATACGATACCGATTGCCGAGCTTTTGTAGAAAGCCTTAGACATCTGCCTACATATATGCTTTTGTAGATGGTATATCTATATGTTAGTTTAGTTGCTAAGAAGAAGATTTTGTTTCCCTCCAATTCTATCTTTCATTTGTTAATTTTTCCCTTGATTTATTAAACATTTATGAGGCTGTTGGTTTCAATCTAGTTAATCTTTGGTTATGTGGATCTTCTTTTGTTAGGTTTGAATATAATGCTTCAGCTGATGATGTTAAAGAAGTTCAGTTCGAGGGAGTCGAAGGTATGTGACACTATGCACATTACAGATGTTCTTACATTTGTTACTAAAACTAGGATTGTTTCTGCACATTTCAGGGGGTATTAGAACAAAAATTGTGAAGAAGTAGCCTTGAGTTGAGTTAGACCTTGTGGTGAAATGCACTCCAAAATGTACAAATGTAAGATTCATTGGTTTATGTGTGAGGTTCTGCTTATCTTGGAGGCCACTCCCAAAAATACCTTATTCTCTTGCAGATTAATGTAATGTTATTGTTTGTAATTCATATGTATTTTTTTAAATGTTGTATAAAATTATTTTCAACTTTTGGTTCCCTTGGGCTATGGGATGTGATATCTCATTCTCTACATATGGTAGAAATTGTCAAAATAGAACCTCTTGTGTAACTTTAATGGAGTATATTGTTTTCTACAATCTGAGTTTTATGTTCTTAATCACGGGGCATTGTTTTGGCTTACCCACTCATGTGGCTGACGAGAGGAAAGTTGATGGTGTTGTCCTCGCCGGTGAAAAAAAGGAGATTTTGTGGGGAGAAAAACTAATCGGCAAGTCATTTCAATGTTTAGTCAACTGCTGCGCCTCAACGCATTTCGGAGAGAACTAGCTAGCTCTGAGTTCGAGTGGCATTTCACTCCTAATCACAAGTTCACAACTCATTCGCTGATTCTTCAACATCAGTCGGTTCGGACCTCCACTTAGTTTCACCCAAGCTTCATCCTGGTCATGGATTGATCACCCAGGTTTAGGTTCATAAGCAGCCATCTTTCGTTTTTTTTTTTCTAGTGGGCCTTTTCTAACTTATAATTTCTAATGAAGGGGCTTTTTCTTAATTTTTTAAATATATTTTATTATTATATATATATTATTTAAATTTAATTTAAGTTAAATATAATAAATAATGGGTTCGAATCCTACTGAGAGGTCCATTAGAGATCAGAAATTGTTGAAGAAAGAACAAGATACTTTTTTTTGTCCCTTCCAGGCGATCAAAAAATAAAAAAACAGTTAATATATTCAAGATAATTACATATTTACAAAATATTGTCTCGATTCAGAGGCTCGTGAGATTGATGTGAGAGGGTAGGGATGGCTATATTTCTGAGAGCGAACTCCAGGCGAATATGAAGCGCATGAATACAAGTTATGCCTTGGAATAAAAGACAATTTTGAACTCGATCCCTATAGGGACAAAGAACTCATTGCCGTCTCGGCTGTGCTACCGGGGGCTATGGAAAAGTCGGAATAGGAGAGCACTCATCTTAGGGTGGGCTTACTACTTAGATGCTTTCAGTAGTTATCTGCTCTGCACTTGGCTATCCAGCGTTTACCGTGGGCACGATAATTGGTACACCAGAGGTGCATCCTTCTCGGTTCTAATGAATATATATCGTATAATTTTTATATATATTGTACAATGAAGTACCATATGAATGGATATATAAAAATCTAAATCTGTCGAACCACTCATGCTATGATCTTTTTTCTCGTTAACTCGTCATGGATCACGAGTTTGGATCTGAGACACATGCACATAAATTTATTCGACTTAGCCCGATCTATGATAAATTCTAGAAAACTCATATATTTGGGCCTATGTGAAAACACCATATGAACATATGATATTTCCCCCCTTAGATATAAGATTGTATTCTAAGCAATATTCCATATTTGTACCATTATGGTAGGTGAGTTTCAATCTTAATCGTCAATGTAAATTATTAGAGATAGTTAGATGTAAAGGTACTCAACTATAAATAGAGTTATTTCCAACTCATTTGTATTATCCATATTTTGAGAGAAAACAAAGTATTTACTCTAAAAACTCTCGTTTGTTCTTCATGTTTCTGTTTACTTTAATGTCTTTTCAGTGACTTGGAAGAGTTTGATCTTACCAAGTGAGTTTAAAGTTTGACTCATATGTTTGTTAAGGTCACACGATTTGCTAGGTTCAAATTCTAGCTCCGCAACACTATACAACTTCACTTGGTGAAGATTATAAACATAGTTTCTACTGATGATATTTTGTCTGTTAAGTCTCATGTCTATTCAAAATAAACTTGGTTTCACTTGGTGAAGCTTATAAACTTCGTTTTTAGTGATTATCTTTTGTCTGCTAAATCTCATTTTAAAAGAATTAAATATTTTCGATATTTCAGTTTAAAAGAGGTGTAAAGATACACGAATACGATAATCATTAGAAAATTGATAAACAAATATGGTGGTAAAATACAAGTTTATAAGCTTATAAACTTGCTAGTTTCATAACTTGTTTTTTGAATATGATGTTGATAGAAGAATTCTTCAAGATTTATAAATAGATAGGGTGGTAAGATACACAAACATGATGTGAAGTGTTACACCAAAATGATATTAGAGGAAGTTCGATGTATTAATACAAAAATATGTATACATTGCGACCTTAAGTCATATTGCATGTTAGTTTTTTTACAAAGTAATTCGAATGGAACTTTAGAATTGTCGGTTTCAGTTTAAGAAACCAATCGAAAAATTTTAAAATTGAGTAATTCTCTCTGACTTTTACGTGCTATTGTTATGTTTTGTGGACGCACATGAAAAATCGAGTTTAGTTGAATTTCTCTCAAGTACAATATGATGGCCGACGATCAGTCCAAAATACATCCCCGCAGCAATATCAATTTAGCTATCTCAATGATGTTCTGGATTTTATTCCTCCTCTGCTAGTTCATGATGTGGTTGGCCCTCACTATTGTAAACCCATTCGGGTCTAGTAGCTAGTCTCATCTTCTCATTTTAATTTTTTTACAAATAAAGTTTATTGTCGCACCACTTTATATGCTACCAGAAATCATTGTTAATGGTAAAATTATTCCTCCATAAATGAATTTTAAGGATTATTTATAAATTCTTTAGCAGTTATAAAAACGGTTATTAATTGTTTTTGTGATATAAATAATTTTATCAAAGGATATTTTATTAAAATTATGATTTTTAATAATAATAATAATATATTACAATCAATCATTTGTACTACTAACGTCATTTTTAAAATATTTAAAATTAGTTGTACATTAGAATCAATCATTTGTACTATTAATATTTCAAATAATTTAAAATTGATTATACATTAGAATCAATCATATGTGCTGCTAACATTGTACTTAAACCATTGCCAGATAAATTCATTTTTTATTTTGATTATCGTGATAAATAATATTTGTAATTGGGAAATTGATTTCGTTACTTATATATGTGTATATATATTTACATTGTATTGGTCAAATGTATAAGTATGATTTTGCTTGGTCTCAACTAAGGACCATAAAATTTTTTGCTTCTTTTAGTATTTTTATCTATGTCTTAATACTAAAAAAAATATTTATGATTTAGAATTAATATTTAGGGTGTAGGGTGCTTGGTATATGATTTACTTTTTAGGTTTTAAGTTTTAGAGTTTAGGGTTTAAGCAGTGGTGGAACTTAGAGTAAAAATTTGAGGGAGCCAACTTAATTTTAAAAAAAAAAAATTGGAGGCTTAAACAAAAATTTTAAAAAATTGAGTGTTTAATTAAAAATTTTAATAATTTTGAGAGGGAATTTATTTAAAAATTTGAAACTTAATATAAATTTTTAAAAATATTGAGGGGCTAAATTAAAAGTTTTTTAAATTTTAGGGCGTGGCCTCACTGGTCCCTTAAAGGATCTGCCCTTGGGTTTAAGGTTTATAATTAGAGTTTAGAGTTTATTTTTTTAGTGTTGGAGCATAGATAGGAGCATTAAAAAAAGGATAAAAATCCTATGCTCCTTTTCGGTGCCTCTTTCTATGCTCCAACACTAAAAGATACAAAAAAATAAATTTCAAGCCCTAACTCTAAATTCTAAATCCTAAACCTTACCCCCACACTCTAAAAAATATAACATACCTTAAATTCTCTACATCCTAACCTTAAACCATAAACCTTAAATTTAATTTTTAGTGTGAGAGCATAAATAAAGATACTGAAAAGAGGTAGAGAATTTTTATTAAAAAAAGAGGCAGAGATTTTTTGTTTAACCATTTAACCGAATATCATTTGATTTAAGATGCATGATATTTGATATGTTAAACTGTAGTTGATAAAGGAAAAATAAAAGAATTAAAGGTGAAAAGTATATAAATAAGGATAATTATTTGATACAGTGGTGGTAGAAACTAAAAGTTTTCACAAGCGCTTTAATTTTAAGGTTTAGAGTCTTAGTTTAGGGTGTAAGATTTAGAGGTTTAAGTTTAGTAGTTTAGAATTTAAGAATTTGTGAATAAAATTTAAGGTTTAGAGTTAAAATTTATAGTTTATAAATTAAAACCTAAATCCTCAACGTATTATATTAAAATGAAAGTAGTATTAGTATGTTTTTTGAGTTAAATTGATGTAATATATATTATATATATTAAAATGAATAATTAATGTGTTGGTCAAACCCAAACATAAATATCACATCATTTAAAAAGAAAAAAAAACGAAATTCCAAAAAGGAAGCAGCAGCAAAACTTGGAACCATCTCTATCATTACAACCAAAGAAATAAAAGTTTAAAGCAATAGTAAGCTGAACTCAAAAAATAATTCTAATAATTTAAGAGATTTATCTTTTAGTGATTTAAGTTTGAATAATTTTATTTTTGAAGGAAAAGGAAGGAATGTGAATAATGTAATATTAAAAAAAAAACAATGGCGAACGAAAGAGATAAGCTAATAAAAGGGGAAAATATAGAAATCCACATCAAAGGGTGACCAGTGAGTCAAAAGGCAAAGCAAAATTCATGTTTTTTGTTGTTTCTAATTTTTGGAAAACCTTTAACGTCCATTAATATTAGAGCATGCTATAAATAGTTGAAGAGGAACTAATGGCTTTGGTCTTTTAACTGTCAAAACCCTTTAAACCAAAATCTATACATTTAACTAAATCCATTCTCTTCTTTCTCCCCTTCATTTCTTCAATTTTCATTCTTTCTTCTTCTTTGAATCATAGTTTTTATAAACAGCACAGAGTTTCATGCTTTTGGCAGCGTAAAGATGGAACAAAATAGGATATGGTTGTCAGCTTTAAGTGCCGGGGTTGGCGTTGGGGTAGGTCTCGGATTGGCTTCGAGCCCAAGTGTGAGCAAAAGGGCTGGCAGAACTTCTGAAGATGATGGCATTACAGGGGAGCAGATCGAGCAGGAACTTATGAGGCATGTTGTTGATGGAAAGCTTATCAAGGTCACCTTTGATGACTTTCCTTATTACCTTAGGTAGGCCTATAACGACTCTTCTTTTTTCCCCTTCTAATGATTTGCATTAGGTTTTGCTTTCACATTCATGTTGGTGTTTAGAAGATCATGAGAAATGAAGTTTTGTTCCTTTTTTTTTTTTGCTAAAAATGACCATAAACGATAATAGGATTTGTGTGCCGTATCATATGCCATTGTTTGTTCTTGTGTTTGATGTTGGTCCCCAGTCAATTATGGAAGGAGGAGATCAGAAGTTGTTGGTTTTGGTATGCATCAATCACCATGTGCATGTTCTGGTATGGAGATATTCTTTACACATGCTACTAACAACTATTAACATCTGTGATCAATGAAGAGGCTTCGATTCGATTCGATTCATTTCTTTCTTTTTTTCCTGAGTATATGTTCCTAGATAGTTTTGTTCCTTAGAAATGTAGAATTTTGGATCATATATGGCCTAAGGAATCTATTTCTTTTTTTTATCTATGGAGGGTGTAGAAGAATATTTGTTTTCATGACTGATACTATATTGATTCTTCAACGTGATAATGTGCGCGCAGTATTTGAACATGCCAACATTTATTTAATGATTTCAGGTTAGGATATACTACTTTTGGACAGTCTTAGATCTTGAACTCCATGAAAGTTGCAGGTTTTGCTAGGGCATAAAATAATGTCCCCCTTTTTCTTCAGTTTATTTAAGGGATTTCTATTCCTTGATGATTGTTGTTAAGCTTTCTAGTTCTATTTTCACCTTAATGGAGTCATTTTATAGCTTTCAAGCAATCTAAATGATAACTCTATGCTAAAACATATGCTACTAGAAGTTTAAGAATTCACTTGAGTCCCTTACAATGATTTTAAAAGTTACATGGTTTTCATAATATATCAAGTATTGGTTTTAAGGCAAATCTATATAATAGTTTCACAAATTTACTCTATGTTGGTTAATGCAGTGAGAGAACTCGGGTGTTATTGACGAGTGCTGCATACGTCCAATTAAAAGATAACGATGTTTCTAGGCACACGCGGAACCTTTCCCCTGTCAGCAGAGCTATTTTGTTATCAGGACCTGCTGGTATGTTTCTGGAATTGTTTATTTAGTCTTCATTAAGATATTCATCTTTCAGAGTTAATATTTAAGCTAATGGGTTGCATTTTAATCTTGAGAAGAACTTTACGAACAAATGCTTGCCAAGGCTTTGGCGCATTACTTTGAATCAAAACTACTGCTTTTGGACATTACTGATTTTTCTCTTAAGGTGAATAGGCACAACTTTAACCATCTTAAACTAAAAGTTTCAACCGTAATAGTGTCCTAATTCTTTCTATGATTATCTTGCAACAGATGCAAAACAAATATGGTTGTACCAAGAAAGAACCTGCACCTGTAAGTTATATTTTTCGTTTTCTTTTTAAGTAACCGCATCCATGTATTAGGAATGCTTGGATTTGAGTTGATTGTGAAACTGAGTAAGGTGGATTGAGGTTAAATAAGTTATAACCTTAGACGTGCCTTTTTTGAGTTACTTTAATCTTATTAATTTCTGCTCAACATAATATCTACCATGGTGTTTCATATGAATAAAACCAATTAGCTGTAAGAATTCTTTTGTTGTAATTGTGACAGCCTAATTTAGTTGCATCTTTCGCAGTCCTTGAGGAGGTCCATTTCGGAGATGACTCTAGAGGGAATGAACAACTTGTTTGGTTCCTTGCCACTCCTTTCGCCTAGAGAAGAAACAAGTGGTATTGTTTCAAAATTATTGCTTATTTAGGTTTCAATTTTCTGCATTATGATTCTCTGCAGCACTGAAGCCTGTTCTAAGTCATGTGTTTGGTATTTTATTTTTTATTTCTGATTGTGATTATGGTAGAAAACATGCTTGGATTTCACATTCAACTGACATCTTAATCATATCACATCTTGTTGGTTAAATTTTGGGATTTGTTTAGTTATTCATTTCAATGTAGTTTTAATCAACAATTTTCTTACAGGCACATCACTTCAACAGGGCAGTGGTATTGATCTCAAGCCAAGGTATGTTGCACGGTAGAAGAATATGTGTTTAGCCTGCTGCTTGTGGTTACTGTTGGACCAGAGGTGGGTTATAAACTATAACATTTTACTTCATACATTGGCAGGCCTATGGAAGGTTCAGGCAGTCTTCCAAAACATCGTAGAAATGCTTCTGCGGCATCTGATATAAGTAGCGTCTCTTCAAACCGTGCTCTCGTAAATTCAGGTTACACTTCTATTTCTTCTTTCTATCTGTCTGGAAAGCCTTATGATTCAAATAATAAATTTATTACAGTCAGAGAAGACTAATCTTATTTGTTTCTTTTTGGAGAGCCTTAAGATATGCATGACATTATCAACTTATTACAGTCAAAAAGTTAAAAGAGCATAATAATTTGGACATTGGCCATAGCCTGTGATTTGATCACTTTCCTAATATACACATAATGCTGACATGTTAACTTATGGTTGAAAACTGAACCATAATTATCCTGAGAAGGATGCTGAGGTTGGGAAGAAACCTTTGGTCAATCGCAATGCCGTAGGGTTTGAATTCATTGGAGCTGCCATCTCAAATGGTATTTTTCCAAAGGTGAAGTTGGCTGAATTATTTTGGGATTACACATCATTTTGGACTCTATGTTATAAGTACTTGATAAGACCATTTTTATTATATTGCACTGTCTAATAGAGTACTCTATCTTTTATACTGAAGCTAGATTTTCTGCTGTAAACCTCCGGCTAATGCGAAGGATATGCATTTGACACTCAATTTCTGGACACATAAGAACATGTGGAGGAAAGTACTGATATTCTTTGATGGTCTGTTTTGTTTCTTTTAGCTCCCCACAAGCGCACTAGCAGTTGGTGTTTCGATCAGAAACTTTTTCTGCAGTCACTTTACAGGGTATGCCATAAATACTAAGTAGTCAGTTTGGAAATCTCTTATGAATTGCCATTCTAGATGATTCTTTCTTTTAGTGAATCCATCTGCATATGCTTGTGTGTGCACAGGCAGACATGCCTTTATGTGTTCACATAGATTCTGTGTCAAAGGTTGCTGCTTCTGTTGCTTTTGATTTACTTACATGGTACTGAAGGCCGTTTTCATTCTCTTGTAGGTACTGGTTTCAGTATCCGAAACTGGTTCCATCATCTTATACCTCAGGGATGTTGAGAATCTTATCCACGGATCGCAGAACTTATACAATCTGTTTCAAAAAATGTTAAACAAACTTTCTGGTCCGGTATTGATACTTGGTTCCAGGATGTTGGACCCCGGGGATGATTACAAAGAGGTGGATGACAGGCTCTCGGTGTTATTTCCATACAATATTGAGATAAAACCGCCCGAAGACGAAACTCGTCTCGGTAGCTGGAAAGCAAAACTGGAAGAAGACATGAAGATGCTCCGAATTCAAGATAACAGAAACCACATTGCTGAGGTACTTGCAGCAAATGACCTTGAATGCGACGATATAGGTTCTATCAGTCCAACAGACACTGTAGTTTTAAGTAATTATATTCAAGAAATTGTGGTATCAGCAATCTCTTATCACTTGAAAAATAAGGATCCAGAATATAGGAATGGCAAGCTTGTTATATCTTCCAAGAGGTAGGCATTGATTATTATCAGATCTTGAACAAGCTTTTTTCACAGCATATTTTTCGAGAATCTCTTGAGTGGCTCACCATTAATGTTCTGGCACTGGTGCAGCTTATCCCATGGACTGAGTTTATTCCAGGAAGGAAAAAGTTGTAGGAAGGATACCTTAAAATTAGGGACAAATGCTGAACCAGCCAAGGTTTTTTTTCCTCTCTAATGCTAGTTTTGCTTTAGAAGAAATCTAACATTAATGATCCATGTCACTGTATACCTATGGATTAACATTTTACCCTTCATTAACCTTAGGATGAATTGGTTGTACGTGCAAAAACTAAACCAAAATCCGACACCCCTGCCTCGGAAAGCAAAATTGAGACTGAGAAATCCAATCCTACTTTGAAGAAGGATGTCGAGAAGCCACCGGCACCAAAAGTAACTGTAAGTTGCTGTCCTTTGACAATTAACTGAAAATTGGACTGAATGAAATGTTGCTATGCAACATGTTCATTACTTTTCTCCGGTGTCGTTTCTTTTCCTTATGTGCTTTCAGTGTTTTTGCTTACTACAAATATAATGTTCATGCAGGAAGCTCCTCCTGATAATGAATTTGAGAAAAGAATAAGGCCAGAGGTTATCCCTGCGAATGAGATCGGTGTGACATTTGCAGATATTGGTGCTTTGGATGAGACCAAAGAATCACTTCAAGAGCTGGTCATGCTCCCTCTGCGAAGGCCTGATCTCTTTAACGGGGGGCTTCTCAAGCCATGTAGAGGTATATTACTCTTCGGGCCGCCTGGAACTGGGAAAACAATGCTAGCAAAGGCCATTGCCAGTGAAGCTGGAGCAAGTTTCATTAATGTCTCAATGTCCACCATTACCTCAAAATGGTTTGGGGAAGATGAGAAGAATGTGAGAGCTTTATTTACACTAGCAGCGAAGGTTTCACCAACTATAATTTTTGTGGATGAGGTTGATAGCATGCTTGGTCAGAGGACTAGAGTTGGGGAGCACGAGGCTATGCGGAAAATTAAGAATGAGTTCATGGCACATTGGGATGGTCTATTAACCAAAGCTGGTGAACGAATTCTTGTCCTTGCTGCAACCAACAGACCATTCGATCTTGACGAAGCAATCATCAGGCGTTTCGAACGCAGGTATATTTCCATATTCATCTCACTTTTGATATTATCTTTGTGCAAGCAATTCATGGACTGACTTTCTAACAAGACAATATGACTGAGCATTTTCTCTTTTCATTTTGACCAGAATTATGGTTGGACTTCCATCCATTGAGAGCAGAGAAAAGATTCTGAGAACTCTACTTGCAAAAGACAAAGTTGAGGATCTGGACTATAAGGAGCTTGCAACCATGACAGAAGGATATACTGGAAGTGACCTTAAGGTTTGTATTTTAACTCATTAACATTTATCCTTAATTTATGTTTATCGATTGATGGCATCAACTTCTCGGAACAGAACTTGTGTGTGACCGCAGCTTATCGGCCTGTTAGGGAGTTGATGCAGCACGAGCGGTCGAAGGATCTGGTGACTACTTAACTCTTTTTATTCTAAAACATCATCATTCGAACCCCTTATCTTACTGTTACTAGTAGGTGTGGACAGTGTACCTTACCGGTTCCTGTTTTCGATAACTTTAATTAGAAAAAGAGGAGGAGAGAAGAAGCAGGCCAGAGCTCAGAAGATGCCTTAGAGACAAAAGTGGTGAATAAGGATGGAGTAATTACTTTGAGGCCTTTAAACATGGAAGATATGAGAGAAGCTAAGAATCAGGTAAATTCTTTAGACTTACAAAGTTTGAACTATATGACACACAATGAACTTTTAGAACCATGCTTGTTTTATCATGGAATTGTCATTTTAGGCACAAAATCTTATTTCAAAAATTGCAATGTAGGTTGCTGCCAGCTTTGCTTCGGAAGGATCGGTAATGAGCGAGCTGAAGCAATGGAATGAGTTGTATGGAGAAGGAGGTTCAAGGAAGAAGCAAGAGTTAAGTTACTTCCTTTAGATTGCATAAAGCAGGCATCTCATGCACTCTACAACAGATTTCTCTATGAATAGATGTGAAAATTTGGTGATGCCAAAAGCTCCTTTAGCAAAAGTACAATAGTTCCAACTCCCGGTTGTACTCGTAAACGGGGCAGCATCGAGACGGAAAGCTCCGGCATGGGATCCTTGTACAAAGAAATGCTGAACATCACCACAGAGCTTGTATAGAGTGTGTGACATACATTTTAAATTACATATCAGTCATTGTATATCATGGCTGCAACATGTTAGTCCATTTCATGACCCATTTGCTGCAAATCTTTGGGTAGCTTTCAATGATAGTAAGTATGCTTTTACCTTATATTGGAATTGGATATTCAAAATGTCAAATATTCAACAAAATCTTCTTGCAAAACATGAAGACCCCACGTTGTCCCCAAAAAAATCCACAGATTTTACAAAGGAACCATAAAGATGAGCCAACATTTCTGAATTTTATAAGAGGCGTGAGAGATGTACAAAATTCCATGGTGGGCTATTATTGAGTGCAATTTTTTTAAAAGAAAAAGCGAATTCATTTCTGACAGGGAAACAGTAGAATAGAATGATCTTCTTCAACTAGGGGTGATAACGAGTCGAGCTGAGCCCGAGCCTGGCCAAGCTCGGCTCGGAAACAGTATAATTGGGCTCGTCTCGGGCTCAAAGCTTGCCGAGCTCAGAATTTTAAGCTCGAGTTCGGCTCGAAATCAATTTTATTGGGCTCAGCTCAGGCTCGAAGCTCGTCAGGCTCAAAATGGAAAATTTTGCTCAAAGTAATAACGGGACGCTTTTACCGTTATCAACCCATTATCAACTTTAAACAAACCAGATTGAACATAATCTAGCTTGGAAAGCAACTAAATGCAAAGTCAAACTCAATAGAGATTGTAAATAAAGGTAAATAAGCCCTCATTCTAAAAAATATACTTAGCTGTGTGCACAAAAAGCCCACTTAAGCAAGATCTCAGCCATAAAAGCCAAGGATAATATGCTTACTTCCTCCGGTGCCTGAGCCCCTATTTATAGGAGGTTCTCCCCCATTGCTTTATATATCTCACCAATGTGGGATATTGAGAAGTACTGCATAACCTATCATTTATAGTTGTTTTCCTCCTTGCTTCCTTAAGCTTTATGTAAGGATGGATAAATATCCATTTTAGTCTTTTATATTTCAATTATATTAATTTAATCCTCATTTTCTCTTAATTTTGGAGTGCAAAGTTTGTTTTTCATTAAATTTAGTTATTTAATTTTAATAATCTACTAATCTAAATGTTAGAAAACAATATAAAAATCATAAGAAGTGAATTTAAATAATTACAATTATAATTATTGATTAATACAATAAGTTATGCGAATTTTGAAAAAAAAACACGACCGCGACACCCGCAGTGAACGCAATAGCATCCGTTATCTCCACAAACGCGATAAAGGCAACGCGACCGCGAACGCTATTTAAATCCCTGATTTTGCTATAGTTTTTTTATATAAAATATTCATTAAAAATCACTTTCATAACCAACACTAAAACGAAATTCAATAACCGAAAATGGGAAAAAATGTCAAAAATTAGATTAATTCAAATAATCAATAAATATTCTTATAATACAAACACGTAATTAAAGAAAATACAAAATCAAACAACAATCAACTAATGAAACAAAATACAAACACATAATTTATTCTAGTGCATATGTAGATTCCGAGCCTGTTCACGAGCTTTTCGAGCCGAGCCTGGGTAAGCTCGGCTCGACTTGTTAAGTTTTCGAGCCGAGCTCGAGCCCGAGTCGAGCTCACTCGAGCCGAGCTTTGACCGAGCTTTGACCGAGCCGAGCCCGAGTAGCTCGCGAGCCGGTCAGGCTCATTATTACCCCTATCTTCAACTTTGAGAAAACAACAAAGGGTAAAACGACAATGATGATGCTGGCCCTGGAGATCATCCTCTTTAAAGAAGACAGAGAAGAAATAAATAAAATATTCCCAACTTGCTGCTTAACATCATGATTTTGGGAGCAGAATCTTGAAACTCTGGACAATTATGCCATATGGTATAAAATGAAATTATGGATGCTTTTGTTTGATTCTTGCAGATTATGACTACATATGAAAAATACGACTCCAAGGACGTGTGGTTTTGTAATGATGCAATGCATATGGTAGACACTGTTGCTAGTGGCGGATCGGGATTTTTTTAGGAGGACATATGTCATAAAAACCTTAAAAATTCAGGGTAGGCACAAGTAGGGATAATAATGACCCGAGTTGAGCCTAAATTTGGGCAGGGTCAGCTCGAGCTCGAAGTGGATAGTTTGAGTTTGGCTCGTTGCTTTCTTCAAATTGCTTTTAAATATTTTTATTGAAGTTTTGAAAAATAACATGCGAAAACCTATTTAGGAAAAGATAATATTTTTTAAGTCCACAAATAACCATAGTACTGAAACATGATAACAATACTAAAACATATATATATTTCGAGCATGTTTTCAAGCTTTTCGAGCCGAGCTTTGTTAGGTCAACTCGGCTTGTTAAGGTCTCGAGTCGAGCCCGAATAGCTTGCGAGCCGGTCATGCTCATTATCACCCTTAGGCACAAGTCATAAAATTTAAATATTAATTCATAAAATTTTAAAAAATGAAAATTAAAGTCAAATGAACTTTAAAAATTTTACGATGAACACAAGCCCACACAAACATACACGTGGATCCGCCATCGACGGTTCAAACCTTTCTTTTTTTGGTTTTTCTACCTAAAAGTTAATACAAATAGTTGGCTTAAGCAGTTCAAGGGTCTCTAATAGACAACGTCCATGTCATAAACATGAGATATGGAACTTTCAAAGTAAAGGAGCATTACAAAAACATTGAAGCATCCGAGAACGGTACAGTGTTTATGTTAGTTTTAAGTTTTACCTTGACATTTTCCCTGTTTATTTTCTAGGTCTATGTTCGAAGTCATTTTTATCTCAACAATATTATCTTTGAATCGAACTTAAATCTCTAAAGGGATTTGCAAGGTATCTTACGTGACAATTAATCTTTTCTATATTGGAGAGGAAATTACATTTTCAAGGTAATTATCAGAATTCAAATTCATGCAAAATAGGATAATATGAACATCATTAACTATTCGACCAATTAATGAATTTCACACGACAAAAAAAAATTTGGTAATACATAAAATTAATCTTTGATTTAACCTATCAAGCCCAAACACATATAGTATTTAAACATAAACACGTGAATCCAAAAGTAAATAAATAAATAAAACTTACTGTTATATATTAACTTAATCGGGTGGAAGAAAATGGAGACTAGTGTGATAATGACTCTCACAAAATATAAAGAAATTTATGGTAAAATTATTTTTAATCCTTAAAAAAATACATAACTCATTATTGTTCTCTTAAATTTAGAAAATTTTAAATTTGAGTTCCGTCACTGAAATTAATCATCAAAACACACTTTTGTGACTAAAACTGCAATACTCATAGGACGTGTTGCAAAAAGCAGTCAATTTTTGGCTAAGCATCAACAAACAAAGCATATATTCAACCTGAATTAATGTTATGTTTGATCATCGTAATAATGCCCACTTTTCATGGGATCGTTATTATTGTTAAGAAATTTATGGTAAAATTATTTTTAATTCTTAAAAAATATATAACTCATTATTGTTCTCTTAAATTTAGAAAATTTTAAATTTGAGTCATCAAAACACACTTCTGTGACTAAACTGCCATACCCATAGAACGTGTTGCAAAAAGCAGTCAATTTTTGGCTAAGCATCAACAAACAAAGCATATATTCAACCTGAATTAATGCTATGTTTGATCATCGTAATAATGCCCACTTTTCATGGGATCGTTATTATTGTTAAGAAATTTATGGTAAAATTATTTTTAATCCTTAAAAAATATATAACTCATTATTGTTCTCTTAAATTTAAAAAATTTTAAATTTGAGTCATCAAAACACACTTCTGTGACTAAACTGCCATACCCATAAGACGTGTTGCAAAAAGCAGTCAATTTTTAGCTAAGCATCAACAAACAAAGTATATATTCCACCTGAATTAATGCTATGTTTGATCATCGTAATAATGCCCACTTTCATGGGATCGTTATTGTTGTTAAGAAATTTATGGTAAAATTATTTTTAATCCTTAAAAAATATATAACTCATTATTGTTCTCTTAAATTTAGAAAATTTTAAGTTTGAGTCATCAAAACACACTTCTGTGACTAAACTGCCATAACCATAGGACATGTTGCAAAAAGCAATCAATTTTTGGCTAAGCATCAACAAACAAAGCATATATTCAACCCGTGAGAGTTTCACATCAGGATCGTTATTGGACTTGTTTTTTTCATGGGATAAGGAATCTTATTGGGTATTGGATGGATGTTGAGCCCCGGGAGGTGAAGGTGTGAAGCTTTGGATGGGATCCGAGCGGTTTATATCCTCAGTTTGAGATCTGTTCGATGTGGTTCTGTTTTATGGTCGTTCATGTTTTCTCTTTAAGCTTGTCAGGTTTAAGTTTGCTTGACCGGGTAGTGAAGCCAGATCTGACAGGGTTACGTTCTCTTGTGGTTGTGGTGACAAGGTCAAATCCTACGATGGAATTGGGAGCCTGCCTCCGGATGGAGCTCTCCCAGACGAACAGGATTTATGTTTACGCCATTTCTGATCCGAGAAAAGGTCAGGGAAACGGCAAGGAGCCTGTTTTTGTTTTCGGGTCTTTTGCCAGGAAAGGTCGGGGAGCCTGGTTCTCTGATTTTATCCGAATGATGTTCACTGTGTCGATTGCCTTGATAAGGACCGTTACCGGTGTAACGGAAGTCTGCCTCTGGATAGAGCTCTCAGGCGAAGGCTCGATGATTCTAGCTTGTTTGGTAAGACGGAGAACACTTTTGTTCCCTGCGTTTGATTTCCATGGCTGGTCAGCATTACCGATAAATCACCAAGGTCAATGGCGGATATGGCCCTTCTCTCCTTTCGTTAAAGGAGTTTATTATCTTGTATTTCGGTTATTAAGATTGTGTTTTGGTCGAATGCCTTTGGCTATCGATATTTTGATGCTTGTTTCCTTAATTTTCGGATGTAGGTCTGTAAGTTTCTTCGAAGCATGTTTATCCTTTGCTTTGTTTCAATGAAATGCAAGTTATTTTCTGATAAAAAATGCCCACTTCTCATTTTTGTTTGGTTGCTGAGAAAATAGACCTAGGATACCATCCAGGAGAGTTGGAAAATGGAATGCTTACTTTCTTTTCAAAAACCACTTTAAATATAAAGAGGGAGTGGTATTCCAAAGCTGATAAGTAGAGGAGGTTGCTTTTGGGGGTATTGGCTTCTCTTTCACTGCAAAAGAGGAGGGTAGGGTTAGCCATGTCAGCAAGTCAAACCTTTTGGGGTAAGGCTTGACCTGGACCTCTTCAAAGTTTGCCTTGTAAAACAAGCCAATGTCTGAGCTTGCAGATCCTTTATGACCATGTGCAGGAGCCGGGAGTAAAGTAAAGATTATGGTGAATTTCAGCAATATGGCTTTTGAAAAAAAAATCAACAACGTGGTTCATCTTTGTTTATTTTTTTAATTTATTGTTGTTTATTGTTCGAATTAGAAAACCAAAAGATTACTCTCGTCTTTGAACAGTATTTTACCAAAAAACATTAAAAAATCCATATTACTATTCAAAGTCGTATTGTGAACCATTGTTCTTCAAATAATGCATGCTTGAAGTAGGATAGAGGACCCTCCGTCTTTGAACAGTAACATGCATTTTTTATTATTTTTGTTCAAATTATTGTTCAAAGTCGGGGTGTTTTGAACCTAACTTCTGACTTGAACAGTAATATACAACACTGCTGAAAATATTTTACCCGAGACCACATTGTTAGAAAAAAAAATTCAAAAACAATATTGTTGGAAAGTCACCAAAGATTTTAGTTTGCTAAATTACAAGAAAAAATAAAATAAAAAATTAACTTTGAAGATGGCCCATAATATATGTTTTACTAAGATAAAAATATTTTTCAAAAAAAATTATATATCTCTAGGATTATATATTAAAAGGTCTCGTTTTAATATATTGTACATGTCCTTATAAACCTTTAAACCGTCCAAAAGAATCCAATTCGAAAAAGTCAAGGTGAAACTTATTTGATGAAATATTATTTTGATAGAAAAATTTGGGTATGTGGTAGGTAGATGTGGAAGCTCTTAGTCTTAGGCCGGTTTGAAACAATGTATACATATATTAAGTTAATGTAGGAACCTCTATTAAAGAAGATTTCTTGTTATTCAATTTTTTTTTTGCAATTAAGTAATAAGTTTTATGAATAAATAATAGGGTTTAACCTTTACAATTAATTCAACACGAAATTCGGATTACTTATCATTTGGTCGTGGTTTTCCACATCAGAGTTTTTTTTTTATATAAAGTTTGTATTTTTATTTTACGATTGCTTATCATTATCATTTATATATTCGTAATTGATTTCGATGATTTGCAAGAAAAAGAGATAATTAATGGTTAATTATCAATGTCAATATTTTATATATCATGTAATTGTGAACATGAATTTTGATTTGTGGGTAAGTAGAGTTGAAGGATGAAAATTATTTGTACTTTTTAGTGCTCCTATTTATGTCCTTAAGTTTAAAATTAAGTTTAGAGTTTACGGTTTTAGGTTAGGATTTATGGCTTGGGCTTATAGAATTTAGGGTAGAGTGTAATTTTTAGGTGTATAGGGTGTAGGTTTTAAGATTTAAAATTTAGGGTTAGAGCTTAAAATTTAATTTTGTAGTATTTTTTAGTGTTGGGGCATAAATAGATACACCGAAAAATGACAGAAAATTTTTATCCGAGTTGGATGGTGTATGATAAATGTATGTTCCGCTTGAAATCACTAAAAATCGGCAGATGATGTGCATGAAAAAACAAGCATAATTCAGACAAAACTTGAAGACTTAGACTTTGAATAAAATAGTGGTGTAAATTATGTTTAATATCCGACATATCTCCAACATTTTAGAAACCGTTGACTTGACTCCCACAAACAAATGCAACTGATGTCATCCTCACACTTTTCCCAATTGAATTTTATTATTCAAGTAAACCTCCATTAAAAATAATTATTGGTTAGAATAATATACCTAACATGACGTCTGATGAAATCATAAAAAAAACGGAGAATTATGTAAAATTAAGAGGAAAAAAAACTAAATATAGTTTTTTTTTTTACAAAGACTATCTACTTTTAACTAGAGGAGGAAGGGAGACTTTAAGAGAAGAAATGTTGTTGATGGATTTTGAACCCGAGACCTAAGAAGAAGGGGAATGAAGCGATAAATAGCTCTGACCAACCGACCATCAACACTCGCTTATAGCTAACTTTTTAAATGTACGTAAATTTAATTACTCAAATTACATAATTACTTGAATGACTAGATTAAGAGGTCTTATTTTTAACTAAATTAAATTAATTCAAATATATAAAATATATATATATGCCCAAGTTGAAGGTATTATACAAAAAAAAAGTCCAAAAATAGTATTGTACAAAGTTAAACCCGATAAAAAGAAAAGAAGGAGACCAGAGTAAAACAAAAAACATAATCAATGAAATTGAAAACACAACACATATGTTAAAAAGTTCAAAAGTACAAATAGAAGCAGGGTTGTGAATGGTATTATTAGGCTCGCCTCAGGCACGAAGCTCGTTGCGCTTGAAATTTTAAACTCGAAGCTCGCCGAGCTCGAAATTTTAAGCTCGAGCTCGAATTGGATAGTTTGAACTCGGCTCGGTTTGTTGTTTTCCTCAAATTGTTTTTAAATATTTTTATTGAAGTTTTAAGAAATAACATGTGAAAACCTGTTTAGAAAAAGATAATATTTATTTTTGAAGTCCACAAGTAACTATAGTATATTTTTTAAATCATACAAGTCCACAAGGAGAAGGAGACTTAAAGTATTTAACCATGATAACAAGTTAACAACACTAAAACATACAAGTGTGTGTATATATATTTTGAGCCTGTTCACGAGCTTTTCGAGCCAAACTTGGGTTTGCTCGGCTCGGCTTGTTAAGGTTTCGAGTCGAGCTCACTCGAGCCGAACTTTGACTGAGCCGAACCCGAGTAGCTTGCGAACCGATTAGGCTCGTTATCACCCCTAGTTGAAATGCCGATCTTTGACGGAAAGTTTGAGATGGTGTGTCTCACTGTACGTTTTTTCACACAAGTGACAACCAAATACGTTTTTATTTATGTGACACGATCATAAGAATGTATGATCGCTGAAGCACACCTTTGATAAATTTTAAACAATACATAGTCAGACTGACACTAGCAAGGATCAGAATGAAAAAGAAGAAAGAATAACGACATAAAATGATTTTTTTTAAAAAGATACAACACACAATGTGCGTTGAAGACACACACAAACTGATTTAGACTACAACGGTGGTGTACATGTATGGGTGTTGTCTTTAATCACTCGACGAATAAATGTCTAAAGGACCATTTTAAAGGGGTGAAAATCATTTTTTAAAATCCACATTAAGTAGATATTGATTTTGTAAGTGTTTAAACATAGTCTTTAACCTAGATTCATTCAGAGATACACTGCGTCGTTGTCCGGCTCGTGCTCGTACTAATATGTATCTTTGAATATGTATGTTTTTTTTTCTTTCAATTTGATGTTTTGATGCATCTTTTAAACTTTTTCAATGTCATGTAGGTTGAAGGACCTACTTGTCAGACAGTTTTTTAAAAGGATGCTATTTCGATAAATAATTAAAATGTGTTATTTTGGTATTTAATCTTACAAAATTGGATAGACAGATAAAAGAAGTCTAATAGAACAAATTAGTGTCGGCCAATGTGATAAGATAATTGTTAGATATGGTGGTAAAGTATATTGTATCTGTGATGACTGATGATAAAATTTTAAAATAATTTTATTAAAAAATGATCACGAAATTTAGGGAGAGTTTGGAGAAAAATGCACTAAAAATATAATATCAAGATATAGGGCATGTTGGAGAATATTTAACAAATTATGACATTTGTCACTGTGGAAGGGAATTCGTCGTATGTTCCTGACGAATTTTTTACATTTATTATTTAATAGGTAGTGAGAACTCGTCATGTAATACTTGGGAAACTCGTCATGAACACACGACGAACTCTCTTTATTCTATTAAAAATAATAATTACAGAAAATTTTGTCAAAAACGCACGAGAAATTCTCATTTCAGTTCATTGTTTTTTATAATAAAAAAAACTCAAAATTGAAATATGCAACTTAGAATGATTAAAATGGGAATGAAGGGTAAAAACAGTGCTGAAGGGAACTCCGCGTGGGGTTGAAAAATGTAACAGACCAAGTCATACGGGTTGTAAAAAGAAAGGCTGCTCAGTCCAATGGCGTAATACTAAAACTATTAGCTTTTTTTGCAAAGTGCTGTCTCTGATCTCTTTCACACTCTCGCAAGCATTTCTTTTGCAAGGAAAAACCAACCATACCTCCAACATATACGAAAGCACCGCCCTCGGAAACAGAAATTATAAACCTTAATTCCACTCATCAAACACCATCTTCAACTTCTGTTCAAGATTGTTTCTTTATCCATGGAAGCTCTCAATATCATCAGGTTTTGGAAACCCAGCAATGGTGGTCACACAGAGAATCCAGCTCAACCGTCCGAGGTTGCTTCCGATCATGAGTTGGATGAAGGGGACGACTCTTTCTTCGATTTGGAGCTTCCTCTGCATGGGTGTGAGGACAACGGGAACGCTGTTAATGGCGACAAAAGATTTGAATCCAAGAGAAAGATAATCCCCATTGAGCCCCAATCTCCGATAGCTTTGTTAAAATCAGGTCCGAAATTTCGAGTCTTTACTCTGAGTAAGTCCAAGTCAATGGCAAACACCAGCAGCGCAGACATATCCGACAAACCTGGGCTGTTCGGTCTTCCTACGGAACCCCCAAAGCACGAGAAACAAGGGAAAACAGAGGACGATTCCTCGAAGAGGTTGTTGAAGGATCTGATGCAAAAATACTTTAATAAATTCAAGCCATTGTACGTAAAAGCCTCCAAAAAGAACAGTCTAAAAGTCTCGGGTGACTTGCCGGTGTCATCTCCGGTGAGTTCTCCGGCGTCGGAGAAACAAACAGGGGGGAGAGGGGTTTGCAAGCAATTGGGAAAGAGCAGATCAACCTCGGCTGCATCGTCATCTCCCATGAGTAGAAGAGATGATTCGCTGCTTCTGCAACATGATGGGATCCAAAGCGCCATTTTGCATTGCAAGAAATCTTTGAATTCATCAAGAGGTACTAATTTGTAATTACAGTTGATTAAGTCTGTTTTAGATTAATCATAAGCTTTGGGTTTAATTCAGAATTTGATCCTTAGCTTTTCCTTGTTTTTGGCAGCAGAATCTTCAAGGTTGTCAAGTGATTCTTCACAGGAGAAGTTAAGCAATGCATCTTCTACAGGTATCTTAAAAATTTCTAACCAGTATTTCCATTTTCCACTAAATTGAGTGTTGAAATTCGTAACTTGATTATTAAATCAAACTCTTTGTTTCCCTCAGATTCTTCTCTTCTGTCAAGAGTTACAAGCAATTCCTCGTACGAGAAACTGATGGATTCTGCAAGAATATCCGGGGAAGAAGGAAATGTTTTTCAGCACCTGAACTACTAGAAAACACAGGAAACATTGGATTAAGGCTTTGTTTGATTGTAAAAAAGAAATATGAAAGGGAAGAAAGGAATTTAGAGAGGCTAGGAATTAGGATTGTTGTTTGATTGTTTAGCTATGATGAGCAGTAGTAGAGTAGGTGATGTGCAATTATGAAGAAATTGAAAGTAACCCTGTATCTGGATCTTGTTTTTCTGCAGCTTCAGAATTATGTTGCCTTTGAAAGGTAAGCTGTTCATATCAAAGATGTGATCATTTCCAGATTTAGAGAAACTGAAATGACACAACAGTTTTCTCCATTTTCTTGTTTCTTTCATTTTCTGGGTTGATTATGCCTTTTTCCCAGGAAAATGTTTGGTGGGACACTGGATGTAATAGGAACAATTATCTGGTTTTGGTGGTCACTGAGTTGATCACGGAGAAAACCGAGTACCGAAAAAACTAAGTTGAGAGGGTCGTCTCATATTGGTTTCTGCAAAATTCGATTTAGATTAGTCAACCAATAAGTCGGATACTAATAGTTAAAAAAATGATAATCCGAGTAAGTGATGATTGATGCAAAGCTTGAAAAATAAACCCAGTCATGTACAAATTTAAAATCTTGGGGGGTTTTGTTTAAAAGTTAAAAAACACACTTGAAACGAAATGAAAAGGGGTCATACCAAATGATGATATCTCAAAGTTTCACCCTTCTTTTACAAAGTACTTTTGAATGGTAAAAAAGCAGTTCATTTCATTCTAAAGTTTTAGACTTTAAAAATAAAACAATAGAAAAGGAAGCAAAGTCAATTGGAACAGATGGTCTGGCTGGCTGGCTAGCCATCCTATACCCCTGGGGCCTGGACTATTGTTTCCCAGAAGTTCTTTCTAAATTTTCTTACCCCACCTTCACAAACACACAAATGGGGCCGGGACAATGAGTTTTGTACCCTTTTCATTTTTTTGGGCCATAGGAAAGGTGAAATCAATTTTGTTGGGTGTTGTCTAGGCCCATTTAATTAATATACAAACCATTTTTTTTCATTTTGATTCTTATTTAATCTATATAAAAATATGAGTTTTGACAAGCTTTTTTTAAAAAATATTCTTTTATTTCTATGTTTTAAAATTGTTATTTTTTTATTACTAATAAAATTGTTTTATCTAAAAAAATCAAGAAAATTATTTAATATAAATTCTTAAAATGATCATTTTATTCGAATTCAATAAAATTTGATTTGATTTAAAAATATGAGTTTTGACAAGCTTTTTCTAAATATTCTTTTATTTCTACTTACATAATTTAGGGATTTTTCACATCTAATTTTGATTTTGCTTTTGCAAGTTTTAATTTTGTTTTCTTCTTCGATTTTTTTGTTTGGTGTTAAGAATATGCTCAGTTTAAGATTAGATATTGACCATAAATTTTGTGACGGGTGAAACATCAATAAATCAGACTTAAAATGAAATTCAAAATATTTTTTTCAAGTCAAGATTGAAACGCCTGAAGGTTTGATCTATACACATCCTTAATTCTTTCCGGCGTAACCAGACCCAGGGCCGAACAATTTCAGTACTTTTGAAGGGGTTTCTTTTTTTTCATTATAGGATTTTTGAAGTTCAGAATATACTAGTATTGCATTCTGGACCGTTTATCCATATGGGGTATGAGTTAAGACCTACTGTTGCTTCATGTCCACACTCACATTCCACATCTAATATTTGGTCTTAAGAATGAGAGAAGTTTTAGAAAAAGGCCTCTAAAAAAGTGACTAAAAAAAATGTATACATAATTTTTACAAAAAATCGTAAGAATTTATATATATGTACTGAAATTCTTATAAAAGCGGTAAAAATTTATGTACATATGCAAATCCTTACTACTTTTGTGTACATATACAATCCTTACTACTTTTGTTTATATATATAAATTCTTACAAAAATGGTAAGTAGTTGTGCACATATACCGAATTCACAATTTTTATAAGGATTTGTGTACATGTAACAAAATTCTTATAAAAGTGGTAAGAATTTGTGTACACACAAATTTTTACGCTTTATGTAAAAATTTCGGTACATTGTATATAAATTCTTACAATTTTTATAAGAAATTGTGTACAATTATTTTTTTTGTTTTTTTTAAGAAATCCTCTTTTAAAATTCCTCTAAGAACGAAGTAGGGATCCACGGATTTCGTATCTGATGAACTGTAATGCCCCAACTGACACCAAGAAAACCAAAGTACACTCTTTGCTTATATAAACAAACCAGCAACAAATCAAAGATTAATTTGCACGTGTATATATATATATATATATAATTTAAATTTTAAAATTTAAACTTTAATGTTACGGTATAAAAAAATCGAAAAGAAAAGAGAAGTTTTATCCGTAATTGCCACGCAAATAATTTGGAAGCTTAGCCTGCATATCTTAAACGTCACTCTATAATTCTAATTCTAGCGTAAGCAAGTAATTCAGAAGGCAAAATTAAGCATCTTTAAAGTAAATATAGCATGAATGATTCGATACATCACTTTATTTGTCTTTTCATTATCCCTTCTTCCACGACTCAAAAAGCTTAGCTAGTGCCGCACGGGAGGATCCTCCCTCCCCCAGAGCAGCCATGGCAGCGTATTTTGCTGCTATGGTTCGCTCCCTCACCAATTCCCCTTGTTCCGACTCCATCAGTTCTCTAACTCGCTTCTCCACTTCACTTGAATCCACCAACCCCGTCTCCGACTCCACCATCGGCAATGCTATCTTCATTTCCTGCACCAGCAACACTCGGTTGAACCTTTGCTCTGCGTAGAGGGGCCACGCCACCATCGGAACCCCGGCGCAAACGGATTCCAGCACCGAGTTCCAGCCGCAGTGAGTCACGAACCCACCTACCGAATCATGGTTCAACACCGCCACCTGCGGTGCCCATGACTTCACCACCTTTCCCCTGTCCTTGGTCCGGTCCAGGAACCCCACGGGCAACAAGGCCTCCAAATCTGGTTCCGCCTGTTCCTTGATAGCCACACTTAGGTTCTCCGAAGGTGGGTTTCTCACCACCCACAAGAACCTTTGCCCACTTCTCTCTAACCCCACAGCTATTTCCTTCAACTGTTGAGCCGAGAACAATCCCAGACTACCAAAACAGAGAAACACTACACTTTTACTCGGCTGCTGGTCAAGCCACGTTAAGCAATCAGGGACACCGTCAACGTCACCGTCACCGGCGTCAACTCCACTTCTCCGATCAACGTCCGCAATCAAGGGTCCGATGCAGTAGAGGGGAGGTGTAGGGCCATCTGGCACACAGAGTCCACGGCGAATTGCTTCAAGGGCTCTGGCCTCGAGGGATTCGAAACTGTTGATTATAATCCCAGCCGCCTTGGGCAAGTAGGTGGAGTTGTTTAAGAAGATGTCATACACTTGATCATTTCGATCGAGCACTGGCTTTGGCATATCTGCAGATGGCACCGGCGGCACGCCTGGGATGTGGAGGAGAACGTTGAGTTCTTTGAAGCTTTTGGTGGTGGTGTTATGGAGGGTGGGCAGATAGAGGAAAGAGGAGAGAGAAGCAACACCGGAGGTGTAGAAGAAATAAGGAGGGATATTAAGATCGGAGGCCACAGGCAAAGCAACGGTGCAGAAAAAATCCATGATAAAGGCACGGACCTGGTAATCCTTGGAGATGGAAAGGAGAGCTTGAAGGACGTTGGGGTTGTTAAGGCGGAGGATTTCAAAAGTAAGGGACTCGTGGTGGGTGACAGTGGAGGATGGAGGGAGGGTGACTTTGGGGAGCTTGTGAAAAACGATGGAAGGAACGGTGGAGGAGACGGCGGTGATGTAAGGAGCGGTGGATTCAGCCTGGTAGGGAGGGGTAGCGATGAGGATGTGGACAGAAAGAGAGGGGCGATGAGTGAGGAGGAGCTTGCCTAACTCCACCATGGCAATGAGGTGGCCAATCGGCGGCGATGGGTAAAGGACTACAGCTTCCTCCATTGCTAAAAACTGATATCCAAAAACAAGGGGATCCTTTAAGAAGAAAGCAAGCAGTGGAGCAGCTCAACAAGCTACATAGGATGATTGGAAAATGGAATAAGTGGAGCTCATGAATGAATGGGTAATATTAATGCTTTGTTATATCAAAGGCCCACCTCGCGACGTTATTTATGATCTCAATCAATAAAAAATATTATTTTATTAATTTCTTTATGTTTTTTTACCAAGTGAATCTTCATTCAAATTTATTATAAATTAAATTAAAAAAAACATTGTTTACCAATTATAAATTCACTTGATAAAAAAATGACATGAAAAAAATTAATAAAATAGATATTTTTTATTAGTTGGATAACACGTATATCAAAAAGTATTTTAAATGTTATTTTCTATAAAAATTTATAGAAAAACTTTGATACACAAGTTAGTTTACACAATTCTTTTTATTTTTAGGGTTAGGAGTTTAGGTTTTAGTGTTTAGAATTTAGGCTATAAGATTTAGAGTTTAAGGTTTAGTTTTTAGGGTTATGGTTAGGAATTTAAGTTTTATAGTATAAATAAGCAGAGTTGTGTATCAAAATTTTACGCTAATTTATATAGACACTATTTTTTGTATAATAATTATAAAAATTAATACGTTAGGGTGATATTTGTTTATGTGCGATGCAAGGGCAACATCTGTTCAACTTTTTTAGTCTTTTCAAAGACGGCACACACAACATGCATTATTGGTGCTCGAACCCGGGTCCCAAGAGATGATGAACATCTACCTTTACCACCAGGACATAAGGGGATGAGCAGAAAATTTTAAAATTGACTCCAAATATAAGAGATAATACTTTTTCTTTATCAAATAAATTTTAATTTTTTAAGCATACAAAACATATTGTTTCGATTTCTAGCCCCATTGAATGATCTTAGTAGTAAAAGATAAAGCATTTTTCTTTAGTGATTTTCGTTCAAACAACGTAGAAAAACACTACAAATCTGTAAAACGTTAGACTCGTTGTATTATTTTATGTACTCTTCCCACCATGTTATATATAGTTCTTACCGGTTAAAAAATACACAATCTTTTTCCATGTCATTTCTACGCTACGATTATATTTCTCCAATTGCATTATCCATTAATATATATTAATAAGTTTTTTTTTTAAATAAAAGTTCATTTTTCTTTTCTTCCTAATCCCCTTACCCCAACCCTCAATCGTATCTCAACAAAATTAATACATTTTTTCTCGTAGAAAACCAATAAAGCTAACTTTAATATGTTAGACGAGTTTTATCTCAAGAAATTTGATGAGCTTTTGCCAATGAATTGATAACCTATTGAGCAGGGTTTTGTTGATTCTTTCATATTTCTCATCGAAAATCAGAACCATATGCAGCAATACAAATTAAAATAAAAAGAATTGAAGTTTTATTTTTTTAATTTATTTTCCAAACAATACAAATTAAAATAAAAGAAATGATAACCTATGTGTCTACTCGTCGAGCACTAGAACCGAATGATAACTTCACTTTTTATAAAATGGTACAAACAAATAGAATTCCTTAAGAATTTTTAAATACAACAAATGGGAGAAGAGAGAACCAGATTAGATATTAGGATTTTCGGATGATTTCAAATGAAATAGTTAGATAAATAGTTGAGCTCCAAGGACCAGTCTTGTAAATAATCTAAAAATCCAGGGACCAAACAAGAATTATCCCCTGAGAAATATAAAGTTTTTTGGTTTCTAAATGAATCCATTCATCATCAATGACCTTAAAGATTTAAAGTCATGTTTAGCATCAGTCCAAATCTATAGTCAAAAAGTTACTTCCACTTGTTAATATAAAACCAAGGGTAACACACGAAAGAAAAGAAAACCTCGAAAATCTTAACATCTGGAATCTCTTTTATATAAAACCAATAGGGTAACACACGAATAGACTTTTTCATCCAACTTTATTCAGAAGTTACAGGGATAACACAAACAAATGTAAAATCCCAATTTTTTTTTTGATAAGTTTGTGTTTCATTATCCAAAGAAAGTAGATAATTGCTACAGATTACAACCTAACAAAAAACTATCAGTTGGGTATGCCCCAAGCTGTACATAGAGATCTATTTACATCCTTATATTTAGCTTGCCTACTTTGTATCCGTATAGTAATAATCTCCTTAATGCTAAAAATAATCGCATCAGAATTACTATACACTCTTTGAAAAAATCTAGAATTCCTTTCTGCCCATATATTATGTATATATGCACACCATACAATTTTAAGAATAAAAGTCAATAGAGACTTCACTTTGAAGGTTGTTACTGCCCATGAAAGTTTATCATCCCATCCATGCATTGCTTTGTTAATATTGCACAGCCTCAAAATACCTTGCCAAACACCCTTCGAAAAAGAGCACTCGAAGAAAAGGTGATTTCGAGTTTCCGAAAACATATTATAAAGTCTACACTTGCCATCCGTTTGAATCTCCATCTTACTCAGCCTATCTTTAGTGGGGAGCCTATCCCAAATAGCCATCCAAGAGATAAGACTATGGTTCGAGATGTAGAGAGGAAACCAAATGAGTTTGTGCCATAAAACTTTGTCTTTCTTCTCCCTTATCTCTTCCCAAACCCAACTAGTCCGAATGGAACTCAGATCACCAGCATTAGTAAAGATAGGCAAAATCATATCCCTGAGCTTCAAAATGCTCAATTAATATATTGCAATGTAATATTAATGGTGTCAGTGTGTCACATGTTTTAGATTTATCTTTTTAAATTAAAAAAATGGAATAAGTGGTACACATTGTTACGCACTGCTAATACTATACACTGTCATACATTATTAATTATTTTAATAATTTTTAATAATCATTAAGATTTTTAAGAATATAATATGTAATTAATTATATTTTTAATATAAAATATTATAAATTATTTCCCATCCGGCTTGCCAAGCCCGTCCCAGGGCCAGGACAACAAAGACGCATGTGGCCCACCGCTTGCGCAGCGCGCACTTGCCTACTGCTCAAACTCCATATTGAATAAATAAAATGATAAAAATGTTAGGGTGCGTTTGGTTCTAAAAAATGAAGTTTGTTTTTATTTTCATTTTTAAAAAAATAAAAAACGATGAAAAAAACATGTTGATTGTAAAAATAAAAAATGATTTTTATAAAATAAAAATAAAAATAATTGAAAACATAAAAAAATATTTTCATTGAAAATGATTTAAGAAAATTAAAAATATAAAAACAAGTGATTTTTAATTTTAATTCGAGTTCAAATTCTTCTAATGTCATTTTCTTTTTAAAAAAATTTAGTTTATTACTCATATTTTATTATTATTATTATTATAATATTTTCTAACTATATTTTATTTTAATTATTTAATAATTATTTTTTTTCATTTTTATTTTAAAAAGCTATATACCAAACTCATTATTACTATTTTCATTTTTGAAAATAATGTTTATCCCATTGACTAAACATGTTTTTTATTTTTTTAAAAAACTGAAAATAAATATTATTTTCTGAAAATAAAAACAAAAATTAGAGAATATTTTCTAAAATCAAACCGAAAATTAGATTCTTGAGCTGCTGCTGGGTACTGACTCTGGGCATACTGCCTTTTTTTTCTTTCACCCAATTGAGTTAGACGATAAGTGTGCTGGGCTCTGAGCGGTCATTTTCCATGGACATAATACATTCATTGCTCTTGTCTCTTTCTTTGGGGCCCATAACAACCATCAACAGTAACATTTTTATCATTTTATTTATTTATACAGATTTTTTAATATTTTTTATTATGCTCTAATTTTTCAATACTTTTTATTACTTATTAGGGGTTAAATGTTTTTTCAAATATTTGTTATTACATATTAGTCTTATTTTTTTTCTAATATTTATTATTAGGTATATATTCTTAAAATTATTATTTTTTCAATTAAAGGCCTAATTTTTTTTTCTATCTTAAATTTAAGTTTTTACACTATTTATTATTAGGGGCTTAACCAAAATCTCAGAAACAAACCTACCACAGACCCTAAACCCCTGAGCTTATCTTTTACCGCCGTCGCCGCCGGAAATTACTGAATTCTTTCGTTTTGGAACCTTAAAGAGGTTGCAAACGTTATCGCTTCCTTTCCAAGAGGTAGAAAACTCTGGCCAAACCTTGTTTCTTTGAACTTTGATGCTTCAACCACACTAGCCGAGCTTCGGACGAATGTCAAATCAAGAAAGTAGAAATCTTGGTACATAAACTGGGTAAATCACGTTCCTGGACTCGCCCATGAAGGTACCTCTTTAAATGAATTTGGGGTTTATTTTTATTTTTAAAAGAGTAAAAAATATACTAAGGAAAAGATTTGATTAATTGTAAGTCTTTCATACTTTTATTATTTATTAAAACGTAATAATGTGTAGCAGTGTGTAACATTACTGGTGTGTAATAGTTGCAATAATGATATGTAATTGTATGTCACTCGTTCTAAACTCATCTTTTTTTAACATTACTTTTGTGCAATAAATTGTATAATAAAAAAATTATCACCTACTTATTTAAATTTTTTTGAACATATCCTACTTATCTAAAAGATAAATTTTAAAATATTAGATAACATATATAATGAATTTTGAAAAATTTACCGTAAATGATATGCACAGATATGCACCATTAATTATTTTACTTAATTTTTAAAAACAAAAAACTAAAAGTGCGATTATTCCTTTGTGAAAATAAAATTTATTGAAACACTTTTTCAATTTTTTAATTGAAAAACTATAAAATTTTATTTAACTTTTACTTACTATTGTAGTAATTAATTCAATTTTTTAGTTCAAAAGTTCAATTAAAAGCAAAAAAAAAAAAAAAAAAATAGAGGTTAATTAAATATGGGCTTTTAGCCTTTTGCGCCCTTTTAAGTCTAAGAGATATATTGTTTCACTTGATTAAGGCCAAAAAATTATTACCATCCGAAAGGGACAGACGGTAATGAGTCCACTGGGAGTCCTTACCTCCTAAAAATTTTAAAAATTAATATTTAGTCCTTAATAATTTTAAAAGTTTTAATTTGATGCAGTCCAAATTTTAAAATATTTTACTATGTTTTAATTTTTTAAAATATTTTAAACTAAGTACTCTCCTAAAATCTTTAAAAGCTCTCATTAAGTACTAAATTTTAAAAAAAATTACTTAGATCCCAAAATTTATGAAAACTTAAATTTAGACATCTGAATTTTTTTAAAAACAAAAATTGAAGTATACTCCCTCAAACTCGTCATCAAGATCCGCCCCTGCCGTCCGATGTATTTTGGCTTGTTTCGGTGATATCGAAATAGGAGCATCGTCTTGATGAGTTTAGTCACTCATCTACGGTTCAATTTAGTGTCTGTTTATTAAAACTGTACTGAAGATGCAACTGAACTGACTCTTCACATGAAAAAATAAAATATGATTAACATAAAACAACTTGGTTAAATACTGATGGTCCTCACGTGTTGGTCAACAGCCGTATTAAATAACTCACACCTGCAATATCAAACAAATATCATATGCATACAAGCCAAACATTAAGCGATCCTTTTAGCAAAGATTAAGTAAGTATTTTTAATGATTAAGAAATGAAACTAACTACTACAGTGATCTGAATAATGAGCTACCCATCAAAAGTTCAGGGACCATTGACATGTAAACCATCCATCTAAACCATCCTTGGAAATAGGAGTGTTCATGGTTAACCAACATTACTACAACGGTTAACCTGTAGGTTCTGTTCTTAATGCAATAAGATGATAATGTCTAAAGATAACGCGTTAATCTCATTATGTCCATCTCATCATGTAATCATGTTAATCTCATTGTCCTCAGTATGGTTAACCAACATACTACAACGGTTAACCTGTAAGTTCTGTTCATAATGCAATCAGATGATAATGTCTAAAGATAACGTGTTAATCACATTATGTTCATATCATCATGTAATCATGCTAATCTCATTATCCTCAGTATGGTTAACCAACATACTACAACGGGTAACCATGAACACCCCTACTTGGAAAGCATATCTCTGTATCTCTTTATAGGACACAAAATATCAGTCAAAACATCATAACTAGACAGTGTCATGACCTTCTCTTGAAAACATTGTGTATGCAGTTCAATTGTATCAATAAAAAAAAGCTTGAAGATAAAGGGCTCCAAGCGCAAAATAGAAGTCATAAAGTAGTTTAAATAAACATCTACTTTGAAAGTGCAGTTATTCATTAGCAACAAAACCAGATAGTGAGACAGTCGAGTTCGCAGAGACAACCAAATCCGTAAAATAAACGCAGCATTCAACAGGAATGTAGCAATAGAACAATCCTTAAAGGATAAGCATGTAAAAATTCTTGGAAAAGAATGGGGGGTTGTTTACCTGATTGGAGTTCCAGGGGTGTAGAGTGGGTTTTTGGCAACATACTCAACATACAAGTTATAAATATACTTGAGTGTTTCACGAAGATCGCCAGTCCTAGGATTAGTCACCAATATAAACTGCACAAAATCACAAATACAGCGGCAGGGTCAAACATATACAAACTTCCAAAACATAACCCGATGGTAATAATGCTGCAAAAAAAAAAAACGGTGAGAAATAAGGCAAACGAACAAGAAAATAAACAAGCAAGAACATAAGAAGTTAACGAGGTTCAATCAATCAAATTAAGTTACAAATAATAGGCATATATAAGTTACAGTACAATTAACAAAATACCCACCCCAACCCACTTAGTCCAAAACCGCAGACTAACTTGAGAATTCCTTTATGGGGCAAAGGTTTCGTTCGCTCACTTCGTCCCCGCTCTAGCATCTGTCCTTTAATAGTAGATGAGTCTTACTTAACAACAACAATACTAGGTAATTTTGATGCTACTCTGGAATTATTTTAATTGAGCAAGCAGCGGCTATAACATTAAAGAGGTTTTAGGTTTACAGTATTTAATCTCATCATCATCACTGTTTCAAATTTCAATTTCCCTGCTCGATCCAGAGTTATCTCGATTCTCGATACATTCAAATGAAAATTGCTCATAAATTCATCAAAATCCAGCGTATATCAGTTGAACCACCATAACGAAGAAAAGGCAGACCTTAATACCAGAAGGAGTTTCCATGAAACTAAGTTTGTAGGTATTAGTACGGAAGCTATGGAAAGAACAGCCTTGACCTGGCAGCTGAGGCACCCCTAGATTTCCCTTGTCGACGCTGCGGATAATCGACGATTCAAAAATTATGAAGTCGAAAAAGTTAAGCGGAAAGGAATGGAAGAAAGAAAGAAAGAGAGACCTGGTGGGATCCATTTTAGCAGCAAGGGATTTGAGGGAGAAGAGGAGACCGAACATGAGCTTGTGATCTTGTTGAGCGTTGAGAGTGTGGAGGGGGCGATTCCACTCCCTGTAAAGCAAGCACACCCCATTTCGATTGAATATGTAGATCATGTGGGCATTGTTCCCCGCCCCCGTTGCCGTCAGTGTCGGCGCTGATGGACTGATCTCCGATCCTCCAAAGAACTGCATTCTTTACCGGCGGGGAGCTGATAGATGTACAATCTGAAACCTGACCTTGGCTACCAAGGAGAAGTAAAGATCGGAATCAACAGCCGAATAAAGAGCTAAGGCAGTTACCAACCTTTACCAAAAGAGTTAATACTAATGTCTTCCCGCGAATTCCGTCTTTCTTTATTTTCATATAAATTTAATTAAAAATCATTTCAAAACTAATCGAAACTTTTATTATTTCAAGTGATAAATTCATATAATTAAAATATAACTCGGGTTTTTTACCAATGAGATAATTTTAAGGGAAAACAACGTCTTATATGCTACCCAAATTTTCATTCTTATTCTTTAAAGACAGTATTGTTTGATTTCGAATTAACAAATTATTCTCATTAATAAAATGATTTTTTGACACAAAATTATTTAAGTTCTTAACTTTTTTGTATTTATTAGGCTCTTGAACTAATAAATTAAATTAATTAAATCTTTTTATCAATATTAACTGTCGAATTTGACATTTTTTAGATCAATTGGTGCAGTGTGTCGTGTCACAATGTTATTACTTAATATTTTATTTAGAAAATTTTTAAAAGATCTAAAATTTTAAAAACTTATAAAAACATTTATAAATGTCATGTGATAAAATTATAATGTATCATGTGGCGGTAATATCTAAAAAAATAAATTGTCAAAATTTCATGTTTAAAATTAGTCGAAGGAGTTCATGATACAATTTATTGGTTAAATGACTTAATTATGTGTAAAAATTTTATGAGCTTAATTGAATTTTTTTTAATTTAATACTATTAAATAAGCTATTCATTCTCATGTACTTGATTTTACGAATAAGTAAAATATTGAACCTATATTTCAATCCCTAAATACTGGGTACTCGTATGTCTGGTCATTAATTACCCAAGATAAAATTGTGCATTTTTTTTTTACTTATTATACAATTTAAAAATTTAATAATTTTAAAACTATTTTTAGTATAATTTTTTGAAAGAGAGAAAGTCTCGTTAAAAAATAAAAAGTCTCGTCCATACGTAATGTTGCACAAAAGCCCACATCAAAAAGCGAAAGAAAAAAATTTCAGTGTCTCTGTCCCGCTTAATATGTATTAAGTTTTTAAAAGTGAATTTTTAATTTTAATCATAATTATTTTAAATATTTTAATTAATCAAATTTTATAAAATATACCCTTTTTGTCTTACAAAGATTATTTCTTATGATTTTTTTTTAAATTTTTTAACTTTAACTCATAATTATTTAAAATTTATTATTGATAAAAATATGAAAAAAAAATATAAAAAATATATTAAAATATTTAATATTATTATAGTCAAAATTTAAAAAAATTAACTTTTAAAAAGTCAGTAAAATACAATCTTCGTAGAACGGAAAGAGTATAATTTTAAACTACTTAGTTGAAGGTTTCTAAAATATATTTTTTATAATTTTATTAATAATAAATTAAAAAATAATGAATTAATGTTGACCAAAATTATTCAATACTAAACATATTAAATGAGACGGTGAGACGGGCGGAATATTAAAATAACCTGAATACAAAGAGTACACAATACAAAGTACACCCTGCTTCTCAAACTACCCCGACCTTTTAACATGAAATTTTATCTTTAGTGTAAAAAATTTTCCAACCCCAACACATTCTTAACTTGGTAATTGCTAAAGTGTATTAAAATTCTTAACACAATTTCTTAAGCCTTATGAATTCATGATATTAGTATTTGAGAAATTCATGCTGGCTTTTTAACGGGGGAATTCATGATATTAACTAAAGACATAGAAGGAAAAATTAAAAGATAACTAAAACACGAACTTAAGTAGATGAAAACAAACAACCATTTTCTTGTAAATGACTAAAGTAAAAGAAAAACAGAGTACAGCTTCATCTCTTAGGGATGGTTCTTTCATTGCAAAACTCCACAGTTCCAACAATGACACAGGTGAAGTTTAATGATAAATGCCAAAACAACTGCACAAACCCAGAATGAAACCTTAAAGAAACTCACCGTCCTGCTGTTGGGAGCAGATGTCGACATTTTAGAAAAGAAAACCACATTCACAGACCAATGTTACAATCTTCTCCATTGGGAACAAACAGCCCTCAGTACTCCCACTTCTTCATTTCCATACCATCTGGCGGACTTCCTTCCACCTTCTTTGCACCTACTTCTTTCCAGTTTGTTGAAAGCACTGTCCCATTTGATTCCACCTGCAGTCACACAACCAGCCCATGGAGGATGAAGCATTAATGTAACCGTAATCTATCAAAATTACACATATTTGAGGGACGAAATTAAACAATCTATTGGGGTAGAATCTTACAAAAGATTTTTGCATGGCCCTCCTTGTGTCTTCATCGGCATCCTGATAAATGTCCCGGAAAAACTTATTCAAAGCCGCATCACCATCAACTTTTTCATCTTTCTCCTGAAAGCCACCCACAGAGGGCCATGAGTTGTCCCAAAAACACACACGCAAAAGGGGAAAATAAATAGCTTCACGTTCAATGTACCTCCTTCTTTACTTCAGCTTCAATTTTATCCCAATCCCTCTTTGGTTTGGAGGATGGATACACCGGTCTTTGATTTGCAGTTACTGCAAACAGAAGTAGTTTACGGCATGACCACGAGTGCACAGGGATAATAAACATTTATATTTCAAACTACCATTACAAATAGGTGCAAAACTGCAAAAGCATACACACAGAATCACATAGATGCATACGAGTGCACAGGGAGAATCAAATTAAGCTCAGACATTTGGTTGTATCATGGTTTAACATCTAGTAATAAAAACAACATACAACAGATATCAGCTTACTTACCTGAAGATACATTAACCCTTTGGGGAACAGCAACTTCCCTGCTGAATTCAAGAGATGCCCAGTGAATCGGTTCAGCTTTCGCCAGCCGAATCTCAATTTTGGTTGACAAAACTTCATATCTGCACTTCTCAGTTATGATCTGTGCAAAGATAGCAAATGACAACAGAAACAATGACCATCTAAACAAGAGATGCAATCACATAGCAAAACATTCAGCAAAAACTTGTTTGTCACTACTAAACAGAAGCAATCCACACTTCGGCATAATGTTTTCAATATCATCAGTATCATCTACAGAAGCAATCCACACTTCGGCAAAACATATTTACCGTACTAGTCTCACAAACCAGAATCTTGATAACATTGATTTCATGTAATACCTTTCCAAATAATCGAGGTTGGAAATGATATGCATCTTTACCAGGAACTTCAATGGCAACACTTAGCTGCAGGGCAACAAAGAAAGATAGCATATCTTTAGCCTATATACTGGTTAACATCTCGAGGATAGAAGCACATAAAGAAAAGCAAAAGGGAGACAGATGAGTTAGTATGCAACTTACGATTTGTTCACCATAATCTACTTTAACACATTCTTTCGGTATTCCCTTGGCAAATATTGTGACAACAACTTCCTCCGGTTTCTGGTAAAACGCATGCTTTATGTCTTTCACGGGTACAACATTCGTTGTCATTGGAACAGGCACATCCTTCACTGCCTCAACTTCTTTTGCAGGTACGGCACTTGTTGCCACTTCTTTCAGCATCTCCTTTGGTAGGTCACCATTTTCCTCTAAACAAACGCACAAACGCATAAGACAATGAAGCTTCTTACCACATAACAGGTCATTTTAAAACATATAGGAATTTTAGTAGATAAATTCCTTCCTAAAAAGCCCTTATTTAAAGCTAAGTACCCGCAATGCGCTCTTCACATTCTTTGATCAACTTAGAAAATCTGGACTCTCCTGGCGCCAAAGCAGCGCCACTCTCCAACGCAGCCTTAGCAGTTTGATACTCCTCAAGCTTCATACATGCCGTACTGTACAAAATAGTTTACATATTATTTATAGACTCTACATAATTGCCTCGGACTTTAGCCATTTAAAATAAATATAATATCCTATAATAATCACCATCAGAACAATTCAGGAATTCCATCAGCAATTACATTAAAGGCGAGGTTAAAACAGTTAATTTTAGTGCAGACGCAAAGAAGAAAATAATAATAAAAACAGCAAGATACATACTATTTATGTATAAACAACAAAAGCATTAAACCAAACCATAATATCAAAATAAAGAGGAAAAAAAAGAGTAGACAAGGAAAAATCTACTAACGCTTTACGCATGTAAGCTTTAGACATGGACGGATCCAACTCGATTGCTTTGTTTGCATCCGCGACAGCCTCTGCGCAAACAAAAATTCCAAAAAAATCACAATTGATCTTTTAAAACAAATATAAAGTAAGATATAATGGGGAAAAAGGAGATACCGGGGAGATTATCGAGTTTGATGTTGGCTTGAGCGCGGTCAGCGTAGAGTTCAGCGTTTTTAGGGTTGAGTTGAATGGCCTGAGAGTAAAGATCGAGCGCAAGTTCGAAGTGGTCATCGATGAAGGCTTCTTTGGCTCTGGTCTCCAAATCAGACGCCATTGCAAGGGAAAAGAGAGGAGAAGAAGAAGAAGAAGGCTGTAGAAGAGAGAGGAGAGGGGATTTTGATTTGTGAGAAGCGTGGGAGAAGACGATTGATTGACTTTGTTTTTTTGAGTCTGAGGTAAACTGATTAAATAAAGAGAATGGGTTTTTAAATCCTCAATAAATAAATTTATATTAAATTTGTCAAAAAAATAAATGAATTTATATTAAATTTTTAATACTTTGGTGTGTTGGTAAAAACAATAGTTTTTAATTAATGAACTTACCACTTTTTCTAATTATTGGACTTTTGTTGAGAAACCCAATTCCTCTATCAATGGGGCGTGTAATTTGCTTGGTCATTAATCTTGGAATTTGTTTTTATACATATAATATTTAAATTAATTGAATCTCTTTAAATTTCTATCGAAAGATATTTTTTGATAGAATTTTATCGAAAATTATTATGCGTTTGAGAGTATATAAATTTGTATTATCTTGAATGTAACGCTAGTCATGTTAATTAAACTAAAATTCAGATTGATTATTTTAAAATTACAAAATCCATGCATTAAATACAAGCAAAGCAACTCTTCGTCCTTTTGTGTCTTTATATATTCCAAACTTCTATGTAAGGTAAAGCTTGTTGAGAAATAATTGAAAAAAGGTTTTCGAACCGCCCTTTACACTTTTTTATCCCACATTTGCCCCCATATTATTAATCATAAGATTTTTTTTAAAAAAGTTTCTAATGTAATAATCGCTCAATTATTACTTAACCAGTTTCCATATCCATGCAATGTACAAGATTATTATATTATAAATTAAAATAGATCAAATTATTTTAATATTTAGATTTAATTTTTAAATAATACATTTATTTTGTTTTTCTGAAATTTTAATGATATATTTTATTTTAATTTTTTGCAGGGAATACTTTTGGGTAACAATTGCTCAAAAACTAATGTTTTAAATGAATTTTTACATATTAATCTAATGTTTAACTTTTTTTATTTTAAATAAGTAATCGGAATTTGCTAAAAATTAAATCAATTTTTAATAAATAAAATTTTAACATGATTTTTTAATTATAAATTATTTTTAACATAATTATTAATTTACTAAAAATAAAAATATTCGACAAATATTATACTCGTCATCTACCAAAATATATATGTATAATCTTTTTGGATAATATAAAGAATGTAGAATGGTTCATTATCCCATAACTTTGATTATATAAAACTTCGATATTTTAAATCGAAAAATTGATTTTAAAATTTCACTATAAACAATTGATTATCGTGTAAAAATCTATTTTTTTTACTTTTTTTTTTCATTATTAAACAATCCATCATCCCATTTTTTAATCAAAGCTTAATTTTATTAATTAAAAATAGATTTTTATTGTCCATAACACATTTAGATTTTATTATTTAGAATCCTTTAAAATAGATTTATATCAAATTTTAATTTCACTCAAGAAAAAATTAGGATTTTTACTTTTTTTAATGATCTAAAGATGATTACAAAGTAGTATATATTTATACATATTCTTAACAATTTGACAATACGAATACAACTTGTAGACGAAACGATTTAAACTCGTATCTCGTAGGATGAACATCATCCGCTTTTCCACTGGTACACTTGTATTATGAAAAATAAAAATCTTATCAACTTCAAAATTACATTTTTTACTAAACATTAGGGATATATGATTGTTTAAATTTTATTTTTAGTAAATTTTTTTTTGAAGAAATTTAAATTCATTGCATTTAAACTTAGATATTTACTAAATACTATATTCACCGTTGTCCGTTCATCTCTCTCTATATATTTATCTTTTGAAGAAAATAAAGAATGTAGAATAATATGAATTTGGTTTAAAAGGTATCTATAAATTATTTTGTTTTTCTCAATTAAAATTTTGACATAAAACTATTTGTTTAAGGATTAATATCCTATACACTAGCGGTGGAAAGTTTTTATTTCTACAAGCGCCTCAATTATAGGGTTTAGGGTTAGTATTTATGGTTTAGAGTTTAGGGGTTTTAGTGTAAAGGTTTAGAATTTAGGGTTCATGTTTAGAATTTAGGAATTAGGGTTAGAATTTAGGGTTTAGGGTAATATGGGTGGGGATTTAGGTTTTAACCTATAAACCCTAAATTTTAACCCTAAACCCAAAATTCTATCAACAATCCCTAAATTCAAAACTACTACACTTATACCCCTAAATTTTAAACCCTAAACGAAGTCTCTAACCCCTAAAACTAAGGCGCTTGTATAAAAAAGTTTCCACAAGCGTTTGTGTAAAAAAGTTTCCACAAGCGCTTGTGTATAGAACAATTACCTTTTGTTTAAGGATTATTATCCTATACACCGGCGGTGGAATTTTTTTATTTTCACAAGCGCCCCAATTATTAGGTTTAGGGTTAGGGTTTAGGGTTTAAAGTGTAGGGGTTTTGGTGTAGAGGTTTAGAATTTAAGGTTCATGTTTAGAATTTAAGATTTAGAGTTAGAATTTAGGGTTTAGGGTTAGGGTTTAGTTTTAGGGTAATATTTGTAAGAGTTTAGGTTTTAACCTATAAACCCTAAAATTTAACCCTAAACCCTAAATTCTATTAACAAACCCTAAATTCAAAACTACTACACTTTTACCCCTAAACTTTAAACCCTAAACAGAGTCCCTAACACCTAAAACTAAGACGCTTGTGTAAAAAAGTTTCCACAAGCGCTTGTGTATAGAATAATTACCCTTTGTTTAATGGATTAATATCCTATACACTGGCGGTGAAAATTTTTTATTTCCACAAACGCCTCAATTATAGGGTTTATGGTTAGGGTTTAAGGTTCAGAGTTTTTAGTGTAAAAGTTTAGAATTTAAGGTTCATGTTTAGAATTCTGAATTTAGGGTTAGAATTTAGGGTTTAAGGTTAGAGTTTAGTTTTAGGGTAATATGGGTAGGGATTTAAATTTTAACCTATAACCCCTAAATTTTAACCATAAACCCAAAATTCTATCAACAATCCCTAAATTCAAAACTACTACACTTATAGCCCTAAAATTTAAACCCTAAACGGAATCCCTAACCCCTAAAACTAAGACGCTTGTGTAAAAAAATTTTCACAAGCGCTTGTGTAAAAAAATTTTCACAAGCGCTTGTGTATAGAACAATTACCCTTGTTTAATATGTCATGTCAAAAAATTATTTAAAGTTACAAAAACATTCAAAATATAAAATAAATATAAAATTTATCAAGAAATATACATAAATTGTCATGTGAGAATTTCTGTTGACCGTGTTGAAAATTTAACATTTTAACCAATATCTATGTTTTAAAAAAATAACGACTATATACCATTAAATCCGCTAAAAACTGAGATCCACTAATTGACGGAGTGTCCAAGGATGCTCATCCTGCTCCATCTTAGGAGCGATTCCCGACACAAAAATGTAATATCTATACTTAATAAAAAAAAATCCGCTAAAAAACTTGACTTTCTGCCTTACATTTACATTGCAGGTTGAAGCTGAAGGTGGGTAATGGTAAATACTTATTCTGTTATACGGGGGATCAATTTCTTTACAAACGGCACCATACCTCCATGGCTCCATCTACCTACTTCAGATTTGCAAGGAGATTTGTCACAAAACAAGGGAAAATTTGCATTGGCAACCATAAAAGTTTACCCTGTTTCATAAATAATTTTCATGCCTGATAAACATCATAGATAATGAGGCTCTTTCAGTTGTTACCTCCTCGAATCCGTCGTGCTGAACCTGTCTTTGTCAATCCCGAAAAATGATCACTCATGTTTGCAACGAATAGTGGATCTCTATCTTCAACTTCTAACTCGTTAACGTCACTACCAGTGCTATTTACCTGATCCGTCTTCTCCAACTCTCGGGTTAGATCTTCCATAGTCTTCTTCAAACTAGATTTGCTCACCTGTCCATCAGCTGTTGAGATCCCAACCATTGTAATCTTTGGAAGAAAGGGATTAGTTTCTAAGTTTTGCCTTCTGCATTCGTTTGATGGGCTCCCATTTCTGAAAGAACAAAAAAGATGAATTTAACAGACAAGATTGAAATAATGAAGACATTTATATGAACAGTCATTATGGCGGCACCTTGCATCAGATCTTTGTTTAAGCTTCCCTTGTTTCAACCATGGGAACCGAAAATCTTGTCTCTGTCTGTTGTCCGTTTTAAGATCACCGACTGATTTGATCTCTGAAGTGCCATGATCTGTTTCGGAGTTGGAAAGGCATGTAGCTGACTCAGAGGCTCTAAGAACAGAACCAGCACTCCTGCAACAAGGAAAAAACTCCTTCAAAACTGCCTAATTCTGACGTGATTAGGAAAACAAGTTTACTGATCAAGAAATAAAATATGAGACCGGCTTACAATTGCAGAGCACGTGAAAGATTGCAAACGATGCAATGCTTTGTTAACATGACTGGTTAATTTGGCAAACAGTTAATAAGTGAAAGTGAAAGTGATATATGGTTTACCTTCTCTCAAATGAATCAACCATATAAGGAAATTTTGGTTGAATGCCGGTGGCTTTTCGTAACCACCTATTGCCAAGGAGTACTTTGTCAACAGCATAGAGAAGCTGAATCTCAGCAGCCTTTGAAATGACACTCAGAGGTATGGCAGGATGACCAACTTCATCCAAAACTTCTTGAACCTGCTAGATAAGGACAACACAGTCGAACAAATAATAACCCCACTATTGCCGTTATAAGCAAATAAGAAACTAGTGCTATGTTTGGTAGAAGTGTTGTTTTTTCCTCATGTTTTACTACATGAGTTAGCAATAAACTAACTTCATTTGGTAATTTTTAGCCACTCCCATGACTTAATTTGAACAAAGAGAAGGAATATATCACTTCTTTTAAAGAGGTATTATTCTTTACTTGAGTTTTTACTTATCTTTCTAATTTCAAGTTTAGATTTGTACTAATTATTCTTTATGTTGTGACAAACTATTTTAAAACCCATGTAATAGTAAAGCCTTTTCCTTATGTTAATACTTAATATTTGTGTATCAAACGTGACATAGGTGCATCCAACAAGGTAGTTCTGCTGTGCAGCACCTTAGGGTGCGGCTAAATTAAGACGGCCTCCAACACAAATTCTTACCCAGCTGGTAAGAATTTGTGTTATAACATAAATTCTTATCTAAAGCAAAATCCAACCTAAATTTTTAACCAGTGGTAAGAATTTATGTTATAACATAAATTCTTATCCCAGTTTATAAGAATCTCGGTTCTATCTAAATTATTACCCAGTTGGTAAGAATTTGTGTTATAACATAAATTCTTACCCAAATAGTAAGAATTTCGATTCTACCTAAATTACTATCCAGTCCAACATAAATTCTAAATGGTAAGAATTTATCTTGGCTGCTTGTTAGCCGAACCCTTAGGGTGCCGCACCTTAGCCCTGCGCCATCCAACATTGTCTCCTATTTCTCTTGAAGACCTATGTTGATTGTCCTTATGTTATACTAATAGGCAGTGGATTCTTTGACAAACATACAATGGAGTAGACAAAACAAATGAAAGTCCCACCTGACCTGATACTGGCAAGTACTACTCCAAATAAAGTGAAAACTACATCTATTTCTCACACGGCTCCAGAATTCGAAAACAGGGTCAAATTTGACTGATAAGTGGTAACAGTTTAACATTTCATTATCCCACCTATCTCACAAAACACAAGGTCTCTCAAATTCCCGACACGGAGAATATTTCATAATGCAAATCTTAGGAGTAGGAAATCTGTACCTCTGGAGGCTCCCACATGCTATCTCCAATTTCTTCAATCACTTCGGCTGCAAAATTATCATCAATTACATCACGTCGGCGTTGCATGTGGCGAGTTTGAATTAAAGCATGAAAATGCTTATCAACAGACTCTTCAAGAATATTATCCAGCATGTTTTTATCAAAGAAGTATGGAGTATACCTGATGAAAGGAACAGTGAGCTAGACAAGCAGCACACAGACAAACAAAATTTTAAAGATAATACAAATTCACATACAAGAAGCTTTGGGAATTGGGAACTCTGCAATAAAAATAGAAAACCTTTTTTGATTGACGCAAAAGAATTTGAAGAACACACCACTTAATCCCATCTGTAGTAGCTATTGCACTATTCAAGTTTTGAGCACCAAAAACAGGAACACCGTCAACCTTTCTCCATTCACCATTTTGTGGGATTGTCTTAAGAAGCTTGTTGGCTGCCTTCACCTGAGGAGCAGAAAATGTTCTCTTAAAGAAAATGTCAATGTATCATAAGGCCTAATTGGTTGAGGAGTTTTAAAAACAATTCCATATAGTAAATGCCGACCATAAGTTAGTACCTGTTTCTCATTAGGAACAAACTGAAATAAGTGAGGCTTTTCCTGCACAAGAGTACCATGAATATGATAATGTTAAAATTAGACATTGGAACAAAAACAGAAAATGTAAAACCAATAATATTACCAGTTACTGAAAATTTTTATCAGCACATCATGTACAATATGCAAAATCATACATTATAACAGTCTATTCAACCAAAGCAAACAAATTCTTCAGAATGACTACATAAATTATGTCCGCTACATGCACTTTACTAAGGGTAAAATCTTCACCAATTTCCCACAAGATTATTCATTCAACAGGACATTCTTATTTCACATTTTAATTGCAGTAACTTTTAAACATATTATAGTACAAGGAACGAAGTGAGAAATCCGAAGAAAAATGGTTTTTGCATACATTAAGATGCTGTAGAGAATGCTATAGAAATACCATATATGATTCAGTAGCACCCACATTCATCTCATTTTACTTGCAGTTAAAGTATTTATTTAGTAATCAAGCAGCAATTCACATTCAATAGACATGAAGATGCTTCAATTGAATCAACTTAACTTTACCTTGAAACGCTCATACGCCAAATCAAGACGACAAGCACCCACAACCCCACTAGGAATATTAAGGCGTTTGACATAATTGACTAAGGAGAAGAGAAAAAAGCTTGTTAGACTAAAATTTTTATTTTTACTTTTTCCAACTAAAAGAAGCTTGACCAAACTGATTAACAAAAGCTAAGATGAAAGCAGATACCATACCTGCATCACCTAAATCCATGAAAAAACGAAAAACAGGGCCTTTCCTTTCACTCTTGGTAATGTTTGCAAATATCTTCTTAAGCCACTGCGGTGTTCTATACATCAATATAGACGAAATACTTCAAATTATACGAAACAGAACCAATCTCCTATAAGCTTATGCTGTACACACACACAAAAAAAAACCCCTTATATTTACAAACTAAGACCCAATTTCCTTTTTTTTAAGATTTATTTTTCAAATCCTATCAATTTCGAAACAAAGATGAATTAAGGTAAAGAATAAAGACCTCTTAGAAATAAAGGGGATGTCGAAGTGAGTTGAAACAGCCATAAGACCAGTGCCGGAAAGATCACACATGGTAAAGACTTGGCCAACGAAGGCGGGACCACCACTCTTTCCGTTGGAAGTGAGTGCCGACACCCTGAACGTTGATGAGAAGCCGGGGCAGGACTCCGCCGAAGACACGCCATTGATAGTGGATTTAGAAGAGACGGGGTCGTGTTGAGTTGACACGAAGGGCGAGGGAGTGAGGGGGAGAGGGGAGTCAGAGAATAGGAAAGGAGGAACGGAGATTTTGGAAGGTGGAATATACGGTGTCGTTTTAGGAGTGGGAAGAATAGAGAAGATAGAGGCGGTGGTTGTGTGGAGGAAGTTGGCGAGGTTGCGGTGGAGTTCGTGGTGCGGTGGCTCCGCCGGTAAGGCCATTGTTTTTGTTTTGGTTGCCTTTTCTATTCTCGATTGGTTCGGTATGGTTCAAAGAGAGATAAAATCATATAAAAGGTTAAATTACACAAATTATCACTAAACTTTATTTTCAAACTTATTTTAGTCACTAAAATTTTAAAATATTCAATTTACTCACTGAAATTTAAACATTAAACATTTTTATCACAAGACTGACGAGTAAGTCTGTGTCAGACAATGGATTTGACTGATGAGACATGTTGATTGAAAATTGATTTTATCATGATAACTACCATTCGAAAGATATAATGAAGTAAGTTTCGAATGAACACTTGTGATTTTTTAATAAAGATTCCAAAGAGTCTTTACGTAAATTCTTAGGGTTAAAAGACTAGAAAGTGAAAAATATTTTTTTTAAGACAACGAAGGACTTTTATTGTGGAGGAGTGCGTGTTAGAGGATGTAGGGTATAACAAGGTTCATATTAACTAAAGTATATTATTTCAAATAAACTCTTAGTCTTTAATAACACTAATTTGCAAAGGCACTAAGATGAAGCACAAGGTTTTGGTTTACCATTTACTAGTTTATAAAATGGCGCTGGCCGAATTGAAGGAAGGTTTTACTACATACAAAGTCCTCAAATTACAAAAAAAAAAAATGCAAAGGTTACCCTGTTTAATCATACAATTCCACTTTGATAGGATGGGTTTTGCATGTTTTAGTTACAACTTGATTAATTTTCGATTTTATATTCGAGTTGAGTTTCTCAATCCTATATTCTACTATATTCCCCTCTATCCAATTTATAGCAATACTAGCAGTACCGGTTGCGTCGGCGGGCAAATGCTTTGCCATTTGTGTACTAAAATAATCATGCAGCATGGAATCATGGGCATCCTATCACCCTTTTCAATGGTTTAGGCATCAAAGACAGGTCAATCGTGCAACACAACACCGATACATCTCTACTAAAAACTTGCCCTGCCAGAACTGGAATTATGGTGAAGCACGACACGAGTATGAGCCTCCTTTTACGCTCCAATGCTATCAAATCTACTTAATTCTTAAACCAAAAGGAGAGACTAACAAATAAATTTATGTATCAAGGAAACTAAGACTCAATCAACGGTAATCTTTACACTTCAATTTTGATGTTAGAAAAGATGGCATCCATATCAACCATGTCCATGAATAACCAACAAGAAAGCTAGGTCACAATTCACAACTACTATCTCGAATTCAATCATCCACTTCATCAAATCATTTCCAGTTGTCTGTATGAGAAAAAGGAAGAAAGAATTCTTACCATTCTACAGCTTGTGTATGTTTACATGAAGCCCTGACCAAACCTAGCCTGATAAGTAGAGTGCCGATACAAAATAACATGACATGAGAAAGGATTGTTCATCCTTGTCATATAGCTTTCCTTACTTAACTTGCTGCTGAGATCAAATATATTGCACTTAACTATGAAGGCCAAGGCTTGCTGGATATAAGACTATCGATCAATCAAGAAGTTATATATTAGCTTCTGAAGTGAATGTATCTGAACTTGCTTCAGCTTCCTCACGCTTTGAGCTCAAATTCTTTTCAGTTTCCTTGTCCTCAGTGACATCTTTGGCAATTTTATCAACTTCCTGTAGCTGCTTTACTTTATTTGAACTAGCTTCCTCATGCTCTAAACTTGAATTTTTTTTATTTTCATTTTCCTGTAGCTGCTTTACTTTATTTGAACCTGCTTCTACTTCCTCATGCTCTACACTCAAAATCTCTTCAGTTTCCTTGTCCTCAGTGATGCCTTTGGCAGTTTTATCGAATTCCTGTAGCTGCTTTACTTGAATTCTGACACGCTTTCCTTTGATGTACCGATATTCCCATTTTGGAGGTGGATATTTCTTCTTTAATTTGTCATACTTGTCCAACATGCCCAACTTTTGGAAGACATTTCCCATCATTGAAACAACTGATATACCAGGTTTGAGACCAAGCTCTTCCATGTCAGCAAATACCTATTAAAGTATCGCATGGGTTACATTAGTAAGCGAGGAGAAGCTTAGAACATCCATCACTCACTCAAAGGGTCATAACATATTTAAAAATAATTAAAAAAAAAACCCAAGGCTCTGTTTGTTTGATGCTTTTTTCTTTTTGTTCTTTCCGATAGAAAGTTGGAAGCAAAAAAAAAATGAACTGACAACAAAATACAAATAGCATAAAGTAAAAGCACCAGCCAAATGGAGCCTAAACTAATTCAGAAATTATAAATGCATAATTAACTAGTACTAAAACCAAACTGATTATCGTTTTAGGTCAATAGAAGATCTAAAACACAATGAAATGAAGACTGCTATGTATTGTATTGAAAAAGAAAAGCACCAAAAACAAAAAAGAATGATGACAGATTTGAAGTGACTGGACTACAGGAGTTTCTACCGTAAGGTGTGCCAATACCGCATTATTTCCATTTTCACCAACCATATGAACTCTGCTACATGGAGTTTCAAGGGAATATAAAACCAGACTAGGGATCAGAACTAGATGCAGTACGTTGCTTACTTGGAGAAATCAATGGAAGATAAAAGAGTCTTGAATGAGATGACAATACAATACCTCGAACATCTTCTCATGCATGCCCTTGTGGTAATAAACTGAAATAATTTTGTCAAAGAAAATACGCGGGGTGCTTTCTAAATTATCAGAAAACAGCTTGGTCCAGAGCTCTTCAGCCTCTTCAAGTCTCCCGTCCTCTGCCAAAGCATTCAGTAAGGTGAAATATGTTCCCATCGTTCGTCCTTGACCTTTGCTTAGCATCCACTTTATCACCTGCAAGTGCAAGTGCACTTTCCTAGACTTCTCTCTTTTTAATGTAGAAAGCCAAAAGCAAGGCTAAAATTAAAGAGAAATTAAAAGAAAAATCTGAAATGGCAGGTAGTTACCTGAATTATTCTCTTCCACTCTTGTTCGTTCTGAAGGATCTTCAATGCCTTCTTCACTATAATTAGAGGGAACTCTAGTTCCCATGCAATAAAGGAGTCGAGAGCCCCGTAAACTTCCTCCTTGACATTTGACAGTTGCTTTACCTACATAAGCATGACCAATAATAGATGACTATATCTCAAGTTTGCCGTAAAAAGAATCAAATTCACATTGATCAATCACTGTACGAGTTCACTCTACCACGAAAAACTCAGCTTAACTCACTCATTCCCGAATCAGCAACCAACTAGGATACCTGTTTTGCTAATATTTAACTTATATAAGATACTAAAAGCAAAGAAGAACTTACACAATCAACAAGCTTAGCTGATTTTGAGACAGTCCCAATTCTCTTCCTCGATTTCCATACCCGAGGATATCGGGGTCTTGGACCTTTAGCCGCGCATACCTGAAAATCATTCGAGAATTACCGATTCATCGAAAAGACCATTGGATTTTAAAAATTGCATACACACATATATTCATATGATATTGAAGTTTCAATTGAAAGCGTACCAAGGTATTCCTAGGTCTCTGGGTTATTTTAACTGATTCCAATCTTTTAGTAACAAGTGGCAGAGCATATCTGCAACAAAGCATCCTGGCATAATGCAAAACCAGAAAGAAATAGAAGAAACATTGATTAATTATGATAGCATCTGCTACCGTAAGCAAAGCAATTTTCTTGTTTCAAAAAACCTAAAAAAATGACTCCAGCATTTTCTCAGCAACCAAACACAATAACTCTAAAGAGACGGAAACTGGCATAGACTTACCGGCTTGAGTGTTCGAGGGTTTAAGAGAGCAGATTTCAATATTTTCCCCTTTGTTCCGATTTTTTCTTTTTCTTCTGGTTTTCTAGTTATCCAAACAAGGTGTTATTTAAGAGTCTCGGGGCTTATTTGTCATTTCCCTTCTCAGATAAAATTTTATATAAATTTAATATCCAATCAAGCTTTCCCACGTATAGATTGCGTAAATACAAAATCTCATTCGCCGCAGATGAACTGCAACTTTATATCTCATCTTCTCATTAGCTCTTCGAAGGAGAACGAACGCTTTGTGCATCACAAAAATTAATTTTTGTTTGAAATGATGATGATGATGGAATCTGCTATGGCCGTCCGATTCCACACCGCTGCTAATTTCTTCTACTCCTCCGCCTTACACCGTAATAACTCTCCTCCGTATCCTTCACCTCGTCTATTTTACAGTTTCGAAAGTCGTAAAGTTTTTCTACTGCTCACGGCTTCTCAAATTAGCTGAGTTAATGAAGCAGCTCAACTCAACTGAGTTGCAACGAACAACTCGATATGTTTAGCTTTTATTTAAGTTTTATTGCATTTTCTTAGCTGCCGAACAGAGACTTAACCCCTTTTTTTTATATTTCGTGCATTTACTGTTTGAGTAGATTCTCGTCCTTCCTGCAGCTCCGGTGAGGTTACTAGTTGCCACGTCACCTCTCACCGGCTGTTTCGTGGTGGCGGCTGCAACGTAAATTGGTACTGAGTTTAATTCATATCTTCCTTTTTGAGTAATTACTTGTTAGAATTTTCTTTTCTTTTCTCTCCTGTGATTTTAAATTTTCCCCTAATAAATCATTTTTAGACTGCAGAAGAAAAGAATTGTCAAAATTTGCAAAATGTCATAAATTGATTGCAGTCTAATAAAATTCGTGTATTTTTGTAAAATGTGTCTGGAGATAAAGAACAATAGATATAAGCATGCGCTTGGTTGAGTGAAAAAATGGGAGGATGGAAGAAGAGAATTGAAAAGAAGAAACAAAGTAAAATTTAAGTGTTAGGAGGTATGAAAGAAAAGTACGAAAAAAAAAACAGAAAAGATTATCACTTTTCATACTTATGTATAAAAACAATTTTCTAAATTGAAATGATAATAAGAGAGGAAATGAGAAAGGTGTAAGTTAAGGGTTCAAAATTATATATTTTTGAAAATTTTAATTTCTTCTTCTCATTTTTCAAGTCTACTATGCAATGAATAGAAAGTTTTTTTTTCTTTCTCTCCTTCAGTTTTTCCATCTTTCCTACTAAACAACCAATGGAAAGAAAATTTTGTTTTCTATCTTTCTACTTTTTTACTCCTTCAATTCTCCATCTTTTCGATTAGCTTTCCATCTTGCCAAGCAAAACCTAAGAGTTGTTTGCAGGAATGGATTTGGAAGACTAAATAGTGCTTCCCTTTCGAGAAGGATAAAGAATAACATTCGAGCAACAGCAGAGCATTTAGGTTCAGCATCTGATCCTGCCAAGCAAAATGGAAGGCCAAATTACCATCCGTTTGAGGAGATTGGTGAGTCTACATCTAAAAATAGCAACGATGCTACACTCACAGCTGCAGAAACCTCTAGGACGATCATTGAGGTATTGCATTCATTGTTGATCATGGAATCAACTTCCATATAAATGGCTTTAATGTAAATAACATGTTTGTATATGGTGTTCTTGTTTGCTATTGTTGAAGAATAATAAATTAGATGTCTTTTATGCATTTTGGTTTGGTTAACATTTGGAATATGTACTCTTGTGCTTCTGATTCCTGTTATTCAGCCTGTTTGTATGGCTAATGTTGACTTTCTTATGTCATTTTCAGGTGAATAGTAAAGCAACGGTGTTGTTTTCAGGGATGATTAATGGTGAAGTTCATGAAAATATTATGTGGCCAGACTTGCCTTTTGCAACCGATGAAATTGGAGGTAAGTTGACTATTCCTGTTTCAAGTTTTTGAGCTGACAACCTCAATTGGCAAATTGAAGTTGTTTTCTGATGCCTTGCAGATATATACCTGCAAGTGAAAAGTGATGAAGATATTTTGAAGAGTCTTACTGTAGAAAATAACTTTGTGGTATGCAACATTTTTCTTTCGGACAATTTTGCTAGTGCATGACTTGCATGCATGTCTCAAGATGGTATTTAGATCTTGCACTGCTTTTCCAATTTGACATTAGTGTTGGTTTTCCATGTAACCGACTGATTCATAACTGATTCTTGAGATATGTATTGCATATTCTATTTAATATCCTTGATCTGACATTTTAAGGACTACATCATTCTACCCTGCAAATGGGCCTCATTTTGAGTTGAGTTGGTGTCCAATGTAAAATGTTAACAAAAGAGTCCTCCTTTTTTCTACTGTGTTCTTTAAAGCTTATTTAGTTCATATAATGCAGCAAGTCATTATTGGATTTGACACTACGGAAATCATGAAGGAAATTGAGCTATCAGGTCCATCAGAAGTTGATTTTGGAATCGAGGAAATTGACGATGAAGATATTGATCTTGAAGATGATGAGGATGATGATGATGATGATGACGACGATGACGAGGATGATGATGATGAAGATTATGACGAGGTTTGACCTTTTCCCTTCTTATCCCTTTTCCTTTCAAATTAACTTATGCATGAATTTAGCTGTCAAATATGAAGATGAATTTAGCTTTTCCTTTCAAATATTAATTTGTTGTTTGTAGGAGTGGGTTGCTGCTTTTGAAGATGAAGCTGATCAAAATGACTCTGATGGGACACTTAGAGACTGGGCAAAATTGGAGACGATGCGTTCATCCCATCCTATGTACTTTGCCAAAAAGTTGACTGAGGTAATGGCACTTCATGTTTGATACTAGAAGCAAATTAGTCTGGAAGCGGTGTTAGGAAGACGGCATGAAGTAAAATCCAAGTTCATAGCTATATAACATTTTATTAGCATGTATAAAGTTTGAGTTTAAGTACCTTACCCGGTGGTTACATCTGTATCTAGAAGAAAATATCTTTTATGCCTGGTTTGTTCTGACGACATTTTCCCAATTGGTTTCTCTTAATTTATGTTTTGCAGGTTGCATCAGATGATCCTATAGACTGGATGGAACAACCTTCGGATGGTTTAGTTATCCAAGGTCTTCTAAGGCCTGCCTTCACTGAAGAACATTCTGAAATTCAGAAGCGTATGTCTACAGATCAGTCTCGTGATTCTGATACAAGTCAGGCTGAGAAAGTTGAGGGATACAAAGTAGAAGATCTTGGCATAATTAATGGTCGCAGAAATGAATCAGAATTATCAGGAGATAGTTCAACATCAGAAGAATCAGAGAAAAATGTATCAGAGAAAAATGAAATCTCAACAAACAGGTCTTCATTTTACAAATTAGAGATGATTAAAATTCAGCTAATTACAGCACATGGACATCAGGTTTGTAAAAGGCTTTTATTTTCGGTGGTTCTCATTCCTTTTCTCCTTTAAATTTGGTTTGATTAACATATGGACATCTATGTTATGTGTGTGAGATATTAGCAACGGTTATGAAATCTCAAGATGATAATTGATTCCTGTTGCCTCTCCAGACAGATGTTGAATTAGAAGACTTCAAGCAAGCACAACCTGATGCTATTGCTCACGCAGCCGCCAAAATTATATCTCGCTTGAAAGCTGGTGGAGAAAAGACCACACAAGCACTCAAATCACTCTGTTTGAGATGCAAGGGTATTCAAGTGGAGGTAAAAACAAAGAACTTAAAGGTGTTATGAAATCATCTGAGTTGTGAAAGTTTGCGGTCTCGATGTTGATCTACAACTACCCCGTATTACCTGTCCCTCTGTCTGTCCATAACCATTAAGTTGTAAGGCAGGGTTATATGTGGTTATATACGAGGAACCTATCTAGCCTTGACATTTAGTATCATTTCTTTTTTGGTTAGCTAACACTTCTTGTTGATCTTAAAAATAATTCATTTTCTTTGCAATCTATTATAGGAGGTAGCTATCATCAGTGTGGATTCCCTTGGGTTTGTCCTGAGAGCTTGTTGTGGAACCCAAATTGAAACTTTAAGATTCGCATTTAATTCCCGGGTATGTCACGTACACGCGCGCACGCGCACACACACGAACACATCCTTTCCTTTTTCTTGGATCGTTTTTGATGATGTACAACTACAAGTATGCCATTGCCGCCTTTGTTTAATCGAATTGCGGTTTGCAGGCCGCTTCAGAGTATAGTGCTGAGAGACAACTCAACGACTTGTTGTTCCCGAGGAGCCATCAGAAGCCACAAAAACAGAAAACAGGCTCATCAAAATGAGAGCTGGAGTTGTCGAATAGGCGTTGTACAACATAATTCTGTATCATTTCGTCTACCATTCTTCGAAGGTTTTTGTATATGGCAGGCTCAAAGCATAAAGAAAAAACAAAAGAAACTTTGCGGTCAGCCATCAAATATATCTTTTTTGCTTTTGCTTTTGCTTTAAATTTTCCATCAAATGTATCTTGTTTATGGAGGCAAGGATTGTTGGTGTATTCTTTTCTTTAATCATCTTTCGTTGATGAAGTCCAATATAATATTATACGATCGGTTATAAAAAAATCAGTAAGATAATTATAAGGTTGTATCTGTTCATATATATGCTTACTCTTTTGACAATTTACACATTTTGCAGACAAAACGATTAAATTCGAGTCTCTTAAAGCTAAGATGAATATCATCCGTTTTTTCACTGGGACTATTGTTGAATTCCATATTCATGTTCTATTGATGACCAATCAATTGTTTCTTGAATGAATTACTAAACATACTAAGATTTACTGAAATTTCAAATCATGAATACATGAATATGGATCGACATTTGATTAATAGTAACAAAGTTAAGAACAAGTTTGATACACAAATTATATAAAAAACATACAATATAAATTTTAAGCTTTAAACTTTAAATTTAATAATTTTGTGTATAGGAGAATAATCCTTAATTAAATACTTTATCACTGTACGAAAATTACCCTAAAATATATTTAAATATCTTTTTGAAAGAAAATAGCAACATAAATACCTTAAAAACACACGACGTTATATTTTTAAATATTTATATAGTAATTTTCCTATATGTGATATTTTCTTTGGATGGGATATTTAATAGTGGGCTGCAATAATTTAGATAAACTACCGACAAGTGGTTGGGTGTATTGTGTCTAAGGAAAGGATGTAAGCTTGAACATGGATAGTAAGATATGCATACATATAATAAAAAAAATCTAGATAAAGTAGTTATATGTAATAATTTTTTTGGTTTTTTAAGTATTTTTGGATGGAGTCAAATAATTAATTTTTCACATTTTGTCAACCTTCATAGGTGATAGATGATGACTACAAATACTAAAATTGCTACATGTCCGAAAAGAAAATCGAACTCCTCACTACGGGTGTTTAAAATTGTCTCAATGGGTACACAATGACCCAATAAACTCATAATACAAAATGAAACATAACAACAACAACAACAACAACAACAACAACAACAACAACAACAACAATAATAATAATAATAATATAGTGATATTTGATTTATTGAGGCTCTGGGTACCCATTGGGTCGGTTTTGAATACCCCTACTTCTCATCTCTATTTTAAGATATGTAAAAAATTTATCATCTCGAATAAATCTCGTGGTTTTTTTTTTATCAAATAAGAACTTCATTAAAAAAACACAAATTACAATAGAAAAACAAAAATAAGCGGTGGGTAATACATCCAATCAGAAGAACAAGAATTAAATTTAACATTCTCAACAACAGAATTACAATCTGTTTTAACTAAAAAAGTATAAAAAAATTAAACATCTTAAAATATCCTTTTCTATAACAATTGAACTCCAACATAAAAAACTTTTTGAATTTGAATATTTACATGTATTATTGTTATCACATCCATCAAGCTCAAAACGCCTCCAGGGCTCCAAATATCCAATCCAAAGAAAAAATATCTAAAAATATCAGAAGAAAAAATATCAAAAAGCAAAAAGGCAACATAAAAGTAGGCAATAGGGACCCACAATTAAATATCTCATCTGTTACAAATCATGTGGCCATATTGCTGCCCACTGGCACATTGCACATCATCACATTCACTTCTTAAGCTACTCCACTCTTGCCACGTGTCATTCGTTGGGAACACCTCTATCTCTTTACCTATCCTTTTTGTTTTTCACCTTCCCTCCTCTGGGATTACTTTGGTGCACACATATTCCTATGCATCCCAGTTCTCGCGAACCGATTTACTAAAATCAAATAATGGCCATCCATTTCCTATTGAAAATAAACATACCTATTTGTACTTAATTACTTTAAAATTGTGAATGAGGTTGTAACCATTACATTAAAAATTCGTTAAATGGACATAAGGAAGACCAAGAGAACTACGGTATAACAAACTAATCATGTTACTAAGTGGTTCGGTAAACACATATAAATGATCATTCCAAGTATTTTTAAGTTTTATAACGAAATCGGTAACTATGTTGACAACAAATCATAGTTAAGAACATATTGAATGTGGTTCGGTAAACTAATCATGTTGGACACTTATTTTCGGACAAGATTTAAAATAATAGCTTAAAATAAAATACAAAATTAAAATCGGAATAATTTAATTACAACAAAGCATAGCTTTAAATCAATTAAGAACATATTGAATGTGATTAATTTTGGATATACGGATCATCTTATAAAACAAATTTTATCAATGCTCGTCTATAAAAATAAATTATTATCTTGATTTTCAATTGTTTCTAACTTGACTTTTTCCTTGGAGGCGTGGCAGATTTTTATTGGTCAGTTGTACGCCTCAGATGAAGAAGGAAAAGCACTGGATCGAATCCTGAGCCCTTTATAATATGCAAACTCTACCGCCTTCCCAAACCGTCACATTTCTGAATTCTGATTTATCCGCTGTTTCAAAGCTAAAAAAAAATTATATGGTATCCAAAAACCCGAACTCTGCTGACGGATTTTACCTGGATCCGGCTGGAATGGCTTTGCCTGACCTCGGACCCTTCGCCACCACGGCTACGGCGGCCTCCGCTGCTTCATCTTCCGACGATTCCAATAAGAAAATCAGAAAGCCCTACACCATCACCAAGTCCAGAGAGAGCTGGACTGAACCTGAACACGACAAGTTCCTCGAAGCTCTCCAGCTGTAAAGTCTAAACCACTTTCCTCGTTTAACTCTACCAATTTGATTTGCTTCCATTTCAATTTAGTTTTTTCTTTTCTTTTTTGAATATTGGTTATGATTGTTTTTGCAGTTAAAATTTGTTTACAGTTGAATTTAGTATCGAATTTTTTCCCTTGTTCCGTGTGTTAAATATGTGTTCCTTTCCTTATTATGTTCAGTTAGCTTTAGGTTTCATATCTAGCTGAAAAGGCACTGAATTGCGATAAACTTGGTTGCAATTTGAAGACGTGATAGCAATTCCTCCAAGCCCACAAACTGTAAATTGTAGAATATGTTTGATGGCAATATAATTGTTTTAAACACTGTGAAAGTTGTACTCTTTTGAATGTTTAATTGTTTTGTCATTGTTTTTTTATTGAGACAACACGAGATCTATTACTTGAAAGGCTTTTGCAAAATTATGACTTACTGAAGTTGTTATACTAGTTTGGTGTTTTTTTTTTACTACATTGGTTTAACGTTTGAATCATGTTTTTTCTGCAAGTATATTTGCCAAAAAGGGTTTTATTTTTCTCACCCAGTTTTCCCCTCCTTGATTCCGTTCAGCTTTGACCGCGACTGGAAAAAGATTGAAGCATTTATCGGTTCAAAGACTGTTATCCAGGTAAAATGAATACACCCGACATTTTCCTTTGGCAAGTTTCATTTTGTATTTTGGAAGGAAAGAGGTAGGAGGGTTGTTGAGGAATGAAGGATATCTTTATTCTTGTCGGCCATAGTTACTTAGTAGTCTCTCCTTTGCATCCTACATTTCAAGTTTCATTATGTATTTTGGAAGGAAAGAGATAGGAGGGTTGAGGAATGAAGTATATCTTTATTCTTGTCGGCCACAGTTACTTGGTAATCTCTCCTTTGCATCCTACATTGCTTTCCAATGTTTCAATACAAGGCAATGAATTTGTGATGATGTGAAAACTAATGTAATTTCCATTTAAGAGTTCATTAAAACAATTATCTGCATTTACCAATGTCCATGACAAACATTTGAAGTGAAGTGCCTTTCTTTTGTGTGTGTGTGTGTAGATTCGTAGTCATGCCCAGAAGTACTTTCTAAAGGTTCAGAGAAGTGGAACGAATGAACACCTTCCTCCACCTCGACCCAAAAGGAAAGCAGCTCATCCATATCCTCAGAAAGCCTCAAAAACTGGTGAGGATATTCTGTCTGAAATAAAAGTTGTAAGTACTGCACAAACTTGATATAACAATCCTCTCTGTGTCAAATCTTGCAGCTCATGGACACCCACAAGTATCGGGATCTTTACAGTCATCAACTGCTTTACTTGACACTGGATATGCTTTAAGATCTGATCCCTCGTCGAAGCTTATGGAACCTATTACCAGTGCTGCTGCATCTTCATGGACAAGCAAAGCCCAAACCATCAATTTCTCAGAAGCTAAAAATGGTTTCCTAGTCTTCCTAATTCTAGTATTCAAACATTGGACTCGTTTATTATTGCAGAGACCGTTTTTTTATAAGTTCTATGATTTTGATTATGTGTTGTATATTTTTCCCTTGTAGGTTTAGGGTTGGCCAATAACTCTTTTAGTAGTAGTGAGGATACCCCCAAGACGAGACAAGTTGAGGAAATAACTGATAAGAGAAATCATGGTCATGCACTGAGAGGTTTGTGTTCTAATGGAAATTTGTAATAGTTTATACTGTCATCCTCATTCCTCACGCCCTTTTAACTGTTTTTTTTTTGCTTTATGCAGTGTTGCCTGACTTTGTTCAAGTATACAGTTTCATTGGCAGTGTCTTTGATCCAAAAGCTACTGGTCATTTGCAGAAACTTAAAAAGATGGATCCTATAGATGTTGAGACTGTATGTTATAATTTTAACATGGTAACTTGTACAATCTTTCCTGATCTTGTTGCAGATATCATTTCTTATATTTCTTTTTTCTGTGTAGATTTTACTGCTGATGAGAAACCTCTCCGTCAATTTGACAAGTCCTGATTTTGAGGACCACGTATGTTTCTATTTCTGAGCTCTTTCTATTGGGTTATTTTTCCTTCATGGTGTGCATGATGTGGGTGAACGTAGCATTACTTCTTCCTTTTGGAGGTATATTAGTAGTTATAGCCTTCTTTTAATAGGTCAAATAGTTTGAGTACCGAGAACAAATGTTTCAATTGCAGCACTGTGCATATTTTGCCATGAAAATTAAAGTGAGTTCTGTAGTTGGCATCGAGTATTATACCCATACCTTGGGTGTAATTGACTCATTGTTTGATTCATTTTGCATGTTGGAAGTTGTTTTGTGATAGTGTCATAATCCAGAAAAGATGGTTTGTTAGAACTTAGAACACGCATGTATTGTGTGATGAGGCTGGAAATATAAAAGATGTGTGTGTGTGTGTGTGTAATTTTGGTTCCCAGGGTTGTACATTTACCATATGGTAAACGGTGTAACTGTGTAAGATCTTTTGAACTTCCTGGCTTTGAGTCTTTTACTTTGGATTGTTTTGTTGGACTTCTTTTCATTCTTACATAATTTATAAATGTTTGTTCTTTATACTCTTATGTTTTTCTGGCCTAATGCAGAGACAGTTGCTTTCATCGTATGAGATAGACACAGATATTGTTGATAAGGACCAATGCCAAAGTATGACTTAAGATTGGAGGTGATGAGAGTTGCTTTAGTTTAAGCTGTGCATAATCTGTGTTGTATGGTGTAGAATATCGACTCGGTTTTCATGGCAGGCAAGAAGGGGTAGAATACCAAGATGTTGTGCAAGTGTTAGTAGTATGTACAATGTTGGCAGGATCAGCGGCTTCGTAATATGCGAATAAGTTTCCCCATTCTGCTGCTGTTGAAGTGAATAATATTGCAAGAGGAATTTGAAAGAAGCAGGTGCAGGATGAAGGCAGAAGAATGAGGATGAGTGTACAGTGCTTTTTTCTTGAAGGGAATTTTGTACAGTGCTGGGTCTTGGGTATATGTAAGAGGTTTTTCACTGCATATTTTTTATTAAATGATCGTATATAAAATATTTGTGACGTGTGATGTTGCTTTGGTAGAATGCCACTGAACTAGAAACTGCTAATCAAATACAAAACATACCCCACTTCATCTTGAAACTACTTTCGCCAGACGAAGAGGCCAGGGTTTTGTTTTGGTTTTTTCGGTAAGCATAATTCTTTTTTTTTATCATTATCTTTTTTCGAGTCATTGGGCTAGGTTTTTACATTTTTCTTATATGGTCTTCTACTCCTCTTATGATCTCGAGACGCTAGTTTTGTTTACTATGAATATGTCTAGATTATGTGTTTTGTTTATTAAGTTGTGAACTTTCATTGTAATTTCGGATATATTATCGTTTAATAAAATTACTGGATTTGATTAAAAAAAAGAAACGGTGAACATGTGAAAAATATTGTAATATGTTACATGTTAACCTGGAATCGAACTATTATGTTACGATTCAATAATTGCTACAATAGTTAACCAACTATTTAAATTAAATGGTACAGTTAACCTGCCGTAAAAACACCTATTGAATATTTTTACCAAAGCACATGTACTACATTAATATTTTATTGAAGTGCAGTGATATTATTCTTTCTTAAAATTTTGAACCGAATTTTTAAATGTGAATTAAAAAAATATAATGTGTTAATAATTGAATTTGAATTTTTCGTTGTTAAAGTCTTAAAAATGTTTCGTTGAAGTACAAACAAGTATTAGATGCGAATTTAACAAAAGAAATATAATGATGACAATACTTGAATTTGTATTTTTAAATTGGAAAAGTAAAAAAAGACAATTCTTAAAATTAAAATAAAAAATTAAATTTCAAATGTACAAAATGTACAAGAGCCTGTGACATATTTTAACCTAAATGTCTTGATAAAAAATTTATAGAATCTAGCTCACTAAGAGTGAAATCAGTTCAATTCAATTAACTTTAATATATTTTTACCTATTCATTCAATTTTGGTTTAATTTTCAATTTTTTCATATAAATGTTCTGTTTCGACTTTTTTATTATATTTTATTTGATAAAATAGATTAGTTTAAGTATTTTTAGAAATCTATTTGATAAAATTTTGAAGTCTTATATAAAACATTTCTATTTTTTTCAAATAAACAAAAATAATTAATAATTTTTATATAATATATTTATAAGATAATTTATTATATAATATTTGTAAATTTTTTATTAATTAAATATATACTATTTATTTTCTCGATATAAAAAATAAAAAAAATAATTATAATTGAATTCGATTAAGTGATTTTTAAATTTATATTTTATAAACCATGTAAACACTTTTTTCCGAGCCCAGAGCCCACATAAATTGGATCGGGTAAAACCCGCATTACCCGAAAGGTGCACCAATAATATACACCATTTCTCTAGGGTTTCAAAGCTGTTTCTTCTTTTACTTTCTGCAGCACCTGCAAGAAAAATCCGAAAGGGTCTCTCCACGCCTTTGCTCCTTCACTTGGCAGCCATGGTACCTATTTTCTACCCGTCTTTCCTTTTACATACGTACTATTATACGTATATACACCATTGATGTTGTACTTTGTTTCAGATTATCCCAGAGAAGAACCGTAGAGAAATCTCCAAATACCTTTTTCAAGGTGCGTATCACTTTCTCCATTTTCCTTGTAATTAGCTCACCCGCTTTACGCATTTCTCGTTTCTTGATTGCTTGAGAAACTTTAGCTTGATTTTGATCCATTGTCGCTATAGTCCTATGTCTACTGTTGTTGATGGGGAAATAAAGTGATTTTTTATTTATTTATTCTGCTTTGAAGCACTTAAAAGAGTAGGATTTTTTTAGTGATGTTCATGTTTATTTTTATGGCTCAAAACAGAGACCTAAGGATATGATTGTTTTGTGTTTCTCATTGAAAATTGTTTGTGATTTTGTAGAGGGAGTTTGCTATGCAAAGAAGGATTACAATCTTGCAAAGCACCCCGAGATCGATGTGCCCAATTTGCAGGTCATTAAACTTATGCAGAGCTTCAAGTCAAAGGAATATGTCCGCGAGACTTTTGCTTGGATGCACTACTATTGGTACCTTACTAATGATGGAATTGAGTTTCTCAGAACATACCTTAATCTTCCGTCAGAAATCGTGCCTGCTACTCTAAAGAAATCTGCAAAGCCCCCTGCTAGGCTAGGTGGCCCGCCTGGTGATCGCCCTCGGTAATGCATCTTATGAGGGCTTAAATTTAATAACCCCCCGATTTGTTCAAAATTTATATTTTCGTCTTTTAGTTTGTTTGTGGTCGTGAATGAAGTCTTTTGCTTGTCTCAATTTTAGGGGTCCTCCTCGCTTTGATGGAGACCGTCCAAGGTTTGGTGACAGAGATGGGTACCGTGGAGGTCCTCGTGGTGGTGGTGGTGACTTTGGTGGTGACAAGGGAGGTGCCCCAGCAGATTTCCAACCATCATTCAGGGTAATTTTACATTTTGAATTTGGTCTCTGTGTTCAATGGATTAGATCGATTCAACTTACTTTTATGTTATTATTGATACAGTTTGAAGATTTTTATCACTATAGTTGATTTTGTATGAATGTTGAACTTAAAATGCACATAATCAATTAATGTTTTCTTGCTGCTTTAGTTGTATGCTAAATTATGCATTGAAATCTGTCAAGTCAAGAGTATCTGATAATTAATGCTTAATATTAGGCTCTTGCTCGATGAAACATTGTTTGTTCTCGTACTGACTGAAGATTCTTCCAACGGTCAGACTTCGTATGTTATTGAGGGTTTTAGAACTTTAGATTATCATTTGGATACAAGGTCTAGCAAGGTTACAAACTATTTCAGAATGGAATTCATTTTGCTTCTATTTAATAAAGATTAAGCTTTCATACATGTCACTCGCTGGCAATCTTTATAATGTTTCACTTAATAGCGGTAGCAGGTTTTAAGTAGAACTCAGAGCTTTCCTTATTATGAGAGGATAAGTCCATTTTTGTGTTGTTACATAGAACTTGTGATGTGCCTTGTTTTGACTATTGTCCAATCTCACTTGCACTTGTTACTGGTACTGGCCGCATGCATTTATGATTCTGCTTCTTTGTCTTTGTTGTGCAGGGTTCCGGTGGAAGGCCCGCCTTTGGTCGTGGAGGTGGAGGCTATAGTGCAGCTCCATCTGGTTCTGGTTCTGGTTCTGGTTTTGCTTGAAGCTTGTTTTTTGACCTGAAACATAGTATTGAAGGAACCTTAGAACTAATGCCTTTGTTAGCGTACTGTTTCAGCCTCGGTTCAATGTGGAACTTATAAAACTTGCAATCTAATGTTGAGTTTTGTGGAAATGGGACCATCTCTACTCACTTTTTACTTCAATTTCATAAGTTCATATATTCGGCATTTCCAGCTTTTTTCGAATGAATTCTTTATCTCTTCCCGCGTCAAACCGTCCTTTGTGGTGCTTCTTCCCATCATATTCCTGAAGTTGTCCAACTGCATACTCATCGATGGTGTCCGCCATGAAAAGAACTTGGTATCCTTTCTTATTTTTCTCCAAGAATGGGGAGATGTCCATTTCCCTCTTCCTTGATTAGTTTCTCCATGTACTCCATCTGCGTATTAGTAAAGAATACAAATATTTTAAATTCTAAAAATGGGTTCTAAATGTTTACCTGATCTTGTTTGAGGAAGAGGGTAACCACAGTGAAGAAGCCACCAGCTTCAGCTTCGGACTCCCAGATCATATCATCATTTCAGCGACGGAGTTCGGCGAAATACAAATGACTGTAACTACCAGCTTTGGTCATGGCGAGGCCACTGAGCCTAATGAAAAGCTCTGGTTGAGTTGAGCATCGAGCTTGCTCCGATCGGTCAGGCTCTCAAATCGGATTTTGTCCAAAGCAGTGTGTGATTGGATGGGCGTTTGGAGGCCTAAAATTCTAATTCAACAGGATTTTTGGCCTCGAACGTCGTGTCACATGTTTGGATCCAAAAATTCAAAATTAGTTTTTGACCCCAAACGTGATTATAGGAGATGTAAGGTAGAAGTAACTTTTGCGTTTTGTCGTAATTTTTACACTATATTTTTATACAATTGTGATTTTAAAGGAAAAAAATTCTCAAACATAAATCACTTTACTTTTCGGAAGAAATGTGAAATGCTTTTTAAATATTTAAGAAAATGTTAAATACTTTTTAAATATGTTAAAAAGAAAATTTTTAAAAATAAATCACCGCAAAACTAAACACACACTACAGCAAGGTAACCACTGGCCATATAATCTATTTTAAAAAGAAAAAGTTAAATACTTTTTAAATATTTTTTTTATCTTGTCTCAAAAATTTATTTATTTATTTTTAAAAAATAATGTTAAACACCAAAATTCTAAACCATTTTTTCAAACAAAAAAAAGAACTTTTTTACTATACTTTTCGGAAGAAATGTTAAACAATCCCACGTCTATGTCACATGCCATATACCATCAGAGAAATAAAAAATTATATAAAAAATCTATAAGAGAATTGAAAAAGATTAGAAGCTTTTATAAAATTAAAAACTAATAAAGTATAAAACATAAAAACATCATAAAATCAATGTATATGTATATAATTAATATATATATATAATTAAAATAATGATAAATATTGAAATTTGTTGAATTTTCGTAATGTACACATAAAGTCAATAAAAATGAAATATACTTTTAATTAAATTTAAATCTTAAAGTTCAAATAATATATAAATTTAAAACAAATAAAAAATATTTCTGAAAATGAAAAATGTAATAAAGTTTAAAATTTATAAAAAAATACAATAAAATAAAATAAAAATTATAAAAGTCAACCCAAACAATGGCAGCAAACGATTGTCAATGCCAATTAAACTTAAATTTGAATAGTTTAATGATTTTTAAAAATTACTTTTGAACATGATATATTGATTTTAGGGAGAAATAATTTAAAGACATTTATAAGTACATCATTACAATTTAAGATTTTCATATAGTGATGTACTTATGAAGTCATGTTACAATTTGTCATAATTTTTTTGACAAGTTTAAATTCTAATTCTAATACTACCTAGAGAGAATTAGGAATGGAAATTTTAAGGAAAGGAAGTGTTCTTAGATTTTTAGTGGATCTAAAACCCATAACTTAAAGAAATATAAGGGAACAAAAATGAACAATTTAACCAACCGATCAAATGTATTTATTCAATTTATCACAATATTAAACCGTAAACTAAACATTAATGGTGTTATAAAAAATGTCACATGTTCTAAATTTAACGGTGTTATAAAAAATATCAACAATTAATGGAATAAAAAGTTTAAAACCAAGTCGAGAAAAAAATATAGTAAAGTAACAAATTGATAAAAAGTGGTAACATGAGAAAATTTAACACTCTAGTTAAAATTACGTGTTATGTTTTGATTGGATAACGATTTTTTTTAAACAATTATTAACGTCAAACATTTAAAATTAATAAAATGAAACATTAGAGAATTTTTTATATAATTTTTTAAAACACCTAAAATTAAAAGGAGAAGCAATTGGCCAAAACCAAGTGTGCAACGTAAATCAGTTTAAATTAGTCAGGACGAAACCTTAAAAACCGTAAGGACAAAAAAAAATACAATTAGACACTTATTTTAATATTAAATCTTACATTTTACTCTTCTATATTAAAGCATGAGAAAAATTAACACTCCAATCAAATATAACATGATTGTACTGAAATTTAATATTATTTCAATAACGGGATATCGCACTGGATGGTAATGGCGAGATGGATTTTTGGCCGCCTCGAACTCATTCTGATATATACTCTCTTAAACCTGCTTTAGTTTTAAATATTAATTTACTCATCCGACCGATATGTTAATTTCTAAATCCGACAACAACCCAACCCAAAAAATTAAAAAAAAAATCTTTGACGATAATAAACGTTAGATCCGACCAATCTACCACGACAATCACAAAATATGGTTTCAACTTTCAAGGGACTTTAAACCTAAATAAAAAATAAGTTAAAACCAATTTTAAATTACCCACAAGAAAAATTACATATTTAAAAGAATAAACTTGAACTATTGACCGTTAGAATTAGATATGTTAAAACTTGAATAACATCTAACAAAAAATTACGATAAGCAAAAAACACCAAAAAAACAACTTAAAACTATAAAAATGTTTATACATAGTAGTATTTACATAAATATAATAAAAAATATACCGAGATAAGGCATGACGAAGAATTTCTAACATATACCCAAACCCGCCCACCGCAATCCCCAAAGTTCAAGAAAAAAATCCAATCAGATCAAATAATTTTACCATCCCTAATCCCACTGGAAGATAGGATGAATAATATTGTTATACAATTTAATAGGATATCCAGTATAATTGTACTATAATTATTACTAGCGATCGCTGGGTTTATAAAAATAATTTATTCAAAATTATAAAAACATTAGTGAAACTAGCAAGAATTAATTTATATACAGTTTTAATAGAGAGCATCAATCTTAAATCATTCATCAGTCAAAGATATAGATAAAATATTTTAAATACATCATTAAAATTAAGATTTATATTCGATACACAGACAGCTAAAATTAAAAGTTTCCACGAGTATCTGAATTTTGTAATTTAAAATTTAGAATTTAAGATCCACTTACATAGCGTAAAATTCAATTACTTTTATATTTTTTTTGTAGGATTGGATGATAGTAATAAATAGCTAAGATTATTTCTTTTTTCCCTAAGTGGTAATCTTCACATTTTCTACTATTAATCTCATCCATCCATCTATTTACCTTCATCCGACGGTCTAATTTTTTTAAAACTTTCAAGTTTTGCATAGTATAAGAGTATCCTCTCTCATATAGAAAACAAAAATTAAAAACCCTTTTGAAGCAAATCGACTTTTGATTTTAATAAACATGCATCTGAACATAGACACCAATCCCTCTAAATACTAACGTAAAACAAAAATAACAAATTAATTCATTTTTCCCACTTTGTTTCTAAATCAACCGGCTAATCATATTATGGACCAATTACTCAAACATAACATAAAAAAGGATTAACATTCAAATCAATTATAAAAGGTCAAATTCTTGCATAAGTTGTGAATTTAGTCTCGGTACTCTAATTTGGTGAATCCTTTTCAGATGATGCCAATTACCATGCTGCCACTCACTTATACTCGAACCAAGATGCTTCCTAAGAGCATAGACATCTTATCTTATGCATTCATAACCAGGGATTTACAAAGCGGACCGCGACCGCGATATCGGCCGCGATATAGCGGTTGCGCCGCCGTCCAAAACCCCGATTGGGTTAAAAAACGGTCTGCGGTCGCCGCAATTCAACCGCTTTTGTCCGCAACTGCAATTTAAAATCATGTTCATAACTAATGGTTAGCTCCAGATCAATGCATTATTATTATTCAGTTAGGCCAGAATCTGGTTGTTGAGATATCCAAGGACTCCTACTACAATCCCATTGTTATTTTGGCCCTTGAAGCAGGTAATCAATCCCTAAACCCTAAACACTAAACTATCCGAATTAAGAAGTTCTCCAATGAACAGGTTACAACAAGACTTTTACACAGAAAAATCTAATCACAATTCACAAGCAGCCACACAGCCATAATTCTTGAGATTTGGAATTTTGGATGGAACCACACTCACAGTCTTAACCGCATAATCTAAAACTAGGGAAGAAGAGAATGACAAAGTTAGTGCCTACTGCATATCTCTAGTCGGCCAAAAGAACAAATTTTGCACGGCCATGAAAGTGCAGTGAGGTAGTCTAAACTCTAAATCTCCTAGATTTTAAATGCTTATCACGTGAAACGGTTTCGATTCTGCATTCGATATCAGAAGTTCACAACAGAGGTGAGTTTTAGGGGCTAGGGCACAAGCAAGAGCTGTATTTGAATGCTAAATGAAATCCAATTCTTCTCTTTTAATTATTAATCAGCTACAGTTTGAATCATCCATATACCAAAGCATTCGATAAGAACAAATTCTCGTGCCTAATCGGATAAAATAAGAGCCATGAATTCATTCCGAATGATTCACCGGATTCCAGAAAGATATTAAATAACACACTGAGAGCGAAACGATTTCGGTTCATTGACCAGATTCAAGAGATTGAGCAATGCGTCAACTCAACAGGTACAAAACACTAAATGTTCGAACAAGAACAATTCACACCAACAAAATTTTCAGACAAGCAATTGAATAAACTTCATCAAGAAGAAACAAGCACAAAACCTAAAACCCAAACTCTACAAGCTTAGCTATATACCAAAAGGAAGTTCAGAGGAACAAATAGCAGGAATTCAAAGGCAAACTAACCTTAACTCACTGTACATATAGCTCCTTAGAAGACCAACCCCATTGTCCCTACCCTCCAAAAAATGAGAAGAAACCACGCTTTTTGGGCTCCTCCTCAACCATAACAGCCTTCATACTATCCTGCTCAACAAGCCTCCAAGCAGCTTGCTCAAACGCCAATCCGGCAAGGGTCGGCGGCTTATTCAGAACAAGCGGATACCCTCTATTGGTGCTTCTAATGACCTCGGAATCCTCGGGAATCACCCCTAACAATGGCAGCCCCAGCATCTCTTGCACATCCAAAACTGACATCATATCTTCTCCTTTTATCAAATCGGTCCTTACTCTGTTCACTATCATTTTGATATCCCTTATCCCATCACATTCTAACAGCCCCGTCACTCTATCCGCATCCCTTAAGCTAGTTATGTCCGGCGTCGTCACCAGAACCGCCTCGTTTGCCGGAGTTATTGCCGTTATGAACCCTGCGTCGATCCCCGCCGGACAATCTATTAGTATGAAATCCGGAGGCCTTTCCTCACGCGCTTTGAGAGCGTCGACTAGCCAAACCAACGCTTTCCCGCCGAATCCGATGGGGAGTTTCGATCTGGGCTTGGAAATGCAAAGCAATTCGAAGTTGGACCAACGCTTGTCTCGAACCAATGCCTGGTCCAGCCGGCAATCACCGTTGAGCACCTCAACGACCGTGTAATTCACGCGATTCTCGAGACCTAGGAGGAGGTCTAGGTTACGGAGGCCAACATCGGCATCAATTGCCACCACGAAGAATCCGAGGCGGGCTAAAGAAAGTCCAACATTGGCGGTGGTTGTTGTTTTCCCAACGCCGCCTTTCCCGGATGTTATAACCACCACGCGCGGCGTCTCCCCCGCCAGCTCAGGCTTTCTGTTCCATTGAAGGACTGACGAAATGGGAGCGTGCCTCGATTTTGGGTATAGTTTTCGAGGTTTTAGGGTTTGTGGGTTCAAACGGGGTTTGAATGAAGGGTTCAGAAAAGCGGAATTAGGGTTTGAGGGGAAGAGTTGTAAAGAAAGCATTGCTTTTCAGGATTTTAGGAAGACGAAGACGATGGAGGAAAAAGCCTAATCCATGTAGGTCTGATACAGTATACAAATACAAATTAAGCACAAAGAGGCTGAATTCTAAAAAAATGTCCCTAAATTTTATGTTTTGATGCCTAGATTAGTCCCTAAAGTATAATTTGTTATTCATTTTGGTCCTTAAATTATATTATTATTTTTTCCATTTTTTCCTTCAAATTATTAAAAATGATTACTCCTTAGATTTTAGAATAATAGTGTTTTGATGTCTGTTATATGACATTATTGAAGTATTTTTGGTGCTAATTTGTGTTATTTGTTAAATGGAACTAATTTGTGTTTTAGTATTAAGTGGAAGGTAAACTACACAGATGATTAGGGGTGGGAGAAAATACCCGACCCGATTGGCCCGACCCGAAAACTCGACTACCCGAAACAAAAATATCGGATAATTCTCGAAAAAAAATTACCCGACCGGGCCGGGTACCCGACCCGGCAAATTTCTCGGGACACGGGCCGAGAGTTTTACCTTATCGGGTACCCGACCCGACCCGATAAAATTTAATATATATTTTTTATATTTAAAATTATATTCTTATTTTATGTTTCTTAATATTTTCACTCTAGAATTAAGTTTAAATCCCTATATTTTTTCTATGTTTGTATTATATTCTTTTAAGTTTAATTTTTTTTTAAATATTTTTGTGTTTAACATATGATTTTTTTTATTTTAAAATAATAAAAAAATAAAAAAAATATATGAACCGGGTACCCGATACCCGATTACCCGGGTACCCGAATTTTACGGGTACCCGAATCCCGGGTACCTGAATTTAATGGGCCGGGACACGGGCCGTTTAAAGAGGTACCCGGACGAACCGGATACCCGTATCCCGGGTACCCGGCAATTCCCACCCCTACAGATGATGTTTGAGTAAGTTTGTTTCTAGTCTACAATCGAATTTGAAAAGTTATGTTGTGGTTACTAACATTATCAATTTAGCACGTTATAATCACTCAGCTATTAAATACAGTCGGGAGAATAACAAAAAAATGAAATGACATTAAAAAAAGTTCAATATTTTTTTGGCTAAAATATTATTTTGCCCTCGAATTTGACTCACATTAGTAATGTTGCACATCGCGTAAAAACGCGTTCAATTAGGTCTTTCAGTTCGCATATTGCAGTAAATTAGCCCCATGACCAACGTTGACCGTTATGGTACTGATGTGACAGTCAACTGTGCTGACGTGACAGCCCATGATGCTGACGTGGTAGTGCATGTGTGATGATGATGTGACAGAGGGGCTGAATTAATTTTTTAAACTGAATTGAGAGTATAATTAAATTATTTACCAAGTTCAGAGACATAATTTATTTTAATTAAAAATTCGATAACTTACTTTATCTTTAAGTTAAAAAATAATAAATTATTAAAAATTTAAAATGTTTAAATACTCATAAAATATTAAAAAAAATAAAAATACTATAATAAATTTAAAAATTAAGTAAAAACATAGAATTAAAAATATGAAAATTTATAAATATAAAAATTTAAAATATTTATAAACCATCGAAAAGTCTTCAACTGTTTTTGGTCATGCTATTTTTAGCATATTTTTAATGGAATCATCCTTGTGTTAAAGTAGAAAAAACAAAAATTTTCTTATTTTTTATACATCAAATATTAATGAGCATAAATTTGACGTAGAAGAGCGAAAAAAAAGAATTTTATTGTTACTTTAATACAATGTTGATTCCACTAAAAATTTGTTTAACGAATGGTAATACTCAGACTGACGAAGTTAAAGACTTTTTCGATAAAAGTGTTTGATTTTTAATAGTTTATAAACATTTTTTAATTTTTATATTTACATTTTATCAATAAATTTTTAAAATATTTTATTTATTTTTAGTTTTTATTTTCAATGATTTTTGTGTGAGAGTTCTCACTTTACTTATTTTAAAATTATCAAGAACCCGAAAGATATTTACATCAATTTGTTAATCGGTTTTTCATATATTCTATTTGTAAAAGTTCAACTTATAAAACTAATTTATTTATCTAATTTTATTCAAAAACTAAATAAATATATTAAATTAATTTAATATTTAAACAAATTATTTATCAATTTATAAAATTTTAATAATTTCTTAAATTATTATTTTTTTAGCTTAAATATTAAATAAGTTATTAAAATATTAATTAAAATGAATTATGTCCCTGAACTCGGCAAAAAAAATCAATTATGCCATCGAATTCGATTTAAAAAATCAATTCAGCCCTCTGCCACGTCGTCATCACAGTGCACTGGCACGTCAGCATCGTGGACCGCCACGTCAACATAATTGACTGCCACATCAGTACTGTAACGATCAACATTGGTCAATGAGCTAATTTGCTACAATGTGCGAACTAAAAGATCTAATTGTACGCGTTTTGGCGCGATGAGCAATATTGTTAATTTAGGTCAAATTATGGGGCAAAATAACCCCTTTAGCTTTTTTTCCCGAATTGAGAGACGCCTAAGGTAAGAAACTAAAGCTTGTCACTCGAGTGACATGGATTAAGGTAGAATGTACAACGTAACACTACCATATGAATTAAGGCAGTACACCATTCGACATGACAACCTCGTAAGCTTTGTGTATCAATATGGTGAGCCCAGAATGTGCTGCAGCGTATCACTTCTTCGTTCGAGCGGGAGATTCCATTGAACACTTCGTCGTTCCGAGTTTTCTCGACTTGCCAGATTAAAGAAGCAAAACAAGAGGCCATTGGACGCCATGGACATGGATAGAGCCTTGTAGTGAGAGATTCTTTAGCAGTAATTCCTCAAGTTTAAAGGAGAAGAAATCGGAAAAAGATGCAGTCGGCAACACTTAATGGAGTGGTGGAGTCCTTGCTCATAATTCTGTATAATGGTTCCTCATTTATCATAATAATGTTCAGCGTTTTATCCAAGCATTTGTTGGAAAAGAAAATAGAGTTAAAATATGCAATCAGGATCACTTCGTAGAAAGGCCTGTTGTGCCATAAGAAAGTTTCAATATTACCTACAGAAATGGCAATATGTAGTTGGAATGAAGACTTGCCCAAGCACAAGGGTTTTCAGATAATCTTTCAATGAACTTCAATCCACGGGCATGATAAAATTTCAGTTTGGATACATTCGAATGAAATACCGATTGGCTATGCATAGTTTCAACTATTACACAACAAACAATGCTTCCAGCAACGGTTCCCAGTCGCATATCATGCCTTGAGTTCTGTCGCCATGGTCATTCTGAATCTTGTGAATTCCGTCACAGTGGTCTTTCCGAATCTTGGAAATTTTGTCGCCGATGCTGCTGAAAAGCACTGCCATTCTGAGCCTCAACTTCAGAGCTGCTAGATGGTTTGGCACCAGTAGTGATGAGGTTTTTAAACCAAGCTGCTTGAAATCGTGGACTTCCTCTGTTTGAGTTGTTCGGGCTATCATTACCACCGCTGGAACTAGATGTAACACCCACAAGAAAACGATATGCCACTTTGCTAGCTGATACTATCTCTGTCTTGGCTTGTCTCAGCTGCAATAATTAACAGTACACTAATTTCAAGCACTGAACATAGCAAGGTTTCAAACTTCAAGCACCGGCCATATGGCAATTTTCAGTTTGTGCCTTCCATGCTTGTCAATAAACATTCTCAATATAAAATCAAAAGACTGCTACAATTTACTATGAAAGCGCTTTCTATCTTTGAAAAGTTTTAAGGCAAACGCTTCCAACACAAAGCCTTTGAACAGACAAATGGTTCTTATAAGTTATAATACCTGAATACATCAAGAAATACTCACACTTAAGTGATTAGTAGGAAGACCAAAGCGATGACAAGACCAGATTCTCCTTGTAAAGTACAGAAAAACTATATTCCTATAAATGTGAGCAAATGGTGGCATGTATTGCTTGTTTGGTACTAGAAATATAGAGTTTTTTCAACTGATTTATGCAAAGGGTCACTCACCCGTAAGGCAGTGTTTTCTGCTATTTCTATAGCAGCATCACCAGCGTTGGCAAAACGGTTGACCCAACCTGTTAAAATTTGTAAGAATAAGCAAGCCATTGTAAGTTGAAATGAAACCAACTGGGAAACGCGCACACACATACACACTTAGAGATCACGTTTTATCACATCAAAATACAGCCAGATATGAGCCAGAATAACAAGTGAAAGTAATATGATTGCCCCTAGCTTCACAACCAAACACCGAGAATAAAGTAGCCCAAGCCAGAACTGAAATAGTTGATATTCAGGTTTGTCACCGAAAGGCACAAATTGAATAGAGATATTTCTTAGTTAATAGTTTTGTGGTAGGTGACATCTCATGAAATATTTCATAGTTAATAGTTTTTGTGGTAGATGGACTTTCATCGTAGTCATTGATGTAATTCAATTTGTAACGTTAATTGTAAAACGACTCAACTATAAATAGAGATCTTTCCCACCTCATTTGCATAATTCATCATTTGAGTAATATAATTAAAGCGTTTACTCTAAACCTTTTGTTCTCTCTTCTCTTGCTGTTTTTCTCCATTTTGCTTTTGATCTATTAAACATTTACACTTATTCAGTGTCTTGTAAAGTTCTTTACCTATCACATTAGTTTTGCATGTTGACTTAAGTGTTTGACTAAAGATTAATTGTCTAAGGCCATACGGATTGCTAAGTGAAATTCTAGCTTCGCGAAACAATAACCATTAGGGATACCTACAGCTGTACACCATCTACATAAATACAACAAATCATAAATTTACCTGGAAGCTTTTGGACACCAAGCATTTCGCATAACTCATCACAAAAGTGGTTACAATTTTTGGATAACAAGTCGTAGGAATTTCCAGGCCACTCTCTACTAAGCTCCTGCAAGATTTGGTTTACCTTGAATTTAGAAAAGTTAGTTCTTCCAAGGACCATGGACTCACGATATGTATACATCGGATTTTTTCCAGAAGGACAACTAAACACCCCAGACCCATGCTCACAGAAACCAAAAGACCATTCCTCTTCTCCATATACCTGCCAACAGAGCAAATTAAGTTATTAAACTAGAGAAGTACAAGCATCAATAAAAGATTACTGATAAAGAAAAAGAGTCATGAGAAGCTGACAACCAAAATTTGTGTACCCATCTCAGATGCCAAAACCTGACCACATATAAACCAGTCTAAAAATGTTCACTTTGGGGAACTAATAGGATAAATATTCTATACACAGGCGGTGGAAACTGAAAGTTTCCAAAAACGACTTAGTTTTAGGGTATATGGAGTTAGTTTTGGGGTTTAGGTGTAGGTGGTTAGAATTTAGGGATAGTTGTTTCAATTTAAAGTTTAGGGTTATAATTTAGGGTTTATAGGGAGTCAATTTTAGCGTATAGGGAGTCAGTTTTCACCGCCAGTGTATAGGATATTAATCCGAACGAATATGGCAAATGACATATGCAAGAAAAATATTTAGATACATGCATGGGTATCTGATTCAATGAATTATTGGTTTGGTATCAACAAATTTATATAGAAAACAGTAAATGAACAAGGATAATCCATGGACTAATGACAGCGAATCTAAATTTGCCGAAAAGGGAAGTAACCATTTCCAGTACCCAAGACTGCAAGAATATGAAGATAAATCGTCCTCTATGTGTTTCATCAGTACAGTAACATAAATTGAAGCATTCTACACAAAAACCGAACATCTCGTTGCGAAACCCTCCACAGTAAAAAAGCCCCGCAGAAATTTTAACTTAAAACTTTGTAAAGCATAGTCCTCTGCGCTGTAACACTTTGGTTGCTGCTGAGGACACTGCAAATCTCTTAGAGTTCACTATGTAAACTAGAACAATTAAAATGATAGAACATACTACGAATAAACAGGGGAAATATAAAACTTTACCCCATACCAATTATTCATACGAGTAAATTGAACACCGACCAAAAACATCCCCATATCAAGAACCCTAGATCTTATTGAAGCATAAGTGGAAGAAGAGAGGGACCTGAACGGCGCTGTGGAAGACGCCGCCGAGGCCTATTCCGTCCTTGAAGATCTTGTTGATTTGGAGAATGGTGGTGTTGGTTTTCTCGGATCCACTGTTGGTGACATCGTATATATGTAATCTCACCTCTGTCATCTTCAACTTCAAAACCCTAAACACCTCTCCCTCTCGATTCAAATCTCCTAAAACCTACTCTGTTTTTCTTTTCACACTTAAACTTCCGACTCCAACGATTGAATTCCGTTCAAAAGAAAAAAGTTGGAGTCCTCAGTATTTCCAGCTTTGCTTTTAGCGTACTCCTTTGGGATTTTCTTACGCAACAGAGGCAAGTAATTCCCTTTCTCCGCCTCGAAATGCTCAATTCCCGGAATCTATTTCCAATCCTTTTTTCTTCTTCTTCTCAATATTAGATTTCTTTTTTAAAATGTTTTCAAAGTAAGCATGAGAATTTGGATTGAAAAGGAGGGGAATTTGGAATGGCCCTTGTAAGTTGGTGAAAATAACGGAAACGCCCGGTAGACAGCCGTGTTTTTTTTTCATATATTTTCCTTCGACTGCATGGTGACTTGTGACATCGTTTAGTTGGTGAAAAAATATTATATTATTTTTAATAAAAAATTAAGATTAAATTAATAGAATGTACAAATAATACTTAAATTTATTAATTTTTTTGAATTAGAGCTAAATTAATTGAATGTATAAATATAAAAGATTAAAAGTGTAATTATACAAATTTTAATAACTATCACGTGATCCTTAACGATAGTTAACGGCTTAGTGACCAATTTATAATAAAAACTAAAGTTTAATGATTATTTTGTAACAAATAAAAGTTTGATGACCAAAATGAATATTTTATGATAACCTAGTGACCATTTTTGTACTTTACCCAAAAAATAAACTCTAAATTCTAAACCATAACCTAGCAATTGAAAGTTTATAACATTTTGGTCGCTAGTACGTTTGAAAATGAGTTATTTTTAATTTGAGTTATAAACTTTAAGATTAATACTAATTTTACTCCTAAACTCGCAAAATTCAATTTTCATACTTTAAAAATTAGTCGCAACGTAAAAGATAAAATGAAAAAAAAAAATCAGACATTTATAAAATTTTTATGGAAGAAATACCATGGTTTACCTTTGAAAAGGTTGGAATGACTTGTTTCTTCATCAAAACTACAACATTATCCTTTAAACATTGACAAGCTTTTATCTATAGAGTTTTGACAGGAGTAGAAAAAAGATGGAAGTGTAGAGAATAAAATGAGTGATAGGGGTTAAGAAATTAACTGAAAATGAGTTTGATTTCTTTCATTAAAATTTGTGTTTTTTGTTGTTAAAATTTGTGTTTTTAATGGGCACATTATCAATTGAGCTAACTTATGAACTTGGGGTTTTCTTTTTTCATTTGTGTTTCTTCCATTTCCACTTTGCTTCTATTACTATATAGTCCACTCAACATGATTAATTTTGAGATCCGTTATACTTACTCCAAGTCTAGTTATAGATTTCAACTTTGGTCAAAAAAAAATAGTTATAGATTTCAACACTAAAAACTCTGGCCGTTATAAATTATATTTTATTTTTAAACAATTTCTACGGGAAGGGAAAATTTGTTAAAGCACGCACACAAATAAAACACATACCTTGTACATACAGATAAATTTTAGCTGTTATAAACTATGTTTATATATATATATATATATGAACTCATTTATGTTTAAATATTGAATACATAAATAATTTTTTGAATGTATTGGTATGATTACATAAGAATATTTGTTTATATTTTTTAACTCTTTGATAAAGCACACACACCTTGCACATACAGATGTTCAAACCTGAGTATCTTAGGATAAACATTATCCTCTTTTTCACTGAAACCACTCATTGGATTCAAAATACATAAATAATTATATTCATCCTATCTGAAAAACAAATGAATGCATTTATTTATTTGTAAAATGAGTATTATTGAATTAAAATCAAATTTTCATATGCAAATTTGAACTTAAATCAAAATTTCATATGCATATTATATTAAATCAATATTTATGTATTGTATTACACATTTAACCGGAGTTCAAGTATAATTTCGGTAATTATCCCAAAAATCTCATTATCATTAACCTTATTTTATGTAGATCAGATCTAATTTTAGAAATATCAAAGGCCTAGAATTGATTCTCAAAGCTTTTTAAGACAAAAAAAACAAAACAAAAGATTAGAAAGATTCCACCACTAATACTTAGGGGTGGGAAAAAAATACCCGACCCGGTTGACTCGATACGACGACTCAAACTTAAAAATGTCAGGTAATTTTTAGAAAAAAAATTACTCAATCGGGCCGGCTATCCAACCCAACAAATTTTCTGGGACACGTGCCGAAGGTTTCCCCTTACCGGATACTCGACCAGATAAAATTTAATGTATATTTTTTATATTTAAAATTATATTTTGTATTCTATGTTTCTTAATATTTTTACTTTAAAATTAAGTTTAAATCTATAATTTTTTTCTATGTTTGTATTATATTTTTTTAAGTTTTAAATTTATTTTTTTTTAAAATGTGTGTTTAACATGTGATTTTTTTAAAATTTTAAAATAAAAAAATAAGAATCGGGTATCTGAATTTTACAGGTACCCAAATCTTGAGTATTCGATTATAATAGGTAGAGATACAGTCCGCTCAATGAGATAATCTGATGAACCCGGAAAACCGGGTATCCGACAATGCACACCCTACGGTAATACTCGTACAACTTCACTGCAACTACAAACCTCCTCCACTCAGCTGTCTGTTCCAGTCACTGTTATTTCAACGTTGATCTCGGCTTCTTCTCTCTTTCGAAAATGGCGTCGAAACATCCATTTCTACACATAGAAGGAACCCCGCTCCACTGTTCGAAGCTCCAATCCTCAAATTCCCGACTTTTCCGCCAGAATATCCATTTAATTTCACGGGTGAGAGCTTCATTTTCCCAGCACTCGTCATCGTCAACCTCAAGGTTGCTACCTCTGAAAAGTACCCAAACTTTTCTCTCCCCTAAATGGTTGGACCAATACCCTAATTCTACCCGACCCTTTATAGCCAAATCTCAATTAAACTTACCTCTCATTTCTCCCAACGACCAATGGGGAACCTGGACTGCTCTCTTCGCTACCGGTGCCTTCGGCTTATGGTAATCTGTCTCTCAAATTTCTATAAAATTTTGGTTGCTGGAGGCAATGGGTTTTTAGTTTCTTTTCTTCAGCACAATTTGTGGGTATTATAGATGATTGTTTAATTGATTGAACTTGAAGGTCAGAGAAGACAAAGGTTGGAAGTGCGTTGAGTGGTGCGTTGGTTAGTACTTTGATCGGACTTGCTGCTAGTAATTTGGGGATAATTTCTTCTGAAGCTAAAGCCTTCTCCATAGTACTGGAATTTTTGCTCCCATTGGCTGTTCCATTGTTGTTGTTTCGAGCCGATTTGCGACGTGTGATCGAGTCAACAGGGAAACTTCTCCTTGCTTTCTTGCTGGGATCAGGTTATTTCACTTTGTTAATCTTATTTATAGCTTAATTTAACTTGCTTTTAGGGTCATTGTTTTGAGTTAGCAGCTTTTGGTTTTGCTTTCTCTGCAATTCTATTCCCTTATTTTTGGTCTCCAAGTTTTGCAAAACAGTGGCTACAACAGTTGGAACAGCATTGGCATATCTGATAGTGCCGATGCGAGCACTTGGTGCAGATAGTTGGAAGATAGCTGCTGCCCTAATGGGTAGGCATATCGGCGGAGGTAATTTATTCTTCCACTTCCTACAATCTTAATACATTTGTTATCGAATTCCATTTGTTTCCTTGTTTATAACAACTGATGAAGCTACTTTTCCGATGTTGTTCAGCTGTTAATTATGTTGCCATTTCAAATGCCCTTGATGTTTCACCGTCTGTTTTAGCTGCCGGCCTAGCCGCGGACAATGTTATCTGTGCAGTATATTTTACAACACTATTTGCTTTGGCATCAAAAGTACCCCCTGAGACTTCAGCATCACCTGAAGGTCTGCAAAGCTCCTCATTCTGTGTCATTTGATAGACTAATCCGTGTCTTCGCTGCGAATATGTACTTATGTTTCAAATTTTGTATAATCTAATTAAAGTTGTTGAGACTTAAGCAGACGCTTCAACGGGTGAGGGGTCTGAATCTGATGGCAAACTTCCTGTCCTGAAGATAGCGACAGCTATTGCGGTATCCTTTGCCATCTGCAAACTCGGTGCTTATCTTACAAAATATTTTGGCATTCCGGGAGGTATCCTGCCTGCAGTTACAGCAATTGTTGTTATTTTGGCAACTGTATTTCCTACCCACTTTGCCAATCTTGCACCATCTGGGGAGGCCATGGCTCTAATTTTGATGCAGGTAAACCAATCATTACCCGAAAGGTCTTTCGAGTTTCGACCTTCTTGTTCTTTTTTTTCTTTTCCAACTATTGTTGTTGATGAATGTTCAATTTTGGCAATCATGTATTTTATACAGGTATTTTTCACTGTGGTGGGAGCAAGTGGAAACATATGGACTGTCATTAAAACAGCCCCCAGTATTTTCATGTTTTCTCTGGTTCAGATTGCCATCCATCTGGCCTTGATTCTGGGACTAGGGAAGCTGTTTCGATTCGACTTAAAGCTCTTGCTTATCGCATCAAATGCCAATGTCGGAGGTCCAACAACGGCATGTGGAATGGCAACCGCCAAGGGATGGGATTCTATGGTTATTCCTGGTATTCTTGCTGGCATATTTGGCATTGCCATTGCTACTTTTCTTGGCTATGCCTTCGGGGTAAAAGTTCTGCAATTCATGTAAAGATTTGAATTCGCTGATGTCAGAATTGGTCTCGGTCATGTAACCTTTGTAAACTTGAAATAAATGCAGTTGCAAACTGTTCTACTTTCCTACACAAATACTATTATAAATAGTATTATATAAGGGGTGTGTAAAATAAATCGTAATCGATAATTAGTATAATTATTTTATAGGTTAATTAACTTAACCGTTAATGTTAAATGATTTTGATTAACTGAACCGCTAAAAAAGATGGTTAATGGTTAATTTATAGGTTCTTTATTTTAAAATATGAAGTTTATGTTTAAAATTTCTCAGTAAAAAAATGAAAGTTGTAATACAATATTTATCAAAGAGATAAATTTATTATTCTAAAAAGAAATAATGAACATTTGAAAAGAAAATTGTAATAAGTTACAAGTTAACCTGTAATTAAACCATTTTTTAACGGTTAACCACTATAATGGGTAACTATTTAAAAAATTAATGGTTAATTGTTTCTTAACGGTTAGTAGCGATTATGTTACGATTAATAACCGCTATAACGGTTAACCAAGCGTTTAAGCTTAAACGGTACGATTAACCTACCATGAACAACCATAATTATTATCCTATACATTGGTGGTGAAAAATTAAGTTTCCACGAGTGGGTTATTTAGGTCGTTGGGTTTAGGATTAATGGTTAGAATTTAGGTTAAGTTTTGGGTTAGGGTTTTAGGGTTAGAAATTTATATTTTAAACATTGGCTTAAAAATAAGCATGCTTGTATAGTTTTTTTTACGCGGAGAGTGTATCAAATATTCACCCTTATAAATAATTTAAACTATAAACAATTAATATGTTTTTATTTTGACAACTAAACTATGATTTTTTCCCAATTAGATCAATAAACTGTTAAAATAATTTCAATTCAGTCATTGAGTACAAGTAATACACAATAATATATTGATATGGACAAAATAAATAAATAAATAAATAAAACAATACATTTAAGTTTGAGATATTTTCTTGAATGTTTATGCTAAAACCATATATAAAGATATACATCAATTTGAAGATGACAAAAAACTAGCATTCTCTAGCTACTTGTAACGATTTAAATTTTCGAGTCAATGAATGGACGTTAATCTGAACATTGAGCTTGATAGTTTAGAAAGGCAGTTAGAAGTTAGAACAATTGGGTCAAGTTAGGCCTTGTTGGATGAAAATTTCATTTATGGGGTTAGAAAGGACTATTTTTCATTAAGGAGAGAAAAAATGGGACTAAGGGGACAATTAACTCTAGATAGCCAAGATCTGAGTACTCAATTGGGGTTTAAGAAGGCTAGATTGATAGTCTACATCTCAAGAGCTTCAAGAAAAAATCCATAACTTGTTGGAAGGGTGATAAAAAGCTTGTTGAGATTTTAGGAGGGGGATGTGAATCCCCTTCGATTGAGCCAAGCTCTGATATCAATTGTTGAGTTTTTAGGGGGCTCGGTTCAATCAACCGTTCTTGCTCGCCAAGTGTGGAGAAGTTGGATAATTGGGTGTTTTAGTGGGAGGTGAAAAAATGGCAATTTGACACGAGGATTTATAGTGGTTCAACCTTCTAACCAAGGTCTACATCCACTACCTTAGCTCCCCACTAAGGATTTCCAAACAAATTCACTAAGAATTTCGTCCCATTTTTTCGGCTTAGGAGGAAACCGTTACAACGATCTAGCTTTCTACCCAAAGCTTGATCAAACACTCTCTTGTACAAAGAAAGACTTAGCAAACTAGAAATCCCTCTAATAAGTGTTTGTTTGCAATTCTAAGCACTCACCCAAAACCTAAACACTTGAGCAAATTTAACAATGTAAGCTCACAAGTGTTGTCTAAGCAAGAAATAAACAATTTAAGCTCTAGACAAATTCTGACATCATAATGTTGTAACAATTGAAGCATTAACTTGTTCTTGATGCTTGGAGGTCCCTTTTATACTCCCAATTGAGTTTGTAGCCGTTTAGGACCGTTGGGGCTGGAATAGAGTCGTTGGAGCCTTTATTTCCCACCATAAATGCAGTTCTGCAGCTTGGCGTATCGATACCCTTCAAACCGTATCGATACGGTCTCAATGAGGAATTAGCCGTTGGGCTTTTCAGCTGATACGTATCGATACGCTTACCTAGCGTATCGGTACGGTCCTACAAATTTAAATAACCGTTGGGAAATGACCGTTGGGGTAGTTAGGCGTATCGGTACGCGATACAACCGTATCGGTACGCGACTAGCCGTTGGGCTATTTCAAGGCACACCATATCGATACGGCTAAGCGTATCAGTACAGGTTTTGGCTACTGGAAAATCTGGTAGTTTGAAACTCTAAGGCGTATCGGTACGGTCCAATACCGTATCGGTACGGTAACTTGAAAATCATGGTTTTGACTACTTTAAATCATTCCAAAGCCTTTTGAAAACCCTTAAACATATTTTCAAGTTGTTTTGACTAAAAACTTATTTTAAATTCTTTGCAATTTAGTTCAAAACATTTTTCAAATATTATATCAAAACTTAGTTCTACAAAAATACTATAAGAATGATCATATTTCCTTATGCTTTTATAAAATGAGTTTGGATCAAGATTCATTATGATAATTTAAATATTATTAGAACTCATGAAGAGCTTTCAAAGCATTTAGTTATTTAAGGAAAGGTTTTGAGAAAAAGAATCTTGAGATACAGTTTGTCTAAACCTAAAGATCAAGTACTTAAATATGTGTTTTTCTATAAATGGACATAAGCTGAAAGAATCTTAAAGAAGATTCAATATGGATAAAGCATATCCATTGAGTACCCCAATAATATTAAGATTGTTGGATGTGAATAAAGATAACTATATCTATTCTTGGTCTCGAAACACCATATATTAATTGGTCAATAAATATCTATGGATATACAAAGATTATTACCTTTAGATCTTCAAACATTCGTTGATGCCTCCTCAAATGTCGTAGAAATAATTGTTAGAGGCAAGCTAAAATGTGTTTGGCTAAGACCATTGACCCAACATATCCAAAAGATATGTGGATTTACTTTCACAAGATATGATACAAAGCTATCTTGTGTGAAGATAATGCAAGATGTATATCTCAATTTGAAAGGTGGATACATCATGAAACATATTACTCTAAAGTTTCATCCCTCACGATCTTCAGAAAAATACAATTCAATATTGAATTATGAAGATTCAAAGATCTTCTGCATTGTTTTCATGAGGGAGAGTAAATACGCGTTGCACTTTTTTTCTCTTAACCGAGGTTTTGTTCCAATGAGTTTTTCAGGTAATGTTTTTAATGAGGCAACATGTTATGCGTATCAAAGATGTGTGTACTCTTTTTCCTTCACTAATAAAATTTTTTCCCACTGAATTTTTATCTTAGTAAGGTTTTAACGAGGCACATTATCTTCATAGACATCCAAGGGGGAGTGTTATGAATATTTATCTATGTGGATGTCTATCATAATGAGAACTTTATTAAGGAGATTTGACTTACTTTATCATTAAGAATATTATCTACATTAATTAGAGTTTAATGTATTATGTACTTTTTATGCCTATAAATAGATGAATTACTGAATGCATTGTATACAAGTCTATATTTGAGAATAATACAAATCTTCTTCTTCCTCTTTCTCTTGTTCATTGTTCTTTGTTATTTTATTCACAACAAAATACTTATTTTTGCACAATTGTTCAAAATTTGGTCAGCTTGATGTGACGGCTTTCATGTCTTACTCCATAGAAGGATTCTAAAAATATTAAATACTAATAAATTATAAAGTGTTAAAAAATGGAACTGTCAATGGAATATAATTAGGGGTAAACTACATAAATGACCACCATACTATTAGAAAAGTCGCGATTTGACCACTTTACTTTTTTTCGAAGCAATTAAACCATCATACTATTAAATTAGATGCAATTTGATCACCCTTTAGAGGTTGACGGAAGGAGACGTGGCAATTAAAAAAATAAATGTATAATTACACATTTGGTCCTCGTTACTTATACACTCTATAAATTTAATCCTAATTTTAATTTAATAAAATAAATTAATTATTTGGTGACATATGTCCCCCCTTATTAGAAAGCTTTAATTATTTTCATTTAATTTAATTAATTAATTTTCTCCCTCCAATCAGTATCTATGTTTGTTTTAAAAGTAAATTTCGTATGGACTTTATATCAACCAGACTTGTTAACTTCTGCATACTGTTCGATAAAATGTCTGAGAGAGTGTGTTAACATTGCTTGGTTTTGACATTGCGATCCCCCCCATATACTGAAGGGCTTTATAATGGGTTCTCAGCAAGCTTTGAAAGCATTCAAACCATATCGTGACCTTCTCAAAACAATGAAAAAACACATTAGAAAAGAAGAGTACAAGAGGCATTTTAGCGAGTATATAATTGAACAGTTCAGGAAGAACAGTCAAGTTTCAGACCCAACTTTAGTTATCCAAATGATCAAGCTTGCCAATGATTATACTTATTTACTTAACAGTTTGCATCATCACAAGGTAATTGCTACGTTTCACTCCCTTTGAATGATAATCTACTTTTCTTTCCCGCAGTTTGGCTTCTGTTACGAATTCAAATCCTTCTTCCTTAATGAATGATAATCTACTTTTCTTTCCCGCAGTTTGGTATTTGTTTTAATTCCCTAAAGAAGAAATCTATGCTTACTGACAAAAAGATGGAGTTTTTTTTTGCATCATTTACTGTTCACATTCTTGTCCAAAAGCTACTTAATTTAGGTCTTTTTATGTAACAAATAGATGAACGAATGGATAAAAAATAGAGGTGAACACAAGATTTATGTGTTTTAACCCAATTCACCATCTTCTTTTAAACCAGTTTTATTTCTATTTTTTTAAGGTAAATTGGGCCTCATTAAAAATTCCTTCCTAGTGAAGGGTAAAAGAGTACCCCACTACAGATTTATTGATCAGAAATTAATATCTGTTGAGTGTGTAAAAGTTCTATTATTTACACCCTTTTTAACCCATATTTCTACTGCATTCAAGCATCATTGCATTGCATTTAGGTTAGTTTTCAATAAAACATCACAATTATATAAAAGGCACGGATTCTACTGAAAGATGGCTATTTTTGCAGGTATCTGTCATAGTAGATGTTGAAGGCAGGCGCAGGGCAGATAAGCAGGAAAGCTGAACTGGACAAGCAGCCGAAGAAGACGAACCTGTCAAGGACCTGTCGTGACAGCATGGTGACAGCAGACTTATGAAGAGGAAAAGTAAAGTGGACCTCGATAGATAGAGAAAAATCTGCTCGTCTGTCGTGTGAAAGCCAAATATTTTTCCAAGCCCCGGATCAAAAGATATGTCAAGCCAAAGCTCAAGGAAAGGAATTCCCACAAAATAAGGATGCGGCGGTAAAGTAGGAGACTTTAGAGATTTAGTCTTTATTAGAATCTTACTTTTAATTAAAGTTGTAATCCTTGTTACCTTAGATAACTTGAGCCCAAAACTTATATAAGGGCATAGATTTAACCTAGGAGCACAACCGATCACCCCATAATCGAATCCTAAACCCTGCCGTTTACCTGTCACCGACATATTCTAAAAAACCCCTAGGGCTACGGGTTGTTTTGTAAAGTAGTTGCAAGGGTTGCTTTGTTTTAGGATTTTTCAAGTTCAATAAAATAAACTTCAAGTTCTTTTATCTTGGTTTTAATATCTTGCAAGAGCATCGGGAGAGCATTGTGAGGTTATCCATTTACTTAGCATCGGGAGAGTTAAGTATACGAAAGAGATAAGAGCGCGTTCTCTAGTTTATAGTTGAACCATCTCGTGCCTAGGGATAGGGCGAGGTTAAGTGGCTAAAGAAGAATTCATACACATCGGTGTTCATCCTTCGATTCACGCCGGGAGGTATCATCAAAGACGTGATCATCGACAGACTTGTGTCTAGGGATAGGGCAAGGCAGATCTGGGATTCTTGCCAAGCTTGAAGTACTGAGTTAGTGTTCGCTGCTGCGACAGCTAACGGACAGACGCCGCGACAGGTGCTGTCGGCGACGGGTGCGACGACAGAACTGGAGATCCTAAGCAATTCAATACCTGCACTACCGAGCAACTCAATACCAGCCCATTCTCTTTATCTTGATATCTTACTTCTTTTATTTGCATTTTCCTTATTATTTTCGTGACAATTCTCTCAAACTATTTCTTTTACTTCGTGCAGTGAAAAAGAGGTGAAGTCATTAGCCCAATCCCTGTGGAGACGATATCTGATACTTCGTATCACTTTACTACTTGCGTCGTGTATACTTGCACTATAATTGCGATAGACTCTTTTACACGCAACAAGTTTTTGGCGCCGTTGCCGGGGATTGGCAACATAACTACACCTTTCTTTCCTTGCACTTTTTGTTTTTTTTCGTTTTTATTTTTATTTTTCTTTTTCTTTAATTTTTCTTTTGTGCTTCAAACTCTTGCTTTTCACGAGGTTTTCTTGTTTATGCGCAGATCGAAAAGAGGTGAAGATCCTGAGTATAAATTAGATCCGGAGATCGAACGTTCCTTCAATCTTAAGAAACAGATTCGCCACCTCTTAGACCGGAACGAATACCTTGAGAAACAGCTAGAGCAGATGGCCCGTAATCAGCCTGTTGGTGATGGTGTACCGCCTGTCGGTGACCCGCCCGCGACAGGTGGACGACGGTCATGTCGTGACTACATGCTGAACGATCATGTAGAACTGGAGACCACGCTGCCGGATATTGATATTGACAACTTCGAACTTAAACCTGTCATGTTTAGTATGATCAACAACGCCGGGCAGTTCAGTGGTTCTGCGACAGAAGATGCTAGAGAGCATCTCAAAACGTTCCAAGAGATCTGTGGTTCGTTTAGACTACCAGCAGTTAGTCCGGAGATACTGAGGCTTCGGTTATTTCCCCATTCATTGAGGGACATAGCTAAAACTTGGTGGAATAAACTTACACCGGGTTCTATTATGACCTGGGCAGATTTAACTCGTGAATTTTTGTCTCGTTTTAATCCTTCACATTTAGCTGAGCGATTACGTAACGAAATTGCTACTTTTCAACAGGAAGACGACGAGCCAATGCACGAGGCTTGGGACAGATTTACAACTCTTCTTCGAAACTGCCCAATGCATGGATTTCCCGTCTAGAATCAGGTAACTAAGTTTTATAATGCTGCTAACTTACAAACTCGCATTCGAATTGATTCTGCAGCGAATGAACTATTATTGGATAAAGATCCGGACGAGGCCCTGCAAGTTTTGAAACATCTGGCTAAGAATGAGGAACAGTTTCCAACCGCTAGAAGAGGAGGTAAACGGGTACTTGCTGTCAAGGACTATGAGGCCGACAGCACTATGAAATCGCAGGTAGCATTCCTTACTAAAGCCATGAAAAAGTTATTGAATGATGATGAATTACAAGGATTTGCTGTCGAGGAAGTTTGTGCTACTTGTGAGGGAAATCATAGTAGGGATGATTGCCCAATAAATATAGAGGAGGGAAAGTATGTCGGAAATTACAAGCCGAATTATAACTCCAACAACTACAACCCTAATTGGAGGAAGGATCCCAAATTTTCCTGGAGTAACCCCAACAACGCCCTGAATCCACAAGCGCATAATCAGAATCAGGGGGGTCCTAGATTGTTGACGCGACAGCATCTGCCGCAAAACCTGCCGCCTCAGCAGCAACAGCAGCCACCACCTGCCACGAGTAGTATATTGGAGCAGACTCTGGCCACCTTTATGTCTCAGACTGGTACGTATATGGAGAATATTAATCAGTTTGTCAAGAAGACGGAAAACTTTATGGATGAAACCAAGATGAGAATGACAAATCATGAGGCTACCTTGAAATCCCTAGAGACACAAATGGGTCAGGTGTCGCAGCATATTAAGCCACGGCAGAATGGAGGATTCCCTAGCAATACTGAAAATGCTAGACCGCCCCCACATGAGCAATGTAAGGCGATTACTACTAGGAGTGGGAAAAAGTTACCAGGGCCGGAAAAAGAAGCTGAAACAGAAAAGGAACCTGCCTTGGATAAACCTGCCAAGGAAGCTGCCCCGACAGGTGATAAACAGACTGCTGCCGATGAGCCTGTCACGACAGCAGAAGCGACAGAGGAGAAAAAAGATGAGTATCGTCCCCAGATTCGCATGCAGTGGGAAGGACGCATTGCTGATTACCGTCCTCCACCACCTTTTCCGCAACGGATACAGCAAGCTAAGCATGAATCTCAACTTAAAAAGATTTATGATATTTTTAAACAGGTTCATATTAATATTCCGTTGTTAGATGTTGTTAGGGAGATGCCCGGTTATGCTAAATTTCTCAAGGATGTTATGTCAAAAAAATCTAAACTTGGGGAACTTGAAACGGTAAAGATGACAGAAGGTTGCATGAGCATTCTTCATCGGCAGCCACCCCAGAAAAAGAAGGATCTAGGGAGCTTCATCATACCTTGCGTAATCGGCGACAGATTTGTGGGTAAGGCATTATGTGATCTTGGTGCTAGTGTTAATCTAATGCCCAAATCTGTTTTTCAGAAACTAGGTATTGGCAAAGCGCGGCCCACGACAGTTACCCTACAGCTAGCCGACCGCTCTTACGTTCACCCCGAGGGAAAAATTGAAGATATTTTGGTAAGAGTGGATAAGCTTATATTTCCTGCTGACTTTCTTATTTTAGATTGTGAGGCAGATGAGAACGCACCAGTCATCCTTGGGCGACCCTTCTTAGCCACGGGAAGATCATTGATTGATGTGGAGAAAGGAGAACTCACCATGCGCGTGAACGATCAAGAAATTAAGTTGAATGTTCTCCAAGCGATGAAACATGCTGATGTAGATGAGGAATGCAAGGCCATCATTGAGGTGACCTTTGATAAACCCTGCATCAGGTCGGGCTACCGTGATATAAAATTTGGTCACTGCTGCGACAGCCATCTACGGGCCTGTCACGACAGCAACGACGACAGCAACTCCTCCGAATCTGATACATCTGATACTGAAGGTCATGAGGAGGTAGACTGGTTAGATCATCGTCCAGGTAAGTTATTCGAACCCTTGAATTACACTTCGGATAACCATTTAATCCAAAAGCCATCTACTGTTGAACCACCTGTCTTAGAACTTAAGCCCCTGCCAGGGCAGCTTAAATATGCTTATCTTGGTTGTGATGACACACTGCCCGTAATCATCTCTGCTAAGCTGCCGCAGGAACAGGAACGACAGTTGATCGACATGTTAAGGCAGCACAAGAGGGCGATTGGATGGACGATAGCAGACATTCAAGGCATTAGTCCGGCATTATGCATGCACAAAATCCTCCTTGAGGAAGATCATAAGCCGACTATAGATGCCCAAAGGCGGTTAAACCATGCAATGAAGGAGGTAGTGCGTAAGGAAATCATTAAATGGTTAGATGCTGGCATTATTTACGCCATCTCCGATAGCAAATGGGTGAGCCCGGTGCAATGCGTTCCAAAGAAATGAGGAATGACCGTGGTAACCAACGAAAACAATGAGTTAATCCCAACCAGGACTGTGACCGGTTGGAGGGTTTGTATGGACTATCGGAAGCTTAATAAAGCTACCCGAAAAGACCACTTTCCTTTACCCTTTATTGATCAAATGCTTGATAGATTAGCGGGTAAACCTTACTATTGTTTTCTTGATGATTACTCAGGTTATAACCAAATTGCTATTGCACCAGAGGATCAAGAGAAAACGACGTTCACATGCCCCTACGGTACATACGCGTTTAGGAGGATGCCGTTTGGACTCTGTAATGCACCTGCCACCTTCCAAAGGTGCATGATGGCCATATTCTCCGACATGGTAGAGGACTTCCTTGAGATTTTCATGGATGATTTTTCCGTCTTTGGAGACGATTTTGAGAGCTGCCTCGGCAACCTTCAAAAGGTACTTGAAAGATGTGAAAAAGCTAATCTTGTTTTAAATTGGGAAAAATGCCACTTTATGGTGGATGAGGGGATAGTTCTTGGCCATAAGATTAGCTGCCGTGGGATAGAAGTTGACAGGGCCAAAATAGAGGTAATTGAGAAGCTGCCGCCGCCAACCACAGTCAAGGGCATTAGGAGTTTTCTAGGGCATGTTGGTTTTTATAGGAGATTTATCGCGAATTTCTCAAAAATCACAAAGCCCCTATGTCATCTATTAGAGCAGAACCGACCCTTTGACTTTAATGAAGAATGTACTGAAGCATTCAAGGTTCTGAAGGAAAAGCTAGTGACAGCCCCCATAATACAACCACCAGACTGGACACAACCATTTGAGATCATGTGTGATGCCAGTGACTATGCTGTCGGGGCAGCACTTGGGCAGCGCAAGGACAGGCTGTTTCATGTCATATACTACGCCAGCAAAACATTGAATGATGCCCAAGTGAACTATACCACCACAGAAAAGGAGCTGTTAGCTGTGGTGTTCTCCATCGACAAGTTTCGTTCTTACATACTTGGGACGAAAGTAATAGTGCACACAGATCATTCTGCCCTCAAGTATTTGTTCGCAAAGAAGGATGCAAAGCCTAGGTTGATACGATGGATCTTGCTATTACAAGAGTTCGACCTTGAAATCAAAGACAAAAAGGGGACAGAAAATCAGGTGGCAGACCACTTGTCGAGGTTGGAGATGGGACAGAGTCTACCCATTGATGATACACACATACTGGAGACCTTCCCAGATGAGCAGCTCTTTGCTGCCGCAATCGCTGTCGGGACAGCCATGGCGGCAGGTAAGTCTTCTGACCTTCCCTGGTATGCTGATTTCGTTAATTTTATAGTTAGCGGAATATTTCCTTCTGATCTTAATTATCAAGCCAGAAAGAGGTTCCAAAATGATGTTAAGCATTATTATTGGGACGAGCCTCTTCTTTTCAAAATGTGCACAGATCAGGTTATAAGGAGGTGTGTACCACAAGAAGAACAAGAAGACATTCTCCATCACTGTCATGCTTCACAATATGGAGGACACTTAGGAGGCAACAAAACTGCTGCCAAGGTGCTGCAGTCAGGGTTCTACTGGCCGACACTGTATAAAGATGCACAGGACTTTTACAAGAACTGTGACAGGTGCCAGCGGACAGGTAACATCTCGAGGAGAAACGAGATGCCACTGCAGAACATTTTAGAAGTCGAGATCTTCGACGTTTGGGGGATTGATTTTATGGGACCTTTTCCATCTTCATGTGGAAATCTTTACATCCTCATAGCAGTGGATTATGTCTCCAAGTGGGTAGAAGCAATCGCAACTCAAAAGAATGATGCCAAAACGGTCCAAAAGTTTTTGCACAAAAACATATTTTCTAGATTTGGCATCCCTAGGGCGATTATCAGTGATGAAGGGAGACATTTTGATAATAGGGTAATTGCTGCCGCCTTGAAGAAATATGGTGTCAAGCACAGGATCGCGACAGCATACCACCCACAGACCAATGGACAGGCTGAGATTTCCAACAGGGAAGTGAAGAACATTCTTGAAAAGATGGTTAAACCAACTAGGAAAGATTGGTCTCTACTTCTGAATGATGCCTTATGGGCATACAGGACAGCTTTCAAGACTCCATTGGGCATGTCTCCCTTTCGACTGATTTATGGGAAAACCTGTCACTTGCCTATCGAGATCGAGCACAAAGCATATTGGGCAATCAAGGCAGTAAACATGGACTTGGACAAGGCAGGCCAGAAAAGGCTGTTAGATTTGAATGAGATCGATGAAATACGGACGATGGCCTACGACAATGCAAGAATATACAAGGAGAAAACAAAGAAGTGGCATGACAAGAAGTTGCTGCCACGACAGTTCTGCCCAGGGCAGCTTGTGTTGTTGTTTAATTCTAGGTTGAAACTCTTCCCAGGGAAGCTTAAATCTAGATGGTCTGGCCCGTTCCAAGTGGTTCAAGTTTTTCCCCATTGTGCCATTACAATTCAATCATTAAAGGACGGGCACCAATTCAAAGTCAATGGACAATGCCTCAAGCATTATCAGGGGACTGAAGCCCCAGGAATACATGAAGTGGTTACTTTAGGTGATGCCCCACAAGGCATCCCTAATTTAACCTAATTTTTATTTTTAATTATTTTATTTATTTATTATTATTAGGAAATTAGGTTTATTTTATTCGAATAATGTTTTGTTTTTCTAATTTCAGTTTTTAGGAAATAAAGGAGTCAAGAAGAAAAGGAGAAGTGACCCAAGCCCACCGCCCATCCATCAGCCCACTAAAGCCCATTTATGGAAACCTGTCGTTTCGGCTGCCGCCGCAGACGGATATGACAGGCTGTCAACAAACAGACACGGCAGACGCAGAAGCGTGCGGCAGACGCGTAGCAGACGCATAAATGCGTGTCAGACGTGTCAGACACGCTACATTCAATCTGCCGCCCCGTTATTCCCGCCTGCCGTTGCGGCATTAAATGGGCAGCTACTCGACCGCTATATAAACCCCTTCCCATTTTCATTTTTCATCACTTCTGATTTTTCTCTCTTGTTATTCTCCTCTAGTTTTATCTATTTTCTCTCTTTTTCAGCCCTTGCAACCAAAATGTCATAGAGACAAACCCGTCAAAACGCTGCTGCCGCTTCTTCTTCAGCAGCAGCATCACCATTCGCCAAAAAGGAACTATGGGAGGAGCGTGGCTTTATATACAACAGAGATGCCCCTCATATGGGACTGCAGCCGTTCATTATGAAAGCCATAACGGCACAGCTATGGGAGGACTTTGTCGAGCAGCCGGCGGAGTTAAACGATACTTTGGTCCGAGAATTTTACGAGGCCATCGACAGCAAAACAGCGACATCTGTCACTGTCCGAGGAGTGGACGTGCCCCTTACCGCCAGCAGCATCAACCATGTGTTCGGCCTCTTCTTTGGCCCCAATGATGATGCTCACCAACAATTTCTGGACACCCTCGACGCTGCTGCCTATGATGCCATCATGGTGGAGCTGACAGAAGCCGGTACAACATGGACCACCAGCAAGAAGAACCCCCACTCCGTCAACAGGGGGCAGCTCCTCCCTGAAGCAAAACTGTGGAACGCTTTCATCAAAAAGCGTATCCTGCCCTCGTCCCACCATACGACAGTCAACCGACAGCGCTTGGCCCTCATTCACTCTATTATGCATGACAGGCCCATCAATGTGGGCAGGTACATGCGGGACAGCATCCTCGATTGTGCCTTCCGCTCGGACTCACGACTATGCCTGCCATTCACCATCACCGCCCTCTGCCGCTGTGCTGCCGTACCAGAGGAACCCTCCGACAAAATCAAAAAGGGCAGCGGCTGGACTGACAACAACATCTCCAGCCTCATGGAGGTCATAGTCGTATCACCCATCAACGCCTTCGACCCAAATGCCCCTCCTGCTGATTCTGATGATGAACCTGCCACCGAACCTGCCCCAGATGCTGCCGCCGACACCGCTCAGACAGATCAGTCTGCACACATCCTTGCTGCCATCCTAAGGATAGAGGAGCGCCAAATGGGTTTGATGACTTTTATCCGTGACTTCTCAAATACAACGGTAAATTTCATTACTAATACTTTACATTATTCGGATGTCATCTTCCCCACCTTCCCCGCCCATTATTCCCATATCCCCTCCCCTACTCCCACACCACCTGTCTCTCCCCATATGCATTCTGCCGCTTCCACACCAACCCCTGCCCCAACGGCGGAAGGCAGCCCACCGGCAGACACCTCCCCTCGAGGAACCAAAAGACCTGCCACTGCGGAAAGCCCTCTTATCCGGAGGAATTTGGAGAGCGACTTTACGCGGGTAAAACGAATTAAGCACGTGGCAAACAAGAGAAAGCTGTCCAAAACCATCACCACCAGCAGCTCGTGGGACAGCGGTAGCAGTTCCGACGTCCGGCTAGTGGAGCACCCTGCCCCTCCACCTACTGATGAACCTGCTGAGCACCTTGCCCCTCCACCGGCCGATGAACCTGCCGATGCACCTGCTCCTAAACCTGCCCAGCCCCCTCCACAGCGCAGACGCCGCCATCATATCCGCGTCAACAGCAGCAGCGAGGACAGCGAGTGAAAATTTAAGTTTTTATTTTTCCTTTAATGCTGTCTGCCTTATCTTTTGTGATGTACTTTTATTTATCTTGTTTTTCTTTATTTTTCATGTCATTTTGCATTGAGGGCAATGCAACCCTTGAGTTTGGGGGTGGCAACCCTCCATCATCAATGGAGTCTTTAGCACATCTCTTTATTATTTGTTGTGTCTTATTATTTATTTAAGTTCTTTTAAAAAAAAATAGAAAATTTAAATTGTTGGCTTAAAAACTGTGAAGTTAACTTACCTGTCATGACGGCTCTGTCGTGGCAGCATCTTTAGGACAGGTTAAGGAAAAGTTTAGAGCCTTTCTATAGTTCTGAAAACTTAAACACTTTTGTGACTGTTATATTGCTTAGATTTCTTTTAGCCAAACTAGAATAGGAAGCTTAGAACTTGAATAGCCCCTAGAGGTGCCTAACACTGGCTCTAGGAAAGAAGTTTAGCAAAAGAAAATTAAAAGCCTAGAGGTGCCCGAAACCGGCTCTAGGAAACTAACTAGAGGTGCCCGAAACTGGCTCTAGAAAAACTTAGCTTGAAAATAGAAGAAAAAGAAGCATGAAAATGTGCTTTCTAAAAAAATAAACTTTGGTATAAAAATTCGAGTTAAGAAGTTGAATATTCTAGTGAAACTAAGAGAGTCTTAGCATATAACTGTTCACAAGCATGCACACACTGCACGAGAGCTATAGGGAGATTCCGGACAGATCCTAACCTTTCCGACAGGTTGCTGCCGCCATAGAGAATGAGTGACAGGTAAGGGACAGTTCACTGTTTGAAGGCCAACACAAAAATTTTCAGTTTTCTTTTAAGTCTTCATTGCTTTAGGGCAAGCAAAAACTTGAGTTTGGGGGTGTGTTGAGTGTGTAAAAGTTCTATTATTTACACCCTTTTTAACCCATATTTCTGCTGCATTCAAGCATCATTGCATTGCATTTAGGTTAGTTTTCAATAAAACATCACAATTATATAAAAGGCACGAATTCTACTGAAAGATGGCTATTTTTGCAGGTATCTGTCATAGTAGATGTTGAAGGCAGGCGCAGGGCAGATAAGCAGGAAAGCTGAACTGGACAAGCAGCCGAAGAAGACGAACCTGTCAAGGACCTGTCGTGACAGCATGGTGACAGCAGACTTATGAAGAGGAAAAGTAAAGTGGACCTTGATAGATAGAGAAAAATCTGCTCGTCTGTCGTGTGAAAGCCAAATATTTTTCCAAGCCCCGGATCAAAAGATATGTCAAGCCAAAGCTCAAGGAAAGGAATTCCCACAAAATAAGGATGCGGCTGTAAAGTAGGAGACTTTAGAGATTTAGTCTTTATTAGAATCTTACTTTTAATTAAAGTTGTAATCCTTGTTACCTTAGATAACTTGAGCCCAAAGCTTATATAAGGGCATAGATTTAACCTAGGAGCACAACCGATCACCCCATAACCGAAACCTAAACCCTGCCGTTTACCTGTCACCGACATGTTCTAAAAACCCCCTAGGGCTACGGGTTGTTTTGTAAAGTAGTTGCAAGGGTTGCTTTGTTTTAGGATTTTTCAAGTTCAATAAAATAAACTTCAAGTTCTTTTATCTTGGTTTTAATATCTTGCAAGAGCATCGGGAGAGCATTGTGAGGTTATCCATTTACTTAGCATCGGGAGAGTTAAGTATACGAAAGAGATAAGAGCGCGTTCTCTAGTTTATAGTTGAACCATCTCGTGCCTAGGGATAGGGCGAGGTTAAGTGGCTAAAGAAGAATTCATACACATCGGTGTTCATCCTTCGATTCACGCCGGGAGGTATCATCAAAGACGTGATCATCGACAGACTTGTGCCTAGGGATAGGGCAAGGCAGATCTGGGATTCTTGCCAAGCTTGAAGTACTGAGTTAGTGTTCGCTGCTGCGACAGCTAACGGACAGACGCCGCGACAGGTGCTGTCGGCGACGGGTGCGACGACAAAACTGGAGATCCTAAGCAATTCAATACCTGCACTACCGAGCAACTCAATATCAGCCCATTCTCTTTATCTTGATATCTTACTTCTTTTATTTGCATTTTCCTTATTATTTTCGTGACAATTCTCTCAAACTATTTCTTTTACTTCGTGCAGTGAAAAAGATGTGAAGTCATTAGCCCAATCCCTGTGGAGACGATATCCGATACTTCGTATCACTTTACTACTTGCGTTGTGTATACTTGCACTATAATTGCGATAGACTCTTTTACACGCAACAATATCCATATTACAATTTGAAAATCCCCCAAAAACATCTCCATAATTCAACTTAAATACAAAGCCCAGCTACCTAGCAGCTGTCAACTAACCGATGCCTTGTTTCGCAAGGCCATTAGCTTGGATGTTACAAGTTCTGGGTATCCAGCGGATGCAAAGACCAGGATTCTTTATAAGCTCCACAATTTCCAACAACTTTGATTTGATTGGGGGTGGAGGATCCTCCAAGCTATGGCACCAGTTGACTAGTTCCTTACAATCAACCTTGATCTGGTCGTTTAGCACTCCTGAAAAGAGTAGTCAACCAGTAAATTCTCAAAGGAAATGACACAATCCAAGAACTTAGTCTTATGCCAAGAACCGCATTCGAAAAAAAAAGTTTATCATGTAGAATGAATTCAGTCTTACCTTGTTTTATCATCAGAAAAGAACCGCATTCAAAAAAAAGTTTATTTTACCTAAAAATGCTCATCTTAACTAAAAAGTATCGCCGAGTAAAAAAAAAAGTTGACAAGAATTATATATGGTTATTAAGTTGTTCAAAAGAATGTAAAATTTAAAGAGTACCAAAGTTTAAACTCATGGAAAAGACAAGACCTACTAAGTCATACTAGGATGGTTATTTCATCCAGACCAGACAGATTTTGATTTTATAAAGTTAGATTTTTATTAACATGAAATCGAGTTGGATTCAAATTTATGGTAAAAGATATCAGCCCAGAAATAATAATATAATTTTATTTTAAATATTTCGAGATGATTTGGATGGAAATCGTCTGCCCTTAAACTATGCCTCCTTTAGTGTCGCACTTTAAAAAATAAGTAGGTTTATAGTTTAGGGTTTAAGATTAGGGGTTAGAGAATTAAGAGTGTGGTGTATTTTTTAGGGTTTAAGGTTTAAGGTGTGGAAATTAAGGTTAAAGTTTAGAATTTAATTTATAAGTATTTTTTAGTGTGCGACATAGAAGGGGTATAGTTAGGGGCATATAATTTTTGTTTAGGTGTTTTTATTCTTATTACTTTGATGGGTGAAAATCGTCTATCTTCTAACCATGCTTCCATTTATGCCTCCATAATAAAATCGGGGGTTTAGGTTTAAGGTTTAGAGTTGAGGGTTAAGGCTTAGGCTTAGGGTATAGGAAATTTAGGGTGGGTGTATTTTTTAGGGGTAAGAAATAAAATTTAAGATTTGAAATTTAGGATTAGAGTTCCTAATTTAATTTTTAAATGTTTTTTAACAAGAAGAATAATCGGTGGTATGGTAGAGAATTTTTGCTCATATTTGAAGTAAAATTAAAATGAAATTGAAAAAGTAATAAAACATGAAGTCTTACGGAAAATAAGGGGCCGATCAATCACCGTCAACTGAAATTCGAATGCCATCTAAAACTAAAAGAGACGCATGAGCAATCTTAGGCCAATCCACTCCAATTTCTTGTTTGCATCTTTCACTTAAAAGAGGACAACCTTCAACATACAACTGTTTGAGGCGCTGCATGGTTTCCGGCAGACTAGATAATCGCCGGCAACGGGTGATCTCAACTTTTTCAAGTGACGTAAGGTTGTGCCACTCCGGTGAAGATACGAGCTTCTCACAATCTTTAATCACCAGATTCTTTAAAGTGTTGGCAGAGCGCCGTAGAAGCCAATGGGGTAGAGCCTCCAGCTTCGGCAAATCTGTAGTTTCCAACGATTGAAGGCTGAAACCTTGATAATAATCATCATCTTCTTTCTCTCTGAATCCCTGCGCCTCACTCAAATCAAGCTTTTCACAAATCCCAATAACTAGAGTTTGTAATGCAGTAAGATTGTTCAAACCATGTGGAAGTGACACCAAGTTCTTGCAACATGCAACAGCCAATGTATGAAGAGATGTGAGATTTTGAATGCCTTGGAACAAATACTCCAGATTTTCACACCCCCAGATGATCAAGAATTGAAGAGATTTCAAGTGTTGTAATCCATATCCATTGAGATCTCGTTGTTTTGTAGTTAATGATAGGAATACGAGCCTGGTCATGTTGCTCATATCCTTAGGCAGCTCTTCAATTTGATCACAACCGGCAAAACCCAGACTGAGCAAATTCTGCAACTCACAAATGGAGTCCGGGAGTTTCTTGAAGTGGCTACAGTCACAAAGGTTGAGATATCTTAAATGCTTCAAATTACCTATCCATTCGGGCAAGACCTCGAAAGTAGACCCGAAAAGATCGAGCACCCGCAAACGTCGGAACCTCAGACAGTTTTCATCCAAGGATTTGCTGCTGGTAATACCCTTTCCCATGTATGGAAACCTTAGTGTACGAACATGTCCTAATTTATTAAGGAATTCGGAAGCACTTTGGTCGGAGGAATCGGAGTTTATAAGGCACACATGCCGAATACTTGGGGCAATACTTTGCTTGAAAGAATTTACCAAACAACACTCATTCTTTGCTACTAATAATGCAAGATCATGTAACAAGTCATGCATTTTGAATACACCATAAAGATACGCCACTCTATGATCTTCAATAAGAAATCGCGAAAACAGGTCGTTCAAATACTGCCGACCAATATCAAACGGGTTTTCGTTTTCGTCGGAGGATTCAAGAAGACCGTGCGCCATCCAAAATGAGATTAACCCGAACTCGGTAAATTCGTAATCCTTGGGGAAGAGTGAGCAATAAGCAAAACACTGCTTCAACCGAGGAGACAGTTGATCATAACTTAGTTTCAGAACATAAACAACTTCATCATCTTTCTCCATTAGTTTCCAAGTCTCACTGTTTTTAACAAGCTTCCATTCCCGCTCCGAAGTTTTGGAGAAAAGCATGCTCCCCAAGGTCTTGAGTAGCAGTGGAACCCCTTTGCATTTCATGACAATTTCCTCCCCAATTTCCACAAGGTTTGGATATTGTTTCTCTTCCCCTTTCTTGAAAGCGAATTTGAGAAACAGAGATAAAGATTTGTAGTAAGGAAGAGCTTTCAACTTGTGTGGGGAGATTGTACCTATGATCTTGGCTACTTTATTACTTCTTGTGGTGACAACAATTCTGCTTCCGGCAGCTCCTCCCGATAACAACTGTTTGAGTTCGTCCCATTTTCTGTAATCTTCATTCCAGACATCATCAAAAACAATCAAAAACTTCTTACCATTCAAGCAGTCTCGCAAGGCCTTCTGTGATTGCTGTAAATTCATGCTTCCACGGTCTCCGTCGCCACCCCTTTCGGCTTTAATGGCTTTGACGAGTTTCAGTATTAGTTGTTGCAGATCAAAATCTTCGGAAACACACACCCAGAGTTTCAACTCAAAGTGATCATGCACACTTATGTCATTGAAAACAAGTTTGGCAAGAGTCGTTTTCCCTAGGCCTCCGATTCCAACTATGGCAAGCACAACTATGTCTTCTTCCGCACCGGATGGATCATCTTGCGTTAACATCTCCACAATTTTTAGTTTCTCATCATCTCTGCCGATCACCTCCGATGCTTGCACGAAGGAATGCGTCTCCCTGTCGAAGCGCCGGTCGTGCCTCGGGCAATCATGTATCTCAGTTAGATGAAAGTTGTTTTTCAACTCAGCTATATCACGGAATGTCTGCTCGAGTTCTTTAATCTTTTGGGCCATATTAACTCGAATAGCAAGTGGATTTGAGGTTGAGAGGAAATAGCCTACCTTCTCTCCGATGCTCCTCTCTTTCCGAACTTGCTTCCGCTGCGCTTCGATCTCGAATTCATCCAACACATCTTCTGCGTCGTAACAGGCGTCCCTCAGCCTTTGTAGCCAAACCCGGAGTTGATGCCGACGAGCCTGTTTCTCGTCGGCATCTAAAAGCACGGCTTTGATGGTGGTTAATGTGTGTCCAAGCTTTTCAAGGTCTCCCCGAATGCCCCAAGCTAGGCTAATTTCTTGATGGACAAGATCGCATAGTTTCGAAATCACATTTTCTGCAACGTTAAATACAAAGGATTCGGCCATGATTTTTGAGAGGTAAAACAGAAATATTTGAGGGAGAAATGCAAGGGAAATTAGTATAGAAGCAAGTGGAGGAATGGAGCAATTGTTTTTCATTATTGTTTTGTCTGGTATATGTGTTGCTTTCAATGCAAAGCACATGATAATGTTATTATTAAGACATAATTATAAATTTAGTTTTTAACAATTATTTTTTGTCTCTTTAGTTTTATTTTTTATACCATCTTTAACTTTCATATTTAAAGAAACTCTTATTATCTTGGTGATTGATAATGACACCACTTTTATCAAAATAAAAATATGTCCTTGCCTTTTCTCTATCTACATGTGTTAGGTTTTTGAGGAGAGACTATCCGGTAGTTGTTTAGCACGCGTTCCAATGATTTTCTCGGCGGTGGTTAGGGCCTAGGGGGAAGGCGGCACCTCCTTCACATGCCTTTTTTTTCTGTTTATTTCCTTTATTTTTAGTGTTGTGTTTTTTCTTTATCTTTTTTTTTTCTTCTTCTTCTTTTTTTCTAGTTTAACTGTGGATGATGGGGGTTTTGATGGTACTTTGTAAGTAGGGATGTAAAAACAGGTAATCGGTCAGGTTTCAGGTCGGGTTCTGTCAGGTCGGGTGAAATCGGATACATGTCATTTCAGGTAAAAAAAAATTGACTCGACTCGGGTCGGGTGCGGGTCCATTTTAGGTCGGGTCCATTTCAGGTCGGTCCATTTCAGGTCGGGTTAGAATGGGTCGGGTCCAAAGCAGATAATTGGCAGGTTAATTCGGGTTCGGATACATTTCAGGTCGGGTCCATTTCAGTTCGGGTTCATTTCAGGTCGGGTTCGTTTCAGGTCGGGTTCATTTCAGGTCGGGTCTATTTCAGGTCGGGTTCATTTCAGGTCGGGTGCATTTCAGGTCGGGTAATTTCAAGTCGGGTAGCTTCAGGTCGGGGTATTTTTGGGATTGAAATTCGTATTCAGTTTGAGTTCGGTCGTACAACCATATAAGTAGTTGATAGACTTTAGGTTGACCTTCGTCAATCGTCATTAATTTTGAGTTAATTATTTAAAGTCATATCAAATTATAATTATAAAACATTAGAGTAATTAAAAAAATAATCAAAATGGGTTAACAGACATATGTGTATGTATATATGTATACCCCTAAACAATGCCCATAAACCTCAACCCTTAAATCTTATAATCAATAATAATTAGAGTATAAGCCTAATCCCCTAATCCTTAAACTAATTTCATAACCCCAAATAAATAAGTTGACACATTTACCCCTAAACCCCAAACATGAATATCTAAATCTTACAGACACTATTCACTAATAATTAGAGTGCAAGCATAATCACACAATCCCTAAACTACTCTCATAGCCCCAAACAATCAACTTGACACACTTACCATTAAACCCTAAACATAAACTCATAAATCTAACAAACAAAATAAATTGAAACATAAAAAGTACATATCTAAAAATAAATTAAAACCAAATTATTAATTAGAGCCCAAATTATAAATGAATAAAATTATTAAACCTAATTACTTACAAAATCTTTATACGATGACCAAATTAAATTTAAAGCAAACCAAAAAGCTTAATAATTAATTAATTTATAAAGCATGGCCTAATTAAATAAAATTTAAAAAACTAAACATAAACCCTAACCATCTAATTAAGGAAGGACCTAAAGCATAATTAACCCCTAAATAAATAAAAAATCTCACCTCTCTCAATTTGTTTTATAGGCGGGAAAATCTCCCCCCCCCCCCCCCCCCCCCCGCAAAACCTAATTTTGTTTGAATGGCGGCAAACCACCCCAAACCCAATTTTGTTTAAAGGGCGGCAACCCCCATTTTATTTTTGTTTCATATAGTGCCAAATTCCCCCATTTTGTTTGATATGGTGCCAAACCCCCCATAATTTTCTATCAATCAAAAAAAAATTCCCCCATTAATTCAAAAAAAAATTCCCCTAAACTAAAAAATATTTTTTATTATATTAATAGTTATAATTAATTTTTTTAAATAAAATATTTCTTAAATTTAATGATCACAGTTAATAAATTGATTTAAATTTTAAATAATTTGTTTTAAATTCATCCATCACAACTTATTAATTTTTAAATTCATCCATCACACATATGTCTGTTAACTCAAAATTAATTTCTAGTTATTTTTTATTTTATATCTGTTAATTTTTTACTTAAGTGTATGAATTTTATTTTATATCTTAACTTAATTCTACATTTTGTAACTTAAGACAACAATTACTTAAAATGTTCTAATTAAGTAAAATCATATATTTTATAACTTTATCAATTTTGAACTGCAAAAGTTGTAGGAAGACTTACAATTTTTATAACTTGAATCTGTTAAGTATAAAATATTAAAGTTGTAAACTTTCAATTTTTTTATAATCTCTAAATTTACTTAATCTTTTTTCAATTATAAATGTTATACATAAGTTATAATTTCACTAAGTTTTATAAACTTGAAGAATCTGTTAAGTGTTAACTGTTAACTGTTAAGTATAAAAAAATAAAATTGTAGACTTATAAAATTGTAGACTTATAAATTTTTGAACTACAAATATTATACATATGTTATAACTTTAGTAAATTTTATGAACTACAAATATTATACATATGTTATAACTTTAGTAAATTTTATGAACTACAAATAAGTTTACCATTGTTATTTAATTTTTTATAATTTGTAAGTTTACAATTTTATTCAAGTTAATGAATAAACTTTAAAATTAAAAACAACTCTTCATTTAATTTTTATTTTCATAAATTATCAATTACTTATTCTTTTTTCAAACTTTAGTACTTAATATATATACATCACCTATATCAATATATGTAAGTGTATATGTATATACATTATATATGTATATGGTATATCAACTTTTATAAATTTTTTAATTCATCATGTCATAGGTTTCGGGTTAATTTCAGCTCAGGTCAAGAACAGGTCGGGTCACTTAACAGGTCGGGTTTAAAAGCAGGTCGAGTCCATTTCAGTCGGGTCCATTTCAGGTCGGGTCTATTTCAGGTCAGGTCCATTTCAGGTCGGGTCCATTTCAGGTCAGGTCCATTTCAGGTCGGGTCCATTTCAGGTCGGGTAAAATCGGATATCGGGTCAATTCAGTCGGGTAATTTCAGTTATTTGCCAGGTCGGCTTCGGGTTCGGGTTCTTTTCAATCGGACACAGGTCGGGTTTCAGGTCCAAATTAACAGGTCCAATTCGGGTTCGGGTCATTTTCAGTCGGACGCAGATCGGGTTCGATTGCTACAGTAACATGTCAAATTCGGGTTCGGATCAACAACAGTCGGTTGCAGATCGGGTTCGGGTCAACAAAAACTCGGGTCAAATCAGGTTCTGACTCGGGCAGGTTTCAGTCAGGTTATCAGGTTCTGACTTGTTTTTACAATCCTATTTGTAAGGGTGTTTAAATTCGGGTACTCGCAAACCGAGTACCTGATTTTTTTTATGTATTTTTAAAATTTATTTTTTTTAAAAAAAATACATAGAAAACACATAAAATTTTACGATATATATTTTAAAAACAAAAATTATTGACTTGGGGTTAATTTTAAGAGAAATATTTGGATATATATAGATATGTATATATTAAAGTTTATCGACAAAAGAAAGTATTAAAAATATTAATCTCGAACATAATTCTTCTTTCGAATCTCATATTGACAAATTAATATAATTATTTTGAAAATTTTAAAACTTAAAAGTATATAATACAAATATAAAAAAAAATTATGGATTTAAAATTAATTTATGCAAGTTCTTCTAGTGAATTCTATCTCGTTTTTTATGTTATCAATTCATTCTCTTACTTTCGATAACCTCTTAAAAGTATTTTATTATGTACTTGTTGATTAGTTAAAGAAGTTGGTGAGTCATCCCAAGCAAGGGAAAGAAGAAAGTGGATGCTTGTTGAAAAAAAGGAGGAAGCTTATGATTTCTAGCAATGCAGTACATTTCCAACTTTGAAGTGTTTATTGTGTATCCTAAAACATGATGTTTTGTAATGTTGAGTTGGTTCATGTTGAGTGTTAGGTTTTAGCAGGCTTTGAAATGATCAATTTTAATGCTTATGTATTTTAAGTTTGTTGATTGATAAAGTGAACAAGACGGTCCGATGATGGTCTAGGTGGTGATTATGATCATCTTTGAGAGAGACGACAATGACATTCAGAGAGCAAAACCAAAGAGAGATGATCATAGTCACCACCTAGACCATTATCGGACCATCATCTTCAACCCTTGTTTATTTTATCAGTCAACAAAATCGTTAAAATAGTTTTAGACAACTCTAAATTACTTATATAAGTTTTAGTAATCAATTAAGGCTATAATGGGTGAGTTTAATGAGGTGTTGAATGTGATTTTCAGTTTTCAATTGGTTTTAGACAACATGAAAATGGCCTTTTGACAATGGTTATAGTTAATGATTTGCTATGACCAGCATACATACATTATGCATTGTGCATTGGGATTGGAATTGAAAGGATGAAGACAATTACGGTTCACCCATTTATGGTTGGTAATCCCAAATATAAACTTGTGGTTCTACCTACATGGTTGATAAATCCACATATTACATATATATGATTGGTTTATCCGATTTAGGGGTGGTAATGGTTAACCGTTGGTTAACCATTAAGAATGAGTCCCTAATTTTCTATGCATTCTTAGATACATTCTCTATGCATTTCTCTCTAATTACATTAAGAACATATAACTTTTGCACTAAGAACATAACTTATAGGTTAACCGTTATAGTATTTTGGTTAACCACGAACACCCCTAATCCGATTCACACATGACAAATTTACTTTATCGGTGGTGTTGATTATGAAATTTTGGAGAAATATTTTTATTGGTAGTTAGGGATTAGTAGAATGCATTGCATTCACGATAGATGATACTATGTTGGAATGATTATTTTTCGAAATTAATGTTATACATGATTTATTAGGCTGTATGATATTGATGTTTGCTTGCGCTTAAAGGACATACTGAGCTCTCTAACTCGCTCTTTCATGATATTTCGTTATAAATACCCATTACCATTAGGATTTGATTTGGTACCCAGAAGATTGACATCTATTCTACATGTTACATGGTATGTTTTTACGGATTACTATATGTTCTATTTAATTGGATTATTTTTGTATTAGACTTTGGATACCTATGTTTTTAGGGGTTTCAGAATGGATTTTTTATGCATTTAGATATTTGGTTATTAATTATCAATAAGATAGATACACTACAATATTATTTATTATCTGCCTAATGCTTTTATTAAAGTCAGTGAACATTACCATTATTAGGGAAAACTACATCAGTGACCACCGAAGATATTGGGGATACCTATTTGAACCACCGAACTAAAAAAAACGTCAATCATACCACCAAACTTATTAAATCAACCTATTTTGACCACCGACGTTAAAAAATTAACGGTGGAGTGACGGAACTGCCACGTGGCAGTTGATGGATATATTTAAAAATTACATATTTGGTCCCTGTTATTTACATATTTTTTTAATTTAGTCCTAATTTTCAATTAATAAAATAATAAATTATTTAATTAGGTAGTGACACGTGTCAACACCTTACCTTATTGGAGGACTTTTAATTATTTAGATTTAATTTTATTAATTTATTTTCCTCCTCCAATCAGGTGGTGACACGTGTCACCACCTATTTAGAGGAGGAAAACGAAATTGAGCATAAAGCCACCCAGGGGATTCGAACCTGGGTGGTGTAGGTGGAAATGCAAGAGTTAAGCCACTGCACCAAGCCCAACATTATACTTTAAAACACTCAACTTAATATATAACTCTTATTGGTTTCTACATTTATAACCCAAAAGCTCAAACCCTAAACATTAATTTCACATATATAAATCCTAAACCCTAACCCTAAATATTTTAAATTAAACTTCAAACCCTAAAATTTTCAAATTAATTTCACGCTAAATATTTTAAATTAAACCCTAAACTCAAACCCTAAAAATTTCAAATTAATTCCATGTTAAATATTTCAAATTAAGCCTTAAACCCTAACCCTAAATATTTCAAATTAAACCTCAAACCCTAACCTTAAACCATAAATTTCAAATTAATTACACGATAAATATTTAGGGTTTAATTTGAAATATTTAGCGTGACATTAATTTAAACCCTGAACTCAAACCCTAAAAATTTCAAATTAATTCCATGTTAAATATTTCAAATTAAGCCTTAAACCCTAAACCCTAAATATTTCAAATTAAACCCCAAACCCTAACCTTAAACCATAAATTTCAAATTAATTACATGATAAATATTTAGGGTTTAATTTGAAATATTTAGCATGAAATTAATTTAAACCCTAAACTCAATTTGAAATATTTAGGGTTAGGGTTTAAGGCTTAATTTGAAATATTTAACATGGAATTAATTTGAAATTTTTAGGGTTTGAGTTTAGGGTTTAATTTAAAATATTTAGCGTGAAATTAATTTGAAAATTGTAGGGTTTGAGGTTTAATTTAAAATATGTAGGGTTAGGGTTTAGGATTTATATATGTGAAATTAATGTTTAGGGTTTGAGCTTTTTGGTTATAAATGTAGAAACCAATAAGAGTTATATATTAAGTTGGGTGTTTTATAGCATAATGTTGGGCTTGGTGCAGTGGCTTAACTATTTCATTTCCACCTACACCACCCAGGTTCGAATCCCCTGGGTGGCATTTATGCTCAATTTCGTTTTCCTCCCCTAAATAGGTGTTGACACGTGTCACTACCTAATTAAATAATTTATTATTTTATTAATTGAAAATTAAGACTAAATTAAAAAAATGTGTAAATAACAGGGACCAAATGTGTAATTTTTAAATATATCTATCAACTGCCACGTGGCAGTTCCGTCACTCCACCGTTAATTTTTTAACGGCGGTGGTCAAAATAGGTAGATTTAATAAGTTTGGTGGTGTGATTGACGTTTTTTTTAGTTCGATGGTTCAAATAGGTATCCTCAATATCTTCGGTGGTCACTGGTGTAGTTTTCCCTTATTATTATCTACGTATAACATTAAGATCTGTCCTTAATATCTAGATTGGTTTATAGGTTACCAGTTCAAACTCTCGAACTGAGAGACCCACATAATAAGTTTTTTAAAGCTTAGATAATATTTACATGCATTAAAACTATTTTTGGAAAATGGGATGTTATTATGAAATTCCATATAAATATTTTTGTGATAAAGTAAATTTCTTGATTAGAGACTCTACTACAGATCTAACTTAGGTGTTTGGCTTTTTATATTTGTAGAGACTTAGATAAACTTCGGTGGATACTTGTATTGATAAAGGTCGTAGAGTCACTTGAGGTAGAGTCGGTCAAGGTCGTGGTCGTGAAGTTGTAACTGTTGAAGGTGATTACGGTATAATATTTATTCATAGATATTTTTAATCTTTTGATAGTATACATATACTGTATAGACATAACGATTTAAACTCGTGTCTTTTATGATAAACAATGTCTATTTTTCTACTGAAACACTTATTGAGTTCAGCTCATGCTTATGGTTTTAGGAACCCAATTTCTAGTAAACTTTGAGATACACGAGTAGAGTTCTTATGGTGTAATAAAAGGACTTATCTGACAGAGGCTGAGTATTGGATTGGGTATATTAAGTGGATTTTTGATGATATAATTTATTTTTTAAGGTTTGAATTATGACATTATGTATAAAAAAATTAAATTGATATGAACGTCTCATAATTAATATTTATAGTATATGAATCGTATTACTCAGTCAATAAATTAAATATTGATGACTATACCAAAAAATCAATCAAATATCTTATATATTTAAATGTTTGGTTCAACAAAGATTTTAGAAGAAATAAAAAAATAGTAAGTCACTTAGATCGTTCAATGTGACATTTTGAATTCTTCGATTGGGTCTAATCGAATTTGAGATGTTACATGATTAAATGGTTTGTTTTTCTACATTAGCTCAATGAGATATTTTGTTGATTTTTTAGTATAGTCACCGATATTTGATTCATTGATTGAGTAATATAAATCAAGTACTGTAGACACTCATTATGAAGGTAACTCTATCAACTAAATTTATTTTATTTGTAACGTAATAATTTAAATCTTATATATTATTTAAAAAGTTTAACGTATGATCACATCAAATCAAATCAAATAACGATATTAATATTTAAAATTTTTCTAATAATTTTGTAGTAGACGAATAACATAAAGAGTTTTTTTTTTGAAAGATAATAACATAAAGAGTTATAAAGTCAATATAAAATTTATATTGCATCATATCTTGAAACAAACCATACATGTCCATCCGTAACCAGCCAACAGTCGATAAATAGGGGACCTTCTTTTCATAATTATGAATGCTTTTTCTAACAAGAAATTAAGCACAATAACGTTAAAAAACCCTTGCTGAGGAGTAATTATATTATAAACCCTTTCTACTAGGGGTGAGCGTTTGATCAAGTTGAGTTAAAAAATTTTGAGTTATTTGAGTTGACGAATCACATTTTACAACTCAAACTTTATTTAAAAAATTTTCGAGTCAAGTTTTCGAGTTCCTATAAAAATTTAATTGTAATTATTTATTTTGTTATATTACGTTTTGATTCCAATTTAAACGGCTTTCTCTAATCATATAAGATATGCATATATATATATATTTCTTCATATTTATTTATATGTGGCAATATTTTTTTATATTTTTATATATCATTATATATATCATTAAAAATTGAAGGACTCGTATGAACTTAAAAACAAAATTACTAATAAAATTAATACGTATTATATTTTTTTATGTCATACTCATAAGCAATGCTCATATATTATTTTAATACTTAAAATATAAAAGGAAACACGATATTATTATTGATTTCTTCTTCCCCGTGATATAATTTTTCAACCTATAATTTAATTTCTCGAATGACAGGTAGGAGAAATTAATAGTAACATCGTCTTTCCTTTTATATTTTAAGTATTAAAATAATATATGAGCGTTGTTTATGTGTGAGTATGGCATAGAAAAATAAATGATGCGTATTAATTTTATTGGTTGAGCTTATATCCTATGTGATAGAAAGGGTCTATAATATAATTCCTCCAATATATAATTTTAAATATATACTGATTTTGATCATCGTGAGTAGGGGTGATAATGAGCCTGATCGGCTCGCGAGCTACTCGGGCTCGACTCAGTCAAAGCTCGACTCAAGTGAGCTCGACTCGGGCTCAGGCTCCGCTCGAAAAGCTCGTGAACAGGCTCGAAATCTACATATGCACTAAAATAAATTGTGTGTTTCTATTTTCTTTCATTAGTTGATTGTTGTTTAATTTTGTATTTTCTTTAATTATGTGTTTGCATTATAAAAGTATTTATTGATTATTTGGATTAATCTAATTTTGACACTTTTTTTCCTTTTCGGTCATTGAATTTTGTTTTAGTGTTGGTTATGAAATTGATTTTTAACGAATATTTTATATAAAAAAACTATAACAAATTTTTTCATTTTGAGCCGAGCCGAGCCGAGCCTGACGAGCTTCGAGCCCGAGCCGAGCCCAATAAAATTATTTTCGAGCCGAGCCCGAGCCGAGTCCAATTACACTGTTTCCGAGCCGAGCCTGGCCAGGCTCAGGCTCAGCTCGGCTCATTATAACCCCTAATCGTGAGGATGCTTTAACCTTTCAACAAGTAACCCGCTCTCGAAGCCAATTTTAAATTGGTTTTTAAACGCATTTTTTCTAAATTGTCATTTAAAATAGATTTTCAAAATTATTTTATTAAAAACAATTTTATAGGAGCTCAATTATACTTACCCTAAAATGATCGACGGCGATTCCTTCTTTTAAAACAATAGTTTAAAAATATATTTTTGAACCTAAAAAGATTCCGACATAACTTCTATAAATTTTATTTGTTTGCACTACTGTAAAACATATAAAATTTAAATTGTTTAATTTATTATAAAGACATTAAATACCACATTTTTACTGTAATTTAAGAACAAACTTTATGCTCTAAGCAAGAGAGGCATTTTAACGTAATTTTGCTTCATTTCTTGTTAGAAAAAGCATTCATCTTCGTTAGCTACCTAATATTGGGACCCTGGAAAGTTTGTTTTGTTCGTTCCTGATGGTATCAAAATCCCGCTACGTCGAGATATTTTATCTTTTTTTCTTTCTTGAGAAAATAGATATTATTGGGGAAAATTGACTTTATTTTTTTTCTCTCTCCACTCAGACCAACCCACGTGTTTGGCCTTCTTATATTTAAAGTGGTCTAAGGTGGTCCTTGTTGATTTACATGAAATTTCATGTGTTCTATATTACTCGGATCAGAGAGTAAACTAGTGATGTTTTAGTCTTTTAGATATATACTCTAATGATATGAATAAATTTTTTTTATCTTTTTTAGTGTCTCTATTTATATCTCTACATTAAAAAATTAAATTTAGAGTTTAATGTTAGAGTTTAGAGAAAATTAAGTATAATATATTTTTAAGGTGTATAATGTATGGTTTAAAATTTAAAATATAAGATTAGAGCTTTAAATTTAATTTTTATATATATATTTTTTAGTGTTGTGTATAAAAAATATCACTAAAAAAGATAAAAGATTTTTATCCCGATGATACTATTATTCCGTATCATTATGGAAAAAGACTCGAATAAAGTGGACACAAAGCAATGATAGTCTGTCTGCTGTCCCTTATTCAATGCTGTGGGGGAGATCACAAAAAGAAAGTCCCCTATTTATTGACTGCTTGGTTTGTGTGATTGTGTCGGGATATGCGATATAAATTTTATATTGATTCTATCAATCTTATATATCATCGGTCTATTATAAATTATTAACAAAATTTTAAATATTAATCGTTAATTGATTTAGTGAGGTAAAATCGGGGGCGTATTCTTTAAGAGGTTAATTGGGTTATAATCTCTTGAAGTTTTGAGAAATTTAAATTTTATTCTTAAAATTTTAATAATTTTAATTTAGCCCCCTCAAGATATTTAAAATTTTAGTTTTAAAATTTTAAATATTTTTAATTAAATTATCTCTCTAATTTTTTATTTTTTTGTAAATATCTTAGAATTATTAAAACAATTTAGTTAAACTCTTATTTTTTTTAAATCTTTGTTAAAGCCTCTAATTTAAAAAAAAAATAAGTTACCCCTCAAATTTTTACTTCAAGTTTCGCTTCCGGGATAAGATGTTAAATTTCTCAAACAATGTTTATAACTTGAATTATGATGTTGTGTTGAACATACTTGATTGATAGCATCGTCCTATTACGTTCTCTAAAGTACTTAATTTGTATTACTCAGTCAACGAATCAAACAGTAGTGGCTAGGGGTGGAACGCCCTTAGGACTAGTGGGCTGACCCCCACAAAAATATTAAAAATTTGAAATTTGTATGGTAAAACTGCTTTTTAACCCTTAAAATATATAATTCATTATTGACTCCCTAAATTTAGAAATTTTTAAATGACCATCTCAATAAGTAATGTTGAGTTCTACTATAGTCGGTGACTATACCAAAAAATCAACAGAATATCTCATATATTTATGTTTTATTTGTTTTTGAATGATAAATTTAGTCATATACATTTACATTTTTATCAATTTGACTTCAATTTCATTTTGGGCTAAATTTGATCACAATATAATTTTAGTCAAATTGTTACAGTTTTAGTGAAATGCTTATTAAACAATTAAAATTTTCATAACAATGGCGCGACAGTCTACATTTACTTGACATTATTTTCTAATAATAGTTTAAGGTACAACATATTATTTATTTGTATTAGTCCATACATGAATCAGATGTTAACGTTATACAAAGTGAACAACAAAATTTAATTCAACATTTTTAAAATTTAAGGATAATTAATTTAAAACATTCTAAATTTAAAGTATGTTATCAGATATATTAAAAGAAAAAATAGAACTAAAATTATAACAAGTGTCAATTTATTTCTTTTAAATTTAAAAAGTATTCAAAGGCATTCGATGATTTGTAATCCTATTGTTAAAAATGAAGTTTCGCCGACTAATATTCTTTTATCTAACAATGTGTTAATTGTGGTGCATTAAAATAAAGGCATAATGTCAAAAAATACCTTTAATATTTGACTGAATAGTTATTTTAATTTTTTTTGACAAATTTAATTCGAACATTTTATTTTTGGTCAAAATGGCCACTCTATTGATGAAAATTGTTAGTCAATTGACGATAAACAACTTGAAATGACGTGACAAACTTACATGACAGTACACGCCACGACAACAGTGTTATATAGACAAATATGCTAACTTTACGTAATAACACATCAATCAAAAAAAATATTTTTATAAAATTGTACAAAATATAAAATATTTTTCTTCTTACGCGTCATTATGTTAAGTCATTTCAAGTTATTTATCATTTCATTAACAGTTTTCATCCGCAGATGAGTTATTTTGACCCGAAATGAATAAGAATCAAAATAACTATTCATTCAAACGTTAGGGACATTTTTTGTCTTTATACAACTCAAATGAGATTTGTGAACCCGGGTTTTATTATAATAGAAAAATTATTTGAAAAGTAGGTTGTATAAATTAAAATGAATTTGTTTATTTTAAACTTTAGAGTTTAAAGTTAGAAACTATATTTGAAATTTAGAATTAAAAGTTTATGTTTTATAATTTAAATACAGAAGATTATATATTTTCTACACAATTTATATATCAAACTAAGATTTATATCAACAAATAATATCACTAAGTGTTCGATGTTGTGCTAAGTTACATTATACTCTTTAGAAGGAAAAAAAATTAGGTTTGAAACTTTGAGACATTATTATTGAAAGGGACACCGGACACCCATTAAATCCAGACATAACCCGCAAATGAAAATAAAAAATACCGAAAATTAAATATAACATATAAATACACTAATAAAAATTTGATTAAAAAATTCAAATGAATCCTAAATGCTTTTGTTTTTTTATTTTACATGCGATGAGTATGGATTTTTTAGAAAGAAAAAACTCTAATTTAAGAAAACTGGCTTCACGCCGCCCAACAAATAATATTATATCCTTATTAATATTTATTTATAAAAAAAAATTAGAATGTATAACATACCGCCATTTACCAATAATGCTACACTGTTATTCATCATTAAATATTTAATATTTTTTAAATATTAAAATTCGTAAGATCTTAACATATAATTAATTATATTTTAAAATATAAATTAGAATTAAATAATCTTTTCATCTTTTAATTTCTTGCTTCTTTTTTAAACTTAATCCCGTTATCACGTAAATAAAATAAATTTGAACATACTTAAAAGTAGGAAAGGCGAAGGTTTCTGGCTCGCATAGATGCCTTGACAGGAACATTTCAAGCAACATTCTCATTTAGTTATATATTTCACTTTCATGAATAATTCGTGGTTTTTTGTTGATGCTGAAATTTTCTTTTTTGTAGTTTATCTAATTCAATAATTTTAAATGGAATACTTATTTTTTTAATATGTTGACCGACAGTTCATGGAACAAGAGATGATAATGAAGATTTTAATCTCCATCAAACACACATGAATTGTGCCTTTTGTCTTCTATATTAAACTCATGTTTTTTTTGCCATTTATTTGAGTTCAGAAATTTTTTCATTTAAACTGTCATATCAACTGGGTAAATTACCCACTAAGTATATAAATTTTTCTTCGTATGATAATTTTATTTTTTTCTCGATAATAATAGTCATAATTAAAATGATAATTACGCTATTGAAAATCGAAAACTGAACGTATTATTTGTCTGGAATAACTGTAAATGACAACTTTTTTTCGTTTTCGTTCTCTCCTCCATTAACTGTACATCCTTCCTCAATCCTTAATCTTTAAATTTCCGATCCTTAATTTCAAAATACTCAAATTTCTAAATCATCAAATCCTAAAACATTAATTCTAAATTAAAGATTAAAAAATATCAGGAAACAAAAGGATGAAATGGTTATTAATGCAAATTTTAACTTTTTTAAGATATTGTTAATTGCATGTCGATTCTATGAGAATTTTAATATTTTTATTTAAAAATCATTAAGAAATTAATGATGTATAGCGTTAGTGGCGTGTAACGGTATATATGTGTCACTCATTCCAGACTCATACTTATTTATATAGTTTTAATAGACTTAATAGATTTTTCAAAAAAAAATTAATAGTTATTTTATTTTTGTTTAATCATTGGTATCTAAGTCATTAATCGATTAATTCAAATTAAATTTTATAAAAATTTAATATTAAAACGAACTTTTCAATCTAATTTTTTTATTCACAACATCAGTCGAATCCTATAGCGTTGTATGAGTATCCCAATTCCCATGTATCAAGATACAGTGGTTGTTGGTTCTAAAGGTTATTAAATTGACACGTTGGTACATGAAAGTATATTAATTTCGGTCGGAAATAGTGGTTTGATATTATTATCGAGAGTCGACAGTTGAGGAGTTGGAGAGCTTGAACAAACCAAGCCAAAGGCAACGAAAGACTTGGCTTGAGAAGCGGTCGTACTCCTCATCAACCCCAAATTCATCACCTTCTACCGCCGCAAAATGGATACGACCCCGCTGCTAAACGGAGCACCACCTTCGGCCACGTTGTTGGAGAACGGAGACTATGCGCCGGTGAAGACCTTCAAGGAAGCGAAGCGGGTGTTTTGGATAGAGACGGTAAAGATTTGGAAGATCGCCGGTCCCATTGCTTTCCAAATAATTTGCCAATTCGGAACCAACTCCTTTACTAACATATTCGTCGGCCATATCGGCAACATCGAACTCTCCGCCGTCACCATTTCTCTCACCGTCATCGGAACTTTCTCATTCGGCTTCATGGTTCTCTCTTTTTCTCTCACTACTATGATTTATACCTTTTTTTTTGTCTTCCCGCCCTGATTATGGAAATGCAGCTTGGCATGGGGAGTGCACTTGAGACACTTTGCGGCCAAGCTTTCGGCGCCGGACAAAAGCACTTGCTCGGCGTTTATATGCAAAGGTCCTGGATTATCCTGCTGGCTTCCTGTTTCATTATCTTGCCGTTTTACATCTTCGCCACACCAATCCTTAAATTTCTTGGGCAAGATGAAGAGATCGCTGAGTTAGCCGGGGAATTCACTCTACTCACAATCCCACAGCTGTTTTCGCTGGCCATAAACTGCCCAACCGGGAAGTTTCTTCAAGCTCAAAGCAAGGTGAAGGTGCTGGCATGGATTGGGTTTGTGGCTTTGGTTCTCCACATCGGGATCTTATGGGTGTTCATTGATGTGTTCGGGTGGGGTACAACCGGTGCGGCCATAGCATTTGACATTACCAACTGGGGGATCACTCTAGCTCAACTGGTTTATGCTATATTTTGGTGCGACGAGACGTGGAATGGGTTTTCATGGCTGGCGTTCAAGGAGATATGGGCCTTTGTTAGACTCTCTATTGCCTCCGCCGTCATGCTTTGCCTTGAAATCTGGTACATGATGAGCATGATCCTTCTCGTCGGCCACCTTGATAATGCTGTCATTGCAGTCGGCTCCCTTTCCATTTGGTGAGTTGGGGCAGTTGCCCCTCTGATTTTTTTTTTATATAATTTTTTTTAATATAAAATTCTGCGTCCGTCCTGCTTATAAACATGTGTGTGAGAGCGCGCTTTATTAGTATTTATTTTTCACTATACTTCTCTGCATTTGCATGACAGTATGAACTTGAACGGGTGGGAAGCTATGTTGTTCATTGGAATAAACGCTGCTATGAGGTAAATCTCAGATATTATATTGAGTTTTGCATCATTTTTCATACAGAAAGTTTTCGTATTAAATAGAGATGGAAATCATCTACCCATAACTATGCTCTCATTAGTACTTTTATTTTAAAATAATGAGTTTAGTGTTTATTGTTTGAGATTTAAAGCTTTGATTTAGGGTTAGGGAGTAGGGAATTAGTGGTATGATGTATCTTTAAGGTTTAGGGTTTAGGATGTGGAAATTAGGGTTAGAGCTTAAAATTTAACTTTTATGTGTTTTTTAGTATGTGGCATATAACGAGATATGGTCAAGGGCAGAATATTTTTACTCATTAAATGATGGCTCGAACAGAAGCAACCTTAGTTATAACTGATAATAAATTAATATTATATTAATCGATTTGATTAATATATCTGGTAAAATTAATTGAAAGTCTATAATTGTTTGCTTATTTGAACAAACAAGACATATACAAAGATATAATTATATTGAATGTTTGTTTTAATAATTAATTATTTATCAATATAGTATTAGATTTTAAAAATTAATTTTATAATATAATATTATTAAGTATATTTGAAAGGTGTATGTATTAATTTATTATTTATAAAATTAATTTTTAATATAATTATATTATTTATTAAATTTAAATGATATTTGAAGTATACGTATTAATTACATCTATGTAAAGGAAAATAATAATTTAAATTATATATAAGAATATGTTTAAGTTAAGTTGCATATTGAGTTATTTATTTGGATAACTTTCTTTGTAATTGTCATTTACAAAAGAAATTTTACAATTTTTATATACAATTCTCTAAACTAAAAAAATGCCCCTAATAGCTTATTTTAATTTTAGTTCAAGTAGGGTGGCAATGAGGTGGGGACGAGGATGGTTTTGCATTCCTCACCTTATCCCCAACACTTATAGAAATATTTTTAGGAAATTTCTATTAAATCCTTGATGATTTTTTATCCACATACTCTTTATGCGGATTTAGAGGAATCACATCCAAAAATAATAAACAAAACTTATTACTTTACGAGCCAAAAATTAAAATATATGATCAATTTCAGTATACAAGTTATATATTCGTCACACTTCAAAATATATGGCCAATTTTAATAGTATTTGTTGTCGAATCAATGTTACTCTGTAGTATATTTTTTTATGTTTTGTAAAATATCTGGGATTGCTGCGGATATTTATTGGATCCCACAGAGATTTATACGAGTACGGTTCGAGGATCTCTAAGGTGCGAATATAACAATTATTGTCCAAATTCTCATTTGAGTTTCGGGGATAAAATTTCTCTTTTACTGGTTGAAGATTTTGATTATTCTCTATCCAGCCGGTTCAGATCCCACGATTTTCGATTATTCCCCACCAGATTGCGACTGTTGACTCAAGACTCTATTTATCAAACAGGGTTTATGTGTTTGTATAATTTCCAAACTGAATCAAAAGGCTTACTGTTTTATTGGCCCTGTAATGACAGCGTACGGGTTTCCAATGAGCTAGGATGGGGACATCCAAGAGCAGCCAAGTACTCGGTGTATGTTACAGTGGTGGAGTCTCTCCTCATCGGCCTTGTATGCATGGTTCTACTTGTGATAACCAAGGACCACTTTGCTGTCATTTTTACTAGCAGCAAACAGATGCAACAAGCTGTTTCTCATCTAGCATATCTTCTCGGTATCACCATGGTTCTTAACAGCGTACAGCCCGTCATATCAGGTCTCAATGTGCTCCATTCCCATCACCCTCTTTGCCCCTGAAATTAATATTGCCTAACTTCTGCAACTTTTCTTATGCCTATATATTATTCTGCTAGGTGTTGCTGTTGGAGGTGGATGGCAGTCTTTGGTTGCTTATATTAACTTAGGTTGCTATTATGCTTTCGGTCTTCCCCTCGGCTACCTACTCGGTTATGTTGCCGACTTCGGAGTCATGGTATGCTATTTTCCTGGTTTTAGACATTTCCATTGCTTTGGTATAGAGCTATGATATTCCAAGAACAGCACTGAAAATGTACATGGTTATGGGACTCTGACCAAAGCAAGTGTTGTAGGGACTTTGGGGAGGTATGATTGCTGGAACTGCTTTGCAAACCTTGCTGCTTTTGATTGTTCTTTGTAAGACAAATTGGAACAAGGAGGTTAGTTAAAATTGCTTTTGGTAATTAAGTAAAAAAAGTGCTTTTGGTAAAACAAACATGAATTAATTAATTCATATGGCATTGCATTTGCAGGTGGAACAAACGTCGGAACGTATGAGGAAATGGGGTGGCCAAGATATCACTGGGACAAAGAGTAGCGTTTAGATCAGTTGTTAGAAGTACATCCACAATTTTAGGTGAGTCTAGTTAGCAGCATGGTTACTATTCGACTACGGTACGACAACAACCGAAATATCACAAAACAAAGAACCTAAAATGTTACCCATCAACTTAAAATATTAACACTTTTCGACAACATTTTAAGTTAATTGTCACTTAAGTTGGTGAGTAATATTTTAAGTACAATGTTTTGTAATATTTCGACCAACATCGCACTGTAACCATGTTGTACATTAGACTCACCCACAATTTCCATTATCATTAATTATTTGCTATATTGTTATGTAGGCTGACTTCATATTATATTATTCAACTTTAGGCATCTGCTGCATAAAGTTAATGCTTATGTATCAAACAGATTTTGCCAGGATTTTCCCCAATCTATGTAGGCACCATTGGTGGAGGAACAGATGTGCTAAAATTGATACGGAAACAAGAATTTAATAATTGTTATAGTTCTGCAGAAAACAATGATGAAACATTACAGTAAAAACCGAGCATTAAAGCTTCGGAAACATTATGCTGCAGCCTTCTGTTTCTTCGGCATTCGGTAGCCACCAACAACACAGGCATGGTCACGTTCAAAAGGTTCAAGAGTGACTTGCTCAAAAGGCTTGAATTGCTCCTGTTGCAATTTCTTAACTTCGCTCTGGAATACGGCCTCAGCAGGAACAGTAGAGTCGATGCAGTTTGCCTGAACAAATATATCCATTCCAGTTTAGGAAAACATAATGAACAAGAAGCTTTATGAGGAAATTGAAGCCACATGAACTTGGCTCCAAAAAGTTTCACATTTCACTTCAAACTCATTTTTCAAGTACTAACCTTGATTGAAATAACAAAATGACCTCCGGCTTTCAGGAAATACGATGCATTCAATGCCAAAATCCTAGCCTGCAAATTAAGTAAGAAGAAACAAAGGATCAGAAACAAGATGTGAGTTAGATAAGTGTCAAATTATCCAAACTCGTTTGTGAAAAAAGGAGCACCGATGAATATGAATGCTCTACTTTTCAACTTTCAGCAACGCACATGTAAAGAAAGAATGAAAGAACTTACAAAACAATGAAAAGAAGTTTCTGAATACTGGTGTGAAATTAGACGTTTTAACATTGAAAGAAACAAAAAAACAACTTAAAACAAAAGAATATATATAATTACTATTAAGAGAGTCAGGAAATCAATGCCTTAGTTGAGAAAAAAAAAGTTTCAAAACTTTGCAAAGGATTCAAAGCATCTGAAACTCTGTATTTCATCATATCCGAGTAAAATGGAAATACTCATTGTAGCCAAATACTTGCATATGTTAAAAGAAGCCCATAAACACACTATCTAAAAAGGATTCTACAAAAATCAGAAAACAATTCAAAGTTCACAGCTTAATATTGCATCAGAAACTCGAGTTTGCATCACCCATGCAGTCTTGAAGGGGAATCCGAGTATAGTTCATCATATGCATATGATAGATAAAGTTATTCCAGAAATTTGAAGATCGTTGTATGCTTTGAAAACAGGACACTGATGAATAAACACATACAGATAGAGTTTAGCAGCTCAAAGCAAATTTGATATGCTGGATGCACTCATTGATGTAAATAGAGAACATGCACAATCAAAGGTATATACGTATACAATCAAGGTCCAACACACTACACAACAATCTCAGCTACAGAAAACCTAAAAAACTTAACCTGATCAGGCTGAGCAACATCGGAAAATATGACATCCACCATGCCAACAAGCATTCTGTATTTTACGGGATGCCTGGCATCTTCAATGATAGGTATAACATTGGTTCGCTTCTTAGCCATGTTTACCAAGTCTCGACCACTTCGGTGGGAAAATTCCACAGCATAAACCACCCCATTCTGATGAACAGACAAACAAATGATAAGCAACTTTGAAAGATACAAACGAAACAACAACAATGTTTAGGGGAATACTAAACTTACAGGACCAACAACATCAGATACATGAGAAACGGTGGTACCAGAAGCAGCTCCAAGGTAGAGAACCTTAGCACCAGGTTTCTTGATTAAACCAATATAAAATCCAATTAGACAAGTTATATTAGTAAAATATTGGAAAAGCAAAGGAAAATGAAAGATGAAAGCTTACAATCCATATATTATCAACTCCGCCGAGAATCGCAGCCGCCAACTTAGATCTGAAAGGATTCCAAACCCTGTATTCAACTTTGGTCCCATCTTCATTCTGTTAAGTCAAAATCATGAGGCCCTCTTCTATTACAAAATTAATCATATGCCGTCTTACCAAGAAATCACATGGAAAACCAAAATACTCAATTAACCAAATAAAGAGCAGATTCAGTAGAACATATGTACTATTTTGTAGGACTGAATAAAATGAAGGAAATGGAGTGAGTTCTTATAAAGACTAGATGACCTGAACAGCAATCCTTTTTTCATTGTAGACAGCCTCACCGGGGACCATGTTCTTAGTAACCAGAGCATCTTCTTTACCCTTGGCAACAAAAACCCCATCGTGTCTATGGGGCTCTACTACAACCTTGCTCCCACCTTTCATTCCGCCCCTTCCTCCTCCACGCCCTCTTCCTCCACCGCGGCCACCGCGGCCACCACCTCGGGACCTCATGCCACTGCCTCCTCTATCGCCACTTCTTCCACCACCACCACCACCTCTCCCTCTCCCTCCATCACCTCTGCCCCTAAACCCACCACCACCACGGCCTACACATAATCAAAACAGTTAGAAAAACAACTGGTAGACTATAAATTACTTAGAACAGATAAAAATTAGAGTTACTCGTTACCTCTTGGAGGTCTCATCCTGAGAGAGTTTGAAAGCAAAGAGAGCGAAAAGCGAGAAACTAGAGAAACAGAGAGAAGAGAGGCGATGTAACGGTTTGGGGCAAATGTTAAGGTTTATAGTTTTATATTCAAGCAAATTAGGGTTTATGGTTATGTAAAAAAAATAGGGTTTATACTTCAGATAAGACAAGACAATCAATATTTAGGCTAAGGCGTGTAAAAACCCCTTTTAATTTTTCCTTTGTTACATAAAATAATTTCCATTAAAGAAAGAAGAGCATTGCAGCAGACAGGCCCGGTATACTACCCAAAAGGCTGAAAACAAAGAAAAACAATAGGCCGATAAAGAATCTAGCCCAGTCCAAGCTAGTTGCCATCAAGAGAAGAGGGAAGAAAGCAGATAGTCATGAGTCGGGTTGAGTCGAATTTTTAGTTGACATATATTTAACTTAAAATTTTTAACACCTACGTCTGAACCCAACCCGATTCTCTCTTTTTAAAATGTTCCACCATACTCGAAATTTAGAATGAAAATCTAAACCCGAATTGGCCTGACATAAGTAAAGAATTATTATTTTTATTTTTATTCAATAAAATAGAAAGTTAAATGAAAAATATATATAAAAAGGTGGACATTATAATAATTATACGTAATTTTTAAAATAAAATTAAAATATGATCTTAAGTGGGGTTGGGTTTCGTGGATTCTGAGTCAAATCATCCATGAGCTACAAGCATGCCACTAATGGAGACCATGTAGCTGCAGAGCTCCAAAAGAAGCGCCCACAACCTCTTTACGAATCAGTAGTGAATTTAGAATTTTAAGAATGAAGTTTAAAATATTTTTTCTAAATGTAATTTTTTATATTCACATATTAAATTATTTTTTTTAAATACACTAAAATAAGTTTGTTTTCTAAAATAATAGGATAAGTTGCTCCCTGAGTACTACTTGCATTCGCCCTGTTGCAAACGAATATTAACACCAACTATCATCTCACCCAACCAAAGAAATTATTATCCTGTTTTTAGTTGCGTTTAGCAACCTAAAAGCACTTTAAACTTTTAGTTAAAATAGGTTATTTTTTGTTGCTTTTAAAATTAGTTTTTCTACTCAAATCAAAAAGTTAGATTTTATAGCTTTTGGGTGGAAAAGCTAATTTAAAAATAAAATTACTTTTTTACTCTTGTTATTTAATTATAATTTATTGTTAAAATCATGTTTATGCATCCATAATTGTGAAATAATATATATTTTATAATATTTATATTGAAAAAATTGTTTTATTTGTAATTTATTTTATATTTATTATTAATTTGTAAGTGGTATGCCCGTATATAATCTACAATGTACTTTATATTTTCAAATTAAATTTTTTTAAAAATTAAAATTTTTATTATAATTGAAATTGATTTATTTCATATATAACATTAACTAATTTGAACAACACCCAAGCTTATTTTTACTTTTCAATATCATGTCTAAAATAGATATTTTATCTCCTCAAAATCACTTTTTGACATCAATGACAAACACTGACCATCTTTTCAAAACTACTTTTCAACAGCTAGTTTAAAAATCATTTTTTTCACCACACTTTTTAAAAGCAACCACAAACTAAACCTTAATCTATGATGGACTCAACTCGAAGTAAAATGGAAACAACAAGATATACAGAAAGGCTGTCTAAACTAAAAAGACTAATCGTTTTGTCAAGTAACCAATTAAGGCTTAATTAAAAGAAGAAGAAAATTATTAGATAGTTTCGACTCATCATCAAAGGTGAAATTAAGTGAAGACATGGAAGTCACGCCCTCCAAATTTTGAAAAATAAAAATTTTGCCCCTTGAAATTTTAGAATATTTAATTTGACTTCCCGACATTTTTAAAATTTCACATCACATTTTAAAATTTTGATTTCTTTAATTAAATCCCCCAAATGTTTTGAAAATTTGTGAATAAAACTCTTCAAAAAAAATTCCTGAAAATTTCACTTTCAATCTCTATTTAAGAAAAAGATAAGTTGGCCCCACAAATTTTTCCTTCAAGTTGCGCCACTGTTCATTACGTCATTTGTGGTCTCAGCCAATAAGGTCTATTCATTTTATTTTATTTCAAGGTGAATATTCACTTCTTTTTTACATGTAAATAAGGCTCCGTTGATTTTTTAGGCCAAATGGAAGTCAATATTTGAAATATAGGGGGTGTTAGAAATATTTGAAGATATAGGTCATTTTCTACAATACACGGGGGACTTCGCCACCTGCACATGTTGAGGTTTGAGAAAAAATATTAAAAAATTGGGCCTCGCCACCTACACATGGCGAGGTTTGAGAAAAATATAAAAATGGACTTTGCCACCTGCACATGGCGAGGTCCTCATATACTGTAGAAAATGGCCTATATCCCAAAATATTCTTCAACATCCCCTACATTTCAAATATTTATTTTCATTTGGATTATTCTTCAAATTTCTCATGTAAATAAAGTGTTTGTAGTTATTTAGAAGATATTGTGAGATAAAATTTACGAAAAACATAAAAAAAAAAAATTTATTTTAACTTAAAATGTTACTCAGTTCAATCTAAAATATTGCGTACTTGGTAAGTATATTATAACTAGTTTTAACTATTACTCTGTCTCATTAAAACTGTCACATGTTGATATTTTTTTAGTCAAGTTTTTTTAACTTTAATTTTAATTTATTTAAATATTTTAATTAATTAAAAATTATAAAAAAAAATATTTAAAAACTAGTTGGTTCAAGGTTTTTAAAAAATATTTTTTATATTTTTATCAATAATAAATTTTTAATTATAAAAATTTAAAACTAAAAAAATTTGACAAAAAAATTAATATGTGCCAGTTTTAATGGCACAAAAAAATATTTTTTAAATCCATTTTATTTTAAACTCATCAATATAACTATGCTTGATTTGATTGGCACAACTTAGTCCGTGTTCACCCCGCGTGGGCGTGAATCTTGTCAGTTGCTACAGCAACTCTAGAACTAGACAAGCAGGCGTGCAGGCACACATTTTCGGTCAAATTCTTCTATTTATTTCTAAATTAGGTATAAATATAGATTTAATTCTTATATTTTAATTTGATATTTTGAAATCCTTAAATTTTAATATTTATGTAAACGATAACTATTAAAGTTAAACTTAAAAGAATTTTGTTATTAATCTTTATATTATACATAAATTATAAATCAATTTCATATTTTCTAACATAATGATTTTAACTTCTTAGAATTTATTCACATCGTTTACCATTTACAACCATACAATTGCATAAATGGAAATGGCCATACACGGTTGAATAAGATATTGAAGGTCCTTGTTTAGTAATAAAATCTGTCAATATCCAATTACAAATTGCCAGATACGCCATCCCCAGTCCCCTCCAATCACCATTTTTATTTGGTCTATAATGCCCCTATCCTTTTAGCAAAATACCCTCCTCAGTCCCCCGCTGAAAACTTTCCTTAGCAATTAAGTTTGATGTGAAACTAATTATTTCCATTATAAAACCTATATATACCCTCAACCATCATCTTCTCTGTTCAGAAACCAAACCATTGTTAAAGTTTAACCCTTGAAAGAAGCAGATTAATGGCCTCTCCCCGTGAAATCGAGGTCACCGTCTCCTCTGCCAAAGATCTCAAAAACGTGAATTGGCGCCACGGCCCCGTCAGGCCGTACGTCGTTTTCTGGGTCGACCCAAAATACAAGTGTTCTTCTAAAGTCGACGAGGAGGGTGACACCTCCCCCATTTGGGAAGAAACTCTGCTCATCCCTCTTCCGCCTGCTCCGATCAACGACGACACCGCTCTTTTCATCGACATCGTCCACGCCGGCTCCGAGGAGGACACCAAGCCTCTCATCGGCTCCGCTAAAATCAAGATCCGGGAAGTCCTTGACGATGTTGGCTTCGGAGTGAGCCTCGAGAAAACGCTCAAGCTGAAACGACCCTCCGGAAGACCTCATGGAAAAGTTGACGTTAGAGTTTTGATCAGAGAGCCACGCTATCATGCGCCCGATCCGTACCGGGCACCTCCCTACGGGGTCCCACCACCGGCTTCAAGAGACTATCCGGGAGCTCCGCCTGCTTATGGCTACAATTACCCGTACGCTCAGCCGCCACCGCCGCAAAGTCCTTACTACGCGGCCCCACCTTCTGGTTACCCTAACAGTGCGTACAATTATAACGCTCAGCCGGCGTACGGTGGAGGAAGTGGTGGTTACTACAGCTACGGGCAGGAGGAGAAAAAGAAGAGTAAGTTCGGAGGGATGGGGACAGGACTGGCTGTGGGTGCGGTTGCAGGGGCTTTGGGTGGACTGGCATTAGCGGAGGGCGTGGATGCGCTGGAGGACCATTTCGAAGATGAAGTGGCGGAGAAGGTTGAAGATGATCTTGGATACGACGACGGCGGTGATGATTTCTGATTTTCTTGACCCTTGGTTAAACGTGAATTGAATAATCCTATATTTCTAGTATATTAATTAATCAGTTGGTTGAGATTCCAGGCCTGGTTTTGGTTTGGGTCTTTCTTTGGCTATTTCTTTGACGGCGGTGCTCTTCGGAGTTGAGTGCCGTGGGAATCCTTAAGCTTCGGCTCCCCAGTGGTCGGAATATGAGATTATGTGATGTCCCAATATCAACTTTGAAAAGTACAAATTTGTCGGAAAATAAAATCTTTTAGAGTACATTCTTTTCGGTTTAACATTTGCTTAATGAGCAAGCGAAATATAAAAGTTTTTTTTAGTAAACTATACCAATGACCACCAAACTATAGGGTTGATGTTAATTTGACCATTATATTTTTAATTGTGTCAAATATACCACTTAACTATTTAAATAGTTTCAATTAAGCCATCTGCCGTTAAAAAAATAAAAAAGTTGACGGAACTGTTAAAAAAACTGGTATAATTACACATTTTATCCTCTATATTTATACAATGTATCAATTTAGTCCTAATTTTAATCTAGTAAAATAAATTAATTATTTAATAAGATAGTGACGTCTTTAATTATTTTTATTATGAGTCACCACCTGATTGGAGGTGGAAAATATTAACATAGAGATTACTTCCAAGGAGAATCGAACATGAAACCTTAGAATGCAAGGGGAAAGTGCTTACCACTAGGCAAAACACTTTTTGCATTATGAAATACAATCTTTGATATATATTTAAATATTATTAGTACTCAGAAAAATTGAAGAAGAGAAAATGATGTTGGGTGGATTTGAAACTGGAACATTAGAGTGAAACCACACATGCTTACCACTAAGCCAACCCTATTTTTATGATATAAAACCCAACATTTAATATATGTCATATATGAATTTTAATGCTAGAAAAAAAAATGTGGTTTTAGGAAATTCGTACATGACATATAGCTATAAACATCTAACCTAATTAAATAAACCTAATAATTAAATTAAAGTTAACAATATTTTATATATTTTTTAAATTATAGTTCGTGCACTATTTAAAAAAATTAAAACTATATGAAATTCATTTTGAATTATGTTCGTGGGTTTGAATTTCTTAAATAAATTTATTACAATTATATATAATAATTTAATTTAAATTTACATATAGAGGACCAAATGTATAATTATACCAATTTTTTAACAGTTCCGTGAACTTTTTTATTTTTTTAACGGCGGGTAGCTTAACTGAAACCATTTAAATAGTTAAGTGGTATATTTAACACAATTAAAAATATAGTGGTCAAATCGACATCAACCATATAGTTTGATGGTCATTTGTATAGTTTACCTTTTTTGGTTGGAAAAAGAAAAGGCAAAGAATAGCATTTTGGGAAGGGAATGGGCAAACCCCTGATTCGTTTTGTTGTTGTTGGTTTCAAGGTTCACAAAAAAATATCGAGAAATTCATATTTTTATTCCAATTCATAATAGCCTTCGATTCAGTTTCACAAAATTTAGTTAGGATCGGTTCACACGTATTACTTAATTATATTCAATTCACTCTCATTTTCAATTTACATGTCGAATTATAATTACTCATGCATTAAATAAATTAAAAAATATTTAAATATTCAATGAAACGAATGAGTAATGTACATTTTAGATCTTTAAATTTAACATTATTTTTACTTATATATTAAAATTTTAATTTAATTAAATTACATCATTCAATTTTCATTTTTAATTGATAATTTTTACTTAACATATGTTCGCATATTATCATAAAATAATATTTAATTGATAATTTTAATTTTATTATTATAATTTACCGAAGACTTAAATATATATTTGGTACTTGAACTATGTACATTCTCCCAAGTTGGTACTTATAGAATTTTTGCTCTCATATTGGTACATGAACTAGACTATTCTCACAAGCTAGTACCTAAAGAATTTTTGTTCCCAAATTGGTACTTGAACTAGACACATTCTCCCAAGTTAGTACTACAATTTATATACATTTTATCAATTTGGTCCTAATTTCAAACAATTCAATAAATTTAACTCTCTGTACTTAAAAAATACATATCGATTTACTCTTTGTTATTCACATAAATTGTTTGTTCTCCTATAAATGTTATATTATTTTCTTTGTAACACCCGGGCTTGGGGGTCGGGAGAAATAAATAAATAAAATAATATCCCGGTTTTGGTTTGCAAAATAAAATTAAAGTGTTGGACCAAATTTTTTATGTTTAAGCCCAATAGCCATTTTAATGGCATTTTTGTAAATAGTTGGACTTCCAAATTAAAAACCCCCTTTTTAATTTAAACAAAAAGTTTGTCATCTTCATCTCTCTTCAACTCTCCCATTCCCACGACAATGGAGGGCTTTTTCTCTATCTCCCCATTTCATCCCATTTCTCTTTAATCTTGAAGCTTTTTGAAAGGTAAATATGTTTTTGACTTGACCTTGTCTTCCTCTTCATGTTGGTACCAATATTTCTCATTATTGTTCATGATTTTAAAATTGGAAGTTTTAGGGTTTTGTTTAAAAATAAGAACTTTATGGGTTTTAACCTAAGCTATTGATTTATTACTGTTAGATAAGTTGTTTGCAACCCTTAAGGTCCAACATATGTGAATTTTAAAGTATTTTAACATGATTCCCGAATTTGGGTTTTGGTGGGTTTTTAGGAGGGTTTTTAGTTGAGTTTTGAGTGTGGTTTGTGTTGGAAATTGAGGGTTGATGTTAGGGTAATAGTTGGGGGCTGTTTTGGAAGCATTTGAGGGTGCTAAAAAGGTTGAAAACATGGGTTTTGGATGGGGTATAAGGGCTGCTCGGGTTTGGTAATATTAGGGTTTGTTCATGACTTGCAACGTTGTAAAGTGAATTTGAATTGTGTTCCGGGTTGGTCTTTTGATGTTGGGCTGATTTGGAATTGTTTGAAATGTGTTTGAGGTTGTTTAGAAGCGAGAATTTGTGTTGGAGAAGCATCGGGAAGAAATCTGGAAATTTGAGGGAGGTTGCTTGCTTGGCTTGGAGCTTGGAAGCTTAGGTGAGTGGTTAAATACTTTTAAATGGTTTTCAAGTGTTGGTTCAAGCATGTGAACTAGGTTGGGATTGGTAGACCCATCTAGAGTTGGGATTAAGGTGGTGGCCTAATCCCAAACTTTAGTTAGAGACCTTGGTTGATCTTTAAAGTGTTGAATTATGCCTCATGTTTAATCATGCTTATGGTGGTTATGCTTATGTTGTTATACATGTATGTGGAGGCATGGCTTAATGCATTGTTACATGCATGTTGATGATAAATGTGATAGAGATATACATATGTATGAAATATGATGTGATATTTGTGTTATTGAGATGCATGTAGTGTTGACATGTGTAATGATGTTATGAAGTGATTGTATGATCCGATGATCATGGTGAGTACATGCTAGGCATGGAAATGTGGTTCGTGCATGACGGTGAGTCATGGTGAGTACGTGCTAAGCACGGAAGTTGTTATGGATTGATATTGTGATAGATTAATGAAATGTGTAGTATTGGCACTAGTATGCTTGGGTACAAATGATCGATCATTAGGATGTCTAGTGTGCACACGTGAGTCGAAATGCGCGCGTGGTCTTGATGATGGTAGTCATCAAGATGGAGTACGGGTTCGCCCGGAAATCTTCATATATATATATTAGTCGGTGATGAGTGGGATCCCATCGACGGGCGTGAGGATGAGTGGAATCCCCTCCGCGTGAAATGAGGCGTGAGGATGAGTGGAATCCCCTCCGCGTGAACGGTGATGAGTGTAATCCCACCGTCAGGTAATGGTTGTGTTGTTGGATGTGAGTTCCAACGGTTATCCGCGTATTCGAGTCATAGCTAGGTGCCAATACGGATTGTGGTTTATGTGGCCAATATGTGATTAATTGTGAACCAATGTGATTTGGGATGTGTTGCTAACATGGTTAAATATATGTGATTACATATGTTATGGATTTAAACATGTTGAGCATGACAAAATGTTGATTATATGTTCATGCATCATGTTCATTTTGGCCTTTGAGGATCGGAGGTAAGATTATGCATTTCATTTTGGAAATTACTTGTGCTTGGACCCTGCATTGTCGAAGGTTTGTTTTATGAGCTTACCCTCACTAAGCTTTTATGCTTACGCTCTCTTTTGTTCGACAATGCAGATAAATAGCTTGTGGGTGGCAAGGGCAAGGAAGGGTCTCCAAGTGTTGCTTACGATTAGCTCAAGTATGATAGTTAAATTTAAAGATTGTAATAGTAAAGCAATGGGATAGGTGTTGTGGATTTGTGCTATTGTTGGTTGTTTAGGAGCATGCTTAGACTCCCTAACTATGTTGTTTTGATTGGCTTGTTGATGCCATGTTTGGATTGTAAACCATGTCTAAATTGCTTACCTTGTATGTTGGTCATGTGCCTCTTGAGGTTGCCTTTTGTAGAACTAATGTTTTGATATAATAATTGAAAAATGATTTGAACTGATTTAAAAAATATTTAAAACATTTACAAAGTCCAAACAACTTGAAATAATGTTTAGGGAATTTTTTAAAGGGTTTTCATATGTTTTCAAAAGCCAATTTTCACAAAACTGTCCTAGTGTTTCGAAACACCTTAGGGCGTTTCGAAACAGGTGCCTCCAGTAGCCAAAACGTTTTGAAACTTGTTTCGAAACGGGCTCTCTATGGACAGGATTTTTGCCCAGCGTTTCGAAACGGGCTAGGCCGTTTCGATACGCCCACGTGGCACTAACCACAACGGTCATAAACGCCAACGGCTCTTTCCCAACTAACTTTTAAATACAGGTCGTTTCGATACGGGCTTATAGCGTTTCGATACGCGTTCCGAAACGGCAAGGGGGTGTTCCGAAACGGGTACCCTGACAGACTGCAACGGCTCTTTCTATATTGAGAGTGTTTCGAAACGGCTTCGAGCGTTTCGAAACGGGGAGCTGCAGAACTGCATTTATGGAGGGAATTAAAGGCTCCAACAACTCTATTTCAACCCCAACGGTCCTAAACGACTATAAACTCAATTGGGAGTATAAAAGGGACCTCCAAGCATCAAGAGAAGGCTAATGCTCATATTGTCAAACATCAAATGATCAAGAAATTGTCTTAGTGCTTAATTTGTCTTTTCTTGAATAGACAAACACTAGTGAGCCAAAATTGTCAAATTTGCTCAAGTGTTTTAGGTTTTGGGCGAGTGCTTCATTGTGCAAACAAACACCTATTAGAGGGTTTAAGTTTGCTTTATTTATCTCTTTGTAAAAGAGGGTTTTGATCAAGGCTTTGGGTAGAAGCTTGATCGGTTGTAAGGGTTTCCTCCTAATCCTAGAAAATGGGACGAATCAATTAGTGGATTGATTGTGAAATCCTTAGTGGGGAGCTAAGGTAGTGGATGTAGGTGCTTGTTAGAAGGTCGAACCACTATAAATCATTGTGTCTTTATTCTTTCTAGCTTCCACAACCCTTCCACCCAAAAATCCATCTTTCCACCACTTGGTGAGCAATATTGGTTGATCGAATCGAGCCCCACACATCTCAACAATTGGTATCAGAGTTTGGCTCAATCGGTGAGGATTAACATCCTATTGAGAAGATCCGGCAAGCTTGATCACTAGTTCATCAACCGGCTCAAATGGCACAATCAATCGACAAACTGCCTTTCTTTGACGGAGACCACTACGCCCATTGGAAGACAAAGATGAAATTCTTCATCAAATCAAGAGATTACAAGCTATGGGATGTAGTTGAAGATGGTCCGTTCGTGCCTCAAAAAAGAAAAGCGGAGTGGAGTGCCGACGATCGCAAGAAGATGGAGCTAAATTGCAAAGCCTTGCACATTCTATTTTGTGCATTTGGTCCATCCATCTATGAGAAGATGTCTTCTTGTGAGAGTGTCAAGGAGGTATGAGACAAGCTTGAAGTCACATACGAGGGGACAAATGAAGTCAAGGAGACCAAGATTGGGCTCCTAACCTTGGAGTATGAGAACTTCAAAATGGATCCGGAAGAGAACATCGAGAAGATGTTTGATAGGTTCTCCACCATCACCAACGGTCTTAAAGGTTTTGGAGAAGCCATCCCGGAGGAGAAGCTTGTTCGGATGCTCATCTACTCACTTCCCGAGTCATGGGACTCAAAGAGGACCGCCATCATCGAAGCCAAAAATTTGAAGACTTTGAAGCTTGATGAACTAATGGGGTCACTTCTTACTCATCAAATCATGAAGAAGAACAAGGAGGATGAGAAGAAGAGGGAAGAAATAAGAGCTATGGGAGAGAAGAAAATCAAAGGGCTTGGCATCAATGCAAGTGTCATGGCTCTCAAATCCTCCACTTGCCATCATGTCTACTCAAGTGAAGAGGAGGATGAAGATGAAGAGATAGTTCATCTCTTCAAGAAGTGTGCCCCGTTTATGAAGAAAGCCTTGAGAGAGCTTGAACGAGAACCTAAAAGAAAGGAGAGGACAAGCACTTCTAACCATAAGAAGAAGGCACATTTGGCTACTTGGAGTGATGAGGACTCCACCGACGATGAACAAGCCAACCTTTGCCTTATGGCCATCGAAGAAGATTCAAGGGTAACTTCTAATTCATCTACTTCATGTTCATACACTTTTGATGAATTACAAGATGCCTATGATGATTTGGTTTTAGATTTTAAAAGCCACATTTTGAAAAATAATAAATTGATTTCAAAGCTAAAAATTCAAAATGATTTGCTTTCTAAAACCAAACTTGAACTTGAAGCAAAACTTGAAGATTTTGAGTTAAAATGTCTTGATTTACAAAAATTACTTCAAAATGTTCAAGTAGAAAAAGATTTGATTTCCAAAGAGCTGGACAAGAAAAACAATTTTGGAAAATCAATTTTTTATGTTAGACAATCTAGTACCCCTAGATTTATTAAAGGCAAATGTTTTAGAAGTGTTTTGGTCCCAAAAGGACTAACCACTTCAATTAAAAAGGATGACATTGAAAAATGGATTCCAAAGGGGACTAAAATTTGTGCAACTAACGTTTATGGATCCAAAGCAATTTGGATACCAAAAGTTACTTGATTGTCTATTGTAGGTGTGATGGAGATGTACAACAAGTCAAACTTTGAGGGGGAGCTCCATACACACAAGGAAGAACACTTGAAGAAGGAAGGCTTCACATCCTACCTTGAGTTCAAGTGTTGGTAAAAAATTCTAGTTGTTTTTAGCATTTATTTGTCTTATTTTTAGTTTATTCAACTAGATGATCATATATGATGGACTAACATTTTTTATGATGCTTTGAGTAAGGGGGAGCCATTTTAAAACCAAAATTCATATTTTTGTCAAATTTTACCTCTATTGTTATTTTTGAGCTTAATGTTTTAAATCTTTTTGATATAACAAAAAGGGGGAGAAGTGGTTTGAAAAATTGAATTTTCAAATGAATAAGGGGGAGCTTTATTTGAATTAAAATTTTTAATCTCTTATTCACATTTTTAAAGTTAAAGGGGGAGAATCCCAAACAATTTTTCAAGTGGTTTTATTATATCAAAAAGGGGGAGATTGTAGAACTAATGTTTTGATATAATAATTGAAAAATGATTTGGACTGATTTAAAAAATATTTAAAACATTTACAAAGTCTAAACAACTTGAAATAATGTTTAGGGAATTTTTTAAAGGGTTTTCATATGTTTTCAAAAGCCAATTTTCACAAAATTGTCCTAGTATTTCGAAACACCTTAGGGCGTTTCGAAACAGGTGCCTCTAGTAGCCAAAACGTTTCGAAACTTGTTTCGAAACGGGCTCTCTATGGACAGGATTTTTGCCCAGCGTTTCGAAACGGGCTAGGTCGTTTCGATACACCCACGTGGCACTGACCACAATGGTCATAAACCCCAACGGCTCTTTCCCAACTAACTTTTAAATGCAGGTCGTTTTGATACGGGCTTATAGCGTTTCGATACGCGTTCCGAAACGGCAAGGGGGTGTTCCGAAACGGGTACCCTGACAGACTGCAACGGCTCTTTCTATATTGAGAGTGTTCCGAAACGGCTTCGAGCGTTTCGAAACGGGGAGCTGCAGAACTGCATTTATGGAGGGAATTAAAGGCTCCAACGACTCTATTTCAACCCCAACGGTCCTAAACGGCTATAAACTCAATTGGGAGTATAAAAGGGACCTCCAAGCATCAAGAGAAGGCTAATGCTCATATTGTCAAACATCAAATGATCAAGAAATTGTCTTAGTGCTTAATTTGTCATTTCTTGTATAGACAAACACTAGTGAGCCAAAATTGTCAAATTTGCTCAAGTGTTTTAGGTTTTGGGTGAGTGCTTCATTGTGCAAACAAACACCTATTAGATGGTTTAAGTTTGCTTTATTTATCTCTTTGTAAAAGAGGGTTTTGATCAAGGCCTTGGGTAGAAGCTTGATCGGTTGTAAGGGTTTCCTCCTAATCCTAGAAAAGGGGATGAATCAATTAGTGGATTGATTGTGAAATCCTTAGTGGTGAGCTAAGGTAGTGGATGTAGGTGCTTGTTAGAAGGCCGAACCACTATAAATCATTGTGTCTTTATTCTTTCTAGCTTCCACAACCCTTCCACCCAAAAATCCATCTCTCCACCACTTGGTGAGCAATATTGGTTGATCGAATCGAGCCCCACACATCTCAACACCTTTGTGTTTGGACCTTGAAGTATGTGACTTGAATGCTTAAATGCCATCTTTGATTCAATTGCATGTCTTCCTTGGTGTATGTACTTGATGGGTGGTTGTATGGCTAAATAATGTCCTGTAAATGTTGTATGAATGCATAACTTGTGATGTCTTGCCTTGGTGTTTAGACTCGTCTTAATAATGTTAAAGCATGCTAATATAGTTGGGTTGCCTTGGGTTTATTTGTTATGGTGTTGAAGGGTGTTTTGGGGCACCCTTGTGCCACAAAACAGCCAAAAAGGAGTCTGCAGACAGGGGCGTATCGAAACGGGTCACCCTGTTTCGATACGGTCCCTTTGCATTTGACCAGCCGTTTCGAAACGGATAGGGGCTGTTTCGGTACGTTTTTGCTACTGGAATTTTGAGAAATTGACGAGATCTAGGCGTACCGAAACGGGTCCTTCGTGTTTCGAAACGGTCAAATCTCGTTGACCACGAGAAGTTGACCGTTAGGGTCGTTTCGATACGGGTCACCCTTGTTTCGAAACGGTCACCCTATGGTTGACCCTGGCCTGTTGACTAAGTCAAGGCGTATCGAAACACCCTAAGGGCGTTTCGATACGGCCTGCTGTAAAGGGCTAAAATGAGCTGTTTAATGTATCGTTTGATTGATCGATGTTAAATTGTTTGCATTTTCCGCTGTTGTGCTTCACATAGGATTTAATTATGCCTATAGACAAGATAAAGTAAAAAGGAAATTTTTTTAGGTCGTTAATCGAGGGGGAACCTTAACGGGTTTCGCTTCGGTTTTCCCTGTGTGGCCCACTCGGATCGATCATCCGACTAGACCGGGACGAGGGGGTTACATTCTTGGTATAATAAAAGTTTAAAAGTAACTTGTTGATTTATGGTAGAATTCAAGTATCCAAACTGTTTTTTATCTAATAAATTCGTTTGGTTTAACAATGTCACAAAAAATGATTAATTTATGAATTTTTTAAATATGAATGGTTAAATATATTGAATTATTTTGGATTAATATTAAATTGATTGAATGAAAAAATTGTTAATAAAATACCCAAATAGTGGATGGAATTTGAAATTTGGGTATCAAGTTGAGAGCAAAAATTCTTCAGGTACCAAATTGAGGTAAAGTGTCAAGTTCAAATACCAACTTGGGTGAAAAAATTCTTTGAGTACTAATTTAAGAGAAATTGCCTTGTTCATGCGCCAAATATATATTTAAGTTTTTTTTTGAAATATTTCAGTTAAATAAATTCAAAGAAAAATATCTAAATTTCCTATAAATCTTAACAAAAAATATTTAAATGTTCAATTAAAATTATTTATTGATGATATGTGAAAACTATGTTAAATAAAAGTGATAGGACGAGTCTACCACGTGCGACGAACATTGATGAACACCACTAACGATGAACACCATTAATTTTTTTTTAAATTTTAAAAATCTAAAGGACTAAAATTATAATTAAAATTATCTCTTAAAAAATTAAAAATCAAATTTAATAATTACTTTATAATATTTTTAATAGGTTAGAATCAAATATACTCAATTCTCCTAAACCCTAATAAAATCAATCTCTTAAAAAATATATATTAATTTATAATTTTTAATAAATTAAAATCAAATATACTCATTTCTCATATTATTGATTCTCATATTGTTGATTTGCTGTCACTTAATTGAGGAAGACACTTTCTTACTCTGATTTTGATGGCGCCGACGTGGCTATTGACTACGTTTGGCATTAGGGTTTAGGAGAATTGTGTATATTTGATTCTAACCTATTAAAAAAATATTATAAAGTAACTATTAAATTTGATTTTTATTTTTTTAAGAGATAATTTTAATTATAATTTTAGTCCTTTAGATTTTTAAAATTAAAAAAAAAATTAATGGTGTTCATCGGTGTTCATCGTTAGTGGTGTTCATCAATGTTCGTCGCCCGTTGTAGAATTTTCCAAAGTGATAATTTTAATTTATATTTTAAAATTATTTAACGTTGTTAATATAAGTGACTTAATTTATAAATAATAATAATTGAATGATATAATTTGATTAAATTAGATTTGTAATATAAATGAAATTAAATGTTAAATTTAATTATCTAAAATATAAATGCATAGTGCCAAAAAATGTCCATAACGTTTGACTGAATAGTATTTTTGTCCCTATTCTTTTTGAACTAATTAATTTAGGTCCAAGTGTTTCATTTTGAGTCAAAATGGACTATATTTAACGATAAACAACTTGAAATGATTTGAAAGAATGACATGTTAGTAAAAAAAATATACTTTATGTAATTTTACAAAAATATCTTTTGACTAACCTGACATTTTATCAAGTCAACATCTTTGCCTATATGATATTGCTATGTCAGCGTGCACAGTCATGTATGTTTGTCATGTCAATTTAACGTATTTATCGTTAATTTATTAATAATTTTCATCTGCATATAAATCATTTGACTTAAAATGAAACGTTATAAATTAAATTACTTTAAAAAATAAAAATTAAAATAACTATTTAAATAAACATTACGAGGAGTTTTTGACTGTATGCCAAATACAAATTACCCGGGGAAAAAAGAACGAGGCTTGTTTTGGGTAGGCTGAGTCAATGCCACCTCACAGGCTCAACTTAATTTGCCAACAAATTTAAGCTGGGGTCATCAGTATTAACTGCTCATCAACACTTTCCTTTACAACCTCTGATTCTTATGAACTGTCAATCAGGATTCGACCCAATCGATGGATTGTGTTATTTCTTTTAGGGTAAACTACAACAGATGTAACTCAATTATGGGTAAAGTTATGTTTGGATCACTTAATTATTAAAAGTTACATTTAGGTCACTCAGTTATAGATAAGGCTACATTTGGGTCACCCAATTATTAAAAGTTGCATTTGGATCACTCAAATATGGATAAGGTTACATTTGGGTCACCCTTCATATTTAAAAAAATATATATCAATTTGTGTATTAGATTAATTAGTGATTTCAAATGAAATGAAATACTCTAATGTTAATGAGAGTATACAAGTGATTTGGAAGAAAAAAATGACTAAATTGATGTACTTTTTTAAGTATGAAGGGTGACCCAAACGTAACCTTACCCATAATTAGGCGACCCAAATGTAACCTTTAATAAATGGATGACCCAAATGTAACCTTACACATAACTGAGTGACCCAAATGTAACTTTTAATAATTGGATGACTCAAATGTAACTTTAACCATAATTGAGTGACTTCTGTTGTAGTTTACCCTTTTTATTAAGCAGTGTTATAATAATACTTGAAGGTAGATATAAGTGCTTGAATCTACAGAAAAGGGAAAACGGATAAGCAATCTTGATCACTAGATCAATCATTGGATCTTAGTGGTTTGTGTTATTTATTATTCGTTTTTTTTATAAATTCTATATGAATCAAGTCGAGTTTTAATAAGGTAAATTTACTTTCTGATCTAGTTAAAGTGGATTCAAATTAATTCTATATTACCAATAATCAATTAATCTAATGGGATGAGATATTATATCCTTAAACAATATCAGAGGTTCAAATCCTGACGTTGTGAATGAAGTAAATTGAGTTAGGTCGTTTGTTCCTATAATGGGGTTCAGTAGTATCTGATTCGGATTAGTCAGTCAATGGATCGGATACGGTAGCTGTTAAACCAAAAAAATAATTAAATTAAATCAATATTTATTCATATAAATATAAAATATTTTGTGGGAAGAAATTTACATACACCGATGGAAACCAAGTGAATTTTACATATATATGTAAACTTTTTTATGCGATTAATGTTTAATAATCCAACCTTTAAGCTTTATATTCTATTCACGTAGATCGTTTATATTAAGTTTTAAGTAAATTAAAAATATCTAATTATTTTATGTAAAAACTAACTAATAAACATAATAAATTTAGGTCTAACTAATAAACACATTTAATAAAAACAAATAATAATCAATATCTATATAGTTAGGATGTCTCATTCCGAGCTCTTTTTATGATGACATTGTGACAATAATAATGCAGATTTAGGCATTGTGAATACTGAATAGTGAATATGGCACATATAAACCCTCTATTTTAAACTTGAAAACTCTATCACATCTCTTTAAAATACAAATTTATTCGGTAACCCGCTCATCTGCATCCCTCTCATTACAAAAAATAGTGGCGATTCTGGACAAACATAATAGGAATGACCATTCATCTAAAAAAATAATAGGAGTAATCATATAGAACTCTGAAAAAGAAAATCTTAAAATAAATTAAGTTAAGTTAAATGTTTGTAAAAAAAGAAATAAAAAAATTTAGACTAACAGTAAAATACATAGGAAAAGTCAAATATTGGTGTAAAATTCATAGATTTTTAGTATTGTTTAACTCATTTTTTTCGAAAGTCGTTTATCACACATATAACAAATTTACGAATATTTATCTTTTAATTAAAATATCTAATTTAATAAATTACATACAACCCGTCAAATCTTTGAGTGAATGGTGAATAACTACATTAATGTGCTTAATACAGTAATGCACATATGTACTACTCCATTACTAGCAACCGATAACTTATGGTAAAAACTTAATGATCAAGCTGTATGTATGCGAATAATAGGTATTGAATTACCGACCAACATCTAGTTGATCTAGAGGATGAGGCATTAGATCTTTAAGTAAGGTTAGAAGTTTGAATTCTAGCGTCGTAAATAGAACAAATTGAATTGGGAGGGTCACTCCATAATAAGCCTCTGCAGTTTTTAATCTAGATTAGTCAATTAATAGACTGGATACCTGTGGTTAAACCAAAAATTAATAGGTGTTGAATTGAAACACAAGGGTTAATTTTTAAGATGGTGATGGTTTGTGAGAACCGGCCACAATTATAGTATAGAAAAAACTAGTAGTTCATACATCGGTTTCATAGACATCGGAAGGTAGAGGTTGCTGTCGAAAAAGGTGTATAAAAAGTCTAGTTCATTAAGAAAACTTTGAAATTATTTGACTCGATTATAAAAGCAAAGCTAACTCGATTTAGTAGCAACATTTATTGTTGCAAATTTATTAATCATTTGTACTTTGCAAGGGGTTAAAATTACATTCGACGGCAACTTGTTCATCAACGAAGAGAAACTTCATTAGCAAGTTTCGAATTTAAGGTTTTGTGTATGTAGAAAATTTCTATCCGAATTTAAATAGTATTTTATATTTAAAATTTTAATAAAAATATAAATCACTAAATTTTAAAAAATAGTACTATGTTGTGTTCTAAAAAAGCTAGAAAATAATAATAATACGAGAGTCTAAATGGTATAAGTTAACCTTTTATAAATATAAAAAGATTTAACTATTTCATACTTATATTTCAAATATAATCATATTTAAACAACCATATACAATATTGATATCCATTTTCTTGAAGTTTTTATGGTTTAAATTCTGTTATGGTGTTTGTTTAGGAGAGTGATTATGCTTGTTATCATAACTACATCTTTTCTTATGTATTTCACTACTTTTGTGATTTATTAATATAATAATAAATTTTACCGATAAACGCCGGGTGTAATAGTAAGACACATTGTATTTTTAAAGAGAGACTCAGATTTATACTTATAAAAAAAAGCCTCAAATCTAAACATGAATTATAAAATGGGTATGAACTATACCAAAATATAATAATAGATTTTGCTTTGAGAAAAGAATGTGATCTGAATTATTTTAGTTATATTTAGATAATAGCAAGTTAATTAGGATATCATTATCTTCGTCATTAAAAGGAAAATAATTTTTTTAGTTATATTGAGAGAAGGTTGGCGAGAATCTATTTATAACATGTAAAACTTGTTTAGTTTTATATTTTATAGATAGTTAAATAAAATTAGTGGATGATTGAAATTATATTTTCTTTCCATAAAAATCTTCTTATTTTCTTTTGTTAATTTCAATAATCTATATACGGCGAGAAAGATTCAATGAATCTAAAGCGTCATATCTAAATGCAAAAGCGACTCATGTTTTAAAATGCAAACAATTTAAACTTTTGTAAGGCATTTTAAAAAAATATGATATTAAATCAATTAAACATAAACTAATGTCAGACAATTAAATAAAAGGTAAAATGACAAAATATACTCCTAACATTTTGTATGTTTTGTTATTTAATTTCTTGTTTTTTTGTTTAAATATACCCTTAACATTTCAATTTGGTTTAAATATATTCTTATTGGATGTAAACTGTCAGTCAATTGACAGTCAACAGTTGATATTAACTAGACTTGTCAAGTGTTAAGATCTGTTGACATGTCAACATTATATTTGCCATGTATCGCCATCAGATTCGGCCACGTGTCAACATGATAGTCGGTCACGTGTCACCATAAAAAAGGGTATAACAATTTTTTTAAAAAATCTGACGTGGCATCAACAGATCTTAACACATAGCAAGTCCAGTCAGCATCAGTCGTTGACCGCCAGTTGACTGACAATTTCCATCAAACGGGGGCATATTTAGACCAAATTGAAACGTTGGGGACATATTTGGACCAAATTAAAACGTTGAGGAATATTTGGACCAAAAAAAGAATAAGGGGCTAAATGACAAAACATGCAAACGTTGGGTGCATCTTTTGTCATTTTGCCTAAATAAAACTTAAAGCTTCAAGTATAAAACTTTTGTCAGCTCTTGTGATACATTTTTATACTTTTTTTTTTCTCAGGATTGGATTTGAAGTCGCCTCTTCATATGGTGTTTATTATGTTATCTTATTAATCTATCTCTGCTTTGGACCTTTGGGTTGAATATATATAATCGTTCGCAATCATTGAACATAGATCACAGTTGAATTGTGGTGATGTTAGTTTGTCAATAAGTCATCCTTGTTATATGCATTTTTATGCTCGTATTGATGTTTATCCGTCATAAATGATAATGATGTTTGTTTGTATCCATTATTTGTTCGAGTTGTTCAGTTGGGTTTTTAACTTTTTCCTTGTTTATTTCTATTTTATTTCCAAGTAACTAATTTGTGCACTATGATACTTTTAGAGGAAATAATTCATTTAGTCTATTTTTATTTTTTAGATTGTTCTTATAGTCTTGAAATATTTTTTCTTTATTTAATAAAATTAGTCTCTTTTATTTATAAAAAAAATATTTTCTAAATTTTGTTGTCATAGTTCAATTATTTTAGTATATTTTATATGATTTATTCATAACTAATAACTATTCAATTTTAATAATATTGTTTTCAAGCATGGGCATATTCTAAGGTGCAAATTTTAAGGTGTTGTTGTTGTTGGCATTTATTTTGGCCATGTCACTAAATTTAGCCAACACATTTTTACAAAAATATTATGAGATAAACTCGGCTCATCACGTTATTTATTATCACAGTCAATAAAATCTTTTAAAATAAATTCGAAGTAACTAATCACTCTTTTTTACATATAGGTGAGAGGTGAAGATTTACACTGAAAAACGAGATGGGTAAATTTTATTAGCTAAGACCACAAATGACATAGTGAGCCGGATCCATCTAATTTTTTTTTTCATTTTTACCCCAACTGCTGCATCTAAAACCAGAAGAGGGGGCTCAGGCTGCATATTAATGGACCTCAACTGCTCTCATCATTCCCATTAATGCAATGCCCCAACTGCATCCAAGGTGTGTCAATAAGTATCTTCACCGTTTAATCTCATTTTACTACCTACAGTCCTTTCTCTCTTTGAAAACATTGGTTTTCTCTTTCTTCTAAGAAAAAAAAAAGTAACAAATCATCAAGGACATGGCAGCCGAAGCAGGGAAGAAGGAAGAAGAGATGTCGAAGGTGAAAATCACCAGCAAAACCCACGTGAAGCCTGGAAAGATTATAGGAAAAAAAGAATGTCAATTGGTCACATTTGATCTCCCATATCTGGCATTCTATTATAACCAGAAGTTGTTGTTCTACAAGTGTGGGGAGTTTGAGGAGAAGGTGGAGAAACTCAAGGATGGGCTGAGGGTGGTTTTGGAGGAGTTCTATCAGCTGGGAGGCAAGCTTGGGAAAGATGATGAAGGGGTTTTCAGGGTCGACTACGACGACGATATGGATGGCGTCGAGGTGTCGGAAGCCATCGCCGAAGGGATCGCCGTCGACGAACTCGCGGCTGATGAAGGCACGAGCTCTCTCAAGGACTTGATACCCTACAATGGTGTCCTCAACTTGGAGGGCCTACACAGGCCGCTATTGTCTGTGCAGGTAAATATATTTCTTGCTGTTGGTTCATTACATTAATATACTGCTAGATCCTAGATGACATCAGAAATTGGCATATTATGTCGTTTGCTGCAATTTTTTTTCCGATTGAGTCATTTCCACTATGTTACAGTATACATTTTTGCTAGTTAGTATTAAGGTATTTTGTAGATCCATTAAAGTTAGATTCTGATAAAAAGGACTAGTTGGTGGGGCTGACTTTTGCACGAAATTTCTACAGATAAGATTGTTACATCCAGCCTCAAGTCAATCGAGTAAACCAATGACCCGCCTTCATTTATATTTTGGTTTTCTCCATAATCAACTGACATAATTAGACCATTATCCCAATAGGAAGAATGCATGAAGGTTTATTAGCTTTGGAGTAATGGGAGGACCCCAGGAAAAGAAGTCATAGTTTTGGTCCTAGGTCTTTACTTTATTAATTATCGACCATCTGTCTATTTTGGTGGATGACACGACAGCCACACATGTCACATTATAGATAAAATTGTTTGAATTTAAATTTTTAAGAAGAACATTATTTTTTATTTTACTAATTAAATTCAGATGATGTGAATTTTTAATCGTCTCCATATTTGATTTATTTAAGATTAGGCTGATAGTTTTCATCCACAATTAATATTGAAAATTTTAAAGAAAAAACTATAGTTTTTAAAATTTATGTTACAATATCATGTTTTTGTTTTTTTTTGCCGGTTGAACTCATTTTTTTAATGGTCGAAACTCGAATAGGTAACGAAGTTGAAAGATGGAGTGGCAGTGGGGTGTGCGTTCAACCACGCCATCCTGGATGGAACCTCGACCTGGCATTTCATGAGCTCCTGGGCTAAAATCTGTAGCGGCTCTAACTCAGTCGATGTTCCGCCGTTCCTCGAGCGGACCAAAGCCCGAAACAGCCGCGTGAAACTGGATCTGTCGCTCCCACCCAACCCAATCGCTTCATGCAACGGCGATGCCCACCAACTCCGGGAGAAACTCTTCAGGTTTCCCGAAGCTGCCATCGACAAGATCAAGTCCAAAGCCAACTCCAACCCTCCACCCCCAGCCTCTAAACCATTCTCCACTTTTCAATCTCTAGCTGTCCACATTTGGCAACATGTCACCCGAGCACGTAACCTTAAACCCGAAGACTACACAGTTTTCACCGTCTTTGCAGATTGTCGTAAAAGGGTTGACCCACCCATGCCGGAGAGTTACTTCGGCAACCTCATACAAGCAATCTTCACCGTCACGGCTGCCGGGTTATTGGTGGCGAACCCATTGGAGTTCGGTGCATCGGTCATACAGAAAGCTATCGAAGCACACAATGGTAAGGCCATCGAGGAACGTAACAAGGAGTGGGAAGCGGCTCCGAAGATTTTCGAGTTCAAAGATGCGGGTGTCAACTGCGTGGCCGTTGGGAGCTCGCCGAGGTTCAAGGTTTACGATGTGGATTTCGGGTGGGGGAAACCGGAAGGTGTGAGGAGCGGATCCAACAACAGGTTCGATGGGATGGTTTATTTGTATCAAGGGAAGAGTGGCGGAAGGAGCATTGATGTGGAGATCACCTTGGAAGCCGGAGCAATGGAGAAGTTGGAGAAAGATGAGGGGTTTCTCATGGAAGTCTAGCTCCTCCTCCTCCGCCGTCGCCGTCGCCGCCGCCTAGATTAAAAGGGTGTAATTTTCTCATTTATTTTGATCATATAAAAAGCTTTGTTGATTAAAAGAATGAATTGATCGCTATGAATGTGAAAATAATTTCCGCCCCTTAATAATATCCGTGTTTATTGAGTAGGTTTAGCCGTTTAAGGCAGAGTTCCTTGAGTTGTTAGTGTGAGGTAAGACCGTAAGAGTTTTAAGTTTGGATTAACATGCATATGTTAATGCTTTGTGTGGGTGTCTTGTAATTGAATTAATAATTGATTTCAAATTAAGAGCACTGAAATTTGGATGGGGTATTTAAATGAAACTTCTCAAAATTGAATTAACTAAATTCAAAAAATAGTTAATTGTTTTTTAAATCATTAATCGAATTAAATTAAATTCAATTAATTAAGTCGACTTTTGAAACAACTAAATTTTTTATTTTTTATTTTGATAAAAAGATAGAATTAACTAGGTAATTCATTAAAAACCTCCCTAAGCCTAAATGGAGGAAAAGAGTACACATAGCAACTTAAATAACAAGAAAAAGCATAAAAAATAAAAAAGATAAATAAGAACAATCCAACTGAAACGCCTGACATGCAATAACCGACGGTGCCACAAACCATATCTCACCACCATCGAGGCCTAAGCCATATTTCGTCAAAGCATCAGCTACCAAGTTCGTCTCCCTACCAATATGAGTCAAGCGAATCTCCCAATTCAAGCGTAATAGCTGCCCAATATAATACACAATCGACCAATATCGGTGTCGTCTATCATTATCCTCAAAATCCTAACCACGTCGGGATTATCAACTTCAAAAAATTTTATTTTCAATTTTAATTCAAAAATAACAATTCAAGTAACAATAAATTGAAAATAAATTTATTTCGTTAGATTTTTATTTTTAATCTTTGTTTTTTTACCTTTTGGTTGGACTTAATATTGAGATTAAAATCTGAATATTGAATTGTAAATACCATAGGTCATTAATAAGATTTTGGAATAAAATTAAATATATATTAATTATATAATAAAATTTTATTCAATTCAGTTAATTATAACCGATTTTAAATTAAATTTATAGATAATAGATTTTTGAAAAAAAAACTATATTCGTCGATCCAACAATGTGTTACCGACATATTAACCAAATTAGATTTTATTTCAAAAAATTAATTCAATTTTAACTAATTACTGAACACCAACTTTAAATATGGGTTGGTTGGGATCGGACATATGTTGTCCAACATTGGTCCCGTAGTGGAGTAGACGAGTAGTTGGCTTAAATATTCATTAATTTTACGTTATGGTACTAGGAAAAGAAAACAAATGATTAAGACAGAAAGTTGTCAAATGAATGAAAACACGGTCCTTGATATGATATCAAATTATGTTGTACAATTACTCTCGCCGACTACGTACAGGCAAAACATTTGCAAAGAGTTAACGATCATTTGATTTGCGGAAAATATTATTATCAAAATTAATAATTTTTTACGCAATGATATTTTTTTGTTTGATTTGAGAGTATTTTTTATAGAGAAATAATTATTTTAATAGTGTTATTTTTTCTTAAACAAGGGAATGTTATTCCTATCAATTTCTTACATATTTGTCAATTACACCCCTTTAGACTATATTACTCCTAAATTATTAAATTTTGTTCATAATTATCCTTTATTTGAATTTTTAATTAGATAAATAATTATTTGTGGTGTAAATTAATTAAATATTTTTGCTCAATATTAATTTAATATTTAAATGATGTTAGACTTATTTAAATATTATTTTAGTGTTTAATGTATTTTTATTAATATTATATTTATGATGCTTATAGATTATATGTTGGATTGCATATTCCTTAAGAATTAATATGTTCGTAGTTGATGATTTTACTTTCATTCTTTGATTTATAAGATGTTTGTCATATTATAAAACATTTTAGAAGGTTAAATTTATGATCTAAAATTTTCATCACTATTTTACAACTTTTAAATTTATTTTATTATTTATTTTAATTTATTTGATAATCTATCATAAAAAATTAAGAAATTGAACATATTAAACATTTACAATTAAAAATTCACAAAATTATTTTCACAGAGAGTATCGAAGATATGCAATTATAAAAAAATATTTAATATTTTAATCTAATAATTATATTAATAATATGATAAATATATATTTTTTTACAAATTTTAGATAGTATAGTAAAAATAGTTCTATAACTTTTATGTAGATATTTTTAATTTAGTATTGCAAGTTTAACATGTTAAAAAGAAAATATAAAACATGGATAATTTGGTTTAGGTAATTTTATATTTCTCTAACTAAAAGCACAACAATCTTACGTTCCTGCCAAATAAACCAAACAAGTTAATGTAACATTCTGAAAATAATATTATATTTCGAGAATTTCATTCCCAAAGAGAATCTTACATTCTTAAACCAAATGCACCTAATAGTATACGAACTAAACCAAAATTTAGAAGAATCATAGAGGGACATTACCAATCAATATTTTTTCCCCTTTTAAGAATGAAAACTCTACAGGAAAACCTTGACATGATCATACAATAGCCAAATGATATATTAAGCATTAAGTTAACGCATCATGTCACAGTGACAATTTTGTAATCATATAAGAAATTTAATGACCGTTTTATAATATTTAAAGTTTATTGGTCAAAAAATCAATTAAAACTTAATTTAGCGACATGTAGTTTAATTTAACCATAGTTATATAGTTATTCTCGTGAATATAAAAGATTGCATAGATAAAAGATTAAGAATGACTGTACGTGGAAACTTACTGCAGCAGCTACAGTCTGAGTCTACTTTTAATATTCTAAAATCAACGTTCAGAGTTCAGACAACTCCATTTCTAAACTCAGACCTCCTCCCTCTCCAAATCCATTCCTATCAATCTTTCTCTCTCTCTCTCGACGCGATTTCTCTAATTCTAAAACTATAATGGAAAATGATCTTATTTTGTTTTTGCTGAAAAATCTATCTCTTCAAGTTTAGATTTCTAGGGTTTATTTTAATTAGTCCGTTATGTTTTTTGCTTCTTAGCTGGCGGTTTATTGGATGATATAAAGCAAAAATTTCGCTCTATTTTCCCAAATATATTAGTTGCTTGGACCTCAGATTCGCGGATGTGATGTAAGTTCCTTTCTCTTTGTTTTGTTCTATTTGATGTTTAGCAATATTCGTTAGCCATTATTTATCAGTTAATTACGGCACTCGTTGGAGTTTGTATGTAAATCTTTTGTTGGAACTTACTGTTTTGAGCACTTTTCATATCGTAATTCTTTGTTTGGTTCCCGAGAAAATTGGGGAGGAAAAAGAAAAAGAAATTGAAGTATTAAATCGCGCTGTCAACAATAAAAAAGTTTGAAATTCACAGGCTTGTGTTATTGGGTTATAATACGGATTTTTGGAAATGTTTGTTGCAGATAGGTATTGAATTTCAGTTTGTCTTATGGTTATGGAAAAAAGATGTGATTTTCCTTTTATTGTAGTTTCCTTTGTTCTGCTTCGGTGTTTTCAAAGAAGTAGAAATGAAACAGTGTGAACCCGGTACTTTAGGGACCTAAAGGGGTTATCTCAGAAACACCAAAGGCTGAATACCGTACAGACTGAGGTTTAAGAGAACTGGTTTCAGATTTATAATAATATCTGTTCTAAATCTTTTAGTGGCATGCATCTAGTGTAGTCAATACCTTTAATCAAGAAATTTGAGATGCCATGGTTTCTTTGGGGCATGATATATTATGTATTGTTTCAATCTATCCGATGAAATTGACTGCTATAGAGGATAGACAAACATGCATTAACAGAAGCAGATGGATTAATTTGCCAAGAAAAAAGAAAAAAAAGAATGTTATGTTTTCCTGTATAAGTACTCAAAGCAGGTATCTGGCGTGTGGCACCGTGGCTTGGACTATGAATCTGATATTCTGATAGTTGTTGAGTATGGTGTGCAAATGTTTTGAGGAAAATTAAGTATTTAGTCTTTCCTCTGCACTTTAATTTTTTTGTCAGCAGATTATAGCTTATGGTGTTAGTTTTGACACTCATAGGATTCCAGCTCAAATTCCAGACTTCTTCAAAGTCAAACATTATCTATTGTGAATTGATTGTTGGATTAAAGAACTGAACTCTTTTCTTGTTGTCAAGCTCTACAGTTTCGATATTTGGAAATGGATTTGCTTTAGAAAAACTCACCAAGTAGTCACATCAGGTCACAAAAGTTTGAAACATGCCTTCATGGTGGGGAAAGTCATCATCCAAAGAAGTGAAGAAGAAAACAAATAAGGAAAGTTTCATTGATACCTTACACCGCAAATTTAAGATTCCTTCAGAAGGTAAACCAAATTGTAGGTCAGGAGTCTCACGTAGACATGGCAATGACACAATTTCAGAAAAAGAATCTCAATCCCGCGCAGAATCTAGTTCCTCTTCACCTTCTAAACAGGTATCTAGGTGTCAAAGTTTTGTTGAAAGGCCTCATGCTCAGCCACTGCCACTTCCTGATCAGCATCCTGCAATAGTGAATCGTACAGACTCTGGAATAGGCATATCATCAAAAAAATCAAGGCAAGCAAAAGGCTACAAGTCATCATTATTTCTGCCTCTTCCACGACCTGGATGCATACGTCATAGGCTAAATCCTAATGACATAGATGGAGATTTCGTTACTGCTTCAGTTTGCAGTGAGAGCTCTGCTGAAAGTGATGATCCCACCGACTCACATCATCGTAGTCTGCCAGTAACTGACCATGACAATGGGACTAGAACTGCTGCAAGCAGCCCTTCCAGGTGAGCCCGTCTGTTTCTTGTCCAAACATGGTATTGTAGTATTTTATGTTTTACTTCTGGATTCTGTTTGCTAAAAAGCTCACGCTTAACAAAATTTTACTTATTTTATGTCTGAAGCGTGATGCTCAAGGATCAATCATCTACGCTCAGCCAAAGTAACTCAAGAGAGGCTAGAAAACAGGCTAACATTTCATTTGGTAATAGTACCTCTCCAAAAACTCCTAAAAGAAGACCTTTAAGCAATCATGTGCCAAATATACAGATCCCACATCATGGTGCTTTCAGCAGCGCTCTCGACAGCTCCATGTCAAGTCCTTCTAGAAGCCCAATGAGAGCTTCTGGCACGGAGCAAGTAATGAACTCTCCTTTCTGGGCAGGGAAGACTTGTACTGATGTCACTTTGCTTGGATCAGGCCATTGCTCCAGTCCTGGATCAGGTCAGAATTCTGGGCATAATTCAATGGGTGGGGACATGTCAGGACAGCTATTTTGGCAACCAAGTAGGGGAAGCCCTGAGTATTCTCCAATACCTAGTCCTAGGATGACCAGTGCTGGTCCCAGTTCTAGAATTCATAGTGGGGCTGTCACTCCTATTCATCCTAGATCAGCATGCACAACTACTGAGTCACATACTGGTTGTCATGATGATGGAAAACAACAAAGCCACAGGTTGCCCCTTCCTCCTGTAACAATTTCCATTTCTTCTCCTTTCTCGCATTCAAATTCAGCAGCGACATCTCCCTCCATGCCGCAAAGTCCAGGAGGGGCAGATAATCTTGTAAACCCGGGGTCACGGTGGAAAAAAGGAAAACTGCTGGGTAGAGGCACATTTGGTCATGTTTATGTTGGTTTTAACAGGTATAGTTGTCCGAAGGAATAGTTGTTTAATTTCCTTTCTTAAAAATGACATCTGTTGCTCAGTTGTTTGTGCCTTATGCTAGTCCATCCTTGAGATTAGTAATTGAGGGACTGATGTTTCAGTGCTTGTACTATTTTATCAATAACATGTGATTCTTGCAATATCGTACATCATATATTAAACTAGTGGGCATCTAAGGATTTCTGCATGTCTGCTCTTTTGAAATATTTGTTGGTGATTGCCTTTTGTTACTACGCCTATCTAATTTTATTTTCAATGTTGATCAGTGAGAGTGGTGAGATGTGCGCAATGAAAGAGGTTATATTATTTTCTGATGATGCCAAGTCAAAAGAAAGTACTAAGCAGTTGATGCAGGTAAGCCAATTTTCCATCAGCTTAAGTAGTTTTCTATTGTCCAGATGATGCAAAGCGAAATAATGCTTTCCTTGTTATTCTTTAACTTGGTTATAGCTTTGAAAGAAACTCATTTTCTTATTGCTCTGACAGGAAATTGCTTTATTGAGCCGCTTATGGCATCCAAATATTGTGCAATACTATGGGTCTGAAAAGGTGTGTCCTATAGTCCAACAATCTATTTTATTGGTCTTCACATCCAGCCTATGGTTATTGAAAATTGTTATTGAGATATTAGGAAGTTGCATTGACTAATGAGTTCTTTCCAAAAGAGTTATTCTTTTATATATTAAGAAATAGTGAACCATATAATGTTAAGAAACTTTTGGGAATTAATTTTATGGTCACTTAATTTACTAACCACAAAACATTATTACTTGTTAAGTAATTTCTTACAAAGATAAGTGGATAAGGGCAAAATAATATATGCTTCTCTTACAGAGCTTTCAAATAAATTCCTGAACAGGTTGATGACAAGCTTTACATATACCTTGAGTATGTATCTGGTGGGTCTATTTATAAAATCCTCCAGGAGTATGGGCAGCTTGGTGAACTAGCAATTCGCAGTTACACCCAACAGATCTTGTCTGGGCTTGCCTACCTACATTCCAAGTCTACTGTCCACAGGTGAGTCAGGTTATCTATTCCTTATCTGATATGTTAGAACTACAATTTCATGGCGTCTGTCTACTAATATTTGCATCAAGGAAATATTGTTCATCTTATATTTCTTGTACAGAGATATTAAAGGAGCAAATATACTGGTAGACCCTAATGGTCGTGTTAAGTTAGCAGACTTTGGGATGGCAAAGCATGTAAGTCTGGGAGTAATCACTTTTTGTTATAAATGAACTTAATCAGAATAAATTGTAGCTAGCCCAAGCTTGAAGATCAAATACGACTTATTTAGTGCTATATTATTATTCATTGATTAGACTTCCTCTGTAAGGTATTTCCTACTTATAATGTATGCTTTGTAGATTGCAGGTCAGTCATGTGCACTTTCGTTTAAAGGGAGCCCTTACTGGCTGGCACCTGAGGTTAGACTTATTTTTCTAATTGGGTTTATTTCAAGTTCTTACTAATCCATCAAAAAAGGGGAAATTATGTGGTTTTTGTGGTTGAGCTTTCTTCAGTTGTGAACTTTTCTTTATATATCTCAATTTCTTTTTCTATTATTTCCCCAGATTATAAGAAACCCTAGCGGTTGCAACCTTGCTGTGGATATATGGAGTCTTGGATGCACTGTTTTGGAAATGGCTACAACAAAACCTCCTTGGAGTCAATATGAAGGGGTCTGTTACAACTTACAGGAATAGAAAGATGGAATATTTTAAATTTCAAAGCTGTTTAATGCGCCTTTAATAATAGCAGTTTTTGATTTCTACTTATTTTGTGATGTATGTCAGGTTGCGGCTATGTTCAAGATTGGAAATAGCAAGGAACTTCCATCCATTCCAGATTACCTCTCAGATGAGGGAAAAGATTTTGTGCGCCAGTGTTTACATCGCAACCCACTAAATCGTCCTACTGCAGTTCAGCTTTTAAGCCACCCATTTGTAAAATCTGCTGCACCTTTGGAAAGGCCTATTCCAGATGCTGAGCCTTCAGATCCTACCCCTGGTGTGGCAAATGGGGTGAAAACTCTGGTATTTTTCTTTTTTATATTGCTTTATTTAGTTAGGTTTTGAGCCTGCATTATATTGTTGCATTCATCACCTTCAATAGGTAATTTAGGGGATGAAATATATAAAATATATATCTATTTATAATTGAAATAAATTTCAATACAAATGAAAAATGAGTGACTTAGTCCTTACTGTAATTTCCTTAAAACAGTGCTGCAGTAGTACATTGGACAATAACCCGTCATGTTTTCAACTTGAGTATTTTTTTCCTGAATGCTCAATAACTGTTCATGTTTTCATCACTTCATATGCAAAAGCTCATGATTAGCTGGATGTGAACTGAGGGTATGATATGATATCAACATTCCTAGTGCACTTATTTCTTGTTTTTTAGTGGTGGGTGGAGAGGGTTTCTTTGGGTGTTGGGGGTGTTACAAGATATAAATCAAGGTCTTGCGATTCCTGGGTTACATGGGTTTTATATGGACCATTAATAAACCCACCTGTGGCAGTAAATAAAACACCTTGTTAACAGAGAAAAGTGTAGATATGCCTAAATGGGCTCCTCAATACCCCAATGGAAATTTGGTATTTGAGTACTTAAATCTCATTGGAATTTTCACTCAAAACGGAGAAAAGTCTTGGATAACATAGTCGACTTATTTACAAGCTTCTTACAATCAGCATTTCACCAGTGAATTTGTTAAGGATAAGAGTAAATTTTTTTGAAACTCTTATGATTGGCAAGTTGCAAGGGTAAAAGGGCCCTATATGCAAACCATCTAGGACTAGGAGTACCCAAAAATTCTGAATAAGTTGTTCTGGTAATGTATAGAACTTCAATGACAATAGAGTGATGCAAACATACTTATTAACTCAATAGAAAGTGTTTTAAGATTTTACTTGTGGAAGCAATGCTGCTTTTTCTGCTCCGAGTTTTAGTTACATTGTGCCTCTTTGCTGCAATACTTGACTATTGGCAGGGACCTGTATACCTACTGATGACTTTGCATTGGTTCAGATTTTAAAGTGGCTTGTTATGCCTGTTCATCTTCTTGGCCCGAGTTTGTTTTGCATGTTTAAGTCATGATTCATGAATGTTCTCACATTATACCAAACTTTACTGTTGCTCTGGCTTGCTGACTTATCAGGGCATTGGACAAGCAAAGACTTATTCCTCCTCCCTGGAGTTGGAGAAACTTGCTGTTCATTCGTCCAGAGTTTTGAAACTGCACGCTAGGTCTCTCTCTCTCTTACATGCACAAACACCAAAGTAGATAATAAAAATGATAATTGTCAATACTGCACGTTTCTGAGTCTTATTTCAATTCCCTGTTATGCAGTGATATCAATATTCCTAGGAATGTATCTTGCCCTGTTTCACCCATAGGAAGCCCTCTTCTACATTCAAGGTCACCGCAACATCTGAATGGAAGAATGTCTCCTTCTCCCATATCTAGCCCCCGGACTGCTTCAGGTTCATCTACACCCTTGACAGGTGGCAGTGGTTCTATACCTTTTGGTTATCTGAAACAATCAGCTTACTTTCAAGAGGGTTTTGGAAGCATGCCAAAGCCCTCAAATGGCCTTTATGTCAGTGGCTCCTCCCATCACGATAATAATCCTGACATTTTTCGAGGGCTGCAAGCAGGTTCACATATCTTTTCTGAACTGGTGCCATCAGAAAATGATGTTTTAGGAATTGGAAGATCGGTTCATGGGAAATCTTATGATGGACAGTCTGTATTAGCTGATCGTGTTTCTCGGCAGCTTCTGAAGGATCATGCAGCGATGAACCCATCCCTGGATCTAAGTCCCAGCTCTCCTTTACCTAACCGGAGTGTTATTATCTAAATGCAACTTTGAAGACTCAGATCAGAACTTCTCTTGGGTCTTATTGGATCTCTTTGTATTCATCACTTTAACTTCTAAGGAAGCAAATCGTTCAATATGAAACCCGAACAGAAATTTGAGGAATAAGGTTGAAGTGCAAGTGAGGTGGCCGGTGACTTGCAGGTCATTTGCGGAGGATAGGCTCAATGCTTTGTGATTGATAAAGCTGTGGAGAAACTGATTCAAGCTAGATGTTCGATAGACCATTTTCTGCAGGTGAAATTATTCCTGGAAAATAAGAATACTGCTGCCATAGTGGTTATATAACATTTGGGACGTGGCATGAACTGTACAGAGTTGAGTGTGTAAATCAACTAATGCTTCACTGAACTGTGCTGGTGAAAAGTCCACAGATGTACAGATATTGAAGGAATCGGACAAGAATTCCGAGTTTTGTCATTAAGAAGTAACTGAATTGCTGAGCAGTGGGTCATGCAGTCAATCTCGCTTCTGCCTTTGCAGTCGAGGGAAAATCTCCATCCAGCCAGCCGGCCTGAGGAAACTTTTGCATGCCTCCCTTATCCCTGTGCTTGACTTCAATTGTAATTCTTCTGTACTGCTCTAAAGCTCAACATGATTCATTGTAGGTACATTACAACTAAAGTAAATCAGAAGAAATCTAATTCTATGGACCAGCATTTCTGAAGTTAATACAAGTATCCATGTCAAGCACAGGGATTCCTGAGCCAGTTGTGTACAGTCACTTGAATGCCTGTGGTGAATTGTGAAGATCGATCGGGCTTTTTGCTCGAACTCCTAAAGGTTTAAGGGTTCAAAAATATCAATCGAGCCTTGTATCTTCATTGGGTGCATCCCTCCTTAATTGGAAAGAGCTGAATCATAGTATTGTTCATGTATGTTATTAACTTAAATTTTACATTTTCAAGGTTCATAGGATGGGTTTGTGTAGAAGCTAACGTTTTTGAGAACAGACAAGGTAAGTTAGTCCCACATACGTAATACTCCTACCTTGGCTAGATCATCTTCGCCAAGCTTGACAACAATTGAAGCACAAGTCTGGAAATGAAATCTCTGTTCAGACTTTCTCTTCGCAAACAATATTGGAACACGTTTTGAGCAGTTAAGATCTCTGGAACAAGCAACGACAACCAATTCTCTTCATGCAGTTAGTTGTCTTAGGACAACCCCATTCGTCTGAATCGTTCCAATCGCTTAGGTAGTGCGACCCCTAAGAATTTAAAACTTTAATTCATAATTTCCCACTCCGGGTCGCCACATCTCAACAACCTTTGTGCCACATTTCCAACTCATTTTTACAAAAATAATAAAGCGGAAGGAAAATTTAAGCCTAACCCTTCCTTCTATAAGCGAAAAGGTTAGCTCTCACATGCGGTAACAATCCACACCAATAAAACGACGGTAAATCACACATCCTGGTAGATAGGTTTCCAAGGAACGTCTCCTTCGAAACAGTTAATGCCTTATTCTTTAGCACACGCCAGTTAATTCTTGCAGGTCTCAAATCATGTCACTTTATTGTATTCCCTCGAATAGGAGGGGTCTATTAGAAGACTCGTCGTCTTTTAAAGATCTCAAACTCTTCTAACAAGATTAATGTCAATCCACTTGCCTTTCCGGTCAAATTTACTGATTGAGACACACTTGTTCACCGAGCTAGCACTTCAATAAGTGTCAACCCATCAAACTTAAACTTGACATTTGTCATTAAAAGTTGTCAGCCACTCTTCTTAAATACCCAAAAAGAGACCGACAAAAAGAGACGAATTCTTCTGACTTTATACTCAAACTAAGATAATATACCTCCGACCTTCCCTCGACCCTACTCCTCGTTTCAAACATTAAATATGACGGCTCACCGTTTAAATCAGAAGGGGTGAACTACTAAAAACCGCTACAACAGTCTTCATCCTAAGTTGTCTATCAACAAAGTTAATGCTAAAATAAGGCAAATAAATCTCAACCATCTGATAAAATAAAGGATGATCTTAACCATTGAGAAAAAAGAAATAACATACTATACAAATAGTATGCGTATTGTCTATAGGGTGTATGCGCATTGTCAAAAGGTTAATAATATGTATAAACATATATTATCTTGTAATCACCTTTAGACAATTTAAAAAAAACATTATTATAAATCGTCATATTTTTTATAATAAAGATAAAATATGACGATTTGATAATATTTTATTATAGTTTTATAATATCTTATGCAATTATGATAAATATGGTTATGTTAATCTTAGGAGGCCAATATGTTAAATAAAACATGAACGCCAATTTATTTAAAAAAAAATATTGCTTCTGCCTATTACTTTTTGTGTAATTACGAAAAAGTATGGCAATTTTATAATATTTTATCGTAATTTTGATATATTTATCTAACTTTAAATTTATACAACAAAGACTATCGAATATTAAATTTATAAATATTCAGTATGTTATTTGTGTATAAATTTATGCACAATGATTTTGATAATCTTATTAATTTAAAAATTAAATGATTAAATATTTTATCACATGGCATCACATACTTCATTGTTAAATCTAAGTATCATAAACTATTTTTATCCATTTATAAGAAATCAATGCATTAACCTATAAAAACCATAAATCAAGAAATAATTCGAACTGGAGATTGATTTTTCCATATCAATTAATAAGAAATATTCATCTTTATAAAGACTAAAAATTGGAGATTGATTTTGCCTGGTGCCAGACAGAAATCTTCATATTTTTTCCCATACTCATATTCTCATGTTCAAATATGTGTTCAAAACAAGTGTTTTAAAAAATAGAAATAAAAAGATTCGGAAAACAGAAATATCAACACAACACTACAAATTGTTGTGCAAAATTGATTCCTCCATCACACTTTGGTTCAATATTGTTGTTTTCATTTAACCATCTTCATGCTGAAATCCCAGAGTTTCTTGGCCAACTCAACATTCATTCCATGTGCACTTGCTTTGCCTATGTTACTGTCATTGAAATATTCACCACTTTTACCCTTTACTTGTGGATGCAATGCTACATAGCATGTTGTGGCAGCTCCCTGTAACCAACGATACAAACACGATGCGTAACATGCTATGACAATGAACATGTTATAACCTGTTGCTCTAATATATTCGACTGCTAAAACCGATAACTGCGAATATGGAAAGTAAATCATTTCTTTTTGGTGCAGAAGAGACCTCGGCCTGGGAATAAAGGTGTTGTAGTGTGATTCAAACTTTAGGGATGGCTGCATGAGCCAACCACCAAGTCTTATTCTCAGGTCCATGAGATTAAAATGAAGTATGCAGTAAAAATGATAGACTGAGGGGAATACTGCTATAACTAGTTTAAACTGCATGATCTGAATTGGTAATGCTATGTGACAGGAGTTTACCTGCTGGACGTTTTTAAGTGCAATCTTACCAAAGATATTAACAAGGCCTGCATCAGGACCGAAACGAATTAGAGAATGAGATGCATTCTGCATATCATGCAACCATGTCAATAACTAAGAAGTTACCGCCAACAAGACGCATATGGCGGAAAAGGTTGGTGGCGATTCCTCCTGGGTGAAGTGAATTTGCAGTTATATCCACACCATCTTCCTGCTCAACCAATTGGTGAACATCAGTTATTATGCAAAGTTTAGACATTGGGATGTTAGCATCAACATACAAAAATCTCAATAAATGTTTGATCTGTTTCGAAAAGGAACTTCAACTGTACAAAATTTAGACATTCGAGTGGAGGCAAGCTGCAGAAGGAACAGAAAATGACAACTCAGATTTGGCTTTAGACCTATGCGTGGTGTCTCATTATTATTATTAAAAAAAACTGTGTCAACTGTGTAACATAAATACAGTAGAAGTCATTAAATGTGTCAACATTCTAAACACAAATACGATATGCATATAGAACTAGATGTTTCATGTTTGTCTCATGTTTTTGTCTTGTGTACATAACTGTAAGGCTCCTCCAACAGACAACCAAGGATGAAGTTGAACTTCCTCCACCTTAAACTCATTCAAATGTGCCAAAAAAGGCTCAAACCCGGAAACTTTACTACTGATAATAATCTTTGTTTTCATGGAAAAATATCGCATACCTTTAGGCGCCTTGCTAGTTCATTAGCATGCAGAACATTAGCAAGTTTTGATTGTGCATAAGCAGCAAAACTGCTGTACCTGAACATTACCAAATTGGAAAATATGACAAAAGATAACTTTATTCTGCTTAATGGAACTACTGCATCATCTTACCAATAGTGATAAATTTTAATAATTTATCATTTATTCAAAAAAATTGTTATATTATTTACTTTCTTATTTTATTAATAGTTATTTTAGATAAATCACTTAAATAAAACTTATTATTTACCTACTTAAATATGCAAATTATTTAACTTGCTACTTTTTATCCCAAGAAAGTAGGTATTTTTGACGCCTACTAGCTGAGCATTGTGAATCATTCAATTCATTCAAGAAAGAAAAGATTTCTCTAGTATTCTCTCTTGACGAAAAACACTTTATTTTATTTTCTATTGTTTTTTAGGTTTAATGCTTTTCTTTTCTGAGGCTACTCCTAAAATAGCCTTTGTTAATCTTCTCTAACTCATGCTGCATCAACCACAATATCTTATGAAAAGCATAAATATATAGAATGTCTTAATATCAAACAAGTAAACCATGCATTTCAAAGAGGGTGTATGGTTTTACCCTGACTGATCATTAATCTCGTCAAAACGAATTCCTTCCTTATATGTGTAACGGTGAGCTTCTGATGAGACATTTATAATTCTACCTTCTATTTTGCTTGCCATTGCAGTTTTCTTCATGGTGTCCAGCAAGAGGTGTGTCAAAAGAAAATGACCTGTTTATAGCATTCAAAAAAGTTTAGAAGAAAGCTTTAACAATGGCTTACTTCTCTGTTTCGTTTCTCCCCTTTCTTGAATCAATGAACCACCAAACTCTATGCAACAGAAAATGCAAACAGCAACAATTGTGGTAGCAAATCAAGCTATCATGTAGATTTAGAGTTTAGAAAGAGGCAAATGAGATGGCAAAAACTATCTTTATTCCCAGATGTTCAAATTTCACAATCCATTACAGAGTTGTTTGTTGATGCTTCAAAATGTGAGAAGAAAAAGGAGCTTGTGACTTGGGTTTTAGATGAATGCCATTAAGATCGATTTTATGCTAAACATACCTATGTGGTTGGTTGCAAACTGTAGTTCTATGTTGTCCTTTGAAAGCATGAAAGGTGTTGACATAATTCCCGCATTATTACTGAAAGCAAAGGAAAAAAAAACATTAAAGCCGTACGATTCTTTTTCACTTATCATGCGTAGAAAGACTACGAAAGGAGATGACTATTATACTCGCTAGGAAATGATATCCGAAAGGCTTCTCACTGTTATTGTCTACTTACATAAGGAGATTCAGCGGGCGACCTGAGGAGATGAAATCTGATGCAAATTTCCTCACAGATGCCATTGAACTGAGATCCAATTCCATTGCATCAACTTTGGCTGTTGGAATTTCCTTCACAATTGCTTCTTTGACATCTCTACCAGCAGCCACATTCCTTACCCCCATGACTACATGAACACCACGCAGTGCAAGAACACGTGCGGTTTCAGCGCCAATACCACTGGATGCTCCTATGATCGCATTGGCCACAAAAGAGTAACTATGCTTGTTAAAAAAATGACACGAGTTTAATCAAACAACTTGTGCAATTTGTACATGGTTAAGATTATATATAAAATACAAAAATGTAAATTTGAAGCTAACTTTAAAATTTAACACATGAAAATCCAAGTTCAAAAATAATTTACAAACATGACACGTTAAGGTTCCCACAATATACATGCCCACTAAAGTATCCAATTACTATACTTTGCAAACTCAAACTGAGACTCCTCCGATGATGTTGTTGTCTCACCACAAACAGAGAGAATACAACCTGAGAGCGAAAACAACGATTTGAGCGCCGAGCTTTACGAGCTTAGTGGGGCACATCTACTGATACCAAGTAAAGAATATAGGCTTGTATGGTAGAGAACAATTGTTTCTCTGTTAATCTCATTCGATTACAAAACCATGCAAGTCTTAATATGTTAGGTTCCCAACCACGTTATGGAATGGGGTGTCACTTTGACACCCAAAAGTTTTAGGGAAAAAAATTCTTTTGTAAATTTAATATAAAAATTATTAAAAATAAATTCAACATCAGTTTAACGGAATATTTACACTATTTTTTAAAATTTTACCCCCGTAATTTAAATTCGACATAACTTTTTTAAATTTTGACATCTTTTGACTCCGCCATTGATTGTCCCTGCTACCTAATGACAATTTCCCCCCATTTTGATATATTAATGGTTACCTATGTTACCCAGACTCCAAAGTGACTATGGAAACGGGTATGTATCTAACACGAACATAGTCATTTTTCTTTCTTTTTTTATAACAAATTTAGAGGTTCATACCGTGTCCATATCCAAATATATGTGAGATTCGAATCCCTTTGAAAAAAAACTGAAGAGTCCATGAAACATAAATAAACAGCAACTGACCACACTACATGATCATTGAATTATAACATGCTAACGATGAACAATTGAAAAAGAAATGCTTTCCATTTCCGCCATCTACATCTCGTAAGGAACGCCGGCGCCGCAGCCATAGTTAAACGCACAAACGAAGTAACAAACTCAAACTAGGCAGAACATAAGCAATAGATTTCTACTTCTAATATTCTCTATCAGCAAATATAGGAGTATATAAACCAAACGCCGTCAAACAGCAAAAAGAAAACATCGGAGAAAGATCAATCGGAATTCAATTGAAAACAAGATGCGGAAAAACCTGTGACAATAGCAGTGAGAGCAGTGGCATCAATCCCCTGTGTAACTTCCTCAGCTGTGGAAGATGAGGAGAAACCAGATGGCCCTTTTCTGCTAAACATCCACATGTTTCTGAAAACAGACACTGCAAAGTGACAGATGTCCTTTGCCCGAAAGCTTTTAAAATGGAATCCCCAAAACGGCTAACTTAAAAGACAAATAAATATGAGCTGTTGGATGAGGTTAGAAAACAAATCTTAAACCATTGAAAAAAGAGAGAGAGAACAGGAGGTAACGGAGACTTGTTTGCAAATACTAGTATTAGTATATCATTAAAGTCATAATTAAATGACAGTGAATTTAATTTATTTTTTTCGGTTTAAATATTGATACGTTGAGTTATATAACTTATTACTTGTATTTAAAGGTATTCCAACACTCGATTTATTGGTCGATTAATTTAAATTAATAATTTAATTTTTTTTATTCACAATATTAGAAGTCGAACTGTTGATCTTTTCTATTCTCTTTTTAGTTTTCCAGCAAAATAAGCTTTAACTTTTTAAAGATGAAAATATAATTTTTTTCTTTCTAAAGTTACGTAAAGTCAACAAAGGACAAGATATGTGAGACAAAGGATGGTGTGAGTTTTTTTTGTAAGTATTTGACAAATATAAAATTTATAACCATCTTTACTCAAAAAAAATTAAACTATTTAAGTTATATCTTATCCTTATTTTTGGGCCCTTTCTTTTTGGAACCCTATGCGGTCGCTCCACTTGCACATGTTTAAAACCTCACTATGGAGGGATTAGGTGGGTCAACAATAGATTTGATTGGATAGTTGGGGCGTTATACTGCATAGTGCAAACAAAACATAGATTGCTAGGTTGCTGCTACTGCTGAGAAGCTAGGGAGGTAGGCTCTCACAATCCGCCATGAAATGGGACACCGTACATATATTTCTACTTGCATCAGAAGAAATCATATGAAAATCTCGTGTCAGGAAGCTAAATTCAGACTCTACTAGTTCTGCATGCACAGACCAAGTTATAATGACTCGAGAAGTATATACCACTCAAATATACTCAATTACAGACTGAGAACATCTTTCATGAGCAGATGAAAAACTTGGCATACAAGCATTAGAACCCTAGAAATATAATTTACTTCAAAGCTTTCAAATAGTCTGAAGAAAAACAATCATTTCTCTTGCTTCTCACCATTATCCAGATTTTAAATCAGGGCATTAACCCTGAAAATAAGAGCACTTCTGTGTGCAAATAAACTGTACAAAATTATGGCCGCCAAAAATAAGAGATTGGCCTAATTTTCTAGTATTTAAGAACTGCACAAGATTCTCCCACCACTCTCTCTGAGTTAAAAAGCTTCACCAGAAGAATATAATGAAACTAGATAAATGAGTGTAGCTATTTTAGCCTTTATCCATTTTCTGACAATGTTAGATAATAACCACTCAAATCGTCAATCCATGCTCATAATTAAACTTTTCGCTTGTTGGTGTGTCACTGGCCTTTGCATTAATTTTAGCCCTTCCTTTGACATAACATTTGTTATCAGTTGAGAACTCAACAGTGAGCCTTCCCATATGCTTCTGCAGAAGTGACCGTATCGTTTGTTGATTTCATATTCATAAAGGTGCCACTCAAAACGTTTAGTGGTTGTGGATCCATGTAATATAATCTCTTCAATCCTCCAAATTCATTCATAACTTGCTTCCTTGTTTTATGTCAGCCACGCCCATTGTAATCCGGCAAAGACCTCTACTTTATGTTCCCACTTTCAAATACTCTTCGTGGCTTATCAAAAAAGAGCCACTCCCTAATTGATTCACCCTTAAGAACAGAAATATCAAAGAGCTCTCTAATCACAGGAAAAAATTAGTTACTTTCACAAATAAAAAAGAATATATGTCTGATTAGAGTGTAGATAATTGGCATTAAAATAGAGATTAGATTGTAAATTGCATAAAGTTAAAAAATTATAGGGTGACACGTGTCACCACCCTATTGGATGACTTTAATTATTTTTATTTAATTAATTTCCCTCCAATCAGGTTGTGACATGTGTCACAAGATTGGAGAAGGAATATTGAAATTTAAGAAATAAGGGTGGGGTGATTTAAACCTGGGTTAGAAGGGTGAAAAGATGCTGGGCTTGCCACTAGGCTAAGCCTATTTTTATGTTATAAAGTACCACATATATTATATGTTTGCTTACTCTCGCCTCTCCTCAACAAATTACACAGAGCTGAGAAATGCGTGTTTTTGTTTTAGAAGTGAAATGATCATATAGGATGTTGTTTTGTTTGCAGATAACCTGTGTTTGATTTTGAGAGTAGGAAGCTGAGAAAATAAAACATAACTGCAATGGACACTGACAAAACAGTCGTTGCTCTTGAAGCCGTTAACAATGAGATTGTTGATCTGGTACATGTTCTTTTCTCTTTTTTCCCCTCTGGTCTTAGATTGATGCATGGCAAATGTTGGAAGAAATGTAACATGGAAAACGTTTGAATTTCTTATACTAGTTCAGACATATATATGTGTTTAAATTATGTATTTAAATGTATAAACTTGTTTTTTGATGTTATTCATTCAGGAAAACATCCCAGTTGAAGAGGTTTTTGAAAAGCTGACATGCACCAAAGAAGGTTTAACTTTTGATGAAGTGCAGAAGAGGTTTGAGCTTTTTGGTTACAATAAGCTTGAAGAGAAAAAAGTAACTTGAATCTTCATTATTTGTTGTTGTTGTAAATCTTGTCCTAATTATATGTTTCCAAAACAAAAATACGCATTTCGAAAGAACATGTACGTTGCAATTTTTGTGAGCAGGCAATGTAGCTAGTTGCCTAGTTGAAGGAACATATGCAAGCTAATTAAAACCAGCTGCTGTGTAATTTGTTGAGGAGAGGCGAAACTAAGCAAACATATAATATATGTGGTACTTTATAACACAAAAATAGGCTTGACCTAGTGGCTAGCCCAGCGTTTTTTCACCCTTCTAACCCAGGTTTGAATCCCCCCACCCCCAATTCTTAGATTTCAATTTTTCTTCTCCAATCTTGTGACACGTGTCACAACCTGATTGGAGGGGAAATTAATTAAATTAAATTAAATAAAAATAATTAAAGTCATCCAATAGGGTGGGGACACATGTCACCAAATAATTAATTTATTTTATTAAATTAAAATTAGGATCAAATTAATAGTGTATAAGTAACGAGGACTAACTGTGTAATTATACCTTTATTTTTTTAACTGCCACGTCACCTTCCGCTAGCCCATTTACGGCCGGTGATTTAATTGATCCAATTTCAATAGTTTTGGTGGTCAATTGAGTCGATTTTTTTAATGTAGTCATTTTAATACCTTTACCATAGTATGGTGGTCATTGAGTTAGTTTACTCAAAATTATATTCCCAAATATTTAGATGCTAACATTTAAGAATTTAGTTATAATATAGATGCTGATTTTATTTAATTTTCTTAGATTAGTATCTTTTTGTAACTTATAAATAGGTACTACTTTATCAATAAAAGAGATCAAGAAATATAGAGAAATAATCTTTCTTCTTTGCACATACCACTTTACTACATGGTATCAGAGCAGGTTTTAGATCCTAAAACTTGCGAGATGTATACATTTTCTGCAATCACTTTACTTGTGAGATATACTTGTTCTTCGGTGTCCGGAGGAATTCTTTCCCATTGATCAAAACTTGATTGCAACTTTTCAATGTAAACCGACAAAAAAGAAAACACCCAGAACAATGAAAATCAATAAATCTTTTTAATTTTTCTTTAACACTGTTAAAACAAGCAACTCTCTTGTGAGATGTACTTGTTCTCCGGTGTCGGGAGGAATTCTTTCCCATTGATGAAAATCTGATTGCAACTTTTCAATGTAAACAAATCAAAAGAAAACACCCAAAACGTTATCTATGGAAAACCCCAAAACAAAGAAGATGAAAAAATATTTTTATTTTTCCGTAAACACTGTTAAAAAAGTCTAAAAGAACCAACATACGGATTCTTGAATCTCTTCTTTGATGAAATAAAATGGATCTTGAACTTTAGATATCTTGAAAGTAGCAGAAGAAACATGCAAAAACAAAATAAAAACAATTCTTTAGCAAAAATTTAGGTTTAAAAGAAAAGCCTGTTAAGGATTACTATTTTCTCACTGTTTTGAAGAACAATTACGAGGGAAGAGAAATGGTTGAATGTTGTCTCTTATACCATAAGCGCTGACTGGTTTGACAATTCGAGGCCCTTATCCAACCATTCGATATTGGGCCGCTTTTTACTCGTTAGCCGGAAGAAAAAAAATGAAGCATTTACAATTTAAATCCAAAAATTAAAATAAGGTTTAAATTGATAAGATTTTAGACTGAATTGATAGGTTCTATACGTTTTTGGACTAAAATTGTTACTAACTCAAGTCACGTCACCATTTATGTTAACTTTAAATGGTGGATGTACCAAAATAGAACAAAAAATATAACGTTAAGTACAATTTTACCAAAAATAATAGTTGAGATACCAAAACAATAATGTGGACATAATTAGAATACTAAATATGTAGTTTTCCTTTTATTTTATTCTATTGTTAAAATAAAAATAATCGTACTGGATTTTTTAATTAAATTGAATAAATTAAACTAACACACCTTTTTAAGATTTATTTAATTATAAAATAAAAATATATCATTATCAAAATAGTCACGTCTGGATTCCATTAACCAAATTATTTATATAATTGAATTAAATTATTCTATATTTAAGTTAAACTAATTATCTGGACATTTCTATTGGGTTTATATTTTTTGGCAACCCTTCTGTCCCTTTTAAAAATAATATTAGATTTATATTTCAATCCGGGCTATTGACATTTTTTATTAGCCTTTAAAAAATTCCATCTATTTTGGTGTCCTTAACTTATATATTTTTGTCAAATTAAACCATAAGAGATTTGTTAAGTTGATTTTATTTTCCCCACTTTTAAATATTTTTTTATAAATTTTACACTTTACTAATTTAGATTTATTTCCATTGAATGATCCTTTACTAAAAGTTTTGTTAAACAAAAGAACACAAACAAGATTTTTTTGTTCACTTAATTAAATGAACGAACGCGAATAAAGGGCTCGTTCATTCATTTATGTTTATAAATGTTCAGTAATTCGTATGTTTATGTTCGTATAAGTTTATTCGCATATGTCCATTTATATTTATTATTTTTCATAACTAAAGTATTATATTTAAAAAAATTAAAAACATATATTTAAAATATGAAATAAAAAGAAAAAAATAAACAGTACTAGAAACAAATTAACTCTGAAGTTGCAGCTTATATTAATGAATCTTATGTGGTTATTGTTGTTGTTATTTATGTCCGTTTGCATTTGTTTGTGCTTGTTTACATTCGTTTATCATTATAACGAACGAACATGAACGAACACGAACAAGACACATTCCTTAATGAACGAACACGATTACACGAATAAGAAATTATGTTTGTTTTCTTTCGTTTATTCGGTTAAAATTAAACAAACGAACATGAACATACTCTCGTTTGCGTTCATTTACAGGCCTAAGCTTATTTCTATATAACATAGACATGAAGAGATTTTTATATAATTTTCTATTGTTGTATAGAAATCATTTGTCTTTTTTATGTCCTATATATATCCCATTGTTGATTTTATATCACGTCTATTATTATTTATTTTGATTAATGAGTCGGTTAATTAAGTGTTCGACGATTAATGGTTAAAGGTTTTTTAAAGACCATTATCAGTTAATTTAATTTTAAACTAATTAATTAACCGAATCAAGCAAAATTTAATTTTAAGCTTTAATCTAATAATGTTTTTTAAATTTTTGCTGAGAAAAAAAATCTAATAATAACTCATAACATTTTAAACAAAATAATTATATTTTAATCTAAACTACTACAGAAGTCGATAACTTTTTAAATTTGTTTAAAGGTTACTCTATTTTAATTAGATTAAAATAAATTTTATAGTTCCATCTTTATATTAAAATCAACCACTCAAAACAGTAACGATTGAAAAGACATATAGCATAAAAGGATGGGATAATATTAGAACATTACAAACTACATAGTCAAGTGTAAAAAACACACAGAGACGCAGACACAGAGTAAAAAGAAAGATTTTTCAAAGAAGAAAACGTTCTTTATAGAAAAAAATACAAATAAGCAAACGCTGATAAGGTGAAACTGGTTCAGGACAAGGACGGGGAATGTGATCGAATCAGATGAAGCATTTAAATAGCCCGAGCTTTTATAATGTCGAAGCTCATCTCACTGGGATCCGTGGCCTGCAACTCAACTTGAATCCCGTCCAATTCCCTCTTGAATCTGTCTTTTGTGCTGGCATACACCATCTTGCTTCGCACCCTCGATGTATCAGGTGCCCTGCAGTTTACTAGGCATGATGATGAATGGTATTATAATGTAGGAAAAAACTATGGAGAGTTGAATGAGGAAAAGGTTGGCACCAGGCTATGAAGAAAATCTTGCTCTTCTGGCAGTTCTCGGAAGTCGTGAAATCGAGATCGAAGACGGCGTAGCGGCACTCGTTGGCGGGTAGAGCAGCGGTGAAATCCTCGTAGGTTTCGTCAGGGCTGCCGACTTTGTCAACCACCACCTGCTGGTCGTCGATCTTGAAAACGATGAACCTGTAAATCCTCCTCGCCTTTAGCTCCAGGAACTTCAGCTTACATTCATCATCCACTGCCATTCCAGATGCCGCGTTCGCCTGTTTTGAAGTTTTATTCCCCCCACATTTTATATATTTTCAAAATCAAACAACAAACAAAAGCTTATATCCCAATATCAATGTTTCAACACAACCGATGTAGACAGGAATGGAACTAAGATCAAACATTAGGATGCATAAGAGTCTATTAAGTCTTTAAATATGAAAATTGAGAAAGATACAAGTCTTATTTGATTAAAATTTAAACTAAAAAGGACCTAAAATGTTATTATACCAAAAATTTTGAGAGGGTGCCCATGGCTTCGTCCTTGGACATAGGATTACTGATTTCTCTCTTACACCATGATACAATACATTGGTGACTTGAGCTCAAAGCAACAAAGACATGTTAATGTGTATGGAACTCTACAACTATTTATCTTAAACTCGCCTACATGATAGATTATGCGTGTTGAGATTTGAATCTAAATCTAATAAGTTATTTAATGTTATAGGGGTTATTACATGAGTGAACCAATTGAATTACATTTTAAGTTCAAAAGCTTCGGGTAAAATTGGGAAAATAGGGTAGTTTGAATTTTTATTTAAGAGATAAGGGTTGTTTGGGGGAAAGTTTGGAGAATAGGTCAGTGTCTACAATACCACACCGTGTGGAGGTGGCGAGGTGCAGGTAAAATAAAATAAAAACTCAGCTTTTGCAAAGTTGACAGGCGTGCAATACACAAGACCTCGCCACCTCCACATGACGAGGTCCAAAAAACGCCATAAGCACATGGCGAGGTCCCCAAATATTGTAGATTTTGGCCAAGATTCCAAAATATTCTCCAAGCAACTCCTATCCCTTAAATAAAAATCTAAACTGCCTTATTTCCCCAAATTTTCCAAAAGCTTCGGGTAATTAAAAAATGCCGAAGAAAAACTCAAAACATAAAATGTGGTGTAAATACCCATATCTCAAGATCAACTCCATCAAACAACTAATGTGGGATTTTATAGCTTCTCTTTAAGACCATGACTTGAGACTAAAAAAAAGGAAATATAGATAGACAGATAAATAAATAGGTAATATATTTGAAATTCTGTAATAACTTATCCCGGATTGGCCTGGGGAATGGATTTACACATGCATAGATGTTGGAGAAAGAGGAACTTACCATTTTGTCGACCAAAGGGGAAACAAGAGCCTTGTGAGGAATGGAGAGCAAGAAGGAAGAAAATGTAGAATGGGGTAGGATGGGATGGGGGATCCTTAATTGAGGGGAGATGTTGAGAAAGGAGACAAATATGGTGGTGGAGAGAAATTTGAGGGGGAAACAAGGGTAGACAACTTTTCAAAGCCTTCCAAGGCCTTTAATAATGTCCAAAATAACAGTTCTTGTAGATTATCATAAACCACGTTGTTGGTTTGCATGCCCAATGTTTTTGGTTGTCTATTTTTATCTTTGGCCAATACTTTCTTAAGGGTTTGCCGCACCTAAAACTTATCTTATCCCCACTTTTCTTGTTGTTTTTGTTTTAAAACGCATATGTAAACAAGATCCACTAATTTATCAAGTGGTCAATGATGCTCATATTATCTTCATTTTATATGGATTCGAATATCGACATTTGCCTTAAAAATGTAATACCTCTCAAGTTAATAAAAAATACATACAAAGACAACACTATTTAAATCTCCGTACAAAAAATGAATTGAGTGCATAAAATACATATTAGTCTCGGCATCCAACCGAAGCATAGCGTAGGACAAGATTAGGGTGGTTGCAAGTCCTTCCTAAAGTTCCAATGCCAGCCATTTACAAATAACGAGAGAATTACTATGATATAGAAAGATGAAAACCCTAAAGAACAAATGCTAAAAGAGAAAGAACATTAATATATTTGAAATATTGTAACACCCCAAAAATTACGCCTAAATTGTAAACCCTAGATTTGAAAAATCCCTAATTTAGAAACATAATTTCAAAATCTCTAATTTTTAAAACCCTAATTTTCTATGATGGACTAAATATGAATTTTTATTAAACTTGAAAGTTAATATGAAATTTCTTAAAAGTTTAAGGACTGGCTCCGTAAATAACCTTTTTTGTCAAATTGAATTTCTAATTCATTTGGTTTCTACCGTAAGTTTATTATTATTATTATTATTATTATTATTATTATTATTATTATTATTATTATTAAAGAACTATATTAAATGGAATTCTAATCCATTCGTTTTCTTTTTAATTATTTTATTTATTTTTTTATTCTTTTCTATCCTATATCACTTTCATTATTTTACTTAAATTAGGTTTACTCTCCCTATAAATATACACATATAGTTCAAATAAGACCACAAAAAAAAACCCTACTTTTTATATAGTTTCATGCCGCCAAAATCTCTTATTTATTTGTTAAATTCCTATGTAATAACCTCCACCGCTCTATACACCTTCTTGTTCGTTAATCTCTTCAACATCATGGTTAGTCTGGTATCGATACAGTTGAATCCAATACTTCTGACCATGGAAAATCACATCATTCTATAGGTTGAGTATAGCTTGGCTAAGGTGTGTTTTCTTCCGGTGCTATAATTAAATTATATGTTATTTTTCTATGTGTTGGTGTTTTACCTTTTATGTGATTATTTATATGTATTATAATTTTTATGGTTGACATCACATGCATACGTTTTCAGAATTTGATGTTACTATGATTTACGAACCGTGATTTATGGACCACGATTTATGAACTATGATTTATGGACTATGGTTTATGAAGTATGTTTACGGAATATCGGATTTATGGAACTTTGTTTATGAAATTTGATTTCTAATCATCATATCATTGTATGAGCATGGGTTGGGATTTGTTCGGGGAAGTTCAGTGGTTTCACCCTTCGGGCTGAATTCAACTTCGGATTGGCGGTTGTAGTGAGGAGTTCTGGGGAACTTTCCTCTTGGCGGTTGTAGTTGGGTGCACTGCATTGCACTTGTGATTTATATTTTGTGCTTTAAATAATTTAAAAAAAATATTACTCTGTTTTTACGACTATGATTTTCTTGCACTTTAGAGACACACTAAGCTCTTTAGCTTACTCCCTCATAGTTTTTCTTTTATAGATATCTTGGACTCTAGGCAACTTGGTACTTGGAGGATCTCATATTTTATCCGGTTATTTTATTAATCAGTACGAAACTATTTTAGTTTAATCAGATTTCTATTTATTAATTTTGGGACATGAATGTAATTTTAGACTATTTATATTTTAAGATTATTTTTAGCATTCATCTACTATTATTTTAATTAAGAGATTTTATATAATTATTCGAATATCTATTATGATATTTTTATTCTTATTTATTATTAAATTTATGTTATTATATTTTAGTTTAATGTATATTTTTTTAAAAAAAATTAGTTCTCTTGAGGGAATAGTTTTCAAACGTGACTTCCTAAATTCGACATTTTCTTCTAGGCCGAGTTTAGGGGATTACACTTAGTGGTATCAGAGCTAAGTTCAACCCTCGGACTGTGTGGCTCACATAAAATTTTAAACCTAAAATGATTTTTTCATGCATATTAAATGTTTTGGGAAAATGAGATTTTTTTTGATAAATTTATTATTTTAAAGAATTAAAGATATGTTTTTGGATAGAAACTCCAAGTACCAACTCTAATTCTAGGATTGTCCCATTTTGTAGATAGATTACTATGTCACATCGTAGGATCTCTAGATTAGCGATTCATCGTGATCATACTTGTTCTTATGAAATTGAGATCAAAGTCTATATGAAAGCCTTGTGTTGTCATTTGTGACATGATCTAAAATGCCTTTTTAAAATTGTTATCAAAACCTCTCTCTTTTTAAAGTATGTCATTAGTTTGAAAATTTTGAGGACAAAATTTCTTTTAAGTGTGGGAGAGTTGTAACACCCCAAAAATTATGCCTAAATTGTAAAGCCTAGATTTGAAAAATCCCTAATTTAGAAACATAATTTCAAAATCCCTAATTTTTAAAACCCTAATTTTCTATGATGGACTAAATATGAATTTTTATTAAACTTGAAAGTTAATATGAAATTTCTTAAAAGTTTAAGGACTGACTCCGTAAATAACCCTTTTTGTCAAATTGAATTTCTAATTCATTTGGTTTCTACCGTAAGTTTATTATTATTATTATTATTATTATTATTATTATTAAAGAATTATATTAAATGGAATTCTAATCCATTCGTTTTCTTTTTAATTATTTTATTTATTTTTTTATTCTTTTCTATCCTATATCACTTTCATTATTTTACTTAAATTAGGTTTACTCTCCCTATAAATATACACACATAGTTCAAATAAGACCACCAAAAAAATCCTACTTTTTATATAGTTTCATGCCGCCAAAATCTCTTATTTATTTGTTAAATTCCTATGTAATAATCTCCACCGCTCTAAACACCTTCTTGTTCGTTAATCTCTTCAACATCATGGTTAGTCTGGTATCGATACAGTTGAATCCAATGCTTCTGACCATGGAAAATCACATCATTCTATAGGTTGAGTATAGCTTGGCTAAGGTGTGTTTTCTTCCGGTGCTATAATTAAATTATATGTTATTTTTCTATGTGTTGGTGTTTTACCTTTTATGTGATTATTTATATGTATTATAATTTTTATGGTTGACATCACATGCATACGTTTTCAGAATTTGATGTTACTATGATTTATGAATCGTGATTTATGGACCACGATTTATGAACTATGATTTATGGACTATGATTTATGAAGTATGTTTACGGAATATCGGATTTATGGAACTTTGTTTATGAAATTTGATTTCTAATCATCATATCATTGTATGAGCATGGGTTGGGATTTGTTCGGGGAAGTTCAGTGGTTTCACCCTTCGGGCTGAATTCAACTTCGGATTGGCGGTTGTAGTGAGGAGTTCTGGGGAACTTTCCTCTTGGCGGTTGTAGTTGGGTGCACTGCATTGCGCTTGTGATTTATGTTTTGTGCTTTAAATAATTTAAAAAAAATATTACTCTGTTTTTACGACTATGATTTTCTTGCACTTTAGAGACACACTAAGCTCTTTAGCTTACTCTCTCATAGTTCTTCTTTTATAGATATCTTGGACTCTAGGCAACTTGGTACTTGGAGGATCTCATATTTTATCCGGTTATTTTATTAATCAGTACGAAACCATTTTAGTTTAATCAGATTTCTATTTATTAATTTTGGGACATGAATGTAATTTTAGACTATTTATATTTTAAGATTATTTTTAGCATTCATCTACTATTATTTTAATTAAGAGATTTTATATAATTATTCGAATATCTATTATGATATTTTTATTCTTATTTATTATTAAATTTATGTTATTATATTTTAGTTTAATGTATATTTTTTAAAAAAAAAATTAGTTCTCTTGGGGAAATAGTTTTCAAACGTGACTTCCTAAATTCGACATTTTCTTCTAGGCCGAGTTTAGGGGATTACAAATATGATAGCAATCATTTATCAGCACTAATTGAAATAAAGAAAAGTTTGTCATTGCGAAAATACTACTCACGAAGTCATTTTTAAGATCATCCAGACAGTTAGAGTTGTAACCTATTTTTTTAAACTAATTTGAATATTAATTAAGAAGCCGTCGTAACAGAACTGACCAGTCCGTGTGGAATTCTACTTTATCCTTCGGATATTCGTAGAAAATTAAAAAATTTAGTTTGAGTATAATTTCTTTCTATACAAGCAGTGAAAGAGCCATGATTTTCATATATTCTATACAAGCAGTGAAGGAACCATGATTTTCATATAGTGGGGTCAAAGTAGAGCATGAGATATGAGAATTCTCATATCACTACAATAGGTACGTGGGAGTCTCAAACTTCAAATTGTGAGGCATCAATTCTAATATTTTATATGAAAAAGTCTATAAATTCTATATTAGCTTTTTAAAAATCACATACTCAAACAAATCAAGTGGAGTCAATTGACTCCAAATTTAAAAAGTAGATCTGCCCCTATATGCAAGTTTCCATTGTAAGCAATCTATCCCTATATATAGATACTAGGGATTAGAGCGATAATGGTTGAAATTATTCAGTTGTATTCTCTCTTTTCGACATAGTGAAAATTTTTCTCACCTTCTATGATTTTTTTCTCGAGTTTTCACGTAAATTCTAATATTTATTTTTGTTCATGTTTTTATGATTGTTTATTTACCTCATCATTACCGTTCCGATAGTATAACAGTCACAAAATTTCCTTGTTCCTTATAATAAACAATATTTTTATCGAATCATAGTAGTATTTTCGTATCACGTAAACACGGTATCTTCTCTTGATAGGGACTTCGTGGCCCCCATATTAAACCACAACAGTTGGAATGAGATGTGTCCGCTTATGCCCCAACAAGCTTCTGCAACTCTTTGCAATAGAGATAGAGGAGAACGACAACGTCAACTGGGGAGGCTTCAATATGGAGTGGCAATTCACAGTTGTTCGCATGGTAGGAGATTTGTGATTCACCCCTTTCGGATTGGGCAGAGAGCCATAAAAATTAGTACATTCTCCCCTACCAATGTAGGGGCGAGTATATGGAGACGAGTAAAAAAATAAGTCAATGGAGTTGAAATTGAAATATTTTAGAGTCAAGTTGAGTTTATAAAATTTGATTTATGTTAAGTTGTTTGAGTTTCTGTTCATGTTTAATTATAAATATTTATAACGGCATGATACTATTTGGTTCTAATTTTTTATAATCATATGTGACACACACACACACACACATATATATATATATATTCATATATGATATACATATATGAGAAAGAGTTGAGGGACTCAACTCGAACTTGAAAATCGCTACATTAGTTACTTAAAATTTTGAGTTATTCATGTTCTATTTTATTACTTACACTTTATTTGAATTTTTTGTGTCAAATTGAAAATTTAATTTTTTTCGAATTGAGCCAAATTTTGTTCACCCTTACTTTAAATAAATAACTTGTAATTGTTTTATTTAAAAATATATAAAATTATGAAAAGAAAAAATGTCATCATAATCATATTATTTAAAAATATTTTATTTGCTAGACTTTATGAAGTTTTAGGGTTGTGTAGTTATGTTTATCTGGGTACTATCACATGTACATTTTTCTTTCATAAAATTTTTAACGAAACACTTGATATAATTCTTGTGTATGACTTTTTTAATGAAATCAAACATCTTTCACCAAAAAAAACATCCTAATAATTTCACAACTAAATTGACAATCAATTAATTGATGATAGCAACTTAATCATGGACTTAATATTATTATTACTACCACTCGTGTTTCACCGTTGCCATGTCTGATTAGAATATTAATAAAGACAACCCAGTAACACAAGAATTAAACAATCATATGAACATGGAAAAGCAAAACTCCACCAACCATGATTGACAGTTTTGTCAATACAAGATTTCATCTTGTTGTTTAGCCAAATGTTGTCGGATAAAAATCTCCATTACACAGTGCTTACGAATTCTGAATTTAACTAATCAGCATAGTTGGACAGAAAACGATTCGAGATTCAAAAATCTCTAGTGGAAATCATACAATTCCTTTTCGAAATTCACAAAGAATTTCGAAAATTCAACTTGTTATATATATGCTTTTGCTGTTTTCCAATCTCAATAGTTATAAGCGGAAATAAACTACGATGGTGGATATATACTTAATCTGGAATAATAAATCATTATGCCCAGACTATTCCAATTGCAAAAAATACCAAAATATTATTAGCACAGCAGCAAGTATAATCAGTTTTCAGATCTTCGATAGCTCTCGTACAAATCAGAAACCATGGCTTGGATCGAAGCCGAGTAAAAGGTGGGGAATCCATAAAGTTCAACAAGAAAGGAAGAAATGGAAGTGCTTACCAGGAGGAGCAAAGAGATTGATGATAATTTAGAGCTAGTGATGGAAAATTCCGAAGGGATCGCATGATCAAATGAGTAAACTGAATCAACAATTTGTTCGAGAATCTATGTTCAGTATTAGATCAATGCGATCCCTTTGGAGCTCTCCACCTGCACTAAGAACTAATCTAAGTGTTTTCTTTCTTTTTTTTCTTTTGGGATTTTGTTTGGCGATGGTTGATTTTTTATAGGGAAGAAAAAGGTTGGGGGCTACTCTTTGGCTAATTGGCTTTGCCTACCGTTACTCAACGCAACGCCCGTTATCTTACGTTCACGCATTAGGCGTGATGGGAAGTCAGGCCGCTTCAAATATTACTTCTCTTATAGTTATCATGTCAAATTACCAAAATAGATCTCCACATTTGTTATTTTATTAGTCTACCAAAAATCAATAACTTTGATTCCCTTTTGGCAAAGGGCGTTCACACTCAACTCACGTTGTGGCCTTGTGGGTTCCAACTTCAAACTGTGTGATTCATGTGAACGTGTGACAGTGATTTGTTCTTATTGAGAATACGAATTACAAAAATATACAATTTTATTTTACTTTTTTTGAAAAATTAAAATCTATTAATTTTATTAAACGAGAATATATTCGAAATTTTAATGAAAGTTCACAACTTAGTAAACAAAACACCTAAATCCAAACATAATCCTAATAAACAAAACTAGCCTATCGAAATCAAAAGAGAACCATATAAGGAAAATGTAAGAACCTAACTCACTCAAAGACTTGAAGTAAAACAATGATACAAACATTACTAAAACCGACGATGATAGGTAAAATCATCAACAAACAACATAAAAATGCATATTACAATGAAGGTACATTGACAGTAAAATCATTACCACCACTCAATCGCGAATAAGGAACGGTAGATGTAATCGCGTATTCAAATCCAGTTCGAGGGTCTAAGACAGTGAGATCAACATCATAATAAAATGAGCGTCATTATGATCAGTCGTAGCGTCGTCAGATTTAACCATAATAAAAAATCAAAAAGAAAAAAAATGATCATGAAATATAATTAGTCGTGGTGTCGTCGTATAGTTGTCGAAATCACAAAAAAGGAAGACTACATCTATCAAAAATAATTATCTCTCATATTTCTAAAAGTTAACATTTATTCTATATTCATAGAGTCAAATACTTGATCACCAAAAAATATTATTCTTACTTGTTAAATAAACTTAATTAACAAATAAACTTTAATCATTATAATTACAATAAAATTCCACTTAATTATCGATTAGAATTTGGGTTAACATGTAACAAATTCGACCATGAAAAATAATCATTCGAAGAAGGGTCATCTGGCGAAGTCACCCATAGTCAAAGTGTGTCACATATGACACCTAAAAATTTTAGAGAAAAATAAATCAAGTAATAAATATCAAATAGATGAGACCAAAAAAAAATACACAGTTTAGTTAGTAAACTTATATATGCGGGCGTTTCTTATTCAATGAATACACTACATAAATCCTATGTCTAAACCTTTATGAATTGGTATTCCTGGTGGCATGTACAAGAGTTACCCAAAATTCGAACTCGAGAATTGAACAACTAACTTAAGTCATGATCTGAACCGTATTTGCTTGTTCATCAACACTTGATTTATGGACTTTGTCAAAGGATTACCGAGAAGCATCGTCGTGATGCAATATGGATGATACTAAATCAGTTGACGAAAACCACATATTTTTTGTTAGCGCATATGAATTTCACCTTGTAAAGATTGATCATATTATATATCGTTAAGATTGATCGACTCTACAGTTTTCCTATACAAAATGAAAATATCAAATATAAATGTTGCTAAAGCAATTTCATTTCCGATTGTATAATCTAGCAGGTAGTACAGGTATAGCTACGCCACAAATAGCTTGGGATTGTATAAGTATACCACTTCACATGTGCATGAATCTAAATAACATGCATTGCCAATGACAGCAAATTTATTATTATTATTATTATTATTATTATTATTATTATTATTATTATTATTATTATTATTATTATTATTATTATTATTATTATTATTATAAACCTACAACAATAATCAAGAAATTAGAGGTTTTAGCTAAAACAGATGATTAGCATTTATGAAAGTGGGTTTCGAAGTTTCCATTTAAGGGCATGCAGCCTGCATGGCAGCATGTGCACTTACACTTTAATCTAGGAAGGGAAGAGGCTGGTTCATGCGGTCGCTTTCTTTCCCACGAGGGGTCTTCTGCCCAATCTTGGCAAAAAAGAACCTTCCGTCTAGCCTCTACTCTTCGTGTTTAATTAAAACTAATTTAATTATAATTTTGTAGAGACAGATTTTTACCATTTGTTATGTAACAAAATACCTATCACTCAACTTTCAAATATTATAAAATAAATATTAAGCTTGTAATTTTGATACAAAATGAGCATCATATTATTAGATAATGTGGTTCTGAGAATGACATAACATGCTAAAATTATTGAGAAATAATTAAAATTTTATTTTAGTATTTTTTTTAATATTTTTAAGCTAATAAATATATATAGTTATATATATACAACAATTTATTTTTAAAATTATAATTCATAAAATTAACAATAAAAAATCTGGTCACCATGGAGGATATGCCCTCACTAATCCTTTTATAACTTCTCAAAAGATGTTTTGATCACCTTATATCTAAATGGTTTGATAACATGATCCAATTACAAAAGATTTGTGTTTAGTTTTCCGGTGGGATTAGACCTCAAAAAATTTTAAAACAAAAAATTTACGAGTTAGTATAGCAATAAAATTGACATTTAGTCCCTTACAAATGAATATAATAAATTTAGATATTTTAAATTATTATTTCTATAAATAATATTGCTTTCCGTCACTATTTCTACCAAAGGCAATACTTAAGAGCAAAACCACAGTAGCATCGCAATTCGCAAATGTCCGGCATGATCTTGGTCTGGTGCAGTGCACTTAGGGATGTAAAAAGCTGACCCGACCTGAAAACTCGACTGAAACCTGCTCGAGTCAGAACTTGATTTGACTTGAAAATTTAATGACCCGAACTCGATCTATAACCGACTGTTGTTGATCCGAACCTGAATTCGACCTGTTACTGTAATGACCGAACCCGACCTGATAGTACCCGACCTGAAACCATCCGATTACCTGTTTTTACATCCCTAAGTGCACTTACATTGTCGATATATATGTTCCCTGGATCCCTTACCTTGGGGGTCTCTATGTTCTCCCTCTTCGGTCTATACACCTAAAATACCAAAAAGTTGCTAATCATTCTTTTCTATTTGTTCTCTTCCCTCCCTTTATTAGGTCTAGGTTGCCCACTTTGAATTCAATCCTTTTTACGAGGGCAGATCCATAATCGAATATTGACAGATGCTATAATATTTTATGGGATAATGTTTAATTTGTCTAATATTTAAATTTATAAGGACCTAAATTAATACTAGATTAAAAAATTAAAGATACATGCTCATTTTTTCTTTAATTTAACTAGAGGTGTAAATGAACAGAGCGTATTATTAGTGAATCGTTTGTATAACGTAAATATTTATTACAAGGAATGTTAATTTTTTTTGTAACTATTGCTAATAATTGATTAGTGAGAAGAGAAAAATTAAGAACATAGACTTCGTTTACCCCGTCACTGCTAAAATGTTATTATAAGAAATATGATTTTTTTTCGTTTCTAAATGTGTTTATTGGTCAGGTTAAAATTATGGAATATAAATCCTCTGTTCTTTTTTGTTGTCTTGTCGGTGTTCCTTTATAAAATTAAATCTTTGTTACTCATTTCTTTCTTTTACTTTATTATTTATAAAGTTATTTTATATTCTTATAAATTTATTAGAGGTTTAACTTTTTTGTTCTAAATTAATTGTAAAATGATTAAAGTTAATAGAAAATAAAAATATTTATACAATATTATTATGTACCGCTAATTAATTTTTAAAAAATAATTATTTTCAAATGTTGATAATTATTTAAAACAATTTAATATTTACATTTTTCATTAAAAATAACCAACAAAAGACAGTTTTTTTATTAAATGAAATGCATTTAACGATTGATTCTGACTGTATGTATCAAATAAATATTTGATCTAATAAGTTGAGGGGAATTTGTCAAAAATTACCCAGTTGAAGGGGGCAATTTAAACAAATTTCTTTATTATTTTCGACCCAAAGTTTAATAGAGACCAATAAAAAGATACACCTTAAGGGCCCAACCGGGTTCGAACCGGTGACCTCTTGATCTGCAGTCAAATGCTCTACCACTGAGCTATGGACCCCTGCTGATATGTGGTTCAAAGTAAAGATATTAAAACCGTAATTAACATCCGGCTCTTCTTTCCCCCTCTTCAGTATTCAATTTATAGCTTTTTTTTAAGTAAAATATCATAAATTAAAAGAGCCAAATACAAAGGGGGAGGTGACTTGCATGAAAATACAAAGACCAATGCACCTGAACACCCAGAAAGAACCTGAAAAAATCAGGAGAGCAACAAACATAAATGAAACAAAAGGAAAGCGAAGAGCATCAAGTCGAAACAAACAGAAATTATAAGAGGACAACGAACAAGCAAAATAGAAATCGAATGATTCAAAGGAAAGCGACACCACTTCTTGAGCATCAGGTTACTTCTTTGAGAGCATAGATGGGTCTCCCTATATTAAAAATATAAGGACCTAGTCATAAGAGCAAAACGACAGAAAGGATCAAAGATCCTAAGCCGAAGCCAACGCCACGTGCCAATGGGACATAGGACCTCTAAACCACGAAAAAATTGTTAACGGGAGACAACGATCTATTGTTGTCAAAACAGCGTTCACACAAACTATTATCAAAGTTCTTAAACAAGAAGTACTGATCATGGCAGAAGGTCTTGAGATAACCACCATCAATCGAGTCTTCCCTCTCTGATGCGGATGACCCTTCATAGAGTCACCCGCAGCGATGAAAAAAACACTTTCTTTAAACCTAGTAGAAACCAAATTTCGGATAATAAAACAGAGGTAGCAAACCATAAAAATAACCAATGCTTGTCCAAAAACTTCAAAGGGACAAAAAAGTTAAAAATATATATAATTTGCGCTCTTTTATAAAATAATTTCGAGAAAATGAATGACATGTTTTTGTTAAATTTTGTTTTATAAATTAATTCGATATGAAAATTTAAGTACAACGCTTATACGATAATTGAAACTTGTTCAATTAAATTTTTTTGAAAATGTGCATGTTTTGCTCATGTAAATAAGAATTTGGATTTGAGAATGTCGAAACGCATATCAAGAACTCGGGCTAAAATTTTGATACTTTAATTATTTGAATGCTGCAAACATGTTTTTACGTAGTCAATGATGTTTATAAAGTCTACATATTGGTTTGTGCACAATTTGCATGTCATTGTAAACAAAACACTGCCTCCACTCTCATATTTCAATTCAAGTAAAAAACAAGTTTCAGTTCATGGATTTCAGTCTCAAAACAAAATATTAAAACCTTGTGCTAAACAAACTTCTCTAACAGCTCCAAAATGAGACATTCTAGCTTGTCGCAAAGAGAGCAAATCAACAACATAAGCTTCACTTCTTCTTTTCTCCACCTCCAGGGTGAGCCCTGCAAGGACGTTAAACCAAGGAAAAAGATTTAGTAATACTACCAGTTCCGGAAATGAAATGCTCCTCCGAAGCAGAAGAGGAAGAAAAACCGTCCATCCTCGGATATAAGATATTACCTCATCTTGCGGAGAACACTGGACATCTCCTCGCGCTTCTTCTTTGCTCTTTTGTGAGTTCCCAACTTTCTTTTAGCTACCTTCAGAGCTCGCTTGTCCTTACCAACTTTCAAAAGCTCGGTGATCCTCTTCTCATATGGTGCAAAACCAGCAACTTCCCTAATCAAGTTCCTCACAAAATGGACTCTCTTGCTTGTTTTCTGAAAATAGCAAAAAGATAGAAATAAGTACTTTTGACTTCAACTAAGAAGCAATTAACTAAAACCCAAGTTATACAAGACCTTCGAAACGATAAAAAAAATTGCAAGGAATAACTAAATATAAAAGTCGTGCTTCTCTTCCCCTCTTTTCTTTCAACAACAGACTATTATTTTACAAAAAATACTTACTTAAGCATAGAATGCACTTACTCCTTTTCTAATAGATGGACGTGGAGCCAACTCCTTCTTGGTGACAACGTGGCCCTTGTTCAGTCCTACAAAGAGGCCCGTTTTTGGCTGCTTTGTAGCCATGTCTGCTTCAGCATCAATAAAACAAGTATAAATAAAATGAAAGAGGCATAGCAGGAATCATCATTTTTCAATCCATTACTCGCGTAACTAGAATTACAATTACTACCAAAAAACTGGTCGAGTTCAGTCAAGCAACATCAATCATTGCCAAGCTCAAAAATGATATTTCCACTACCAAAATAGAGGGAACGGATATTTCTGAGTACCGTCGCTAATTAAGATGGCATCATTAGAAATGAAATTCCAAATGTCCTTGAAGCCAACTAATTGATCAATCTTACTGAAATAATCCGAATGTTCCAATAATCTTTCAAATCCAATCACCAATCATTCGGATTTCAGTTCATGCTTTGGACAGGTCTTTTTAAGTTAAAGATCTTCATAAACCTCTAAAATTTCAAAAAATTTACTAGCATCAGCAGATAACCAATGGAGCATACTAATCTCCAAATATCTCAAGACCAAGATATGTGATTACATAAAATGGAAGTTTTACTACGAATGGAATTAAAAATGGGCTTCAAAACTTAAAAAGTACAAACTCAGAAAATGCAATTTTAAACGAAGAACATTGCAGATGCATATCTATACATTAAATATGCATAATCATATTACAAAATCAAAGCTTGGGATACGAATAACATACAATCTAAAAGAAACACGAATCAATTAAAAGCAGTTGCAAAAAGCTCGAAACCAGCTAAAAGAAAGCCCTATTTTCCATTTTCTTCATCATTAACTTAAGCAATCTGACACAAAAAGAAAGGGTAAAGAGCGAAAGAAGCTTGGAAAATAAGACGAGAGAGATTCCGTTACCTGTGGAAACGGTGAATGTGAGGCGGAGTAGAAAATTAGGGTTTTGCGTTCTTGATCTTAGCAATATATATGAAAGAGGGTTGTTAGGTTTTGGTTTTTAATAATAAGGGGTTCAAGCCATGACCCAATCCAAAATATATATCACCATTTGTGGCCCAATTGCAAGTATTTAGGGGAGTGCATCAATTTCAATATAAAAATTTAATTCTTAAAATTTCACAAGTATATATTTAGGGGTGTAAATGAATCGAGCTTGAACGAACACTACTATGTTTGTGTTTGTTTGTTTATTTTTAAACGTGTTCGTGTTTGTTTAAATTTTTTATATTATGTATGTGTTTGCTTATTTTTTTTGAAGGTGTTTGTGTTCGTTCCTTTAGTGTCTACGAATGTTTCCGTTTAAGAGTTCACGAACGTGTTCGTTTATTCGTTCGCAAATATGTTCGTTTATACGTTGAAAATGTTAACCAAGTTAACAATAAATAAATAAAACAAAAGCAACAAAAAAAAAAACTTGCATTTCAACATGAACTTAAAATGTTAACCAAGTTAACAATAAATAAATAAAACAAAAGCAACAAAAAAAAACTTGCATTTCAACATGAACTTATATAATGTACGTAGTATCTAGATACATCCACAAAGCATTTCCATCCTATAGACGAGCTTATAAACCGGCCTATAGATGAACTTATAAACGAGCTTGTTCGTGAACATAAACAAACCGAACACACCTATGTTCGTGTTCTTTTTTTATTAAACAAACATAAAAAAATTTATTCATACTCGTTTATTTAACTTAATAAACGAACGGCTCGTCAAACACTCTGTTCATTTACACCTCTATATATCTTACGTACTTAGGTCATGGATTATAAATCCACTAAAAACACCATTTCCCATCTTCTTTTTTTTAGATAAGATTAAAATTAAAATTTATTAAAATTTAATTCTTAAAATTTAAATACAAACACACAACTTTTTTATATTTATATTAAAGTATGCATAATATGTATTTGAACATTTAATGTGATTTATCGTAGTATTTGTTCTTTTTTAGTTGTTTGATGATATGTACATATTTTAAGACAAATTATTTGAATGTGATTCGTTTAATGATTACATTATTTTAAAATCTAATCCGAGGTCCCAAACTCTCGACGAAAAAGATGACAATGTTCGAGACTATAGTTTAAGCAGTTTTAATCAAAAGATTAAAAAAATATAAAGATATATTACTTTGTAATCACCTTAATACCATATAAAAAACTTAATTACCAATAAGCCACTGCAACTTTCAACTGATTTACACTTTAACCAACTTTCCTTCCATCGAGACTTTGACCGATAGGTGGCCCTTTAAATTCTATCTTCTCGTCAATTCAAATGCTCATTTTATCATCTCATCATTAATCATCCCTTCATCAATTAATTAACACTTCCATGTCTCTGCTCATTTCCATTTCCATATGAAGTTTGATTCATGAATACTGGGAATTTGTCTCTCTATGTTTTGTTCTTGGTCAGACTGAAATCTGATACCTCGGGTCTTTCTTATTTCCTCTTGTGGCTGTAAAAAGGCTCTTTCTTTGACTATTTCAGTGGCAAATTGTTGGAACCCTAATGGTAGAAATACCCAGATTGGTTCTCTGCTACACCTATCAATTGGTTTTCTGCACTTGTTCTGTTGAGGTTTAGTATATTGTCTGTCAATCAGTTTACTGAATTGGAATACTCATAACAAGTTATATTTCCTTCTCTTCAAATTGCAGATTTTGAATTCCAAGTTCTGCAGTCACTGTTGAATATGCTAAGTTGCTGTCTGGTATTTTTTACATCAGCAGACTATTTCCCTACTTTCTAAGTCATTTACATGTGAAGTCCATATTTTTATGATCATCTACATTGACATATATACTTAATACTTAGAAGGTAGGCATCGATGTCGATCATATGCGGCATCCCACTCCTTGAATGTGTTTACTGTCTGGGATGTGCACGCTGGGCATGGAAAAGATGTCTTCATACCGCAGGCCATGACAGTGAAACATGGGGCATTGCGACCGCTGAAGAATTTGAGCCTGTCCCACGACTGTGCCGCTATATTCTAGCAGTCTATGAAGAAGATATTCGACACCCACTTTGGGAGCCCCCTGGAGGCTATGGGATCAACCCAGATTGGTTGATTCTCAGAAAAACTTATGCAGACACTCAAGGATGTGCTCCTCCATATATATTATATCTTGATCATAATCATGCCGATATAGTTCTCGCCATTAGAGGTCTTAATTTGGCAAAGGAGAGTGACTACCAAGTGCTTTTGGATAATAAACTGGGGAAAAAGAAATTTGATGGTGGCTATGTTCATAATGGACTCTTGAAAGCTGCTGGATGGGTTTTGGATGCAGAGTGTGATATTTTGAAGGAATTGGTGGAGAAGCATTCGAATTACACTTTGACATTTGCTGGACATTCTCTTGGTTCGGGTGTAGCTGCCATGTTGGCATTGGTGGTTGTTCGGCACCATGATAAACTGGGAAACATTGATAGGAGGAGAATTAGGTGTTATGCAATTGCACCTGCAAGGTGCATGTCGCTAAACTTAGCAGTCAGATACGCAGATGTCATCAATTCCGTGGTTCTTCAGGCAAGCTGTTTTCGTTTTCTTCATTTTTTCCATTTATTGTTTGTTTCAGACTATTGTGTGTTAGGAATGATACTATCAGTTGGTCACATAAAAATATCATGTAGTTACTGCCATCAGTAGAAGTCCCCAACAACTGTAATTTTTTGTAGTACTCGAAACATTAAATCATGTTGCCTCGCGTGTTGTTTTTCTGTCGTACTTGAACTAACTGATGGGAGATAAGAAGCATCTTTTATACCTAGAAGATCTCATCTACACTGGCAATGGCACCAAATGTTGAAAGCACCTGGTTAAGATTCTATTAGTTGGTGACATGTTATATTTGTCGATCATAGTGATTGATTTCCAACTTTTTATTTGTTTAAATCTTCAATGTACCAGTTATTATATTATTATTGTTATTTTTCTTTCATATTTAATTATGGTTACGGCTGAATTAGGATGACTTCTTGCCACGAACAGCCACGCCTTTGGAAGACATTTTCAAGTCTCTCTTCTGGTATGATTGTACTTCATCACCCATTTCAATTACAGTTATGTTTATAGCTGATAGGCTCCTGGGGTATATTTCTAATATCCTTTTCAAAGCTAGTTGTACAGCCTCCTCTTCCATCTTCTCCCTAGAAACAACCATTATTGGCACAGGAAAACCAGAAAAAAGAGAGTTATAAATCCACTATTGTTGCGAATCTAACCATTCTTTCATTTGGTGTTATTTTTAATCTATTGACAACTTATTGCTTTCTCCATTTAAACAGTTTGCCCTGCCTACTTTGTTTAAGATGTATGAGGGATACTTGTATACCAGAGGAGAAGATGCTTAGAGATCCAAGGAGGCTGTATGCACCTGGTCGCCTCTATCATATTGTTGAGCGAAAGCCTTTCAGGTATAACGAGGCATAACTAGCATAGCGCTCTCCTCTATGTTTGCATAGTGCTTACTGAGTTGGTTATTTATTACTTTGAGACCACCTTGCAAGGTTGGATCCTAGTACAAGCCTGTATGTTGGATTGTTGGGACATGTTTCTAAATTCCATTGCACCAAGTGTTGTGGTCATTGTGTAGCATAGAGAAATACAAACAGTCCCCATGTATTATGTTCCTATCTTGTATCTATGAAGTTCTTAAATAAAAAAAAATAAGACAGCAGGATTCCATTATAAAAAGATTCACCACAATGCATATGAAAGTTTGACCTGTTGATGAACTGTTTATTATACATCACTGTTTCAGGTTAGGAAGATTTCCCCCTGTTGTCAGGACAGCAGTGCCGGTCGATGGCAGGTTCGAGCACATCGTTCTTTCTTGTAATGCCACCTCAGATCATGCGATAATATGGATAGAGAGAGAAGCACGGCGAGCTATGGATGTAAGTCTTCATTTTTTTGTTGAGGGGTGCGGGGGCTAATAGCTAATGGTTTAATTATTATTGTTAACTTTGTTTTTATTATTTCATGCTGGTTGAATTGAACCAGAACCGGAGTTCAAACCGATTCAACCTTTGGTTAAGTTTTTTAATCCTTGGTTTCTAATACACCTTATGTGAATCTCTCTCTACTTTGGGTTCATATGCTATCTGGTCTCCGAAGTACACTGAAATTAGACCTCAAAAACTTATTTCAACTTTGCTTTAGTTAATGCTGGAGAAAGATCAGATAATGGAGATCCCGGCGAAACAGAGAATGGAACGGCAGGAGACTCTAGCTAGAGAACACAGTGCAGAGCACAAAGCTGCACTCCAAAGGGCGGTAACACTGTCAGTGCCTTATGCCTATTCACCTTCAGGATATGGAACATTCAATGAGCTCGAGGATGGGGAGAACTCCCATAAATCTAGCGTGGATGCCGAATCATCGGTCGGGCCATCGGGAAAAAGCAAGAATAAAGAAAGCTGGAATGAATTGATCGAACGGCTTTTCGACAGAGATGAATCTGGGCACATGGTGCTCAAGAGGTCACATAGTTATGATTGATAATGATGTACATTCAGGGATAACATGCACAGAAGATCAAGCATTATGGTTGTGATGGACAGTATTCATTGATTCTTTTGTACTCCTGAGAGCTAAACACCGGTGAATGCAAAAAATGAGGCTTAATTGAGGCAAAATAACGATATCTCATATTCTCAATTGAGACTTATTTCCCCCACGATTAAGCCTGATTGTTTTCTACAAGAATATAGGATAAGACATTATTTTATTCATAGTTGAAAGGATACGTTTAGAATTGTTTTTGAAGAGTGCGGTGGAATTTTTTTTAGTGTTTTCTAAAAAGTGTGGTAGAAAAAAATGGAAATTTTACTTAAATATTGCTGTGAGAAACTTTTTTTCTCAAAGTATTGCACTGTGTAGATTAATTCTAAAACTATGGCAGTTTGAATAGTGTACCCAAAGTCGGTACCAGCTGAATCCGACTTTAGACCAATTTCATAAAAAAAACTCAAAGTCAGCACCAGATGAATCCAACTTCAATTCACTGTTCAAACAACCATAGTTCTGGAATTAATCTACACAGTGCAATACTTTGAGAAAAAAAGTTTCTCACAACAATATTAAAGTAATTTGTCCCTTGTATATGTGATAATAATCCAAATTTTAATTAAGGACTATTTTTCCTTTTCTGGACAAATTACTTTAATATTGTTGTGAGAAACTTTTTTTCTCAAAGTATTGCACTGTGTAGATTAATTCCAGAACTATGGTTGTTTGAACAGTGAATTGAAGTCGGATTCATCTGGTACTGACTTTGAGTTTTTTTTATGAAATTGGTGTCGACTTTGAGGGTTTTTTTTCTAAAGTCGGATTCAGCTTGTGTCAACTTTTAGGTTTTTCTCTAAAGTCGGATTCACCTGGTGCCGACTTTGAAGTTTTTTTCTCTAAAGTCGGATTCACCTGGTGCCGACTTTGAGGTTTTTTTTATGAAATTAGTATAAAGTCGGATTCAGCTGGTGCCGACTTTGAGTTTTTTTTATGAAATTGGTCTAAAGTCGGATTCAGCTAGTGCCGACTTTGGGTACACTATTCAAACTGCCATAGTTTTGGAATTAATCTACACTGTGCAATACTTTGAGAAAAAAAGTTTCTCACAGCAATATTTAAGTAAAATTTCCCATATACAAGCGGTGAAAATATTTTGTTTCTACAAACGCCTTATTTTAAGGTTTAGAGTTTCAGTCTAGGGTTTAGGGGTTTTAGTGTAGGAGTTTATAATTTATGGTTTATGGTTAGAACCTAAAGTTTAGGGTTTAAGGTAATATGGTTAAGGATTTAAGTTTTAACCTTTAAATCCTAAACCCAAAATTCTATCAACAACCCTTAAATTTAAAATTACTATACTTAAAGTTATAAACTCTAAATCCTAACCAGAGATTCTAACCCTTAAAACCAAGACGCTTGTGTAAATAAAATTTTCACAAGCGCTTGTGCATGGAATGATTACCGTCAATTATTGTTTAGATTTTTAAAGGGTAATTACTTGATACACTGGCGATAGAAATTAAAAGTTTCTACAAGTGGTTTAGTTTTAGGGTTTAGGGGCTTAGTGTAAGGTGTAGGGTTTAGAATTTAGGTATAGAGGCTAAAATGTAAGGTTTATGGTTATAAATTATAATTCAAGGTTTACAAGTTAAAATAAAAACCATCGTCATATTACCACAAAACTGAACCCTAATATCTAATCCCTAAATTCTAAAGCCCTACACTTAAACCCATAAAACCTTACACCCTAAACTAAAACTCTAAACCCTAAAATTAAGGCGCTTGTAGAAACTTTTAAGTTCCACCAATAGTGTATAGAATATAAATCCTTTTTATATCATTCATCAACTTTTCAAAACATTCTAGTTGAATTTTCAAATTTTTTATGATGTATCAATCAAGTCCTTTCTACACATACCGTACAGATAATTTAAACCTAACATGTTAAGAATAGATAATGTCATTAAAATTTAGGAAAATTATTTCATTTTTAACAATGTCAGGTCCAAACAGTAAACATGTACATGTTTAAAATTTGATACATTAGTTGGCATTTAACAACAAGCTAACAACTAAGTTGATAGAACCTAAATCGATATGATAATGATAATTTAAGGATTCAGTTAAAACATTTTGAAGATATGGTTCGAATAAGTATGTTGCAATTAAAAATGAATAATTTAAATAACAAAGGGTGGGACTTGGGAGCATTTGGATGGTTCAATAATTTATGAATGACAAACAGGATGAACATATATACTCACAATACAAGACAAAGGTTAATCAACAGAGAAACATCTTACACATATTACAACAATAAAACATGCATAATAGTTGACTATCTACAAAAGTGTTCAGCTGATTTCTCAGTTTCCGAGTCACTCAAATCTATTATACTAATGTGCTGATTATTCCTTTGTGCACATCTAGAAACATTCCGGGAGTGAACTAGTGGGGAGGGGCTCGAAAGATCAAGATCAATAACTTCATGCTTTGGAACAGTCGCACCAGTTTCTCGACATAAGGTCGCAGCTCTGGAATCAGCATTGCCTTCTGAATCCAAAATTACTAGGGGATCTCGGTTTATGTAATTAATCTCAGTTGCTGTGGTCATTTTGTAGGATATGATTTCTCTTGAAGCCATGGAACTGGATTTGCTCCCTAACTCGATGTCAAGCAATAGATCTTGGAGTTTCCGATCTATTTCAGCCAGAGAACATTCTTTTCCTGATTTCTTCGGTCTTGATTTTCGTTGATTTTTCTTCTCTAGAGCTCTTCTATCATCAAACTCTTTGATCTTTTCAGGACAAGCACTGTTGAAAACATGAAATGAATCATTTATTCAGAGATTACATTAATGAGTAATCACTCAGAAGAATCAAGAGGGTGGATACGAAAAAGGCTGCCAAATCTTTGACAAAGTTGAGGAAGAGAACTATTAAAGGGTTTAAGATTAGATTGAATATAAAAGCACGTGTTTTGTTGGGATATTGCCGTGCAATGATCGAACTGAGAGACAGTATCTATCTTGCAGTTCACTCTACTATTCATGGTAATCAAGCTCATATGTACCAACATTAATAGATGCCGGTACGCAATTATGATACCGGCAACATACCTCTCTACAAGATCTGCAGAAACTACAGAGCTTTTAACTCCATAGAACTCTTCCCACGTCACCTCAAAACATTCTCTTCCATGAACTGTTCGGCGCTTGATAATTGCTGATACAGGACACTTGACTGGCACCTGTAATGGGAAAGTTTTTAATGGTATGCTATCATTTAAAGATAAGCTAGCATCAATAACACCACAGGAAGTACAATGGAGAATTAAATACTACTCTCAAGTATTTTAGCTCCTAGAAGTACATTGGAGTGCGTAACAATCTACCGACGTTATTAGCAACTCTAAACAAATTTTCCCAATAAGAACACTTCCAAATGACTATTCCAAATGAATGACCAATATAGGCCCTTCAAAAGCAGTAAGCCTTTCAAGAGCACCGAGTCAAACAAGAATTTAGGCTAGCAACTGTTCAAGAATGAACTTGTGTAAATATTAAAGATGGAAATAATACCTCCTTCAATGGAATATTAACATCTAACTGAGACGAAGTCGATCGCAAATGGGCAAATCGACGTAAATCTCTTTCAGCAATCTTAGGAAGAAGGTATTCATCTGAGCCATTGATACACTGAGTTAATATGTTCAAAATGCATACTACGAATTGCATGATTGTATTGATGGCCATAGAGAAAATGTTGCATACTTCCAAAATGGATATTACCTGTTTTTTCAGGAGGCCACTCAAAGAAGCTAGCACATATCTGCTGGAGTTGCTCACGCTGGAATGGACGCTGCACAAGAGATCTAGAAGAACAAAGCAGTTAAGTCTTTGTAGTTGTAGGTATAAAGAAAATAGGAAAGAAAAAGTGAAACTGTTCTTTGCACCAAGTGCCTTGTGTTGGTATTTGATCATATAATGAGACTGGCATATACAAATTTACCTATGAACTACTTCAGAGTCAGCTGAGTGGCACTTGGGGTTCATATATGCTTCCACCACATGAGAATACTGATTATCTGTTTGCGGAATCTGAATGTCACCTATCAATCATTCAAAAAGCTAAACGTGTCAATTTGAGCATGATTTAATCTTGTCATGTGAAGATAAAGTTTAATAACACCAACAAACATCCTTCCAAATAGTAATCTCAATATCAGGCTACCTATATTAAGACCTCTCGAAATACAAGGGCATATATACTAATCGGACTAATGCTCTTCATAGAAGTCATCTCACAATATGATAAAACATTTTTCTGATTCCAGTACTCTTTACAAAAGGTTATTACTTTTTAGCTCGACCATTTTGTTTAGGGAACCTTAACTTGATAAACTTTGAAAAACAGTATCTAAATAGAACCCACTGCACAAGCCAATAATATCCTAAAATGTAAAGGTAGCAGGTTTCTTCATTCACCATTCATGTTCACTTCACTAGACAATGTGGTTTCCGTGTTGTTACACTTGACTTGCCCTTGTCTCTTTGGATTCTTTTTCTTCCTTGCAAAAGAAAGTCCTTCTGACACAATTTTTCGAAGAATATGATTATCCCCAACCGATTTAACAATCTGGCATGCTGACTCCTGAATGAGCAAGGAATGTGAGTATCATTTTTAATAAGCATTTTTCAGAAAAGCAAAACAACCGACAAAGATATTAGAAGCATTGTGATATTGAAACATACCAGACCAAGACCACGGACACCCTGAGAGTAATCACTGCCAAGAAGAAGGGCCAAAGAAATCTGAAAGGCCCAATATCATGAGTTTCGAATCTTAGTGCTATTAACTGTTAGATGCTTGAAGAAAATATGTAAATTACCAAGGAGCTCCTTCCAAATCCAATTTTTTGCTCTATATCGTTCATTTCATAACAAACAACATGACCTCCTTCGCCTAATTCAAAATATAAAAAGGGTTGGCAAGATTGATATTTCTATAAAGCAACTGAAAGGAGAAATAATACCCAAACACTTACCAAGGCAAATGTCTCTGTACACTGTCCTGGCGCCAAAAAGGAAGATATCTGAATCAGAAGAAAAACACCCATCCTGATGATAGTAAAGTAACTTAATGACATGTGTGCCTATGAAAACTTTGATTATTGTAGTATTTCAATTGTAGTCACTAAAGGGGCAAAAAAAAGAACCACTTACACATACGGATTCTAAGTTTAGTAATGCACACTGTGCTTCAGCTTCCTCGATACTGAATTTCAAATAAATGAAAGAGAGAGAGAGAGAGAGAGTGTGAAGAATTAGCATTCGGTTCATTATCAAAAATCAAAATATATAAAACAATAAAAAATATTGGAAATTACCCATCTAAGCAGGGAATTCCAAATGCTGATCCAAGGTATTTTGCTTCTTTGATCATGCATGAGAATTCAGATCCCATATTCCTTCTTAGAGAATATAACTTCTGAGAATTTGCCCCACCCTGAGTAGCCTGCCTTAACAACAACTCAAGTGCATGAAAGAAAATCTTCACAAGAAACTGTAATGAACAGGGGAGTTCAGAGGATAAATATCAAATACAGTGAAATTTAGCATACCTGGTTCTCTGCCTCAATTCCTAAGTTTAACCGCCGCCTGTATGTAGCTAATTTGATGGCAGGAATTGAACCATCTACCGGATGCAGAAACAATGTATTAAACTATTACCATACATCTACAACTAAAGAATGAAAACACCATGCACATTTTTGTTTTTATTTTGGTAAAGTAATTGATTCCATTATCCAAGAAAGTGGCTAAACTCCGGCAGATACAGTTTTCTCCTAAAATACACTGCAATCCAACACAATCAAATCAAACTTGGAAGAGTTCAATCCCCAAGCATTACAAAGGTTCTAATAGAAAGAACCGGAAACAATGCTTTTCAATCCAGCTAGACACAATTCAATGTTAAGCAAATTTTGATAGAGTGTTTGAAGTTTGAAAATTGATGTCCTGATTACTCATTTGATTCTTAGCTTTACAAAAAGAATTCAGTAAGCTGGCATTTACATGAATGAAGTCTCCAGCTTTAGAAGGAACTCACCAGTGACAAAAATAAGGCTGCAATTCAAGGCAATGAGAGCCCTGATGCGGTGAAAGAGACCCATGAGATACTGCTTGCTCGTCACGGGGCAGTGAGATTTGTTAACATTCTGGAGCGGAACCATCCAACAAGACAGATCTACGCATACCCTTTTGTTCTGGAGATGATGAAGAGGCAGCGTTTTCTTGCATGATTCCAAAACATCCCACAAATTCTTTACCCCCATTTCCCTCTATCTCTCTCCCAGTTAGGGATTTCGAAAATTGAAATCTGAGAAAAGCGCCAGATTTACATACTAGTGGGTCGGGTTATCAATACGCCCGAAATCAGACCCGTTTAACACCAGGCTTGGGCAAAGAACCATTTTGAGTCCAATCCCCGCAATGATTGAAAGTGCTGGTGTACGGGATTCTCATTAGGTGACTAAACTAGTCGAGTCCGAGGAGTGTTGAGTTCGAGTCTGTTCGTTAAGAATTTGAGTCGAAATTGAATTTAAATTCAATTTAATAAAATTGAGTATCAACCGAGTTTTGATTGAATCGAATTTGAGTAGCTCGTGATCCGATCTCGTCTCATTTATAATTCTATTCATAATAATAATGAGGGTAAAAATATGTAAATTATTATTGAACTTTGCACTCTAACTTATTTTGATCACTGAACTTTCAAAACTACAGATATACTCATTCAATTTTCAATTTGCTTCTGTTTTTGTCACTCTCTAATGACATGAATTATTTTATTATGAAATTTCAGTTTATTAATTACAAATACCAAATATGATTTGAAATTAAAAATAAAATTTAAATTATACCTCAAATTTTAAATTTAGGGGTGTAAATGAACCGAGCTTAAACGAACAAGAATATGTTCGTGTTCGTTTGTTTATTTTTGAAGGTGTTCATGTTCGGCTCGTGTTCATTTAAATTTTAAATATTGTGTTCGTGTTCGTTTGTTTAGTGTTCACGAACGTGTTCGTTTAAGTGTTAGCGAACGTGTTCGCTTAAGTGTTCACGAATGTATTCATTTAAGTTTTCACGAACGTGTTCATTTAAGTGTTCACGAACGTGTTCTTTAAGCTTTCACAACGTGTTCATTTTAAGTGTTCACGAACATGTTCGTTTAAGTGATCGCGAACGTGTTCAATTAAGTGTTCACGAACGAGTTGATTTATTCGTTCGCGAACATGTTCGTTTATATATTCTGAAATATGAACTAAATTAACAATAAATAAATAAAACAAAAGCAACAAAATAAAACTTACCTGTAAACGATCTTATAAAGGAGCATTTTCATCCTATAAATGAGCTTATCAATGAGTCTATAAACGAGCTTGTTCATGAACATAAACGAACCGAACACACCTCTGTTTGTTAAACGAACATAAAAAATTTGTTCATACTCGTTTATTTAACTTAATAAACGAACATAAACAAACGTTATACGAACGATTCGTCAAACGGTCTGTTTATTTACACCCCTACTTAGATCTCAAATTGTAACCTTCCTCTCTAACCTCACTCTCAATGGCCTCACCCTCTACTAACAAATGACGGCTAATCAACAACCTCACCCCAGCCGCGTATATATAGAGCTTTGGAGATGAGCAATTGCACTCCCATTTTTAGGGGTTTTTTAATCCAGTGTTAATTTTTTCCAAAAAAATATATATTTTAGTGTATAAAATAGAAAAAAAATTGGAAAATTGTTTACTCATTTGAAAATAAAATTATTTAGAATATTTATTCTTAAATTTTTAGATCCGCCACAGCCTCACCCGAAACCACAACACCAAACATCTTATTCACTTTCCAAGTCTCTTACGTCCAAGCAGTGTGAGACGTCGGGGCGTTAAAGGTTAAGGAGCCAAAATTCTTATGTGAGGTGTTGGCGAGGACTGTTTGGTTAATAAATTTAAATTTAGGGTCTAGATGGATTTGGTTTGGCGTTTCAGGTGTTGGGATGTATGCTTTGTTTTTTTTTTCTTTTAAATTTTAAATCATATTTTACATTTAATATTAATAAAATTAACATGTCACGATAAAAATAAGGGTGAAGTTCACAAATGGTCACTAAATTTTAGTTAATTATTTAATTTGGTAATCGAACTTTTAATTATTTTAATGTTGCCATTAAACTTTATGATTTGTTTCAATTTGATCATTGTTTGGTAATCGAACTTTTAATTGTTTTAATGTTACAATTAAACTTTATATTTGCTTCGATTTGGTCACTGAGCTCTTAATGGGCGTTAAGAGAGTGATGTGTCATCCAACAAATTTTGTATAATAACACATTTAGTCCTCCATATTTGCACATTCAAATATTTTAATCCTAATTCAAAATAATAATAATGAATTCAATCCTTAATATTTATACATTATTTCAATTTAGCCCTATTTTTAATTAAAAATAATTTAACTCCAAACCCCTAAACTTCAAATTTTAAATCTAAAACACTAAATCTAAAACCCCCAATTCATAAATACAAAATCAAAAACCTCAAACGCATAAACTCTAAACCCCTAAACCTAAAACACTAAACACTAAAACCACAAACCTAGAATGCACTGCTCTGCTGCAACCAATTTTGAATGCACTGCATTAAACAATATTGTTTAAATGAATTCCTAACAGCTAACAAATATTAATAAAGATTTTCCTCCAGTGTGTGAAAGTTACACTGTAAAGCTACCTACATTATAATTGTACTTCCATTCAAGATATTCGAAATGATGGATAAAGCTAAATCCTGCATTTATTTAATATAATGTTATTACTGTAACTAATATATTAACAAAACTTGAAAAAGAAAAAAACAATTGCCCTTGAACACTCATTAATCATGATGTAACAAACAATCACTGGTATGGACTTTTATGTACAGAATAATCTTTCTTACCTCTACTTCAGGCATCACTTTTCCAGATACTTGCGAGTATACGACAATTTAAGTATAAGAAGTAGGCCTATAGAATCCTTGTTTTCTTCAACCTGTACATTAAGAGTTCTATAGACTTCTGTATTCTGTTGTCATCTTTCAAGCATCTTCCTTGCTTTCTTCAACATGTACATGGTACTTGATGAGTTCGAGGGGTTTAGGGTTTAAGGGTTTAAATTTTAGAATTTTAAAGTTTTGGGGTTTTAGTTTTGGGTTATAGATTTGGGGTTTTATGTTTAGTGTTTCGTGTTTAGTGTTTATGATTAAATTATTTTTAATTAAAACATGACCAAATTGAAAATAATGTGAAATAATAAGGGTTAAATTTATTATTATTTTTCAAATTATGACCAAATTGTTTAAATGTGCAAATGTGGAGGACTAAATATGTTATTATACAAAATTTGTTAACAGCCAAGTCACTTTCTTAACTCCGTTAAGAACTCAGTGACCAAATTAAAGCAAAGCACAAAGTTTAATGGTAACATTGAAACAATTGGAAGTTTGATTACCAAATTGAATAATAAATCAAAGTTTGTGACTATTTGTGAACTTTACTCTAAAAATAATAATAAAATAATCATGACTTCAGAGTGAAAAAAACGTGAGTAATTTGAAAGTTGAGTGAGTAAATTAATCACTTTGAAAGTTCAATGACCCAAATAGGTCAGAGAGTAAAGTTCAATAATAATTTACATATTTTACCCTAATAACAATTATTATTACTATTATTATTAATATTCAATAACATACTATATTTTAGTTCATTATAATTTTTAAAAAATAGTATATTATATTTTCGAGTAGCTCGTGAGTTTTTCGAGACGAGTATTGAGTAACTTAACTCGGCTCGATAAGAGCTTAAATCGAGTTCGAACTCGATCTGAATCCAATTAAATTCAATCAAGTCGAATTTTTATCAGTTTGTATCGATTCATACTCGAATAACTTGCTACCTTTCTCGTCTATTTATAGTCCTAATTCTCATGATTCCATTTTCGAAACCTAAGGTGTATCCTAGTGTACATATGATTGTATTTGAGTTTTTTCCCCTTAAGTTTGTATTTGGTTAAAAAAATTAATTATTAAGTTATGGACGTGAAATTAACCGGTTAAAATAATATTATTACTAAATGTCAAATGTCACAATTTTTTATTGAATAAACAGTGCATCAACCTTATGTATCAGTTTAACTTTTTATAAATTTAGGGTTGAATATCAAAATAAATATTCACTATCTGTTTTTTTTTTACATATATAAACTTTTTTTAATTTCTTTTAAGTGCTCAAACTATCATTTTTTTGGCACCTAAAAAAAATAAAAATAATAGTTTAAATACTTAAAAAGAACAAAAAAATTAAACACTTAAAAAACGGGATAGTTTATTCACTTATTTTAACATTAACATTAATCTTAAATTTAAATATTAATTTAAGAATATTTGAGAAAAACTTCAACTATAAATTTGAAAAAAAAAATAGGTACTAATTTTATAGAGTAAGCCCATAAAATATCAGGAATTGGAAGACAAAGTGGTTGTGCACGTGTTTGGAACTACCGAAACGACCCAAACTCGGCCATCTGATCTGATTGACCATACTTTTCATGTTCTGACCCCAGACAACCCGGTTCATGTTGCGAAATTCTACCAACGAAACAAAACTAGCAAGAAAACCGGTGAAAATATTTTGGGTAAAGTTTACAAATAGTCACTACACTATGTTTTAATATTTATTTTAGTCATTCAACTTTTAATAGTTATAATATGGTCACTGGATCCTAACCGTGGTTAAGTGAGGTGATGTGGCAGTTTGAGTAAATTTTTTCACAATTGTTTAATAATATAATTAGTCATGCATATTTATACATTCAATTAATTTGATCCTAATTCAAAAAAAACAATAAATTTAGGCTCATTATTTACAAATCCTATCAATTTAATCATTTTTTATTATAAATAATTTATATTTAATATTTTTATTTTAAATAAAATATTAAAAAAATTAAAAATTAAATATTAAAATTAAATATTAAATAATAAAAATATTATTTATTAAATAAAAATATTAAATTAAATGAAAATATTAAACTATTTATAATAAAAATAAGACTAAATTGATAGAATTTGTAATGAGCCTAATTTTATTGTTTTTTCGTATTAGGATCAAATTAATCGAATGTATAAATATAAAAGATTAATTGTGCTATTATGACCGTTTGGGCTTAGTGGTCATTTTGTAATAAAATTGATAGTTTAGTGACCATTCTATAAAGTTTGGTGACCAAAATAAACATTAAAACATAATTGAGCGATCATTTGTGAACATCACCCAAATAATTTTTTAAAAAATGTTTTTTAACTGATGTTTTTTTTTCATTTTTCAATTTTTTTTGAATTTTTTAAGAATATATATTATATATAATTTTAGGAATCTTTTATCTGCAGATTTCAATTTATGTAATTTATATATAACAAAATAATCAATTTTTATAATATATTTTGAATCTTTTAAACATTTTAAAATATTTTTAGGATATTTATACATACAATTTTTAATATTTTTAGGATATTTATACATACAATTTTTAATATTTGTTTGAATTGTTTTATACTTTTTTAAAATTTTCATATGATAATCTCGTATTGCCACATGTACTACTTACTGTAAGTTGTTTTTTTCAAATAGTGGATGTAAGTTACAGACATTAATTTTTGAAACAGTAAATGAATAATTTAGTTACACTAAATAAATAATTAAATAATAATAATAATAATAATTGTAAAAAAACGAATGAAACTGACTAGCTGCGTTGCTTAGGGATTAGGATGTTCAAAAATCCAAATCTTAAGGAGTAATATTTATGGCAGCAAATTCAACTTCGGCATTTTGGTCATTTCCTCGGCACCTGATTCTCTCCCAATCCTCTGTTTACACAGTTTTCCTCTGCCCCCACGGCCACGGAGACACTGCTCTGTAACTGCTTCCTCCTCCTTCAATCGGAGCAATTCAGATCAAATCTATCCTTTTCCGCTTCCCGGCCACCATAAAACAAACCACCGGGTTTAGCTGTCTTAAGGTAACAACTCTCTTTGCCTTTCCCTATCAGAATACATAATTATAGTTTCTTTTAGGTCCGTGAGGTGAAAGCCAGATCAACGTCGATCCTTTCTTTTGAAGATGGAAGATCTGGTTAAAATTGAGTGAACCGAGTATCAAAGCTTGATTCTGTTCATCTTTTCATTGAACTGAAATTATTGAATTTAGATCTTCTCGGTGAATTCTTTACTCTCGGCTAATAATTTTCCGTCTTGCTTAGAGTGAACGACATATATTGATTTTCTTATAACAAAGGACTCTAGGCTGGGAATTGCATTGGATTGTGGTAATTTGGGGCATCAGTTTCTTTTTTTGTATCTTCGTGCTATAGAACCAGTTCCTATTAAAATATTTTTGCTTCTCCTCCATGTAAGAAGGGTTTTGCTTACAAATTGGGCGAAAAGAATAAAATTCCAGACTCAAGCTGGAGAATTTGGCTATTTTTGTTTGATATGTAAATTATAATCCCCTTTCTTTTTATCATTAATGTGTAATCGTTATACATGATGTGGATGCAATGAGGACTTGAATATTTGATTGCCACTGATATGTGTGTGTGTGAAGTTGAAAAGGTGGGGAAAGAAAGCAGTTAAGGTATAGAATGTAAATTCATAAATATTTTTTTGCATGATGTTAGACAGTGGGCTAAAGATGTGAATAGACAATAGGCAGAAAGTACTAGCATGAAGGTTCTTGATTCCTGCACAAGGGTCGTTAATTGGGATAGATTGTGGAAGATATTGTGTTCGGTTAAGCAGATTTCTTGGTGTTACATGGCGACTGTTTGTAAATCACACTCGGATTAGCTTCCATTTTGCATTTATGTTAAATATACAAGGCATGGATATGGTATATTAATGAATTCCTTCAATTGGGTAGTGAAATTTTGACATTTTAAGGTTTTTTCGTGATATAGTTATTTTAAAACTATTTTGACTCTGCCAACATTTTGTCAATTTGCCCAAATGAGTCCAGTTGATTGAAAACTCCTAAGTTTGGATGCTTCTGAAGCACACAATAGTTTGGGCCTTAATAACTGCTAATGCGATATACGTCCATGCTTGTACTTATGAGAATAAAACATATTCTAATATGTATATATTCTGCTTTCTTATATGGTAAGAGGGGTTTTGGACCAAATTTTTATTCACAGTCGGTGAGGTGTAAATTCGTATTGGTAGCAGTTGATTCTTCTCGTGTTATCATTGCTAGGCATCTTTGAATGGAAATCATGACAAGATATACATACCTGCTTACCATTTTTCTCTGAACGGGTTATGGAATTTATTACTGTAAGCTAAGAGTATCATTCCAGATTTCAATTTTATTTTTATGAACATCAAGAAAATGAGTTTCCATGCTTTTAAACACTTTATTGCTCTTGGCTTCCATAGGGGTTATTGCTGTTTTGGCTGTTGTAGAGGACCAGATGTATATTTCTATCCACTTACTGTTATCATTACTCAATCTTCTATATGCATTTATACATGTAGGTTTGGTGATGCTGTGAAAGTCCTTGGAGATATTGGAAAACCGGGTGGAATGGAAGAAAGTGACCGTGTTGCAAGAAGATGGGAGGACTTAGACATTGATATCTTGGTGAAGATCTTCCAGTCTTTTGACATCTATCAGTTAACTTCAGGCATTGCTCAAGTCTGCAGTTCATGGCGTATGGCTTGTTGTGATCCTTTGCTTTGGAGAACACTTGATTTATCAATGATGAAGTCAAATTTTATCAAAATTCCATTGGAGCCTTACGTATACGTGGATGCTCGTTCTGATAAGACATTGACTCGTTTGTTGAAGACATCTTTGAGTCTCAGCCAGGGAAACATAATGACCTTGATTTTTCACTTTAATCTATATGTGAGCGATGATCAATTGACCTATACTGCTGAAAGGTAACTTTAGTGAACTTTATTTATTTACAATCTCTCTAGGTTCATACAGTGTTAACAATTGCATCCACGGAACCTCCTTTTTATTTGGAGTTGTAAATGATCTCCATGTACTAAAAGCATATTATGATTTGTCATATAAATGTTTGAAGGGTGCCTGCTAATGAGTTCTAAGTGCTTCCTATATATCACGGGTATAATGCTTTTGATTGAATTTCAACAACCAATTAACATCCTCCCTCATGTTAGTCTCTTGAGATGGCATTTTCTAATGGTATTATATATATATATATATCAGGTTTTCAATCTCTATTATTATTATTATTGGAGGGGTTCTTGAAGACTGTCATTACAATCTTCCTCATAATTATATGCTATTTTGTTGCATGCAGCAGAAGATGATCTTGTTTTTCTTACTGCAGGTGTCCACGCCTCCGACGGCTTGTAATGCCGGCTTGGAACAGAATAAAAAAAACTGGAATATGCAAAGCTATTCGCATCTGGAAGGATCTTGAATCCCTAACAATGCCTAGCATAGCAAACCCTCCCTATCTCTTGGAAGAAATTGCCAATAACTGCAAGAATTTTAGTGAACTCAAGGTGATGGGACCTTTTGACAACTTTTTTGCTGCTACAATAATAATGTATCTACCAAATATAAGGGTCTTGAGCCTCCGCTGCTCAATGCTTGTGAAGGATACCTTGATCTCCATATTGGATGAGTTGCGAAACCTGGAAGTGCTCAACATATCTCATTGTCTTCTCATTGAAATACCACCTCCTCCTGCCCCAAGAAGAATTATGAGGGAGCTAGATCAGTCTATTCTTGAGAAGGCATCTCGGCTACGCGAATTCCTAACATGCATGCGAGATTCATGCAGCATGTGTCAGCGTACTCGGAGCGATGAAGGGCTTATGAGGTGGTATAAGTATGAAGAAGGGGTATGGAAAGCTGATGAGGTGAGCTCACTTTCCCTTTGAATTGAGCCTTTTGAGTTTGTATTTACGAGGGTGAGATATGTACACCTTTATAAGCTCATTCTCGTATTCATGATGGATAGTGTCCAATATCACACTCTTATGTGGTGGGGTTAGAACCTTAGCTTCCTGTCTTTTTGTTAAATGTATTCCTTCTATGCTGTAAACAAATAAGAGGTTGTTGAAGGCAGATAGCTGAAAACGGACATTTATCAATCATTCTGTTTCCTTGAAAACATTCCACCTCCTGGGGGCTGATTTTGAAGGCCTTAGGTCTTGCTGATGATCCACTCCACTTTGGAAGAAAGAGGCATCTGTCTTATTGTGTATATATGAATATGATCAATTGCCCCCCTCTCCCCTTCTTCTCGATTTACAGATGATATGATCTTGTTTAGCTAGATTCCGAAATGGCTAAAGGCGTTAGCACTACATCTAATGTGCATTGTAGGCACAGTCGAAAAGGAAGACATCAATCAGTGTTACATGGATGTTTATTTTGAGCTGCACAAGCTGATTGATCTTGATCTGTTTTTGAACCTCGGTTTCTTCTTCTATTTGCTGGTTTATGCTGTTATAATTTCTTTTCTTAGTTTGAAGCTTGAACCTAGGATTTCTTTTAGACCTTTGTGATTTTCTGTACTTAGACAACATAAGGGGCGTCGGAGTTGGTACTCTGAAGTGTGCCCAATGCTTAAAATCGGCAAGGGTCGAAGGAAGAAAGAAACAAGACGGATGGAGGCAGAATTAGAGAAGATGCAGAGAAATTGTCCTATAGGCCTTCAGTGTCGGAAATCGATACCGTTGGTGTTATTGCAAGAGTAAAAAAATTCAATTTCTATAGTTGATTTATTAGTACCAACTACCAAATATGAACCTAGGCCTAGGCTCAAGTGGTACGGAGGGAATCCCCCACTATTTGGTCCTTCCCTCCCAGCTTGAGCAGTTAGTAAAAAGAGAACGATGCTGCTGGGTCTACATAATACGAACACTCAAATTATTACTTAGACTTCTTGTTGTGGTGGTGAATATTACAGTATTTATGGCTAGTTTAGCTTCTTCTTTTTTTATTTAGAAAAGGGTTAAATAGCATTTTAACTCCTAAAGTTGTACATTTATTATCACTTTGGCATCTAAAGAATTTTTTTTTCCGTTAGGTCTTTGAACTTTCCAATCATGTTGTATATCACTTCAACTCATTTTCTAAAATATTAGGAAGTTTTTCTTTTCTTTTCAAAATTTATAATATTTTTGAGAAGCACATTTGGTCGGTTGGCAAGTTGTTCATTTTTATTTTTTCACATTCCTTTAAACTGTGAGTTTAGACACATTGTAAACCTCTTTCTCATTCTAGAGTTTTCTTTCTCCTCTTCTCTAGGTAGTATTAATGGCTTCGTTGAATTTTTAGGCCAAATAAAAGTCAATATTTAGAATATAAGGGATGTTGGAAAATATTTGAGGATATAAGTCATTTTTTACAGTACACGGGGACCTCGCCACCTGCACATGGCGAGGTTTGAGAAAAACGTATTAACAAATTGAACCTCGCCACCTACACATGGTGAGGTTTGAAAAAAAATATATTAAAAAATTAGACATCGAAAGTGAACATCTCGGTTAACAAAGAAAGTATGTGTCTCAATATTAAAAAAGATATACCTCTTTTAAGTAGAAGAATAACTAAAGAAGACTGAGGAAATAGATTTGGCAGAAAATTTATCAGAGAAATTTAGTTTGGTTGCAACCATCAATTTCCTTATATACAATTATAAAATGGGTTAATATCCTATACACTGGCGGTGGAAACTAAATTTCCACAAGCGCCTTAGTTTTAGGTATAGGGAGTTAGTTTAGGGTACATGGTTTAGGGGTTTAGGTGGAGTTTAGGTGTAAGAGTTTAGAATTTAGGCATGGCGGTTACAATTTAAGGTTTAGGGTTATAATTTAGGGTTTATAGGTTAGAGTTTAGTTTTTAGGGTAATATGGTGAGGATTTAAGTTTTAACATATAAACCTTAAATTATAACCCTAAACCTTAAATTGAAACAACTATCCCTAAATTCTAACCCCTCCACCTAAACCCCATAAACCCTAAACTAACTCCATATACCCTAAAACTAAGGCGCTTGTGGAAACTTTCAGTTTCCACAGCCTGTGTATAGAATATTTATCCTTATAAAATTTAATAAAACAAATGAAATAGAAATATTTTGATAAAAAATAAAATAGAAAATAAAACTAACCTGCAAATCTAAGCACGATGAGGTAACTTGATTGATTAAAAGAAAGACAATTTCTTTATTCTTTTAATCTTACTATAACAAAAGAAAACTCATATCTATATATGAAACCAAAATTAATATATTACTTACAAAAGTGAAATTATAAATATTAGACTTTTCAAAATTACAATATTAATGTAAGAAATATTTTATATAAAAATTATGTTTATAAATAAAAAAAATCTACTACGTGCGATGAATACCGTGGAACACCACTAACGCTGAATATGGTTAAACACTATTAAATTAATTAATAAAGATTAAAAATCCCAGACACTCAACATATAATTATAAATTATTTAAAGTAAAATTTCAATTAAATTATTTTCCCTATGTATTATTTTTTTAAATAATTGGATCAAATACCAACCTTAGTCAATTTAAAAAATAAAAACCCTAAACTATAAACCCTAAACCCAAAACTAAAACCCTAAACTCTAAATTCAAATATTGTGTTTAGAGTTTAGGGTTTTAGTTTCGGGTTTTAAGTTTACAGTTTAGGGTTTTTATTTTTAAAATTGACTAAGGTTGGTATTTGATCTAATTATTAAAAAATTAAAAATATAATATATATGAAAAACAATTTAATTGAAATTTTATTTTAAATAATTTATAATTATATGTTATGTTATTGAAATTTTTAATTTTTATTAATAATTTAATGATGTTCAGCGATATTTAACGTTAGTAGTGTTCAGTTATATTCATCACACGTGATAAACTCATTCTTATAAATATTAGTATTGAATAAATGATTGTAGATAGGATGTAAGAGAAATATTTAAATATAAATTCATTAGTTTTACATTTTTATTTTAAAAAATGATTTAAATGCGTAAAAGCTAATATGTCAATCGTTGAATAAATAACTTAAGGATAAATTATTTATTTGATCAATAAATTTTCTTTTCACTCTTATTTTGGCTATTAAAAATTAATTTTTTTAATTTTACGATTGAACTTTGACATTATTCTTGTTTTGAAAACTTGATCATTAAAAAAAGGGTAATCTTCACCAGTGGTCCCTTTTGTTTAGGGTGTGTTTTATTTTGGTCACCAAAATTCAAAAACGTGTATTCTGGTCCCTAACGTTACAAAACGTTTATATTTTAGTCACCCAACCGTTAGTCTCCGTTACTTGGCTAACGGGTGGCTGACATGGCTCGTTAAAAAAATAAAAAAGTCCACGTGTTTAGGCCACCACCATTTTCACTCACTCTGCTACTTTCTCCAACCCACCAAGCAAACCCCCTTCTTTGTTCTTTGCTTCATCTCCAGCACCGCATCACTTCTCAGGTAGGGTTCTTCCCCAACGCTCATTGCTCATTGCTCTTTTCTAATTTCTTTGGAACCCAACTTTTACTATCTCCCCCAACGCAAAAAACCTCCAGAAAATTGCTACTACAGTTCACCCTTCAAAGTGGTTGCTGAAACTACAGTTTCTGTTTTTGTAGGAGTGTTATTCGGCTTAACATCTGAATCAGATTTCAGATTACTTGAATCAATGTTGCCAGATTTATTAGGCACTGTATCCGGAGGATCTAGTGAAGCTCGACCAGAAGACTTTGTGCCAGCCCCAGCTTCTGAGTCATCCTTATTAGAAATGGATGTTGCTTTTCCAGCATCCCCAGGTAAATTCTCAAATGGAGGTTATGAATCAAGAGATTGCATGAACTCGTCCAGAGAAACAATTGGAGGAAGAAAATCTGCATCCTTCAATTCATCCTCTCCCATCAACCCTTGCATTGGATCAGGTCCCTCGCTTGAAGGAATGGTAATAGTAAGATTTGGGTCTTCTGGTTTATTATTTTTACCTGTAGCATCTGATTTATCTTTCCTCCCAACAGTTTTATCATTCTTAGAAGCTTGTTTTGCATCAGTTTTAGGTCGCTGAGTGACTGAAGTTCCTGCAGAAACTTTCACTGCAGAACTGTCAGTTTGTTCAAACTCTACTTGAACTTCACCCTTGTGCGTTTTTCTCACCAGACGTCTAATATCTACTTGTACATCAGGCAGAACTACCATTTGAGCAAGCTCTTCAGCTTTGGCTTGTCTCCACTGAGAAAGCTCTTTAGAAGCCAGATTCTTAGCACTCATGGAACATAATCGCTCTGGAGAAATTTCTCCAGACACAACTCTTTCTCTGAGTTCAGGGTTATTACAATCCTTTAAGTTAAATAAAGAGACCTGCCCTTCTCCTTGTACTTTTTATTCACTCCTCCAAATAATTTAAAGAGTTCTGCTTCAATTTGATATGCCAACTCTTGTGCAGACGGTAATGATTGCTCTAAATCACCCTTTCCCATTTTTTCATCATCTAAGATTTGTATTCCATCGATTTCAAATTCCTTTTTCTTTGTCACATCTATTTTAGGTTCTAATACCCAAGAAAGGCCATTTCCCTGCAAAAGCTCATCGCTAGCAAAAATGTTGTCACCAGATGGAACATTCTCATCAGGTAACAGATTGCATGATTTAAGTTGCTGCCCATCATGTTGCAAAATTTGTGTAGCATCATTATTATTTCCATCAACAGAACCACCCAGATTGGAGAGAAATGTCCCCTGAGGTTCTGCAGGTATAGAGAAAACAGCATCTGAACTACCAGAACCCGAATCAGCAGGGTGAGAACCCTCTTCTCTCTTTCCTGGGGAACCTGCAGATTCACCATTTGATTTCTTCTCCACCGTTGCATTTTCACCTTGCTTCTGAGAAACCAGGGCTAGTGCACCAGCTAAATTCTCCAGCATCTTGGACCTCACAGATTCAAATGACTCAGTCTTAACCTTTGGTGACGGACGCATTTGTGTAAGCTGATTCCTTGAAGCTGATGACCCAGATTTATTTGGAACTGCTTTCTTATTTGGTGGGTTGGAGAAAGTAGCAGAGTGAGTGAAAATGGTGGTGGCCTAAACACGTGGATTTTTTTATTTTTTTAACGAGCCATGTCAGCCACTCGTTAGTCAAGTAACGGAGACTAACGGTTGGGTGACTAAAATATAAACGTTTTGTAACGTTAGGGACCAGAATACACGTTTTTGAATTTTGGTGACCAAAATAAAACACACCCTAAACAAAAGGGACCACTGGTGAAGATAACCCTTAAAAAATAATTATCATAGGGATCCAAAATAATATCATTTTGATGATTTTTGTAGGGTAAAAAGACATCATTTTGGTGTGTCATAATATCATTTGTTATATCATTTCACCGTTTGTGATTTAATGGTCGCTTAAACACGAGCAATAAAAAAGTTTAATGATAAAATTTTAGTGACCAAAACAGAAGTAATAGAAAAGTTAAGTGGTAGAAATGTATAATTTACCCATTATTTAATAGTATGCCAACTATTTTAAGACCAAACTGCGGAAGACTCTGTATCCGACTCAGAGTTGAGACAAAAATCGCCGAACCAAGGAGGAAAAAAAAATATCTAAGCGATGGCTTTGCAAGTGTGGGAGACTTTGAAGGAGGCGATAACGGCGTATACGGGTCTATCTCCGGCCACTTTCTTCACGGTTCTTGCTCTGTTGTGGGCCATTTACTATGTAACCACCGGTCTATTCGGGTCGTCCGATGATCACCATCAACGGTCCAGGGCTTTGGAGGAGCAGATGGAGCCGCTCCCACCTCCGGTTCAGCTGGGCGAGATACCCGAAGAGGAACTTAAGCAATATGATGGGTCGGATCCCAAGAAGCCGCTCCTGATGGCCATCAAGGGCCAGATTTATGATGTTTCTCAAAGCAGGTTTATCAATTTTTTCTTCTTTTGGGATGAAATTTTGGATATTTCTTCATATTATTTTTTGAACATCAGCTTTTTTTTTATAGTATCCTTTTGCTTCTCTGGTGATTTCTTTTTTAGTTTTCAGTTGATGAATGTGTGGGTTGGATTTGATTATTTCAATATTGATTGATTGTGATAATCTGTGTGAGATTTTGCTAAACAAGTTCTTTGTAGCTTAAATGTGAATTTTCTGGTACATGGTTCCTTGTGTAATGAAACCTCGTGTTTGAACTGAGTGAGAATCGAAGATGAAAACATGGTGCTGTTCTTTCTTCATTTGGATAGTCTAACTTGTTCCTATGATCAAGGACATTAACATGTTTTGAATGTTGATCGATACGAGTTTATTTCTATTACCGGGAACTAGTAGGCCGATTCGATTAAGCAAACAGCGGAGCAGCAATGTTGTTTTTCTGACCTACACATTGCGCGACTGCCGAACATGGTTGGAACACTATTTTCCAATGTTGATCAGATCATACATCTTTCTTGTTTTTTCCTCTTCTCCTATCTTATATCTAAAACAGTAACACACTCACCTTATGGATACAGTTGAGAAAGAGGGTTTGAGGTAAGACTTGAGTTTGGTTGAGTGAAACTTGTCGATATTACCGAACTTTCTTCCTGCACAATGTGCTTTGGTTCACTTTTAATTGAAATAATTTATGTTTCTAATGGTAAAATGGTTTCTGAAGCTTAGATCTTCTCCAATTATTCCTATAGTTGTGTTTTGCATTGATTACATTTAGTTATTTATGCCCCTTTTTTTGGTTCGATCAACCAGCATAGTTTTAGAGTCATTTGCCTTGTAAGTGGCAAAGTTCAGTGCAACCGATACGAAAGACATGTGTATCGCTTTACTTTTTCAAGTGATCTTTTAACAAGGCATGTTTAATTATATACATGCAAAAAATTATGCATGAAAGGAATAATAAGATTCTCTTGGGTGTAATCAGAATGTAATCTTTCTTGCAGAATGTTTTACGGGCCGGGTGGACCTTATGCATTGTTTGCTGGAAAGGATGCCAGCAGAGCTCTTGCAAAGATGTCGTTTGAGGAAAACGATTTAACAGGGGACATATCCGGTCTTGGTCCATTCGAATTGGACGCTTTGCAAGATTGGGAATACAAGTTCATGAGCAAATATGTTAAAGTTGGAACCATCAAGAAGACAGTTCCAGTGACAGAAGAGGATGGCAATGGTGAAGCCTCAGGAGCTACCGAGAGTGATGTGAAGCCGGCTGAAGATGGTCCATCACAAAGTGCAGTCCTCGGAAATGAGGAAAAATCTTCTGGGGCTGATGCTAAGGAGGAGTGATATGTCACCGATTCGAATAAGTCACAGCTTTTCTGCTGGAGATGATGTAAGATACAGAGTAATGTTGTTTTATATTAATGCATTCTGCGAATCTTTATTCCATATGTAAGATTACTTTATACAGGTACTCTTGTAGCAAACTTGCTTCGATATTTAGATCATAAAAAATAAACTGGTATGTCATAAAAAATAAACATCTTTTACAATTAGTATAAATGAGAATTGAGAAGCCATTCCAAGACATTATTTCATACATCACTGAAACAACAACATAAATAGTAGTGATAAGAATGGTCCAATAGCTTAGAGTGTGGGAAAATGATTTAACTTTCAAGTTTTGATCAACTTTTAAACCTAATGTGAACCCTGATTTATTTACAGAAGCTACAGAAACAGGGTGAAGCGACTGTATCTCGGTTCCTTTCCCTCTAAAAGCTCTAACCCTGACCAGTTATGCCTGCACGATTTCGCAATGTTTCGGTTCTCTTGCTTCTCTCCATTACCTCCACCAACCACTCCACACCTTCTTTAATCCCCAGCCTGCATGGGAAAACACTAATGATTATATCCTTTGTTGGATGGCTATAAAACTTGGGGTGAATGGTTGGCTGTAAAGATTCATTCCTATTGCATCCAGGCAGAAAAATTGAGCTCAAGCTTTGATGGAGACCAGAGATTTTCATGAATAAACTTACCCATCAAAAGCAGAAGCAGCCTCAAACATGTATACCCTTTCATCCAACTTTTTAAGATCTAGATATCGGGCAAGTTCTTCAGCTGATAAAGCTTCAGAGAGATCCTGCATTGAAGCACAGCTGTTAAACCCGTGATTACCGACCGGATTCATAAAGGATGGAAGAAACTTGTGAAAAGTATCTCATATAAAGAAAAAAAAAAGGGAAGATCAATATAACAGTTACGAAGCTCAAGAAATTTTCCATTTTGGAACAAGTCTTCCTTTACCTCATACTTTCTAAATGTCAATAAGTTCATTCATGTTTTCAAAATGCCAAAAGAAAAATAATGCAAAACATAAGGCACTGAATGCAGGCAAATGCAATAAATAAGAATGCCATAAGGAGAGAGATGCAATATGCAAACTAGTATGTGGCATGGATGCTTAAAATAAGGGAAGAATTTTCATTTTCGATGCGTAATACTAATATATATAACATGGAATTTAGGGATTTGGGATTAACATTTAGGACTAGTTGTACCTGCTTGTTTGCTAATATCAAAATGGGAGCTCCCTGCAGATCTTCGTGTCTAAGCACTTTTTCTGGATACAGAACAAAACGTATTAGTAAGTCAATATATCACCATTAGAAAACCTCACAAGTTCAAATCTGTAGTAAATGCCTTGGCAACGAGACAGTATAAGGGCTTTATCAAGAATTAGAGATTACTTACCAAGTGCAGATTTTGAGTCTTCGAAACGGGAAGGGCAAGCAGCATCAATTACAAAAATCACAGCATGTGCCTCTTCATAGTATTTCTCCCAAATTGAGCGAAGGCCAGGCTGAGAAAGACAGGTTTTAGCATATGAAGCTTTCTTCGGATATATGTTTAATTCACGACATAAAACTAATGTTAAAAATACAGTGGACTAAGTTGCTATGAGAAGTTCTATTAAAAATACACTGCAGCCAAATTAGTTAGTATTAGATTGAAAGCTTTCAACTGGACAAAAATATTTAGCTGAATTTAAAAAGCATGAGTTATATGAGCTGCAAATCACCATAATACAAAATTAATCTATTGTGTTACTTTATTTATGCACATTCCACTCACCTGGCCTCCTAGGTCCCAAAACACAAGTTTCGTATTTGATACTTCAATCCGACCAATATTAAGCCCCACAGTTGGAACAATTCGATCAGGTGGTAGGCCTTCCAATTTTGTGTATACCGACTTCAACTTCTCCAACAAAGTCTGATTAACAAACAGCAAAAAAGATCAGTGCTTAAAGCCTGAAAGTTGAAACTTTTAGCAAATAGTTCAATATATATTAAGCCTAATACATTCCTTGTTTATCTTCCCGGAACAAACCGAAGATATACTTTAAAGCCGAAAAATTAAGTTGAAAGACATTACCGTTTTCCCAGCCTTGTCAATTCCAAGAATGAGTACATGAAACTCTGTCTTACTAAATATGTACTTCCAGAGTCCATAAAAGAGTGAGAACATCTCTGCCTTGTTTACTCTTATCAGTTATTTTGTTCCTTCTGGTCTTCAACACTAAAAACATCCGTCTCTTACTGTCATAATTTACAGTCCTGAGTTTCGAAAATAGAAGTGAGTCAACATTAAACAAGAAGAATTAATTAAAAGATCAAAGAGAGCAAATGAAATACAATTATACAAATAACTCAGCTCAGCGAAGTTCTAGTTTTCATTTTATTTCAGTAACAACTCTTAGAATCTAATTTAGAAATTAGCCTATCAGACGCGTGTTATCCAGCAAATTATCGACCATAAAACAACTTTTGCATCATTTTCCCCAGCTTTTTAGACTATTCAATCCAACATCTCAAATGCAATTTAACATTCATTGTTCCGTTCCAAAATATTAGCATGCCAAATCCAATCACCGTTTCCTTTGAAAAAAAAAATACTAAAATTCTCATTTGTAAAGAAATCCGAATGAAAATTGACAAGGAATCCGATTCAGCGGTGAGAATATAGAGCTGAGATCTCATCTCAAATAACAAAAACAGATCAACTAGGAAGCATGAAAGAAGTATAATAAACTAACAGATCCGTAAGAACATTTTCAAAATAAAAAATAAAAATCCATAGCAAGAACTGGCAGATCAATATTGAAAAACGTTGCCACATATTTAGGTATTTAGAGAACGAAAAGCTTAGATCCAAACAAATAGAATTTGGAAAGAAATAAGAGAAAATAATCCTTACTTCCGGTGGAAATCGATTGCAGAAATTCTGGCTTGGCCACTCCTGCTGTTATAATATTAGGAGTGTTGCTGCTTCTAATTTCCAACCAAAACCTCTTTCTATTTGTTGCCGGGTTTTTCCGCCACTCTTTTTACTCCTCCGTACCTCAGCTTTCATATTCCAGTGTTGCCCCTGAACCACGTCAATGGGGCCCACCTATCTTACGTGGCAAGATCTACGGGGATCGTTAAATCTTTGGATCAAATGAATGATTATTCCTTCGATCTTATTTGAATTGTGCTGATGATAGCATCATTTCTTATAATATTTTTAATTAATGATGCTCACATCAGCACAATTCAAATTAAATTGGGTTAATTAAATAAAATTTGAGTCTCAAAATAAGAGACACAATTTGATTAACATAAAATTATTTTACTTGATTCGACCGAATGTTTAGTCTTATCGCTAATTACCCAAGTTTGAACACCATTGGTACCATTTTTTTCTATGTAGCTTTCATAGCTCACTTGGTTAAAGCACCTGTTTAGTAAGTGGGAGGTCTTGAGTTCAAATCTCAATGAAAGCATTTTTTAATTAAAAAAAAGTTAACTTTTATTATTAAAACAAAATAGTTAGTCAAGATAATTGATGGGAATAAATTAATTAGAATAATGTACTTTAGATCTATGTTCAAATAATCATTCTGGATTTTAAAAATTATAAAATTATCATTAAATTTAATGATCATTTTTCAATATTTTGATAAAATTAGTGACCATTTTGTAACTGTTCAAACATATTAACAATTATTTTACAACTTTTAAAAGTTTAATGACCGAAACGACCATTTAAACATAATTCAGTCACCCCTGGTGTACATTGCCCATTAATTTAATTATTTCGATTATAATTTATCCATGTTTTCGTCGAGGTCGGCTATCGATAAGTGAAAAACACGAAGGGCAGAACCGGGAAAAAAACTTATAAAATCTAATCTACGAACTGAGATAAATAGAAGTCCCCGCTCAAACGCAACATTTTCGCGCAACTTTGGTAGTGTAGAGGGCGATCAAAAGGTGCAAATTTCTCTCACGAATTCCTTATCTGTTTTCTTTCTTCCATTTCAATTTGGTTTGGTGAAAATGGAAAGAAATGAGAAACTTTTTTTTACTGGATTTGTTAATGATTGTTGGAGTTTATGTGGCCGTTTTAGACTTTTTCTTGTATCTTTTTCCTTCATTTTCTCAACATCCAAACTTTGTTGAATGGCGGATCCTTGGATGAATCAAATGATTGGATTACTTATTTCTCTGTAGTTCATTCAATGGATTATTATTTCCTTTTTTATTATGCAATTTCATCCTTTTACTTCACTGTTCTTCTCATTCTAGGTTTAATTACTTGTATGTAGTTGTACTTTATTCATTTAATTAAGAATTTTCAGTTTCTTAGTTGCCTAATCTATGTGCACGCTTTCGGTTTCATTCTCTGATGTTTCTGAATTGTACAATAGTTCACTGGCTTAGACATTGTCCATTTTGCATATAGATTATTCTATCTGTGCTTTTCTATTATTTCAGATTGTAAGATCAGTATACCTCAAATAGTTGGACGTTAGGCTTTACATTAGGGAATTGAGAATCTATACGTGACTCAACAAAGCTAGTTAGAGTTTCTAATAAATGTAGCTCGAGGATAATGAGATTTTTGCTGTCAACAACTCTCATTATGAAGCAGCAACTATTGTTTTTGTTAGTTTATTTCATGATAATTGTTGGAGAGGAAATACTAAACAGCTAGGGAAATTGAAGAAAAAAAAAGATGATGAACCTAATTGAATTGGGGATTTTCCAGCAACCAGCTTAATTAAAAATTAAAATTCTTTGTGATTATAATAATCCCATACTAACCCCTCTAGTACAGTGTTTATAATAGAACAACCAGTCCTATTTAGTCTTTACTAAAACTGTTACTAAGAGTACTATCTTATCACATAATTATTAAAAAGAACACAAAAGATAAACTGAAAAAGACTAAGCAAAATGATAAAACTATAATTATTTTTTAATTCAAATTAATCTTGGATGCTCCTGCTGTCCTGCATCAACAATTCCTGTAATTGTTTCCACACACGACACTATTAGCATTTTTTATTATGATGTTTTACATGGTTTTTCTCTGGCGTTTGAATAGCCAGCCTTTTGACACAATTCGGTATCTTGAGTCCTGACCTCTGATGTTTTCTGGTATGGTAGCACCAAATTTCTTAATTCACATTTTATCCACTCAAAACGTTGTTTTCCCTTAAGCTCATTCAGGTTTGGTTCTTACCTTGCCTATCTTAGACTTTACATAAAATAACAATAAACTAGCCTGACTATAGCATGAATCATCATATCACTCTGTCTTATCTACAAATAGTTTACACTTTAGATGCTTCATTTTCCATGTATTAGTGTAGATAAAGTGATTGTGATAATGTTTCAGTTGATCAGGACTCGGGACTATTTGAAGCTTGCTGCTGGCACTCAGGAGTTTTCCAGATGACGTAAATCCAAATCTCTTCCATGTTTTTTTTTCTTTTCTATCCTTTCTATTTGCATTTTAGAAGGGGGCGGAATGGGATGATTGGTGGTCTAGTATTAGCTGCTTTTGGAGTAATTCCCATTTCGCATTCTATTTATTCATTTTTATGCTCCCATTTTTATTTTAATTTGCTACAGAAGAAAGAATTCTTCTTGTTTTATTTATTTAATAGTCACGTTTTTCTTGTGTTTTGGATCTCGTAAGTAATAAATAATTGTTTGTTGGGGGTAACAGTAGGCGTGTAAGATGGAATGAGGAAAATCTGGGGGAAATCGAAGCAAATAAACCTGTAAGGCAGAAAATAACCGAACCCAAGACGCCGTACCACCCCATGATTGATGATGATGATGGTATGCATAGTATTTACCCTTCTGCATAAGCCTATTATTTCATGCTTAGATACATGTGTAAATATTAGAAAATGGTGTTGGTCTATTTTGTTTTCAATAAATTTCCGCTTTTGGTTAGAGCTTCATTCTGAAAATCCAATTACATTTCTCTCCTTGTAATCTGGATCTTGGTTGTAGGGTCTTTGTCTCCTGTAGGGCATGGTTTCAATGATTGTATTGATGATGCTATGGATGCTGAGGAATTGCGTTCTGCTTTGAAGGACGTGGCTTCCTCGAGTAGAAAAACAACTGGGCAATGTAGTGGCTGGACATCTTCTGAGGATGAGGCTGATCCTATGGATCAGGAAGAAGGTTTGTTAATCATTGCTATTATGTTGTCCTTTTCCCTTGACATATTAAAAAAATGATTTACTTTCCTTTAAGTGGGTTAGCATTTCTAATGACTGGTTTGTCAGTTTATCTTCTTCGTTTTCTTTTTTGGGATAACTTATATGCATTTATCCAGAAAAGCAGCAGAGCTGCTACAAAGTAAACAATCTGCTAGCTACAAACAAAACAGAGGATAAAATTCTGCTATTGAGTTGTAATCAGACAAGAAACCAACTATATGCACTTCATATCTATATGTACTTACAGTTCACTAATAAATTCTTGCTAAGCACTAACTATACCCGATGCATCATGTAGACTTTTGTTCACCGAATCTTTTACCACTTCTCCTTCACAAATGTGAGCCCTCTATGTTAGGCTAAGGACAGTCAAAATAAGGGTTTTTTTCTTTCAGCCTAGAGACTATCCAAATCAGCTCCAGATTCCAGTTTCCAACTCATCGTTGAAACTGACTTAGTTTGAGGATGATGATCTTGATAGAAATCTTCATTTGAACTGACAGAGGGAATATGAAAGAGAGAACGGTACTCTCTGTATTTTATTGAAAAACCCATAATATCTCAAACGAGACTGGGTTGAATTTATACAAGAATAAGGTAGTCAAGAGAATCAGCTGAAACAGTTACTAACAATAACAGCCTAACTGCCTGCTGACTCAGCTTAACTAACACGAGTACAACTGGCTTCCTACCTATTCTATAAACCTAACAGATCTCTCCCCACATCTCCATTGCAAAGGCATATTCAAGCAAGAGATAATTTCTAGTCTCTACTCTCTAGCTCCTGGCAGAGCACACAAGAACCATTTATGCTCTTTTTCCCTACAGACTAACATGTCTTAAGTAAGCAACCTATTGAGGATGGTCCTCCAGGGTATGGTGGGATTCTTTGGAATTTTAGGGGGAAACCAAATTAAATTGTGCCGGTTCACTTGAAAGATTCACGATGTTGAACATCAGTAAAAGGGTTATAGATTCTAAACTTCTGCTTTTCCTTATAGCTAGGAAGTGTCATCTTCTCGTTCCATGTTCTATCGGTTCCAGCTGTATGATTCTCTTGGTTTTCTATACTACTCGGTTCCACTGTGAAGAAGGTTCAACACCCGCTCATTCGCCTCCAAAATCCCAATCTACATTACCTCTTTTGGTTGATTACTGTGTTTATGATTTGCTGTCTTGTGTTCAATCCTTGGTTGATGGTTTTAAGCCTGTTCCGCTGAAACAGATCGGAGTGGTGTGAGTTTTCAGGAACTTAGAAAAGCACACTATGATGAGTTTTTGAAGATAAAGGAACTGCGACGTGAAGGCTCTTTCCTTGAGGATGAAGATGATGATGTTGAGTGTGATCCGTCGTCGTCATTGAGCTTTGGTGTCAAAGACAGAGAAATAGAGGTAGGCATTGCGAAATTGCCCCAAAAATCTTCTGCTGGTCCAGCTAATGGATCGTAAAGTCATCCTTTCTGTGGTAGTTTGATGCTATTTTGGTGCCAGAGAAAAAATATTGGGTATGTATTTTTGTTGACTTGTATATAATTTTCCCTACTTTGGACATTTTTACTTTTTTGGGTGTTTAACGAACAAGATAGGGACATGGAAGTTTATGAAACCCCAAATCAAATAATTAAATACCCTCTTTGGCGAATAAGAAAGCTTAAATGATGCTGCAACACTTAACACAATCTCGAGTGATCTACCATGAATATCTACACCTTTTCTGGTCATCACTCGAACACCATCAGTGGGTACGATGGCAGTCGTAACGCTTACGAGCTTATTTTATCAAAAACGCCACTATATATCATCCCTTTTTCACTAATATTTTTTAAAAGTACTATGAATACTACGAAAAACACATCATTTTTATGAGTATCATGAAAAACATGCATAGTGTCAATAGTGCCAAGGGGTATGTTACCTTAATTGAGCATTAAGAAATATATTAGTATATATTCCTAAAGTCATCGCTTCTTATTAACTTTATTCTTATTTTTTTTTCTTGTTTTATTCATTTTTGTTTTTTTATTAAGTAAAGAGGTATTACATTTCATACCAGGATTCACTTTTTATCTTTAAACTTTAAAAATGTTATCTTTAATGTTTAGATTTTTTCGTTTCTGTCGGCCTTAAAACTTTTATTTTTATTTTGTTAATTTGTACTAATTGATTAAAAATAATATATTCATCAAGTCAATGTCAACTATTTTATCCTTTTAACAATTTCCATGTCAATTGTTTTGCTTTTTTGCAAAAATAAAAAAAAATCAAAAATCAAAATGTAAAACATATATAAAAATTATAAAAAAAACATGAGCATTAAAAAAATTATTAAAAAATCGTTATTTTCCTTTCGATTGATTTAATTTGACAAAAAATAGATCATGACTAAAAAAAAGAGTAATTACTAATGATGGTTGGTCCAAGTGGCAAGCAGCTTGATATCGCTTAAATAATTCTCGAGTTTGAGGCTTTGTGTATGAAAAAAAATTTCGATGGGAGACTCATTCATCAAAGTCAGGTGTGCGATGCGGGTCGACTCGAATTAATTAGAGTAAAATTCTGAAATCGGGAGGACAACCAAGAGAGAAAGAGAGAGAGTAATTGTTCAAAACACTGAAAATTTAGTTAGGATTAGAGATTTAGTTTAGGATTTATAGTTTAAAGTTTATTGTTAAAATTTAGAGTTTACGAATAAAATCAAAATAACTTTGATACACTAAAATTTAAATCTTAAAACCCCTAGACTTAATCTCCTAAATCTTAAATTAAATCTCTACCCTCTAAATTTAAACCGCTTCTGAAAACTTTTTACCACCATTAATTTATTAAATAATTTTTCAAAGAATAGAGAAAACTTAAGCGTCAGAGTGATTTTCTTTTTGCAATATGCATGTTTGTCTTACGGTTCATGTTCGGGGTACATGGCTGGTAAGTGACTTTTTACTTAAAAAGTTTTGAGTATAATTATTCGAAATTAGGAACGGCCCATTGTACGGCGTTCCGAAAATGACAACCTTAATCGGAGTACGAAACGCGACCCACAACGGCGCGGGACGTGATCGGAACGCGAAATGTTGTCTTAATTGTGAAGAGTTGTAGAGATAAAAAATGGTAAAAGAGAAAAGAAGAAGAAGCCTTATCATTTTATTTTATATGGTAATAAAAAAGAGAGAACATCACATGAGCCTTTCCTAATTAATTTCTGACATGGCATGGGCAATCAATGAAGCATGAATTATGGCCCTTGATTTACGCAAACAATCCAACGGTCAACAATAGTCTGACCCTTGGTATCTGCGCGAAATTAATTACTGGCGGTTAGGGTTCATGACCTTAGTTAAATGTAATGAGGCATTAGTCACTAGGCTTCAATTTGTAATATATATTTTTATTTAATATAATACTGAATTTTTTTATATTATATTTAGGCTTAATACAATAATATTTAATAAATATTAATATTAATAATATTATTTATTTAATAATATTAGTCGTACCGGATTCGGTCAGATAACGTTCTATGTTCTCATTTTCATTCCTCGTTTCGTATCGTATTACATTCCTGGTAACTATGATTTTGATGACCAAACCTTAATTTTTCAAAAAGGAATCGGGTCATTTGGATTCTTCAACTATAAGGTGGAAAGTTAAATTAATTATATATTCAAGGTTTTATATACTTGGGTGAGACAAGATATTTAAAGTTTTATGAATCGGATTCGGATGTTATGTCCCAAGTTTCATCTGCTGCACAAAGATATTGTCGTGCAACTGCAACTGCATGTAAATATTTGTGTAGCAGACCAAAGCTGGGATATAACATCCGAATCATCAATATCTTGTCGGGTCGGACCAATTTTCATCCCTTATACACACGCACATTCGGCAAAGGCCACGTGATTGTGAATGACATTTCCATAAAACTCCAATCTTAATTTCTGCAAACCCAATCTTCATGAATTTGTATTGATTTTGAAAACATTTCTTCTTGGATAAGCATAATAAAATGGTTAATTTTATGTGTTTTGCATAGAGGTATTAATTGAATTGAGCAGCTCGTGAGAAGTTTAAACTAGATTCTGTCATAATTCGGTCACCGCTCGACTCGACTTGAGACCTTAACGAATAACGAGTCAAGTTGAGCAGGGCCAAATTCAATTCGATAAGTTCGTGGGTAATTTGTTAATTTGTTTATATATAATATGTTAGTTTGGTGTATTTATGAGTTTTTACTTTGAAGTTTAGATTTCGGAATTGCTTCACACACTATTTTGATCATTTTTTTGTTAATTTATATTTATATTAAGTTATATTCAATATTACGAGTAGGAAAAAATATCGAGCATCGAGTCGAACAGTTTTTTATAAGTATCCAGGTGAGCACAAGTGGGAAGCTGAGATGGCCACTTGTTTACCTATAAAGCAAGGAAACACATCTCTTTTTTGTACCACTCTTTTGACTGCTACTGTGTTAACAGAGGAAGATGATATCACAGCAACAACACTCAAGTTCTCAAGGACAGATTTTTAAGTTCTTATCATCATAAGTACATATACATATAATATAATTTCTAATAGTTATCTCAAGAATTAATCTTTACAAAAATAAACTCAAATTAATAACTGTAAATGCTTTTGGAATTTAAACAGGTATAATCATTCAAATTTAGAATTTGAGAGATTTAGATATTCAATAGCCATGGTATAAAAATATATATTTGGGCTAGGCCCGTAACATCACTATTGGTGACTAAGTTATTCTCATTTTTTTCAACAAATTATTATTTTGTGCAAAATCATTAGTAATGTTATGTTTTTTTTTATTTTGGTCACTAATATTATTTTTTTCTGTTTTGGTCACCAATTTATTGTTTATTTTTTTTATTTTGGTCACTAAATTATTCTCACTTTCCTTTTTTTTCGTGAGTTTTTTAATGAGTGACCAAAATAGAAAAAACGTAACATTAATGATTATTTTGTCAAAAATAATAATTTGATGACCAAAACAGAAAAAACGGGAATAGGTTAATGATGTTTACCAAAAAAATATTATAAAGTAAAATGTGTTTCGTGACTTCAAACAATTATCATAATCTTACATTTAGACTAATTAACAAAACAAGACAATATAACACTTTCAATAATTTTCAACAAATCCTAATTATAATCCTACTTAGAGGAAGAAAAAAAGAAACTCTAACGGAAGGAATAGAATGTTTTTAGTGGGTCTAAAACCCAATGATGGATCTAGAGTGGGGTTGGAGGGGCGGTTGCCCCCCTAAAAAATTAAAATTCATATATGATTTAGAATTTTTCTATGTATCTCCAATTGAACATCTATTTTTGCCCCCTTAAAATTTTATAAGTTCGCCTCCCCTGGAATTTTTTAGGTTCACCCCCGAACCGACAGGGTGGAAAATAACCGAAACTTTCATCCACAAGGACGGGATGAAAAACGTTTTATCAACAGAGCTCAAATGGAGATGGGGACAAGGATTCTATATCCGAACCGTGGGGATAACCGAACCATAGCCATATAAATAATTGTGGGGATCTCCGGAAAATATCAACAAGAATCCATGATATTTTACAAAAAAATTTAAATATATAAATTTAACTCTCATCTACTTGTATACCTAACTATCTTATTATATATATTTTTTTGCTTAACCACATGTATCTATTTTATTTATTGACTATTTCAAATTAGATACTGCAGATGCTCAATATGGCAGCGACCATTTTAATCTAATTTTCTTCATTCACAACGTTAATATTCAAACCCTTGAAATTGTTTATGGAATATTAAAGCTATTAGAGACCAGAATTTTAAGAGGAAAATATAAGAGATAAAACTCTGTTTTCATTGATCTTTTGCTGCTACACTCGTACACTTTATATAGCATAAATGTACAAGCTTTAGTCAGCTAAAACTAACTAATTAACTCTTTAAACTTCCTAACTACAAGTTGTTACAGAAAACTGCCACCTAACCATGCTAACCAACGTTTAACTAACATAATATATTCAACAAGCGTTCATTTCACTAGACAAACTAGTTATAAGTAAATAGAGTTAAATTATCAGTAAAAAGAGTATTCGATACATATTCGGTATAAATTTTAAAATTTACATATATATTCAACTGATTGTAAAGTTGATCATTCGGACCTTTTAATTCATAGATGTGGATCTCAGACCTATGAATAAGGATATTTTCGAAACTCACAAAAAAAAGTGAGTTAAACAAAAAGAGAAGCAACTTAGACAAAAAGAAAGTATATGTCTACATTTTAAATCTTAAATTCAAAATAGGGCACAAAATATTTAAATAAACATAAACACAAAATAAATTTCACATTTATATATATAAAAAATCTAATTTCCTTATTAAACATTAACAAGGAATCGAAAGAAGGATTCCGGTCTCAACCCACATGAAAGTAAAAAGTAAAATGACAAAAAAATACCCTTAAGGTTTCTATATTTTTGTCATTCGGCTTTCTATATTTTTAGAACAAATAATTTTCAACGTTTTAATTTGGTCTAAATATGCCTCTGTTGGATGAAAATTGTCAGTCAACTGAAGATCAACGGTTGATTCTGACTAGACTTGTCACGAACTAAGATTGACTAATGTGACATATGTCACGTCAGATTTTTTTAAAATTATTTTATTATACTTATTTTTTATGGTGACACGTGGTTGACTATCATGTTGACACGTGACACATGTGACGAATATGATGTTGACACATGGTGAATATGATGTTGACATGTCAGGAGATCTTAACACGTGACAAGTTCAATCAACATCAGTCGTTAATCGTCAGTTAACTGACAATTTTCATCCAACATAAGAATGTTTAGACTAAATTAAAATATTGAAGAGTTGTTTGCTCCAAAAATAAACAGTCAAATAACAAAACATATAAATATTCAGGCATCTTTTGTTATTTTACCAAAATAAAAGGCTCCTAAAAAAATCAGATTCTCTATTGATCTCCAGAAATATCTTTTAAGATAGAATTTTATTAGTATTTTAATCCCCAAGCCATCCAGATATTTTTTTCACCTTGCACTGCTCCCATCCTGATCTCTACTCGCGCGCCTGATCTCCACTTCCGTACTCGCCTCTGCAATCTAAATCCCACCACTTGAAATAATGGAAATATATGTTTTTTTTTTCATCATCTTAATCCAATACTCGCCCAAAATAAATCTCATACTTGTCAGTACTGACATGTTTTTCTCGATTCGTTTCTTTGTCTACCTTTAATCCGGTGGTTTTAACATTCTACGAGTCTCGTTTGCTGGTTTTCGTGTCTGTCCGTTGCACCGATCAGTAGTTATGTGGTACAACATTTTAATTTAAGGCTAAGAATTAACAGTTAAATAAATATTTAAATTATATATTTTTTAGATAAGTGCACGAAATATGTTTTAGGTTAAATATGTGTCTAATATTTTTAGCTTTACTCAAATAGGTATTTCACCGTTAACGTCCGTTAATTTTTACCGTTAATTTACTTTAGCAGACACACATCATCTTATTACATTTATGAAATTATATTTGTAAATAATAAAATTAATAGAATAAAAAAAATAATCAACCCATTCTTCTTCAACCATCCCCAACTATAAACCCTAGTTATTTTCTTCAAAGCTTTGACTATAGCTTCTCAAACTCTTTATATTTTATTCGACCAATTAAAATTAAATCAAATGAACCGACTGAAATTCAAACCCACAACACCCTTTTTTTTGTGAGAAACAAACATAGAAAAAAAGTGAAGGGAAAAAACTGAAATCAAAGTTTCTTAAAATTATTGTCCTTAACGAATCTGTTAATAATAAAGGGGATTTTTCTAAGGGATTCTTGGATTCTTATGCGAGGAATTTTAGAGGAAAATTTTCTTGTTTAGTTGCTAAGAAAATTTAGTGTGAGGTGGGGTAAATTTTTTTTGTGTCATGGAAGATACAAGCAATAAGGAAAATTTATTTATAATATTTTATGTTGATCGTTTTCTCGTAATTTTCTCAAAAATTGAACTTAAAACGAAATTTTAAAATTTGTCAAAAAAATCACAACAAAAAAAAGGTTTTTTTGTGATGTTTGATTCGGTGGCTTACATACAACAAAGCGACTTTGTGTCTATGATGTTAGATTTCTTACCGACCCTATTTTCTAGTGTCATATGTGTATGTATTTTTAATCATATGATACATGTATATTATAGACTACTTAGTTTTGCCTTTGTAGTACTTAAGTTTATAATTTTATATATTTGTCAACTAAATATTTTTAAAGCATTTTTTATTAAATAAAGATATTATATTTTTATGTCGGGATTTAAACCTATATAAGACAAGATAAAATAAGCATCATTGGCCACTAGACCAATTAGTGAATCTCTAAAGCATTCTTTAAAAGTAGTTAAGCTATAATATTAAGTAATGTATATTATCCAGGTATGTCTCATACATTTTCGAAACTTTGAGCGAAAAATCAAAATAGATTCTATAGAACGAAAGCATATTTCACTACTTTGAACAATTAACTTAATAATTCATTGATAAAATATAAAAATATAATTATTGCCAAACTCATTATTTTTATTGTTTTGTTAAGAAAACATCTTAAACGCTACTAAAACAATAAAAAACAATTATTAACTTACAAGATTGTCACTAGAAAAATCTCGTTCTTTAAACATTTTTAAGCAAATTCATCAATCAAATCTTACATTTTTTTTCTCCAAAACTTCATCTCGATTATCATTAAATCTATAAAAGTAAAAAATAAGACCGTGGACTGGAGCTCGTGAGCTGGGCATGATATTATCTCAAAGTACTAAATTGTATTAAACCAATTAATCAATTATTATATCTAATCTAAAAACATTATACTACTAATAGCGATGTAATACTTTTTTAAAATTTATTGACAGAAAAATCAATCAACTCCTCAGTATAATGATGTAAAAGCAAGTAGATATTTTTTTTGGTGAAAAGTATGTGAACAGTTTAAAAACATCAACGAACAGAAATAATAAATTATATGAAGACAGCTACCTCATATATGAGCTCATCATTTTTAACCTAATACTTAGGCCAATGAAGTAAAAGCAAGTAGATATTTTTATATGAATCATTTTCTAAAATAAAAATATATGTTTATTAAACTATATACTATTGTACATGGTTAATAATGGTTTTACTATATTTCTAGTATTTTTACATTTGAACTTTGAATATTAAATAATTTTTGGAGATATATTCCCAAGGTATAATGTGTGTATTTGGAAATAGAAATTTAAAATGACAAAAATCAATAGTTAGTTAATTCCTAAAAATATTGGTTAAATATGCTTTATTTGAAAATAAAATACTATCATATGCTGATGAAAAGTCTATTAAAATGGAAGCATTTTATGTATTAGTATTGAATTTTTTTCACAAATGAATCTATAATGTTATTTGGGTTAATATTTGATGTACCGTTATTGAATATTTTTTTTTATGAGTGGGCTTCAAATGATGTCAAATGTCATTTTAGGAACACCAAAATTTACACACTAAAAATAAACCTTAAACCCTAACTCTAAACTCTAAATCATAAAACTATAAAAATACACTAATTGCAAAAACATTTCATTTTCAACGCTAATTAGGGTTGTAAATGAGACGAGACAAATCGTGAGCTACTCGAGCTCGACTCGTTCAGAGCTCGGTCAAAGCTCGCGTTCTTGACGAGCCGAACCGAGCTACTGAATACCCGACTCAAAAAGCTCATGAGCTACTCAAAAATATAATATACTAATTTTTTATTTTTTATAATGTAAAATCTAAATTCTTAAACTTAAAACCCTAAATATATACCATAAACAAAAGTACTAAACCCTAAAATCTAAATCTTAAATTCTAAACACAACAACCTAAACACTAAAATTAACAAGCTTGAGTTTACAAAACTTATGTATCAAAGTTTTTTCTTCATAGGACTTTAAATGAGACGTGATAGATGAAGAGTTACTCGAGTCTAATGTGATCAAATATCGGTCAACACTTGACTCGATTGGGCTCGAATCAAGTTCGAACTCGACTTGAGTTCTAAACGAGCCAAGTTGAGCTTAGATTTCTCAGGCTCGTTAGAAAATTACTCAAGCTCGAACTCGACTCGAAATCTTCACGAGCTGAACTGAGCTTACCACTACTGGAGCTCGACTTGGCTCGTTCACATCCCTAGCGCTAATACATCAAATCATTTTTCATGTTATAATGTATTTATTATTTTATTTATGGTTTATAATTTTAAATTTTAGATTTAGAGTTTATATTTTAAAGATTGGAGTTTAGAATCCTCTGAACAATTTAATAAGTTGGTTGAAAATTTATCAAAAGAATAAAACAGGTGGCGGTCAGTACTAGCGAGTATAGAAAACGTTGGCGGATGGAAATCTTCTACCTTTTTCGGTGACCCTACATATGCCTCACGCTCAAGATTAACTTTAGGGTTTAGGGTTTATGGTTTTAGGCCAGGGGTTGTGGTTGTGGTTAGGGTTTAAGAAATTTAGGGTAGAGTGTATTTTTTAGGGTATAGGTGTAGGGTTTAGGATTTAAAATTTAGGGTTAGAGCTTAAATTTTAATTTTATAATATTTTTTAGTATTGAGGCATATGTAAGGGCACCGAAAAGGGGCAGACGAATTTTATCCAACGCACCCTCAGGTCTCAACTTAGCTTTTGTAAACTGTAGGGTCTTGTTTATTTGAAGTTGAGGTTGCGCTGGTCCAAAAGGAACCCCAACCCCACGGCCGCACTCTATAAAACCCCTTAAACCACCCTCGGCTTTCAGACATAGGCTTTGGAAAGTTTCCTACACCCCCTAAAATCTAGATTTTTTTGGCATTTAAACGAACCAAACACAGCACCCACTGTTTGTTTCTCGGGAAACCAAGAGAGATATTTCTAGTTTTGGATGGAGTCACACGTGCCGAGCAACCAAAAGGAAGAGTCGTGGACGGAGGAGAAGCATGTGAACTTCCTCAACTCCATGGAAGCATGGTTCGTCCGTACAATGCTTGAGAACGACGATCGCTTTAATCTCCGTCTGGACCGTCACCTTCCCGACACCTTTGACTCCACTCTCGACTGCAAACCCAATGTTCCCACCAGAAACAACCACACCACCGCTTCAGGTTTTATTTCTAATCCGCCTGCTTGTTTATTGAGAAAAAAAAACTGCAGATATTTGTGGCTCCTTTGTTTTATTCTTCTTTTTCAATCTTTAGCTGACCATTCTGGGTTTTCCCTGCACTAGGTTTTATTAGCACAAACCGATACAAACCCAAGACCAAGCCTGATAAAAGATCAAGAAGATCACCCCCTCAGCCTCATGCTTCATCCCCAGATCAGGTTAGCTTACAATAACACCTATTATTACAATAATTTTGTATTCATGGCTAAAGCTAAACAGTTGTTTATATTTGTGTTTTTTCAGGTTGTCCCGCAGATTGAAAACAGAAGAGAAGAAACAGGAGAGAAATAATAGATTCTCCCCCATTTTCCCGCTTCATCCAAACCGATACATATTTTTCATGCTTTGGGACCCTTTTCTCCCCCTTTTTCATTTATTTTCTTTCCCTTTTCTACTGTAGCGGGGTTTTCAAGTAGAGTGACATGAAAGTGATTTCGTGACTGTGTGGAATATGTAGGGTTGAAAATGGCTGCTAAATCATGCCTTGTTAAATGGGTGTTTTCCTTACTCAGCCCCACACCATTTACTTCACTTTACATGATTATGAATTCTTGACTTGCTTTGGAAGATATTTTCACCCTACCTTGATTCTTGAGCAAGAGATCTTTTCTGCTCTTCGAAATGTACCCATTTCCCTTTCGCAATATTCATTTACAAGATGCTTTTATAATGGATATTTTTGGGTTGAAAGATCACAGGATGGGGTGGTGATAAAGGAGATGGCGACATGGTCAGAGAAACCTGATCTTGATAGAGTTGGTTGCTTCATCTTTTTAACAAAGTAACATTGGCAGCTTGCTAGTTTACACGGTACACATCCGGGATTTAAATAGTGATCCACGATCGTAACAGCGACCTTTAATTTAGCACCGTCTAAAACCACCAAAATCACAATATCATTAAAAAATTCACGACCGCGATATAATGATAAACACAATACGATTAATCTTCAATGTTTTATTCTGGGTTAGAGTGACTCATATAGGAATAAAAAATATTAGTCGACTAACGGTAAATAATTTTAAATGACCTGATAGGATGACACGTTAGTATAACAAATAATTTTATAAATTATTTTTGACTGATGTGACATTCTCTTTTGTTTATATGACGTTGCTATGTTAACGTGTATTATATGTTTGTCACGTCATTTCAAGTCATTTATTGTTAGTTGACTATCAATTTTCATTCGAAGAGGAATTATTTAACCAAAATAAAACATTGAAGGTTAAATTACTTCAAAAATAAAATAGAGGCCAAAATAATTATTCAGCGAAACACTAAGAGTATTTTTTGTTTTATGCCTTTGAAAATTTTAATCCAAAGGTTATTCAATGATTGCCAAACTCTTTTCCACTTTTCTCAACCAGAATATTGGAGTTAATTGTGTGGTTTTCAAACTATGGTTGTGGTTTTAAATTAATTGTTAAATTTTTGAATATATTAATCTCATTTTTAAATTATCATTCTTTTAAATTTATCTTTAAACATTTGAACATTCTAATTTCATACTCAATTATAATTATGTGCAACATTAATTATCGTCTATATCATGTCATATTATTACATAATACACATATGAAAGTTAATTTTTTAACGATTTTATTAGTAATAGACATTATTAGAATATACTGATAGTTTAAAGATGAAATTAGAATGTTTAAAAATTTAGAGACCAATTTAGAATGGGAGCCATACTTTGGGATGAAATTATAATGTTCAAAAGCTTAAAGAGCAGTTTAGAATGAAAGCCATAGTGTGAAGATAAAATAGAAACATTCAAAAATTAAGAACCAAATTAAAATAAGAGTTCAATTTTAAGGATGTGTGGTGCAATTAACTCTAAATATCGGTAATAAGTGATGATCAAATTTGGGTCTTGCCAACTTGCCATAACAAGCGATATTATATCATGGGTCATTTCCATCACGTCATTTATGTGACCAATCAATAAAACACATTCATTTCATTAATTTTTTTCTTGTCATTTTTTTAAAATTTAATTTGCAGTAAATATTGTTAAAAAAACATTTTAAGAATTTCATATGATTCTCATTATCAAATGAACTGATTCTACAAAGTATTTATACAAATGTCTAGCTAACAACTAACTAGTCTAACAAACTTCTAACACTCCCCCTCAAGTTGGAGGTTTAAACACATTTTTAACCATCAACTTGTTCATCAAATAGTTGTGTTGTTGCACTCCCAGAGCGTTGTCATGATGTCTGCTAGTTGTTTCTGCTGATGATACATACTTTGTTCGTATTAGCCCCTTTTGATTTTTTTCTCTTACAAAGTTACAATCAATTTCTATATGTTTTGTACGCTCATGGAAAACTGAATTTGCTGCAATTTGTAACGCAACCTTACTATCACAAAAAATGGTCATCGATTCTTCATTTTCTATGCCCAAATCTCTTAGCAACTCTTTTAGCCAAATTATTTTTGATGTTGTCATTGTCATGTTCTTGTATTCGGCTTTAACGAAAGATCTTGTAACTGTTATTTGTTTTTGCGATTTCTAAAAAATCAGAGACTCTCGAATCTTGATACAATAGCCAATAACCGACCTTCTTGACATCGGGCATGATGTTCAGTCTGAATCACAGTAAGCAGTAACTTTACAATCATTTTTTGCTTTCAACAATATTTCTTGCCCTGGATTGCTTTTAATGTATCGTACTATTCGCAAAGCCACCCCAAGGTGTGTCTTCTTTGGACTTTGCATAAATTGACTTAAATAATGAACAAAAAAAGATATATGGTCTCGTATGAGTTAGATATATTAATCTCCTTATCAGTCTTTGAAACACTGTTTTATCTTCGATTTCACCGTCTTCAATACATTTTGCAAATCTTGTTTTACTCCTTATCAAATTTAGTTGAAGTTAATTTAAGATTCTGCTCTAAGGGGGATGCCACTGGTTTTGTCCTTCTAGTCCAATACTCTCCATAAGCTCAAGAGCATATTATTTTTGATTTACTACTATCCCCTCATTAGATCTCAAGATTTCTTGACCTAGAAAATATGTCAACTCTCTTAAGTCTTTCATTTTGAAACTGTGGTTTAAGATTCATTTCAACTCATCAATTAAACTTGCATCATTTCTTGTGATCATCAAATCATCCACATAAATGAGCATAATAACCAATTTATCCTCTTGTCTTTTAGTGAACAAAGAGTAGTCATGATTGCTCTGTTTGTAACCAGTAGCCAATAAAGTTTCAGTCAACCTCAAATTTCACTGCCGTGATACTTGTTTGAGTCTATAAGGGACTTTTGCAGCCGACAAACCATACGGTCCCCCTAACTGCAAAATTCTTTGGGCAAAGTCATATAAACCTCATCATCAAAGTTGCCTTGCAGAAAAGCGTTGTGCATATCCATTTGATGGAGAGGCCAAGCATAAGAGGCAGCAAGTGAAAGAATAATTCTAACAGCAGCTAACTTGGCTACATGACAGAAGGTGTTACATAGTCAATCCATTCTCTTTGAGTGTAGCCCTTAGCAACAAGACGAGTCGTATACCGTTCAACTTCACTGGAGGCCTTGTATTTGATGTGATACAGTCATTTACAACTAATGAGAGTCTTGACTGGAGGCAGAGGAACCATTGTCCAAGTAACATTATCAAATGAGTTGATTCTACAAAGTATTTATACAAAATGTCTAGCTAATAACTAACTAGTCTAACAAACTTTTAACTGTTTCTAACAACTTCTAATAAATATGAGTGAAGATTCACTTAGTAAAAAAATGAGATGAAAAAATTAATAAAATAAATATTTTTATTAGTTGATCTTATGTATGATACGGTGAGAATGACTCATAATATAATTTCTGTTAAATCGTATGAAGAAACGAAAATGGTAAGTTTAAATGAATTAAACCCCTTGTAATATTGTTTTATAAAATATAATAAAGTTTGGTTGATGTTGACTCAGCATCACCAAATATATATGATTTGGCAACTTCATTCGTACAGTTTAAGAAACTTGATTAACGATCAACGTAATGAACCATCTAAAAGCTTTTAATTATTAATTTTTCATAAAAATCAAACAGAGTTGTCTATCATTTCATTCAATTTCAATCGGCAGATATTATATATATCAATGTACTATAGCTGGTGTATACTTAAATTGTTATAATTAATATTAACTGTATATAAAGTTGGTAATACTGTTAGCTAATAGCTACCGATTTTAATTCATACTTGCTGAAAATGTTGTGAATCATGAATGTCCACTTATTTGTTTAATAGGTTTAGCAGAATTTGATAAAATTACAAGGACGGCGATATTTTCTCATCAAATATTTAATATTGTTATATTTTCAAGGTCCCAGTCCAAAACTTTGATTTAACCGGAATAACTCAATGTCAATTGATCCAAAACCTTTGATATTTGTTGTTTAATTAAGTTCCGATAAATTAATTATTAAAAAATTTAAGTTAATTAAAGTTTTATTTTATAACTAAAAATTTTAAAGTTTTATTTTATAACTAAAAATTTATTTTGAAATTACGATTCTGGTCAAATTTTCGCGTCGAGTAAAAAAATGATTTTTTTTCAGAGTCGATTTTTGTTCACTCGTACCATTCGTGTCAAATCCTTATAATAAAAGATAAAATTTAAGAGCCCGAATTTAAATTGCTTTATTTGCAAGGTATGTATGCTTTGTCAAAAATATAAACATATATTATCTTGTAATACTATTAAAAAAAATCAAAATCTGATTTGGTGGAAAACAATGGACAAATTGGCCATCGGTCCCCCAATGTTCCACTTTTAAAAATATATTTTAAAAAATGGGTAAGGAGGAAAATACTAGGAAAGAGCCCAATATCAAGCCTAATAAAATCCTCAACCAAACCAATTCAAAAACCCAAATCTAAAATCCATTGAAATGGAAAACCAGATCGTCACATCAAATGTTTCATTATTTTTTTGTTGGTATTTTTCACATTAAATTTATAAAATATTTTTTTGATAAATTTTAATTGTAATCTTAATCCTACCTAAAATAGAGGGAAAAAAGACTTTAAAAAATGAACAGTTACTCCTAATGAATATAGAACTCATGAGCTAAGAAAAATATTTTATTTCTTAAATTCTCTATGATATTTTAATATTGAATAAAGAAATAATATATTCATTTGTGCGTTGTATCTAAATATTATAATATATAGAGAGATGCATTACTCTAAGTAAACAAAATTTTACAGTAGCAGTTGAAATTTCATCCTTTAACAATTGGACCAGGTTGTAATCTAACAAGGTTTGTATTTATTTTCTTATAATTACCTTTTAATCACTCACTTTTACTCATATTTCTATTTTGGGTAAACTATACTAATGACCACCAAACTATAAAGTTGATGTCGATTTGACCACTATATTTTCAATTGTGTTAAATATACCACACAACTATTTAATTGGTTCCAATGTAGTCACCTGTCGTTAAAAAAACGAAAAAGTTAACAAGACTGTTAAAATAACTAGTATAATTACACATTTAGTCCCCTTTATTTATACAATCATTCAATTTAGTTCTAATTTTAATCTAATAAAATAAATTAATTATTCAATTAGGTGGTGGCACATGCCACCACCTTATTTGAGGGATTTATCTATTTTATTAGATTTATTAAATTTATTTTTCTTCCTCAATCAAGTGGTGACACATGTCACCACCAATTGGAGTAAAAAATATAAAATTGTGGAAATTAACCACAAGGGGAATTGAACTTGGGTACAAAAGAAACAAATCTTTCCTTCGCTAATGTTTGTAATATACCACATATATTATATTTGGTATTTCATTTATCAGAAATATGTTTAGCCCAGTGGCAAGAGTATTGCTTCCTTTCCCTAATGACCCATGTTTGATTCCCCTTGTGGCTAATTTCCACAGTTTTATTTTTCTTACTCCAATTGGTGGTGACACGTGTCACCACTTGATTGGGGAAAAAATAAATTTAATAAAAATAGATAAATCTCTCAAATAAGGTAATGACAAATTAGAACTAAATTGAATGATTGTATAAATAAAGGGGACTAAATGTGTTATTATACCAATTATTTTAACAGTCCCGTTAACTTTTTCGTTTTTTAACGGTAGATGGCTACATTGGAACCAATTAAATAGTTGTGCGGTATATTTAACACAATTAAAAATATAGTGGTCAAATCGACACCAACCCTATAGTTCGATGCTCATTAGTATAGTTTACCCTTCTATTTTTTAGCCACTCAATTTCAAAAAATTTAATTTTAACGCTTAACCTTTGAAATGGGTTTTCTTAATCACTATGTCATTAATTATTGAACATTATTATGAATTTATGACAAGACATTTGTCTTTTAAATTTATAAGAAACCCCAAAACTTTTCTTTTAATTTTGTGGAAAGAATAGTTGTAAATTTTTTCCCCAAAGTTTGAACATAATTTTTCCGATTTTTTTTTATTCTCCAGCGTTGGGGTTTTTTTTTTTTTTCTTTCAAATCTCAATTGTGGAGAGGTGAAGAAAAATTAGATGAGTAATATATCATGATTCTAAACTAATTGAGCGGTAGGGATTGTAAATTAAAGCCATTTTTTTTGGATTTTTTTACATGAAGTCTTTTGATATTTAAAAGATTTTGAAAAAAAAAATGAATTGATAAAGTGATGAGACGATGAGGTGAGTTCATCAGTGTTTATAGTAATCGAAGAAACAACAGAAAACAATAATTTCAACAATAACATGACATAAAAAAAAACTCTTGAAAGTTTTCTTAGAAAGTATTTTTTTAAAGAAAATTAAGCGGACAATATGTGGCTTCCGAGTTCCATTCCAACAAAAACAACTCACATCAACCTACCGTTTTTGCTGTCCAAGTGATTCAGAAAAAAATAATTTCAAAATTAAGTGATAAATAAAAAAATTAAAATTAAATGACCAAAACAAAAAATAAAAACAAAGTAAAATGAATCAATTAATAGTTTATCCTTAAAAGGCAGTGCTTGTAGAAAATTAGCACCAGCTTAGTCCAACTTCAACCCATTAAAGTTATATCTCTTTTAAATTTTAGGCCCTTAAAGTTTTTTTTTTATATAAATAAATGTCTAAAGTTTTAACTATTACAATTTTAAGTGTATGATCGTTTAAAAAAATTACCTAATCAGAATGAGACATATGGTAAGAATATTAATTTTTAATTAAAAAACATTAAAACTTTAATATTTTAAATCCAGAGATTCTCAGAAATCTTCAAATCAGTCCCTAAATCCCTAAACATAACAAAACATCAAATCCTCGAATCTTCATCGCTGCCGCCACTGCTGAATTAACCCTTTCGGTCGTCGAACTTAACCGATCATTTCTACCAATGTGTCATCGCTAGAAATTGACAAACGGCATGCCAATCGAACGACTATTTCATATTGAATGTTCAATGTTCGTCTGACACACTGTTTGTCGATTTTCGAAGATGGAATGTTAAGAAATGGTCAAATGGGTCCGGCGACCGAACGAGTAAGATCGACGACGGCAATCGATGGTGACATCGGTGAAGATTTGAGGTTTTAAGATTTTAAGGATTTGGGACTATTTTAGAAAATTTTAAAATTTAAAGATTTTTTTAAAAAATTTAAATTATTAAAAATAAAAATTAATTAAAAGAAATTATAAATTAAAATATGACACATGCTTAATTTTTATTGGTTAAATATTTTTTAACGGCAGTTAACTACTAAATACCTAAAATTGTAACAGTTGAAACTTTAAGCGCCTATTTTTATAAAAAAATATTTTAAGAACCTAAAGTTTAAAAGAGGTATATTTTAGACACTTATTATTTATTTAAGCCATTTTATTTATTTTGATATTCTTAATATAGTCCTATAATATTATATGTTTTTTTTTATTAAAATATAAATTCACATACACCGTATAAATAAATTATTCAAATTCATATAATAGAATATATAAAACAAATTTTAATATAATCACTGATATTTATCTTATTAATTTAAATTAGATTATATAATGATATAATAATATGTTTCGAATATCTAATTATGTTTTAATAAAAATTAAAATGGAAGTTTCTGTGCGAGAGGTAAGTAACGTAGCTTCTGGTCCGTTCCTTCCCCACTTCTTTTGTATTTCCCTATTTCCTTTCTCTCTCCATTATCTGTTCCCTCATCCCGTGAACCTTCTAGAATTAAATATCACATCATTTCCTTTCCATATTCCAACTCTTCTTTTTATTTCCTAAGCTCTTCCTGGACCAGATTCTTTCTTCCATTGATGACTCCGCCACCACTGGAGCAGAACGGGGAGTCAACGACGGCGGCGGCAGACTCGCACAGGGCTCTTCCGACGCCTTTTTTGACTAAAACTTATCAATTGGTAGAGGATCACACAACTGGTGACGTAATTTCGTGGAACCATGATGGATCTACTTTCATCGTTTGGAATCCCACGGTTTTTGCTCGTGATTTGCTTCCTAAACATTTCAAGCATAACAACTTCTCTAGTTTTGTTCGTCAACTTAATACTTATGTAAGCAATCTCTAGTCTACCTTCCGGCTTCTAAGCATGCCGATTCTCTTTATGATTGTTGATGTTTTTTATAAAAAAAATTGTTTTAGGGATTCAGGAAAGTGGTACCTGATCGGTGGGAATTTTCGAACGATTGTTTCCGACGAGGTGAAAAGCGACTTCTATGCGAAATCCAGCGTCGGAAGATCTCGTCGCCAACTGCCGCGGTTATTACGATGGCACCGGTGACCCTGGCGGCGATTCCATTAGCTAAACCTATTATATCTCCGTTGAATTCCGGAGACGAGCAATCACCGGTCATTTCATCGGCATCGCCTTCCAGACACGGCCAAACGGGAACCGTTACGGTGGAGCTCATGGAAGAAAACGAGAAATTGAGGAAAGAAAACGTGCAGCTTAACAAGCAAATAACGGAGATGAAGAGCTTGTGCAATAATATATTCAGCTTGATGTCGAATTACTCAAGTTCTCACTCGGAGAGCAGTTTCCCGGCGACGAAACCATTGGACTTGCTGCCGGTAAAGAGGTTATTGAGCGAAGAGACAAGTCCGAAGTTGTTCGGTGTGGCAATTGGAGTTGGAGGAGGGTTGAAGCGCGCGAGGGAAGGAGGTGCGGCGGCGGAGGATGAGGAAGAGACTCAATTACAGCTGCAGCAGCCAGGTGGGAGTGGGAACGAGATGATCAAATCTGAGCCGTTGGATTTCCCGAACGCGGGGCGCGACGGGGATAGTGGGAATCAAGACACGCCGTGGCTTCGGCAGTTGCACCGAGAGAATCAGAGGGTCTGTAACTGATTTTGTGCGGTTTTTACTAGGTAGTTTAGGTTGGGTCTCGGCCCTCGGGTGGAAAAACGGTGGGATCCGAGTCAGACCAGAATGCGTGCGAAACGCACGTGTCGAATAGGTCACGTGTTTTCTTAGCACTTGGAGAGGGATTGCACATGCATTGCACAACAACTGAAGAATTTTCTTGGAACTTCTTTTTCTGTTTTGTATTTATTTCGGGGTGGGGTGGAAGAAAAAGGTAGCCCAAAGTATTTTGTTTTATTTATAGAAAGCAAATCTAAGCATTTTGTTCCGCAGATTACAGATATGATTAGATTCGGTACCAAATAGTTCACAGTCTACACAAAATTTTAATGAAATCAAAAAGGATTTGAATAAATATATTTGATACTACTAGTTATGTTTGAATTTGTGTTTATTTCACGAATAAATTTATTGATTTGAGTCTCGGTTAAGACCGCAAACTATTCGAGTCTGATTAAGTCAAAGTTTGGTTTCGATAATTATATGTAATACAAATGTAAATTTAGGTATGAAGTTTAATTATTTAACTGCTCCGGCTATGTCAGCTTTGATTTTCTGAACTTGGCTGAGTAAGAGTTTGATAACAGTTTCAACCGATTCCACTGTTAGCTTACCACCAGGACCGTTCACCAAAATCTGAAACCCAGTTGTAAGTAAGCATCCACTACTTGGTCTCCCATTGGAGTTGCTTTGCCTCTCAGCACCATGATCACTAGGTGAACCACCGGGAAGAATCGAAAATCCCGACGGTAACATTACCGCGTGCGACGAATCACCACCGTTCATAACCAAACTAGCCGAGGGTTCATCGACAGGCGCATAAACAATCAGTGCACCAGATGCATCGCTCCAAGTTTCCTGTAAAATTATCACGCCACTCTTAGCGAGACCGCTACTAAAGAGAGTGACACAGTCGCCTTGTCCTGGTCCATTGGCAACATCGACAATACCCGGCGTTGATCCGCCATTTGACAAAATGTCCAAGTGACACCGCATCCCTACGTCCCGCAAGAAATCGAACAACCTTTGCTGAGTTATCGGCATCCAAACTGAAGTAGCAGCGCTCAGAACAACCCCACAAGCCTCACCAGGATAATTCTCATCCTTCCGAACCATCACCCTTACATCTTCACCAGCATTACCAACATTAAGCTTGCCCCATTTACGCACATTTGAAGCACAAATTCCGTCATTGAAGTTATATGTCATGCGTCGTGCAAGCCTTAACACGCTTTTCCTGCCGGCTGCAGTTATTCCTGGGCCAGATTGGCATGTATGGTGTATCAATAGAGGACTCTTTTATATTTTTCTTGAAATTTAAAAGAATGATGTATTATATAGCAGTGAAGAAAAAAAACTGATTTGTCTTCACCATTGATGGCAGGGGACATTAGTAGTGTCAACTGGTGGCATTGTCTTTGGAGAGCGGCGATCCACCTTTGTGCGCCAAAGGCAAAACCAGAACCGAGTAACGGACGCAAAACATGGTGGACTGTGCTCTCATCATATTCCGAGTGTTCGACCCATGTAACCTGGCATTTAGGAACTTGTAAGTATGCTCGTTTGCAAATAGATATAACATTTACGCCAGCAATTACCTTGGTGTACTTGTTGCCCATATCTTGGATAACACATCCAGAAGGAAGCCTCCTGCAGTTTGCAAACATCTGTGGATTCCAAGCATTGCTAGGATCAATAGAAACATCCACAACCGCCCACGCACCGTCTGAATATTGCTTGCAGAATCGGACAAATCGAACTCCACGAATAGGAACCAAAGGTGAAAGAACCTGGAATTCAGCATCCATCTGCAAGAATGATATTTCATAAGGCCAAAACTAAGCAGGAAAGAAGTAATGAAGATGGAAAGCAGAGGGAGTTAAAATGATACCACTTGTAATGCATTGTCTCTGGTTCCACCCGTACCATTCGATAGCACATCAACGGTTGCTGCTCTTGCAATCAGGCAGGGAAACATATCTGCCCAACGATTCTGTTCATAAACTAATTATATCAGTGATCCACCATTCGCAGCAAGCAAAAGCATTATCTTTATCAGAAAGCGAGATTAAAGGGGTGGCGTACGCCGCGTACCGCATCCATTAGTGTCTCAACAAGGGCCAAGCTGTGAAGGGGAACCAGGGCTGTTTCCCTTGTAGCCTCAACCGTGTATCCACGGGGCTTGATGCCAAAGCAAGAGGGGAAAATCCTCTCATACTCGGCGACATTCAAGGTTTCCAGCCCATCATGCATCCCTTTGATCCACAGGGGACTGCACATCTGCGCCATCTTAAGTAATTCATCCATAGCTGCTAATGCAACATCTACCAAGGCCGGCCTGTCGTATGGTGTTTCATTGGCAACACAAGGTTTCACTAATGGCATCAATCCCCAACCATCAAGCTCAAACCCCATTGGCAATGTATTGCTCAGTTCGTCTTTTAATCGAGCATTCTCGATCCTAAGTTGGTGTAATTCAAAGGATATTTCACCAGGCATTGCCGGACCGCCACAATTGTTGCACATGTGGCTACCTAAGGCCTGCTTCAAGAAAACATTCTCCGCTCGGAGTTGATCGTTTTCTTGTTTAAGAATTCCATTTCCATGCCGTTCAATTTGTGCCTGGTTTAAACCAAAAACTATTATCATTACCAATCCCAAACTCAACCGTCAAGAATCAAAACAAAAGACCATAACGAATTATCGACTTACCTTCATTTGAGTTCTCCTGTTCTGAAACCAAAATTTAATCTGCTTGTTCTCTAAGCCTAACCTCATGCTAAGTTCCCTTCTTTGTCTTTCATCCGGGTGAGGATAATCCTTGAAGAAGCTGGACAACAAAAGCAATGGAATGATCTTCAATAAGCAACAAAATCCGATGAAAATTTGAGGAACAAATTTACAGAGAAAAAAAGCATACGATTCAAGCTCTTGTATCTGATGGGGAGTGTGCCGACGGAACTTCTTGTTCTTCTTCTTCGTAGGCGGTCCTCCGTTATCAGCCGGTGGCGGTGCACCTTCAAAACTATCACTACTCTCGTATCCATCTTCTTCCATTCTTTACCGAGGGGAATCACAGTCAAAGTGGAAGGGAGAGACGAATCTTGACAACAAAGTTTGAGAGATCTGTTTATTTTATAAAGATATTTTATACCTAATTAGATTACTTCATTGTCAAGTAATATATTACCTTTTTATTAAATTGAAATGCATGTATTAATTATGTTCTATTTTTGGTAGATGCATTGATTAAGGTGAGGTATAAAAGGAAGTACAATTAATACATCAATCAATGAAATAAATATATTTGATGTAAATATTTCTCTTAAAATATTAAATGAATCATCTTAATTGTGTCCTTTTATTTTGACACATCATCTTGTTTATTAATTTGGACAAAAAATGCATTAATTATCTTAATCCTTGCAGTAATATTTGGTTAATTTTAATAAGAAAGATATAATGAACATGTTTAGTAAATAGCGGTTTGAGCAAAAATTAGAGGTTTGAGGTATAATTAGAGGTTTGACTTGTCAAATCTGCTAATATTGATGTTTGGTAAATAACGGATTGAAAGAGCGGATTGAGGTGAAAAAACTAATTTTGAAAAAGCTCCTAATAGGAGATTTTTGAAATTAGAAGATTGATATTAGAGTTGTAATGACTCTTTTACCCTTAACAATTATCAAAAATCTCCAAATAACCTAAATTAAATAATAATATTTTTTAATATAAATAATAACATATTAAATATTAGACTTATTTGTTGGCTGTTGCTACTACTAATTTATATAGTGACTTTTGTAAGTTAATTCTATTTTTTTATTATCACATATTTATATGTGCATATAATTTTTTTAATAATTATATAAATAATAAATTAATATATAAATCTTTCAAATATGTTTAAGAAATTTATATTAAAAAATAATTTTTACAAATTTAATTAATATTTATTAGATACAAAATATTAATAACTGATAAATTATTCAAACAAATATTAAATATAATCATGTCCTTATATGTTATTTTGCTTGTTTAAATAATCAATCAGCTATTAGTTAATTTTACCAAACAGTTTTATGCAATCAGCTAATACAATCCGCTAGTCAAATCAGCTAATGTAATCAACTATCAGCTAATATAATCTGCTATCAGCTATAAGCTATCCGCTAATTACCAAACAGGGTCATTAACCTTTTTATTTGTTTAGGTCAAAAGAACGAATAGAAAATATAAAATAAAAAACTAATGGTATTGGCAATCGGAAGCTGCGGAGTACACTTGCCGGTCAAGTAAGCACAGCCGACTTACAAAGAAGAGAGACAAAACTCAAACATGTTAATGTTTTGTTTAATAAAATATAAGAAAAAAAATTAGCAAAATTCTAATAATTTAAATTTGCTGATTTTATGGAACAACTATACTAACGAGAATCACATGAACTCAAACATGTAATGTTTTTGTTGGCTAACAAAATTTTTTAAACATTCGTTAACGGTAAGACATCTAAATTAATAATAATATAAACGTTAGACACTTAATTAAATCAATAAATACTTTAGACACTATTTGGAGAAAAAATGTATAGCTTCAATATTTTTTTTTGACTATTACACCTTTTCAATAATTATACATGGGACACTTATTAGATTCCACTTTACCACTATTTGAATTAAAAGAATTTTATATAAAAAATCTTACCCAAAGGATCGAAACTGATTTTAAATAAAAATATCAATAATTTAAGTATTTACTTCGAAAAAAATACTTCAGAAATTTAGATTAAAAAATATACTTTGGGTAAATAAACCTTTTAAAAACAAACTACAAAGCTCGTACCCAAATTGATTTCATTTCTCTGAATCAAAAAAAAAAAAAAAAGAGGAAGAGAATATGATATTAGCAGCGACTAAAACCTTGCTTTTAAATCCGTTAATTCAGTTGAAAACCCCTCCCCCTCTCAAATTTCGCCCCAAATTCGCTTCAATCTCCGCTCGTCTGGACAATTCCGAACAACAACTGAATCTCTCTGTTCTTAGATTCACTCTTGGTATTCCTGGATTGGACGAATCCTATTTACCTAGATGGATCGGATACGGGTTCGGTTCCCTTCTCATATTGAACCACTTGCTTGGATCCGACTCCGTCACCGCTGCGCAGCTGGTAATTTGCCTTCTCCATTCTTCATTTCAGTTTAAGCTTTTCTCGGGTATAGATTTTTTTTTTCCATTGATGTTTTTGGTGCAGAGAACGGAGGCTTTAGGTATATCGCTGGCTGCATTTTCCATTACACTTCCTTACCTTGGCAAATTTCTCAAGGTAATAATTTGTTTTTTTTTAATTTATTGTTCAATTTGAACTCAAGTTTTGATCTAATGTTTGTAGTACATGATGCTTAGGGTGCAACTCCAATGGATCAAACGACTCTGCCTGAAGGTGCTGAGCAAATCTTTGTTATGTCACAAAATGTGTCGGCTGCTCAGAAGGAGGATTTTGCTTGGGCAACATATGTTTTATTGAGAAATACCAGCACCATCTCCGTGGTAAAATCCCCATTACAAACAGAAGAAGAAGAAGAGAGAACTTAATTTTGGATTTATAGCTGCTTTTCTTTCGAGTTATTGACAAATTTGTTTGTTGTGTTTTATAATTTTGTAGTTAATATTAGCACAAGGTGCATTATGTATACGTGGATATTGGAATTTGCCTGATGGTGTATCAAAAGATAATGCGCTCGATTGGTTTAAAAGTAATATAGAAGAAACCGGTCTCTCTGATTTGACAGACACCCTTTATTTCCCTCAAAGTGCAGGTAAATATATTTTGTTAGCTATTGTTTTGAAGGGTTATAATCTTGTTCAATGTGTCTGATAATTCGAATGATGAATAATTTAGCTTCTAAGAACATCTTAGGAGTTAAGACTAGGAACTAGATTGCTGATATATGTGGCTATGTCTGGTTTCATGTTTCATTGGAGCCACCAAGACTAGAAGCATCTTGATGACAGTTATCCTTGCGGATAAATTCTTTATGGTGATGATATATAATTGTTCAACATCCATGGGCTAACATTGATCCTGTAACTCTCATGCATGTTTTGGCTCTTTCTCCCAAAAAAATCTTTGGGGGGCTTGCCTAATAAAATGAAAAAGGTAACTTACATTGATCCTGGTAATTATATTTTTTTTAACAGCGAACATATGTTTGGTGAAGTAAGAAATAATCTAAGGGCTTTTAATTATAAATAGTCTGCTTGGGTTTTAAAATTTGAATTAGTGAGCACATGCGTGTAATGTTTTCCTTTTCAGCTATGTTTCTTTAATCTGCTCACTATGTGTCTAATGCCAATATTTAATCATTATTTCAGATGCCGAATTCTGGAGTATACTTCCTCAGGGGACCCGTTCTGTCTTGGTACAACCGCTATTAGATCCAAATTCAAGCACCAATGACATGGGGAACATCAAAGGTTTTGTCCTGTTGGCTTCAAGCATGAGATATGCATATAGCGAGAAGGATAGAGCCTGGATAAGAGCAGTTTCAAACAAACTTAGAAGTAAGAACTGAAAATGTGGGTATAATAAACCTGCCTTCATTCTGTTAATTTGCTTTATACTGTCTTTCTGAAGTCTGTTTTATACTTCGCTGTGCTTTCTTTGCTATTTTCTGTTCTTAGGGACCGTTCTTTTTCATTTTGAAAACAGTGCCAGTACTTCTGTTTCACTTTTGACTTCATGATAAGTTTGATGCCTTCTAAAGAGTACCAACCTTTTTTTTATCTGTATCTGCATGCCCTTCACTGAGATAGACAACAACTACTGTTGCTTCTGGTCACCACTAGATTGTTGGCTCTTAATGTAGTAGAAGTCTGTTCTCTGTTGAGTAGTTGCAGCTTGCAGGATAAAAATTTCATAATACAGACTTTGTGTTTGTGTATTCTGATTAAATGGGTCCTAATTCTATACCAAATGCCAGATGAATGAAGAACATCACACTTTTATGACATTCTTTAAGCTGTATTCTTAAATTATGGAAGCCTTTGCATATTGAATCTAGATGCTGCGGAAATTTGAATATAGCTTGTCAAATTGTTTGACCATGTAGTGGCACCTATGACCTATCCTTTGACCTTTTGCATGTATTTAGAAGATATGCTGTGTGTTCCGAACGATCTCTCTAAGATGAATAATCTAAGCTTCATTTGCGAGAAACTGAAATGTCAGTTCTATCATTATTCTTTAAGGATTAATTTGTATGAACATTGTAGTCCAACAAAAAATCTAGACTGTAAATAAATATCATCTTGTTTATTTGATGAGTAAAATCCTTTGTTTTACAGTACTTTTACTCACACAATTAATTATCTTATATCCTTCTTTGTCCATTAATGGTCCCATTGATTGAAGCTCGTGACTTTCTATATGCAATCTCAAACATAGGAATGAGCTAGGGTTTATGATGGCGAAATACTCATATACTCCTTAGCAGGGGGGAACAAACTATTCATGTACTTGAGATATTTGGGAGAAAATAAAAATTAATAGGAAGTCAGCTCTATATCTCTTGAAGATTTATTCCAAGACATGAGTCATGTCCCAGTAAATGTGGATGTAGAACAGACGATGCCAGACTGGTTATAAAACAAATATGTTGAAGTATTTTACAGATCGTTCTTTAGTAGAACATTCCTTTCTCAAAATTTTGTTGTTTTCAGATGAAGCAAAAATATGGCATTAAATTTGTTGTTCAATAACTAAAATGACTTGTGCAACACAAGTTGAGCTGTTATTCTTTTCCTTAATCTTCAAGTCAGTAACCTGAGCATCAGGGACGAACCCACATTAAACGTGGGAGAGCCCCCCCAGGCACCAATTTTCCCCCCTTTATTCTATATATATATATATATATATATATATGAAAAAAATGGATTAATCATGCATTTGCCCCCCCCCCCCTTTTAAACTTTACGTTTTGCCCCCCAAACACCAAATCCTGGCTCCGCCCTTGCTGAGCATATGAGAAAATTGGTGTGTCATCTATATTGAGTACCTTGCCTAATTGCTTTTATGCCTCAATTTTGAAGTATTGATCCAATTACAATAATTTTGTCTTAAAGAAATGTAGCATGACATTTGTTCTCTTCTTCTTCTTCTTTTTTTTTTTTTACATATTGTAGAGTAACATTAAGAAGGAAATCAATTCCTTTCATAAATTATTTGTTTGCAGGATGAAAATGTTTCTCTCTGGATTAGCCAAAAAAATCTAACTTGTACAACAAGGAACATGAAAAAATGGGATTCTACAGAACTTTCTTCTGGCAATACACCATTCCTTTTGTAAAATGCAATTGATTCTTCACTGGATTTGCCATGGGTCTTGTTATACACCAAGGAACTTGAAGAATAATGGGATTCTACAGAAATTTCTCCAGGCCATACACTAGATGCTGCAATAATGTTAAAGACTACATAAGTTTACTTTCTGTGATGTGCAGAACAGAATACTTCAAGGAAGATATAATATGCATTCTGCAATGCACTCCGTTACCTTTAGTCGGACAACCTTTCTAATAGCCAAGAGTAGGCCTGGCATGAGGCACTGCACATCTGTGATATCATGTTTGATGGTGTAGACCTGCGTCCAGCAGGGAAGCACTTTTGGATTGGAGCGGTAACAAATAAATTATCGTAGCTAGTACTTTTTAATAAAATCAACAAGGGGGAGGGATTTCCAGAGAGCATACCTCTCCTGGTCCAGAGAAGTAAACTGTTGTGCTAGATGGAAGCCCAGGAAGGACCATGCTATGGACACGCACGCCGTCTTCACCAAGTACTTGACCCCTTGCCTTACAAAAGGGAAAAAGCAAAAGTGAGCCACCTTATCATTAATTAGAACCGGATTGAACGTTGTAGATTATATGTGCTTCTGTTGATTCTTTTGTTAACCTGGATTCTCTTAAATTAAAATCTATATCTCTAGCTCTTTCTTGTATGGAACCAATCAGTGCAACTCAGATGATCAATGTGATGAATTGTCCTATGCTTTATTAGTAGCTCTATACGGCAGTTACTACTAGATTATATCTGACAAGATAGGTACCAAAAACTTAAGTTTAAGGTTTCTTTTTCTTCATTTGTTTAATCCATTTTATGTCTTCCTACTTTCTACTTGCCACCAACTAGATAGAAGAAAGATGATAATAGAAGTCCAATTCAATTTTTGACATTCTGGCTCTACCATCATTTTCTGTATCTATGCTTTACCAAAACATCTGTTGAAAGGTCCTCTCTGTTGTAGATCTGACCAAGATTTGAGAGGTTGTTGGCGATCTGGACGGCATCTGGTGAGGGAAGATCCTGTGGTCAATGACAAGTTTAGCATCTCATCAGATCATCTACAAGGTATTTGTATCTTGGAGTTATGTAGACTTAGTTGTCAAAGCATATGTGCAAAATTATATTCACATGCTTTCATTGTACCACACATTCAATAGACACCTGTTTATTTCATTTAACTTCTAATGATTGCCATGGGAACTGAACTGCATCTCAAACATTTTATAATATAAAACCCCTAATATAACTTGTAGCTTACTGTTGCATGTGCTTTTGATTCGACAATTTCTACATTGTTGTAGTGGAAGGAAGCTGAAATGGCAGCTTGCTGGAGGAGAATGGATCCTATGGACAGAGTTGGTGCAACTAGGCAACCCTAAAATATTTCAATAGAATTTAACAAGTTATTTGGTGGAGATACAACGATCATACAATAATAGGTATGACTGCAAATTAAAGCAGTATAAAGGCTTTTTGGAAATAAGTCAACACTGATATATATATCTCACCCTGTCCTCACCATGCTGGCTTTCTCGCAAAATGCAGATAATGCTGATATTGTGTCAGGCTTTATTCGAGGCACATAAACCACACTTTTCAGACCAAATGCTGTTGCCTATTGGAAGTGGAAAATAAAAACTGTTATCAGTTATTCAAGTTTAACATTTAGAATAGGTAATTTGCAGTTATTCAAGTATAATTTTCAGAGTAGATACTAAACCTGTTTTACATTGTCGTAGACTGCTGCAGGTTGAGTAAAATCGACAACGACTCCTGTTTCTTTTGACTGATAGAATTCATTGAGATCAAAATGGTATGGTATCAACAGTGAATGTTTTGTTATGTCAACTAGAAAGATTGGAATTGAAATGTTACCTGAGATATCGAACCTAAAACCATAGTGAGATCATTCATGATGGGAATCTCTAAAGGCTCTTCCATATCACACACCTAGTGTAGAAAACGGAACCGTTTCAAGTTGAATTTTATAGGGCAAGTGATCATTGAGGGGGTTAAAAGTGCAGGGAGAACAGGAATGAATAAACTTTAAACCTTTCCTATGTCTTCTCCCACACAATAGGAATCCACTGCACCAGCCACCTCCATCCCTCTAGCTTTAGTCACTGCGATTACTGCAGCCCTTCCTATTTCCTTAGCTGCTCCATTTATAACAACCTGTTTCCCCGAATCGGGAATAAACTACTTAATTACTTTGAATTGTTAAGCAGGAAAATTTTGGAACAGGTAATGAAGCATTACCTTAATATTGCTTTGAGAGGGTTGCACTGAGCAGGAGAAGGATGGACGCACTCTCGCATTGCCAGGTCGATGGATAGCGAGATGAAAGTGGCAGCTCAAGGTCGCCATGGATGTTCTTTAATATCTTTTAGCTTCTGAACCTTCTCAACTGATAACGGTAAAAGCTTCTTTGCTTAAAAAACTTCCCTTGGTTCCTGGGATAAGGTTTGTGTGGATTTTGAGGCCTTGTTTGGACGGTATTGCATGATCGGGTTTGTGTGGATTATTCCATGATCGGGTTGTCTTTGGATTTTAATTATTTTGGACTTGGATTTTTCGTCTTTCGATTATCTTGGACTTAGGCCCAGTTTCGTAAAGAGCGGTTTGAGTTAAAATAAGAGGTTTGATAGGTCAAATTCGCTAACTTAGATATTTGGTAAAGAGCGAATTGGGAAACAACTGCTAATAGGAGCTTTTTGAAATTAAAAGTTTTGACATAAAAGTTATAAAGACACATTTATACTTGTATTTAAATTTAATAGTTAATTAAATTATATTAAAAATAATTATATAAATAATAAATTAATATATAGACATCCTTCAAATATGCTTATTAATGTTATATTAAAATTTATTTTTTATAATCTAATTAATATTGATAGATATAAAATATTTAATAACTAATAAATTATTCAAACAAGTACTAAATATAATCATGTCTTTATATGTAATTTTGTTTGTTTAAATAATTAAACAATTATAAGCTATTTGTTAATTTTATTAAATATTTTTATACAATTAAATAATACAATCCGCTAGTCAAATCAGCTAATGCAATCAGCTATTAGATATCAATTAGTGTAATCTGCTATCAGTTATCCGTTAATTGTTAAATAAGACCTTAAATTTTTCTGTATTCGGGTCCTTTCTGATTTAGTTTTTTTTTTAATTTAGATTATCTCAGATTTCGATCGGTTGATATAAGCACTTGGAATTCAAACAATTTTAAAGTTTTATAAATTATAAATATACTACTACATTTTTTTAATAATTTCCTTCGGTACAGTAAGTTTAATAATTTCTTTTTGATTAATAAGGGATGCCATGGTTGGTCTCATTAAAAACCTCTCTAACCTAAATGGAGAAAAAAAGTACCAACCAAAGCATTACAGAAAAGCGGGAACGCCCCGGCACATAACATAACAAACTAGACCGTAGGACAAGCTAGATCCTCATGTAACATAACAAACACCGCATCCGGTGGACTATCAAAATAACTCACACCATACCCATCCCATGGCCCCAACTTAGCGAGGGCATCGGCTACACAATTAGCATCCCGCGATACATGCCGTAATTCATACGCGGGCACCCTTCCCAATAGGCGGTGAATCGCACCTACCAAGGAACGAGTAAGTTTAATAATTTCTTATATGCACTATTGTCTTTTTTTTTTTAATTTTCAACCTTTTCCCCTAAATAAACCAAGTTATAGTAAAATTGTATCATTTCGTTCAAAAAATACTAAATCCATTTGAAATTTGTCTAAATTTTAATTAACTAAGTAATACAATCAATTTCTCTTACTCAAAAAAAAAAATTCTTTATTACTCCAATAATCATTTTAAATAAACAATACATTCTCCTAATTAATATTATTAATTCCTTAACTACTCTGTTAATCATTGTCTTTGTTAAGTACTCTGTTATTCATTGTTTTGTTAATTACTGTGTTATTCGTTGACTCATGAGTATCATTGTTATGTTTCAATCTAAAACTTAAATTTTATAACCGTATTATTTGTAGTTTTTTGTTTTTTGAATTATCACTTAAAAATGTCGGAAAAGTATTAAAATGAAATCTTAGAAATGAAATAGTCCACTTGTCTCTCGAGAAGATATGAGAAACATGTTTAATGCCATGTTATTGAATAGTTAACATAATTTCTTGTTGTTTGAAGAAACCTTCATTTTAATCAGTATTTTTTTCATGAAATCTCATAATTCAACAAGGTTTTATCTTAGTTTATCTAAATCGACCCATGTCGCACATCTAGATATAGTGGGCAAATCTCTTAGCAGAATTTTTTTACACACAAAATTTCGAACTAGAGACTTTCTTTAAGTGATACCAAACTACTTATCACTTGGACCAATTAACGTGGTATATTTTGATAACGACCATTTGCAACTTACAAAAATTTGATGACTAAAACGAAAAATGAAACATAGTAACAAACGAATAGCATAATGAGCAAGTGTAATTAACCCTAAATTAAATTACGAAAGACAAAACCCATATTAGAATGAACAATGATTCACAACCAATTGTGTCTCTTTGTTCGGAAGCATAGGCCAAATGAGAATGTGGCTTTAATCGTACAAGACAGGTGGCTAACAAAGCAAGACAAAAAGTAAAGAAGGAATCATACGATACAATCCTTGTCTTAATCGCTTAGTTAGAAACAGCAAAGTGTTGAAACCTTGTTTCTTTAGTTTAATGAATGAGTTGATATTGCGAAATCAGCCTGAAAAATCTATCCAGAAAACACCTCTCCTTTCCAATTTAATCTTCATTGCAACAAAGACTTCTCATAGAATTTGGATCCATAAAATATATATGTGTATTTTTGACAGTGTTTACATGAAATGTTATTTTATGACTCCAAAACCACTCTTTTCCTTTGTGGATAAGACTGGGATCAGGTAATCTAGTTAATTGAGCGGTTAAAGCAAGAGCTTGTACTTAGCTATAGCTGTGAATTTTTAGACCAATGAAGGAATTACTAAGACATTTCTTGTCAACCCTCTTCTCCCTCCTTAGTTTTAATCTTTACAGCTTTATACACAGATTCAAACATTGAAACAACATTATTAAAAACAACAAAAACAATGTCATTAGCCTCTTCACAGTCTCAATTCCTCTTCTGTCTGGCCGCTGCTTCTGTGTGCACCTAGGGGCCGGTCGAATACGACATCTACTCATTATAAAACCCCCTCCACTCCCCATTCTAAAACTTCCCCCGCTCTCTCTGTCCACCATTTTTAGTGCATACAAAAACATGTGTCAGCTTACATCCTCTCGTTCTCATAATTCATGCAAAAACATTTACGAGCCCTTGATCCTCAAAACCCCGACACCAGAACCGGAAGAAAGATGCAGCTTTACGATCCCTCTCGTTGTGATGGAAGCCATTTCCATTGCCAAGATTGCTCTTCCCATCATACTAACAGGGCTCATGTTATACTCCCGCTCATTGATCTCCATGCTCTTTCTCGGCCGTCTCGGCGAGCTTGCCTTGGCAGGCGGTTCGCTCGCCATCGGCTTTGCTAATATCACCGGTTACTCCGTTCTTTCCGGCCTTGCCATGGGGATGGAATCCATTTGTGGACAAGCCTTTGGCGCCAGGAAGTTTACCCTTCTCGGAACCACGTTGCAGAGAACGGTGCTCCTGCTTTTAGTTTCTTCGCTGCCCATTTCTCTTCTGTGGATCAACATGAGGAAAATACTCATACTTTGTGGCCAGGACGAAACCATAGCCAAAGAAGCACAATTGTTTCTTATTTACTCACTTCCCGACCTCTTTGCTCAGTCTCTTCTGCACCCGTTAAGAATTTATCTCAGAACTCAATCAATAACTTTTCCTTTGACATGTTGTGCCATTTTATCAATTCTTCTACATGTACCGATCAATTATCTTCTCGTATCACACCTCGGATTAGGGATCAAGGGAGTTGCTCTCGGCGGGGTATGGACCAACTTCAATCTTGTAGGCTCATTGATAATCTATATTCTCTACTTTGGAGTTCATAAAAAGACATGGGGTGGAATTTCAATGGAGTGCTTTAAAGAATGGAAATCTCTGTTGAATCTGGCCATTCCGAGCTGCATTTCGGTCTGCCTTGAATGGTGGTGGTACGAGATCATGATTCTTCTGTGCGGGTTGCTGTTGAACCCCACAGCTACCGTGGCTTCAATGGGGATTCTGATCCAAACAACCGCGCTGATCTACATATTTCCATCTTCTTTAAGCTTCAGTGTGTCAACTAGAGTCGGGAATGAACTTGGTGCAAACCAGCCCAAGAAGGCGAAGCTCGCGGCCTCTGTAGGCCTTTATTGCGGCTTCATGCTGGGGTTCGCAGCACTTGTTTTCGCACTAATGGCTGGGAACGTGTGGGCTACTATGTTTACGGATGATAGAGATATCATAGCATTAACATCTGCTGCTTTGCCGATAATCGGATTATGTGAGCTTGGGAACTGCCCGCAAACGACGGGGTGTGGAGTGCTGAGGGGTACGGCGAGGCCGAAAAAGGGGGCAAACATTAACCTGTGTTGCTTTTACCTGGTTGGTATGCCGGTGGCTGTATGGTTAGCTTTTTTCGCAGGGTTTGATTTCAAGGGATTGTGGCTGGGAATGCTGGCAGCACAAGGGTCGTGTATGGTGACCATGATGCTGGTTTTGAATAGAACAGATTGGGATCTCGAGGCCGAACGAGCTAAGGAGCTGACCGGAGCTGAAGTGGCGGTGGTTGATGACGGCAAACAAGTTGAACAAGATAAACCACGAGAAGCACAGAACAAGGAGGATTCCTTTTCTTTATTAGGCGATTTAGATCATTGTTGCCTCGTTTAATTAAATATTTTCTGTAGTTTACTTTTATCTAACCAGTTACCTGTATAGCTTAAGCCGAAGGGAGAAAGAGCGACGTTAATCAATTATTTTTTCCTAGAAGAAAGTTTAGCCTTAAATGTGACTAAAAAGCTATTACTTGATCGTCAGTGCTATATTGTCATTTGTCAAACATTTCAATAAAGTTTTGTCGCCATTATCCCTTATGTCACGACAAATATATACTAAGGGTTGACCACCCTTCATTTTATTTATACTTATTTCTTCTTCCTTCATGCTAGAAAATTAAAGCAAAAAAGTCAACTCCGATTGCACAAAACACGTTACATATATGAAGAACAAACAAAGTTCCACCCACTTTGAGAATCAATTCTTCTTTGATTTTTCTACCAACTTCCATCATGAACAACACTAATAGTCTATTGCCGTTTTGCCATATTATTATCTAGGATTTATAAAGTTTAAGGTTTAATTTTAAGTTTATAGTTTAAGAATTTAGATGTAAGAGTTTAAAATTTAACGATAGTAGTTAAAATTTTAAACTCTGCACCTAAACACCTAAACCCTAACCACTTCACTTGCCATCAAAAGTTATATAATTAGTTCTATCATAAAAAATGTTAAATAATTAGGGATAAAAATATTCTGCCCCTTTTCGGTGCCCCTATTTATGCCTCAACACTAAAAAACACTAGAAAATTAAATTTCAAGCCGTAACCCTAAATTCTAAATCTTAAACCCTATACTCTATGCCTTAAAAATACATCATGCTCTAAAATTCTCTAAACTCTGACCATAAACCCTAACCTAAAACCCTAACCTTTATACCGTAAATTTAATTTTGAGCGTAAGGCACAAATATGAGCACCGAAAAGGAGCAGAAGATTTTCATCCAATAATTAATGGCTAATCAGGAACAAAGACGACTTTTTCGTTTGTTAATAACTCTCAAACTGTTCCTTAATTAAATTACAAATATAATTATGCAACCTTTTAAATTTACAACTATAATATATACGATTCACGAGTGATTCAAGAAAACCACTCCATATTCTTTTTTCCTGAGAATTTCATTATTACTTATTTTCAAATACTATAATGATCGGCACCAACGACAAGGAGTACAAATGTGGAAGGCATACATACATACATACATACTCATATGACGAACTATTATATATTTCATCATAAACTCTAAATTTTAAAATTTTAAACACCAAATTTTAAAGTTGCACACACTTGTATTTTGTTAATTTTCAGATTCTTTGATAAGTTGACTTGAGATTACTATATTGCTTTAGTATTATTAATATTCTAACCTACTGTAGGTGTTTCTTATTCTTTTAAAGAATACTATTGAAAGGCAAGATTCAGTCATGATTCATCAGCAAACATGCTTAGATTCGAGCCTGTCGTCGAATCATCTGCAGGCCACTCAAATAATCAATAATGATTACCTTAGGTATGGATTAATGTAGTATGAATTATGAAGAGACAATACTGAGGTTTTAAACGAAAGAAGAGATGGAATTGTCAAAATTAAGATGAGTAATTTTGGAATTATTTTCATGATATAAGGAATGAGTTTTAATCCATGAAATTATTTTTAGGAGAATGCCCAACCAATTTACGTTCAAAAGTTTTTTATTATTTATTTTTTGAACAATTATTACTTAAGAGAAGAGAACGAAAATTTGCTCAAGTATTAAACCTAAAATTTAGAAGAAAAAAAAAGTATTGACCGAAAAATTTTAACCAACTACTTTGTAGATTGTTGACTCAAAAATTTTCTTTAAAATATGGTTTCCTTTGTATGTATTATAAATGTCCACCATATGTTTAATTTATTTTCACATTATTTCATTAGCATCCCTAAATATTCCTACCAATCTAACTATCTAACAATAATAATGTAATGATCTGAGCAAACACATTTAGTTGGTTGGTCAAACTGTTCATTTTTTTAAGTCATGAATTTTAGACCCATTAAGAGCACCTCTTTCATTTTCTTAAAGCCCCTTTTCTTCCTCGTTTATGATTAGTTAAAATTTGTCAAAAAAAAATAATGCAATGATCTAGGGGGGAGAGGCATGCTTTAAATAATAGACCTACATTAAACATATACAACACATAAACCAAAGTCTGACATGTGACAATTAAGCTAAAAGAAAACCTTTCGTTTTTTGAACAATACTTATGATTTTAGGAGAAGAGAACAGGAAATTGCTCTTATTTGGTATTGAACACAAGACTTTAAAAGGGAAGGAAATGTGCTTCAACATATATAAATATGTTAATATTTGACAAATTTAGCTTTTAATATTTATATATTTTAATTTGATCTTCATATTTTACTATCGACATTCTTAAAAAGACAAGCCACATTATCTTTTATAATGTTTTGACATGGAAGTTCGTGTAATATTTGTGTGTTTTTCATTTGATATGTCAATATTTGTCTTGTATATTATATTAATAAATAATTTAAATTTTATAATAGTATTTTAAGAATTAAAATATAGTATAAAATACATATGGACTACTATGTGGGCTCCCATATTAGAATGATTAAAAATTAACATTTGAATCAACATTTTTGTCCAAATGCTTTCAAGAAATAGCCAATACCCAGATATTTTATGTTTGTTTCTTTGCAAGAATTATCAGAAGCAATAGCCAATACCCAGATAATTTTCAAGAAAGGAGGGATGAAGCAATAAACAGTTATTAGTGCATAATTTTCAATTTTATTTTTTAGTATTTTTAAGGATGCTTTATTAGATTGAAATTATATTCCACTTATAAGTATGTAATAGGTTGAAGCTTATGCCATTTAAAATGAATTATTATGTGTGTATGCCACATTATCGCAGTTAAATTTTTAAGAGTTGAGTTAACATATTAGTTTTTTTTTTAAATATTAACATATTAGATAAAATAGAGTAATTTGATAAAAAAAAATATAGGTTGAGGGCCAATTCTAACTCTAAAAGAAAATGAGGGCTAAAGGGACTAAAATTATCTTTATATCAATTTAAAGTTACCTTTATGGATGAGTCTACCACGTGCGACGAACATTGCTGAATACCACTAACGATGAACACCGTTGAACACCATTAATTTTTTTAAAAAAATTTAAAAATATAAAGGACTAAAATTATAATTAAAATTATCTCTTAAAAAATAGAAATCAGATTTAATAGGTACTTTATAATATTTTTTAATAAAATTAGAATCAAATATACTCAACTCTCCTACGTCTTTGCAGCCAACACCAGCGTCTTTGCCTTCAAACATATTTAAAATCATAGCTTTTTCACTTCATCGTTGTACTTTTAAAGATTCTGAAATTCTGGGTTGTTACAGCTCATTTGCAAAGTGTTCTTGGGATCATCAAAACTATTTTTTTAATAGCCATTAAAAACTTCAACGGTGTTCAACGATATATTTGATTTTTATTTTTTTTCCTAGTTCAACTGATTTTTATTAAATCAGATTTAATAGGTACTTTATAATCTTTTTTAATAGGTTAGAATCAAATAATTATAGTCCTTTATAATCAAGTTATAAAGCATATTAAAAAAGATTATAAAGTACCTATTAAATCAGATTTCTATTTTTTAAGAAATAATTATAATTATAGTCCTTTAAATTTTTTTTAAATTAATCGTGTTCAGCGATATTTATCATTGGTAGTGTTTAGCAATGTTCGTCGCATGTTCTAGAATTTTTTTAAACTTAAATATTATTTGTCAGTTATGTAACAAGTTCCCAGCTTTGTGTAAATGGTTAACCATGCGAGCATGTTACATCAGTTGGCTCTTATGACATGATCAAAGTGCAAACGATCTTAATGTTAAATGACTTTATTAGAAATTTCAAAAGGTTTAATGACCAAATAATTTATATAATTTTAAATGTTTAATTATTTAAATGCTAAACTGGATATTTAACATTAATTATTACATAAAGCACGTTGATGATTTGACGTGCAAATACGATACTTACATTTGGAGAAAAAAACATGTGAATATATTTAATTTGTTAAATAACAAAATTTGTTCGAAGGGAAGACTTTTGCAAATAAAGATAGGAAAATTCTACAACGGGCGACGAACATTGATGAACACCATTACCGATGAACACCATTATTTTTTAAAAAAAATTTAAAAATCTAAAGGACTAAAATTATAATTAAAATTATCTCTTAAAAAAATAAAAAATAAATTTAATAATTATTTTATAATATTTTTTTAATAAGCTAAAATCAAATATACCTAATTATACTAATGAAGATTAGGATTCTTCACCTCGCCCATGGATGAACAATTAAGCTGTGCATTTAACATTAAAAATAAAAAAAAACCTAGACTCGTCATCCCCAGTTCGCCAATCTCGGAGAACATCTTGTTCATGTCCCATGGATGAACAATCGTCTTTTATAATATCTTTGCTTATAATATCTTTGCACAGTATCCTCAAACCCTTCTTCAAAAGAACTTCAAGAGGCATAATAACCCTCCTCAAATAAGTCTTATCTCTGTAATTATCATAAAACCATTGAGCATCCATTACATCATGCATCTTCACCATGTTATCTTTTTCGCCTAAAATCCCAGACCTAACCCTCTTAAGTTCCTGCATATGCCCACCAACCCTAAGAATCAATCCCAAATGAACACACGTGGTCCTAACATAAGTACCGGCCTCGCAGGAAATCCAGAAGACAACTAAATGTCTACCAGCATCATACTCAAGCAGCTTACTTTCATAAACAAATTTAAAATTCATTTTTATTTTCTTTAAAGATTGATTTTGTTAGGGTTTAAGAGAATTGAGTATATTTGATTTTAACCTATTAAAAATATTATAAAATAACTATTAAATTTAATTTTTATTTTTTTAAGAGATAATTTTAATTATAATTTTAGTCCTTTAAATTTTTAAATTTTTTAAAAAAATTAATGGTGTTCATCGGTGTTCATCGTTAGTAGTGTTCATCCATGTTCGTCGCACGTGGTAGACTCGTCCATTTATATTACGTTTTTAATTTTTTATGTTGTACAAATTATTATATTTTGATAATTTATGTAACATAAATTTTGATAGATTCATGTCTCATGGTATTTAAGCTATTTTATGTCACATCAGCCCTAGAACTTTCGTTTTTTCTCGGCTGTTGCTTCTTTGGAGGCTGGATCATCCCGCTTTTCTAAAATGGCTTAAATATATATTCGGTACCTGAACTTGATATTTTCTCTTAATTTAGTACCTGAACTACGTACCTTCTCTCAATGTGGTACTTAAAGAATTTTTGCTCTCACGTTGGTACCCAAACTTTAATTTCATTCATTGTTTTAGTACTTTGATTAAAAGTTTTAATCCTGAAATTTATACATTCTATCAATTTGATCCTAATTCAAAACAATCACATAAACTTAACATCTCATATTTAAAAATTACATCAATCTAGTCATTTTACAATACTGTCAAACCAAACGAGTCTATCAAATCTAAGAGACAGTTGGATAATTGCATTCTACGATAATACAATAATAAGTTATTGTTAAACTTTTATTATACTAAGAAAGTAATATAACATTTCTAAGAGAAGAACAAACACTACAAGAATATAGGTTTTTAGTGACAATTTGATAGTGACTTGAAATAATTTTGTCACAAATATTAACTTTTTGTGACAATTTTTTTGTGCGACACAATTAGTATAAGTAATTGTGACATAATTTTATTTGGTCACTGTAACAGTAGTAATTGTGACGATTGGATTTTTCACAAATGAATTCTCACTATAAGTATACAATTGTGACACAAAACTCATTGTCACTAAAACTTTGACACATGATAGTGACGATATGTGAAGTGGTCACTTTTATTTGATACTTGTTATTACAATGAAATTACTTGTCACTTAAAGTTTCACTTTTTGTTGTGATAAATTTTGTCACAAATAAAAAAAAGTAATGAAAAATTAGACATTGTTACAATGATAAATTTATTTTTATAATTATAAAAAGTAAAATTATCATAAACTAGTTTGTCAAAAGGTAAAATATTTCTATAGTCTATACTATGTGTAAATTGTTGTTTTAGTCAATCTATTTTTGATCAACTTTAGTCCCTATATTTTTCAAATTTTAAAATTTTAATCTTAATCCTAACGAGACACCGACAATATGACTAAATCACAAGGACTAAAAATGATGAAATTAAAGAAAAAAATTAAATAAGCAACTTATGTATAACAAATTAGCTAAAAAGAAAATTTTACTTAACATATTTAAATACGACCATTCATGTCAGGATAAAAAATTCAAAATTTAAAATGTATAGAAATTTAAAGTGACCAAATTAGAGTACAAAGACTACTATGTGATTTTAGCATAATATATGATAGATTTTTTTTGAAAATTTTAACAGATATATTCCATTTTGATTAGTTTTTTCTACAGAAAAAAATCTAAATGGTTTCTTCAACATACGTACTTCGTATAAAAAACCATAGAAAATTTAGGTAAACTATTATAATAATAATGTGTTATAATTAATAAATATTTTTAAAATAAATAAAATTAATTTCAATTACAATTAAACCTAAATATTATTTTTCTTTCAAAATAGTATAAAATTTCTTGTCTAGCCTAGTGGATAAGTATTGCACTCTCGCCCTAAAGGGTTCCAGGTTCGATCATTCTTGAAGCCATGCATTGCATTTATTTACTAAAAATTGATATTTGAATATGCTACATCATCTATAATTAAATTTCAGTGATAAGTTTGCAGACTAAAATGCAAAAGCTCCATTAAATTTCAGGGACAATTAGTGATTAGTTTAAACCCTAAATAAAATGGTTACAACTAAAAATATAATTAATTTTTAATTATTGACAGTGACGACATATTTTAGACACTATTTAAATATGTATTTGTGATAGAATGTTTGTCACTAGTAAGAATAACATTAGTATCTAAATTTTAGTCACTATTAATAATCATTTGTGTCAAATAGTGTGATTATAAAAACATAACTATTGTGACGAAATACATGAAAGTTGTCACTAATATAATAATGACGGAGTTATTAGTGACGACAGGTGACGACTCAGAAAAATAGTCACTGTAAATTTCAGTGACTAAATTTAACACTTTTTGTGACTATTTTTAATGTCACTACAAATGCTTTTTCTTGTAGTGAAACAATTTAGGAGAATAAAAAAGAGTAAATCGATAATTTTTTAAATATAGATGGTTAAATTTATTGATTTGTTTTGAATTATGACCAAATTGATAGAATATAAGTTTTTGTACCAATTTGAGAGAAAGTGTCTAGTTCAAGTACCAACTTGAGAGTAAAAATTGTTTAGATATCGACTTGAGAGAATATGTCTAGTTCAAGTAGTAATTTAGGAGTAAAAATTCTTAACGTACCAAATTGAGAGAATGTCTATAGTTTAGGTACCAAATGTATATTTAAGCCTTCTAAAATATATGGCCAATAAAATAAGAAAGATTAATCATTAGGTTGATTCGGATAAATATCTAGGAAAAAAATTTCTTCTAAAAGGTAAAACAATGCGGGTGTGAATTCGTTCACTTTGAAAAACCAGATAAATATTAAATAAGAAGAGAAATTGAAGGAAAGGACAAAAGTCGCAATCCTTAAACTCAACAACGAAAGGATCAAAGATTATTTTAATCAATTGAGCGAAAATAAGGCAGATTTATAACTAACATAAAAAAGGGAGAGACAGGAATGGGCAAAATGTACGGAATTCCAGAGGAAGTTCTCTCCGTCCGCTGCTACTGGAACACCTGTTCTCCCTCTTTCATTGGTCTGCATCAACCGCGGCGAGGTTTGATCGTTTGGCAGCTTCAGGAGCAGGGTATCCCTCCCTCAGCTCCATCGTCGCCTGTGCAGTGGGTCGTTGAGCAGCTATGGGAGGTGGTTTGGAGACTGTGTGGTTCCGGTCCGGCGCGTACGGTGAGCACGGAAAGCTGGATTTTGCTGGGAATCGCAGCGTACGGGAAGGAAGCTGTCATCGTTTGCCCGCCGGACTCGGTTCACGCCGACTCCCTCTACACATGGACTTTTTCTCTCCCGGAAGGTGCACCTTTTCTCCTTCATGCTTGGCTTGAACGCGGTTTTCATTTCTTTTCGATGGTTAAATCGTTGCCGGCCTATTGTGTTCGACCCCTGGTTCTTGTCTCATTGTGGCCCGATGATCGGAGGTATCTTTGGGAGAAGGTTGTTGGAGACGTCTTTGCCGACGGGGCTTGGCCTGGCTACCTCTTGCGGAACAGAGGAAGGGCGACTATCTCTGCTGATCGGAAGGGTATCCCGACTGTCGAGACGGTGCTATCGTTCCATTACGCGTTTGCCGGAAGTTCGAAAGTCGACAACCTCTACTCCGTTAGACGTATCTGGTTCTTTGGCTGGTCCGATTGCTTTCTGTACATATCAGGGGCCGGTCTTGTTGAGGAAACAACAAACCATGGTAGGCTCTACAGATCTGGGCACAGTGTAGTTCTCATTGCTGGAAATGGTCCAAGACAAACGCCAGATCAACCTACCGGCCAGTATGAGGGCATGAAGACGGTGAAGAAGATCGATGGGTCTTTCACGCTTGAGGCAGTGTTGTTGGCAACCTTCATCCCTGTTAACGCATCTGAGTTAAGCTTGCTCGTCGGAGAGAAGTCGGAGATCCTGTTGGCGTCGGAATTCATCTGCCTTGGGGAAGATGACAGACTGACAGAGTCAGCTCTGTTATGTTTCGGGTCTAAGGTAACTGGGTCCTTTCCCATCACGTCCAATCAGGTTCTCATTTTAGGAAAGGTTGACTCTCCTCTTAGGGACAGCTGGGTCTATGCTGATTTTTTTATGTTGTGGCTACCGAGACCCAGATTTGGTGGGATGTGGAGGCCTTTTTTCAAGCTTTATTCTGGATATTATGGGATTTGGAATCCCTGTTTCAAGCTTTGCACCGGTACTGTTGTCCGCTCGTATGTGTTGTCTCTTATTTACCCTTGGTCAGGATTGCTTTCAATATTTTTCCTTTTTAAGCTTAGGTTTGCCTGCTGTCATGTGTGTTGGAAGCTGATATTTCTATTTAGGACCAAGCTTCTTCATGGTTTAAGGAAATTTGATGGGACTTGGTTTGAATCTGTAATTTGGAAACTGGTGGGACCCGCCCTCTTTCCTTACTGGGTTGAGAATGTCATTTTCGTGGATTTTACTCTCGAGTCTTGGAGAGCGAGCCTGGGACAGTTTTCCTTATTCTCTTCGAAAGAGAGTACATTCTCATTGGCTTCTCTCTCTGCAGCTATGCTTGAAGTCAACTTTGGTGGGACCCGGGTGCACTTTTATCCGGTGGATATTGATTTTTTGTGTGACTTCGAGCTTGGTGGTACTGGAGAACCTTGGTCCTCGTGGGATGTAAGACTGAAATGGGACCCGGGCAGAACGCTCTTGATTTTTAGAATCCGGTTGTTCTCCTTGACTTACCGGTTTCCAGCTTTCCTTTTTTTGTCGTATGTTCAGTGGCCTTATGTGGTTCGAAGATCTTTCTTTGTGCCGTTTGATTTTAGCGAGCTTGAAGCTCTCACGTGTTTTGCGGATGATTTTGGTGTCGGTTTTATGCCTTGGAAGGTTTTGGGCTTGTCTACATTCAGTCGTCTCTATTGGTGGTTTACTGAAGTTTGTGCCTTGATAAGGACCGGTCTTCGCAGATCGGAAGCCTGCCTCTGGATAGAGCTCTCAGGCGCTGCTCCGGTGAAGTACCCTCCTATGGAGATGATGATGTTATTTTCGGGCCTAAGTAATTATTCCTGCTGGCTTGATTTTGCCAATAGAGCCTTCTGTTTCGACGTTGGTTTTGGCTGTCTTTGCAACCTTTGCTTGGTTGTTGCGGTTTCGGACTCAAGATCTTTGTTGTTGTTTAGTATGTTTTTAGGTCTTCTGATTGTTTGTTTTGTTTTACTGTTTGTTTCTCTATGTTTCGTTCGGTGGTTACCCTTGACGTTTACTGGCTTTGTTGTTAAGGGTGAACCGCTTCTCATGTATGTTTGCAACCTTTAATTTATGGAAGTCTTCTTTGATCAAAAAAAGAAAGAAAGAAAATAAGGCAGATTTCAAGTGATTTAATGATGTATTAAGGTGACAAGCTGTTTACAGCTTGGTTCTGTTTATCACTAATTAGCTGGCATGAATCTCTATTATTTTTTTGCCCTTCCAGTTTATAAGTCGAATTTGGACCGACTTGCTTCACATATATGGCTTTAGTAGATAAATCTCTCTAACAAGAACTCAAATTCGAGACCTTACTTAAGAGATACTAAATTGCTTACCACTTAAACCAACCTCATTAGTTGCATAAATCTCTACTTTAATAATGATTAATGGCCTTATTAATTTGATTTATAATCATCTTAACAAACCTATGATGTCAGCCAAACCTAACCAAGTAGCCTCATCACAGTTGGACATCATTATTAAATACTTTTGACAAAAAAAACAGCAAATATTATGTTGAAACACAATAAAAAGGAAGGAAAACTTATCTAATTATGAGTATAAAAACATCTGCCTTTTATTATTTTATGCATTAATACTAAACAATTTAAATTTTAACTCTAAAATTTAAATTATAAACCTTAAACCTTAAAGATATACCATACTCTCACTCCCCCTAAACCCTAAGTCGTAACTTTAAACCACAATAGAGCCAGAATTTTTTATATAATGAAGCCAGAGTAGGGTATAGAGTGCGAGAAATTATCATATTATTACAATAATTATTATTGATCCTATGTCCAACAAATTAAGTAGGGTCAATTTAATTTTTAGCGTTGGAGTATACATAGTAACACTAAAAAAAATCGGGAATGCATTAATTTGAGAGTTAAGAATACATCGTTTTCAAGCCGTCGCAGACCAATCCAAACCCTCTCAATAATTTACGTAAAATTCTTCAGATAAGATCATAGTCATACTCATCCATGAATAAGCAAATCAACATACAAACAAATTTCGAACAATTCTTCGACAGACATGATTATCTAAATAAATAAATACTAGCTAAGGAAACATTTTGAGAAGAGATGCAAGAAAACTGATGAGAGCAAGTAAGCAATCATCTTGGATGGAAAAAAAGTTTTATGCGGAGGGTACGAGCTGTTAAGGAGTTATATCAAAAATTTAAAGGTGTAAAATTATAAAATTTTAAACATGTAAATTAAGATCATCGATAAAAAAAATTAATATATATATAAAGTATATAAAAGTTTGAAATTTTAAGAAGTGTGATTTTTCTCCCTTGGCCCATCCCTGCATGAGTTATTATTAGGTCATTCTTGGAAAGAAAGAGCCAAGTTAATCAAAGGCAAGGGACGGTTTGGTGTTGGTCAAACCTAATCTCTTAACTGTAATGAAAAGTCGCATAATGCAGATTTCAAATTGTTTGTGAAGGGGCACAAAACATTTGTAGGAGTCAAGGTTGCAGGCTTGCAGCATATATTTCATACTTCGACTCTTTTGAGAAAAAAAAAATAATTCTTTTTTTGTTGTCTTCTCAATTCTTTTGAAGCTTTGTTCTAATAAAATCGAATTGACTTTTATTTCACACTTAATTTTAACAGTGAATTTCTCAATATTTTTTTACATATACAAAACTTTAAATTTAAAATTTAATTAACGATATTAAGCTGTTTATCCAATGTGATGTAACTGTTGGATGATGAAGAGACAAATATTTGTTCTGTAACATGAGTATGACCGAAACAGCATGACTTGTCTGGTGTGATGTTCTGGCGGCACCGCCTATGTAGTAGCTTATGATCTTTCACTGAACAATGCACATTTTAGGCATAATATATATTACAAGTCCAAATCTTTGATGTGACCATGATTATGGCGTTAATTTGTGTGGATTGGGAATATAATATGAATGGATTAGTTCCATGCCCCTCAAAGGGAATCACACCAATCATGTAAGTTTGATCTAAAACTAAACTAATCATACATACTCGAGGTCAAAGAACCGCATTTGAATTCAACCTAAGAACTCAAAATGACCACTGCACTGTATTGCATGCCCATACACATGAATGGATCTATAGGAGGCTGGAGTGGGAGTGGTCGCCCCTCTCCCAAAAAATTTGAAATTTTTATATAATTTTTTAAAAAATATGTTTCTTTTTTGAAAATATTTTTCCTTTTTAAATTTATAAGTTTATCCCTTAAAAATTTATAAATTTGTCCTCTTTATATAAAATTATTTGTTCGTCCCATTGTTACTTTTGTGTTTTTTTTCCTTGCAACTGACAGAGACAGATCTACATAGTCTTTAGAGGTTATGTCTTTAAATTATTTTTACTAAAAAGTATAGTAGAATTTATTTTATTTATTTAGACTTGGCTAAATTGGCTGAATATCCTCTTTTGAGAATTTTTTTTTTTGAAAAAATGCTCATTTTCGGTACACGTAAGGAAAATTTGTGTTTGGTCAAAAGCGAGTATCAAATTCGCGTTTGGTCAAAAGTGAGTTTTAAACTCGCGTTTAGTCAAAAGCGAATTCTGTGTAAAAAAAATAATAAATTATTTTTTTATTTTTTACATACCGACTCAAAACATAACTTGCGTTTAGCCAAAAGCGAGTATCAACTTGCGCTTGACCAAACGCAAATTTGCCTTAAATGTGTCTAAAGAGAGCATTTTTCCAAATAATTTCAAAGGGGGATATTTTTTCAGTTTTTCCCAAAAAGGGAATATTCAACTAATTTAGCTTTTAGGCTTTTAATTTTTAATTTATTTAATTTTTTCTCTCTTCATTTTATGTTTAATTATACATTGCCTTCTTATCTTGATTCTTGACTAGGGATGGCCATTTAACATATACTCGATAGGTATCGTCTCGTCGGGTATTTTAAAAGAAAATTTTAGGTTTAGGTCAGATTCGAGTCTGATTTTTTGAAGGGAAAGTCGGGTCGAGTTTGAGTTTGAGGTGAAAAGTATCATACTCGACTCGACTCAACCCGAAATAAGATTTTAATTTTATTCTAATTATTTGGGTATAATTGCTACAATGTCACTCTCTTTTTATATATTTCAATTGTCTCCCTATTTTATCTAATAAAAATAGAATAATTATTATAACGCTCTCTTATTTGTATTTTTTCAATTAACTCACTATTTTATCGAATAGTAATGAAAATTTAATTTTTTTATTTATATCAGGTCAGGTTGGGTTCAAGTAAAATATCATAAAATACCGAGTTCAATTGAGATGGGATGTTAAATTTTTAGGGGGCGTTTGGTTCATGGAAAAGATTATTACCAAAGGTAATAATCTTTTCCGGAATAACATTCCCATGTTTGGTTTGAGAGCATTCCCTCTATAGGGTAATAATCTTTGGGTTTTATTTTGATGCACAAGCTGTGTAAATTTTTTTTACACAATCCTTTTATAAAATTTAAAATTTAAATCACAAACCCTAACAACCTAAAACCTAAACTCTAAGCCCTAAACCCTAAACTCTAAATTCTACTCATAAACCTTAAATTATATACCCTACATACTAAACCCCTAAACCCTAACCTAAAACCTAAAACCCTAAACCCTAAAATTAAAGGGCTTGTGTAAACTAAAGTTTACACAAGCTTGTGCATCAAAGTATTTTTCATAATCTTTTCCCAATAGTGCCACTTTTCCCCCTAAATGGTGGGAATGTCATTCCCACCAATTTCTTAGGTATTTGTCAATTCCCACCCATTTGGACTATATTGTCCTTAAGTTAATAAATTTTGTTCATATAGATCCTTTATTTGAATTTTTAATTAGATGATTAATTATTTGTGGTGTAAATTAATTAAATATTTTTACACAATATTAATTTAATATTTAAATGGCCTTATACTTATTTAAATATTGTTTTAGTATTTAATATATTTTTATTAATATTATATTTATGATGATTATAGGTTATATGGTGGATTGCATATTTGCTTGAGAATTAATAAATTAGTAGCTGATGTTTTTAATTTTATTCTTTAATTTATAAGATGTTTATCATGTTATAAAACATTTTAGTAGGTTAAATTTATGATCTAAATTTTTTATCACTGTTTTACAACTTTTAGATTTATTCTATTATTTACTTTAATTTATTTGACAATCTATCATAAGAAATAAAAAATTAAAAAATATAAATGTTAAACGTTTAACATTTGAAAATTCACAAAATTATGTTAATAGAGAGTAACGAATATATGAAAATAAAAAATATATTTTTAATTTTTTTAATCTAATAGTTATATTAATGATATGATAAATATATAATTTTTGTAAATTTTAGATAGTATAACAAAAATAGTTCTATGACTTTTTATGTAGATATTTTTAACTTAATATTGAAAGTTTAACATGTTAGAAAGAAAATATAACACATGGATAATTTAGTAAATTTTACTTCTAAGTAATCTTATATTTCTCCAACCAAACACAGTAATCTTACATTCCTGCTAAATAAATCAAACAAGGTAATGTAAAATTCTCAAGGTAATGTTACATTCCGGGAATCTCATTCCCAGAGGTAATTATATATTCCGTGAACCAAACGCACCCTTAGGTCATATACAAATTGACCAAAAATCCGATCCAACACAACCGATGTCCATTCTTATTTCTGACTCAGTTTATACATAGGGTTTTATTTTGATGCACAAGCTGTGTAATTTTTTTTTACACAATCCTTTTATAAAATTTAAAATCTAAATCATAAACCCTAGCAACCTAAAACCTAAACCCTAAACCCTAAACCCTAAACTCTAAATTTTAACCATAAACCTTAAATTATATACCCTACATACTAAATCCCTAAACCCTAACCTAAAATTTTAAACCCAAAGTATTTTCTTTATACATATAATACATAAATAAAATGGATGGAAGAGTATTGAGGCCGAGTAAAATCAGGTTATCCTTCCTTAACCACCCAAACACCCAAACAAGTAAACTGTAATACTAAAATCAAATAAAATCGGCGATCCCTAAATTTACGGATTTGCAAAGTATTGTTTCTTGCTAGTCATGGTAAATTACAATCATATACTATTGGAAAAATGGCTTGTTTCTATCACTATTGGACCACCAAGATTAATAATACTAGAGAAATAAGCTCTATGCGATGTGTCCCTTAGTTGTTGTAAGTTAATTTTTTTATAAATTATATTTTGATACATAAGTTGTGTAAATTCTAAATTAAAATTATATTTTTTCACAAACCATTTTATAAAAATTAAAATTTAAATCTTAAATCCTAGCACCCTAAAACCTAAACTTTAAATTATAACCATAAACCTTAAATTTTATACCCTATACACTAAACCGCTAAACTCTAACCTAAAATTCTAAACCTTAAAATTAAAAGACTTGTATAAACTAAAGTCTACACAAGCTTGTGTATCAAAGTATTAGAAATTTTAATAATTAGCAAAGAAAAATGCGTGGTAAAAAAAAGTAAAAGCAAGAGAAGAGAACAAGATATATGAGAATAAGGTGAGAAATTTATTTTTTTCTCAACAAATATAATTTTATTAAAAAATAAAAAATCTGAATTGTATGTTTCGTTAAAAAAATTTTAATTTGGTGTAAGGTTTTTTAATGAGGCATGTGCAGTTACTTTCCCTTTCTCAATAAAAAAAATTACTAATTTTAAAGGAGAAAAAAAATACAACACAACCAAGATAATATCATAAAATCCACATGAACACCTAAAATAAAAAAAAAAGACCAACACCTAGCTGCTAACTTCAAAAACGAAATTAGCCGACACCACCCCAACAACAAACGACCCTTATGAATTTGAAAACTTGATGGATCATAATAGGTTTATTGATCCTTTTTGTTGGCCTAGAAAAAAAAATCAATTCAACCCTTATGAATTTGAAAAACAAATAAATAAAGTCATTTTTATAACGACCCGAGTTTCGGGCAGCCTGAGATTTTGGTGATATTTTAAACTTGTTGGACTAGAGATTTTGTGCTCCCTATTGGTTGGGCTTGAACCAAATGATATAGATGGGGTTCCTATCTAAAACCATGACCTTTTTTAAGAACCATGTGTCTAATTTAACCATTTTCTCAATTGGTAGCTGAATTCATTTGTTTTACACTAGAGAATTGAATACAAAAGCTTTCTCAAGTTGTCCCCCTCAATTAAGTATAGCAAGGTAACATTCTTCCTTATCATCTATCGGCCATTGTTTTGAACTTGGAGAAGCTTAGTGGAAGTCTCTCTTGCTATTTTGGACATAAGTAATGCACTCCTTACTCTTTGTGCGCTTCATGATTCATGTAATGAGTGTTTGGGTGACTTAAATATGTGTTATGCAATCTATGTGCTTAATTTTCCTAGTGAATCATGTTCGTTAAGCTAGGGTACTATTTATGTAGTTTTCCCTAAAATTAAGCTTAACTTCATTATATTTTTATTTCCAGCTACTTATTGAGTTACAATATAATGCAAAAATGGGTATGATACATGAACTAATTTAGTCCTAAACCCAATACAGAACCCATGAGGTAGTTTAACAAGAGAGAATTTGGTATGCTATAATGATCCAGCTTGTATCTGTTCGTATAATGCCCACAACAGGATGCCGATCAAGGTGTCTCGAACCAAGCTCTTGAAGAGATCCTGAACCCACCCGTTAGACTCAGCTTCAGACGCAGTCTTCCCCGCAAGGTCTCTGAACCGCAGGTTCCCTTGGTCCGACACTAACGCATATATAACACCATTCATGTGCCCCTTTCCAATCACCCCCACCACTGTCTTACACTTGTTAACAGCTTTGCTCCGTTTTAGAGACCACGCAAGATACTGAAACGGCAGCACCAAAAATTATTACCTCGCCGATCACCAACGGTATTCGTATGCATTTCCCAGATTGCAAACTTAGTCCCTATATGTTACTCGGATTTGAGGACTGGTGTCATATACAAATATGTGTTTAAGAATACTTACAGTGTCTCGCTCATGTAAAAGAGGCTGAAGTAGTGATGGGTATGAGAAGCTTAACCGCTCGTAAAGCTGGAAGCTATCGTTTTCGTTGTTTTGTTCCTGCAACGCAATACGGTAGATAAGAGATTTAAGATTTATAAACTAGCAGAGACAGTTCACATACATATCTTCTTTCGAATTCTCGTACTTATCTTCCGAAAATGCACATATTATCTTGCTTCCTACATGACTTAGGCCTCATGGTCCATAATAACTATAACCCCAGTTTTGCTACTCTATAAGTACACGAACTTGCTGCCTACAATTGAATCTTACAAATGTAAAATGAAATATTACATTTCAGTCACCACTTTTTAATCCACTTTTGCTCTTTTCCATAACTGCAGATTTGGCTGCCCTTCACTACTCTGATACGATTTCAATCACCATTCACAAGCATGACTTTTACAATGCATAAGTTGACGTTACAAATATAATCGGTATTACGAGTGTATTGAAATTCAGTAACGAAACAAGAGGCGAAGTTCATACGAAAATATAAATAGATAAAGGTAAAAAAACCTTGAGATCATCCCTGGATGTATCAGATAATGGCGTCGTTATCCCTCGAACGACTGAGAGCACTAGACTAACTTTCTCGCTCCATTTCAGAGACTTCCAGGCCCTTTCAAGCTGCAAAATCATAATGGAAGTAGATAATTTCTTGATTTTATGCATCAAAATACAACACAATCTAGCCTTTATAAGTTCCAAATAAGAACAATAGGCACAATGGTATTTCTGGATCATACCAGGGGAGTAAAATCGGCATACCGTTATCTCAATCGGACGATCCCCCAAGACTATCTGAGCACCAACTTCTTCAGATGCTTTTCGAGCAGCTCGGAACTGCCGAAACAATGAAAACTATAAATTTTCTTATGAAAAAAGATGACAATCTGAAGATTAATTTGTGTGAACTCGACAACCTCGTCTCCGAAAGGACGGTTGAGACCAGATGATAATTTTGAAGAGAAAAGCGCCAAAAGTAGACGCAATGCTAGAGCAGTTTGCCCCCCTGTAATTCACAAGAGAAAACAAAAGGAAAACAGTAAGGCCTTTCTGTAACACGCCCAAATATGAGCAGAGAAGCCATTAAAAGCTTGCTTACCCAAGTTTATGCTACGACCAACAGCACCAAAAAACCCAGTTCCACTCAAAGAAAACATGTTTGATCGTAATTGTTCCCCATTGTCAACATCATTGGATATGTACATGATCCCAGCTCTGAAAATGAACTCTGCAATAATTAAAATTAAGATATGGAATGAAAGAAGAATTCCAAAACTCAGAAAAGAAAGAAGAATTCCAGAACTCGCCTGCTTCTGCAGAGTTCGACCACCACGTTGTCAGGCCTGACAGCCCTCACAACACGGTCGACGTCGGTAGCTGATTCCGGCGAAATATGAGTTGTACCCACCAGCCATATCGCCTCTGGTTCCACGAACTCGGTCCTCCAGGTAGGAACAGGGCCGAACTGTGGCTTCTGAACCAACACCAATGTCCCATTCCCTGCCAAGTCCGCCAACTGAGGGTGAGTTTGAGCGATTGCGGCGGTGGATTCTGCTAAAATATCAGCTCTGAAATCGAAGTCCGGTGGTGGCGGTTTGATGGCGACCTTGGGTTTGACATGATTTGTGGAGTGGAATTTTGGGTTTGCTGAGAAAATTGGAAAGCTTGATTTGAGAAGAGCGTCCATGCAAGATGACTTCAAACTCCAAAGCTCAAAAACTAGATTGTTGAGCTTTGTGTTCCAGGTTTGGATAAGAAGATTAACTGCTCTTAACCACTACACGTTTCCTTTCCTCTTTTTTTCATTGACACGTAAGCCTTTTGAGATTAAGAATTTTGGAAAAAAAAAAACATATTTCTTATCGTGATTTGATTCGCCCTTCTATTTCCATCATATGCATATTAGAATATCCAAATTTGGACATAAGAAATTATATCACATGATTCCAATATGGGTGGGATTTAGGTTTTAACCTATAAACCCTAAATTTTAACCTTAAACCCAAAATTCAATCAACAATCTCTAAATTCAAAACTATTACACTTATACCCCTAAATTTTAAACCCTAAACGAAGTCCCTAACCCCTAAAACTAAGGCACTTCTGTAAAAAAGTTTCCACAAGCGCTTGTGTATAGAACAATTACCCATTAAGGCTGGCGGTGTAAAGTTTTTATTTCCACAAGCACCTCAATTATAGGGTTTAGGGGTAGTGTTTATGGTTTAGAGTTTAGGGGTTTTAGTGTAAAGGTTTAGAATTTAGGGTCCACGTTTAGAATTTAAGAATTAGGGTGAAAATTTAGGGTTTATAGGTTAAAACCTAAATCCCCACCCATATTACCCTAAAACTAAACCCTAACCCTAAACCCTAAATTCTAACCCTAATTCTTAAATTCTAAACATGAACCCTAAATTCTAACCCTTTACACTAAAACCCCTAAACTCTAAACCCTAAACACTAACCCTAAACCCTATAATTGAGGTGCTTGTGGAAATAAAAACTTTACACCGCCAGTGTATAGGATATTAATCCTTAATATAATATATATGTGATAGAGTCTAATCTCAACTATTTTTCTGATTACAATTCATCTAAGTACAAATATAGGGACAAACGTATAACTTTATATTAGAGGGACGAACATATAAAATTTTAGTAGGAGTGGGCTTATAAAATTTTAGGGATGAAAATAGATTTTCAATAAAAAATTTACTAATAATGTACCAACAACTAGTTAGTCTAGCGAGATGAAACGCTGAATCCCTTAAACGAGGTCAGAGATTTAAATATTGACATTGTGAATGGACAAAATTGGATTAGAATGTTCGCCTACATATTAAGTCTCTGTAAAACACGATCCGAATGAGTCGATTAATGAATCAGATATCAATGGTTAAACAATTTTTTTTTACTACTAATGTCAAAAGCTAAGACAATAAAAATAAAGTGACCAGTAACACAAAAATGGTGTAAAAACAAACCAGTTTTGATCTCTCGGTTCTGAAATTGAACCCCAGCTATTAGCCCTAATTTGTATGCACATTATTATAAGTATTGATTAATTAATAGTGAAAGTTTTATATTATATTAAATTATTATAAATTTTAGAATAATATAGGTGGGTTATTAAAAAATAATACAAACGGAGAAGTACTAAGAAAAAGGTAAACTATATTACTACACATTTTATTACTGAATTTTTATCTGATTTTTTTAACACTAGCCTTTAAAAAAAATTAATTTAATCATTAAACTTTTAAATTGTACTATTTTGTGTCACACTAATGTCGAATTGTCATTCTCTTACATCTTCTGTTACTTCAATCTGTCATTTCAATCTTCTCTTTACCAAATATTTAACTAATTTAACCAGTCAAACTTTTAATTTTAGCTCAAACATCTTTTTATCAAACTGCGACAATATAATTGAAAATCATAACATATGCATTGATTATGTGTTTGGTTATAAATGATTTATGTTTTCCTAAAAGTTAAGGACAAGTCATTTAATTAAAAATTTATTATTAAAATATAAGGTAAACTAATCCAATGACCACCATACTATGGTAAATGTATTAAAATGACCACATTAAAAAAAATCGACTCAATTGACCACCCAAACTATTGAAATTGGATCAATGTGACCACCAACCGTTATTGGGCTAACAGAAGGTGACGTGGCAGTTAGAAAATTAAAGGTATAATTACGCATTTGGTCTTTACTATTAAAATATAGGGTAAACTAACCCACTGCCTTTGCTTCTACAATGCCCGAGTTCGAATCCCCTTAGCAGCATGTATGCTGAAATTTGTTTTTCTCCTCTAAATAGGTGTTCGAATCCCCTTTGCTTCTAAACACGTGTCACCACCTGATTGGAGGAGGAAAATAATTTATTATATCAAATATAAATAATTAAATTCCTCCAATAAGGTGTTGACATGTGTCACCGCCTAATTAATTTATTTTATTAGTTTAAAATTAAAATTAATTGAAAGAATGTGTAAATAGTAAAGACAAAATGTGTATTATACCTTTAATTTTTTAACTGCTACGTCACCTTCCGTTAGCCCATTAACGACTGGTGGTCATATTGATCTAATTTCAATAATTTGGG